>JASJET010000106.1:2415000-3630000 GCA_034092305.1 Diaprepes abbreviatus
AAACTAAACTGTCCAGGAAAGCCGATCTTAACCCTTTATAAATCCTTTTCCGGATACCAGAAGGTTACGAATCATTCTCGAAGAGCTTTCCTACTACAAGGTGTAATAAAAATAAGAAAAGGGATAATCTAGCGATTTCTAGACCTGCTGTCATAGGAGTTCGATGTTAAAAATAAGGGAATAGAATTTTTTAAAAAGTTGCAGACCTTCTTTCATAGACGTCTCCTGAGGAAATTAACAAAGGTAAAATTAATTAAATTTAATTATGAAATCGTAAAAAATAAACCTAAAACACTACAAACTGTAAACACAAACTAATACTATGAAAAGCATAACGCTATAAAGTTCTTTACATTGCTCCCTTGCATGCCTTGATCATCCCGGTCAACCCTCTTGATCTTGATCATGGGCCAATCTATCAAGATGCAGGGGTGTTTTTCGGATTTCAGTACACCAGATCGTTTAGTAGGGTCACTACATTGTACGGACCTTCCCATGACTTTTGAAGCTTTGGTGAACGCCTTTCGGTTTTGTTCGGATTGTACATCCAAACTTTTTCGGCAATCATGAATTCACCAGTGGCTTTAAGGTCATAGTGGGTCTGAATTTTGTAGCTTTCTATTTGTAACTATTTCGTGTAAAAACTGAAATTGCTTACTAAGTTGATTGGTGTAGTCTTCCCAAGTTGCTTTCGAATCGGGTGGACGTCCAGTAAACGAATCGACTGGAAAACGTAATTCTTCTTCAAAAATGCTAGCAGGTGTTTTTTCAGTGGTTTCGTGAATGGTTGAACGATATGCTAGTAAAAGTGGCTGAATGCATTTATCCCAGTTATTTTGTTGTTCGTTTATTTGTAATTCTTCAGCGTTCTGTTAAATCTCTCAATCATTCCATGTGACTGTGGATGTAAATAACATGTATGAAATAACAAATAGGGTGTTTAATTTAAAATAAGTAAAGAGACATAACCAGAAATGCTACCATCTTCAATATACATGAGTCGAATTGTTTCTATCGATTTTAATAAACTGCCAAATTTTAAAAATTCTCCAAAGTTTATTTTCCATGAAATCAATCGCAACAGTTCGTTGTGGGACACACTGTAGATAATTATCAAAATCAATGGAAGTCGCGATAGGCATTAAGAATTGAAATTTGGCATAGTCTCAGTCTTCTTCTTCTTCTTCTGAAAAGAAACATACAAGAGAGCGCCAGGGAGGCTATCGGAACACGAACAGTTAGCACGAACAAGCGAAGCAAAACAAAACCATGGTTCACAGAAGAGGTGAAAATACTAGCAAAAGAAAAACGACAAGCATTTACAAAATACCGACAGCACAAAACAACAAACCATTTCGAAGAGTACAAAACGGTGAGAAACAGAATCAACAGTCAAATAGCTCAACTAAAGAAAGAATACTGGGAAAAGTATTCAAAAGACATGGAACACGACCTATATGGAGGACAAAAGAAAATATGGAACATGCTGAGGAACAGAAAAAAATAAATCAATGAATACGTTCAACTAAGTCCAATCGACAGCAAACAATGGGTCAGCCATTTTAAGGACTTACTCCAGGCACCAGCTACAGAAAACAACGTAGACGAAAACCAACAAGAAATCACAGAACTAACAGATGTTAACATCAGTGAAGCAGAGATGCATCTGAAAATTAAGAAATTAAAAAACAGAAAATCACCTGGTACCGACCAAATTACGAATGAGATTCTAAAGTACGGAGGCCCCAGCCTTGTCACAGAGCTCACTGTTCTATTTCAAAAAATACTCCGCACAACGTCAGTACCCAACGAACGGCAGAAAAACATCACAATTCCGATTCACAAAAGAGGATCAAAGAAACAACCCGAAAACTACAGGGGATTCAGCCTACTGAATAGTTCAGCCAAATTGTTAACCAAAATACTGTCACAACGGATCGTAGACAAGTTAGGGGCGTGCGAAGAACAGCAGGGCTTCCGGAATAACCGCTCTACTATCGACGGTATATTTATTATCAGACAGCTGGTTGAAAAATCTATCGAATACGATAAACCGCTGTTCATTTGTTTTGTGGACTTTACACAAGCGTTCGACCGAGTCAAACTGGAACACATAACAGGATTACTGCGAAGAAGACAAGTAAACGAAGCAATTATACGCACAATATACGAACTGAATTCCAAAAACACCTTGGTAATTAAAACAAATAACACTCTAACAGAGGAAATCCCTCTATCCATAGGAATAAGACAGGGTGATAGCCTAAGTCCAACACTTTTCAATGTAATCATGGACGAAATCACTGATGAGATAAAAACACAAATATTTGGTACCCAATGGGATACAACACCGTTCAGATTATATGTTTGCAGACGATATTGCCTTGACAGCAGATAGCGAGGACAACTTACAAAGAATGCTTTTCCATCTCAATCGAACAGCCAAACAGTATAATATGAAGATATCTGTGGAGAAAACCAAAGCAATGGTAATAGCAAAAGAACCGGTAAGATGCAAACTAATGGTTGATGACAAACATATCAGGTTGGGAAGTTTAAATACCTGGGAGCACATATAACAAGTAACAGGGCAGTAACGGAAGAAGTACGCACACAGGCCAACAAAGCGGCCATGATATCAGGCTAACTAAGAGACATAATCTGGAACAATAAACATATGACGGTTGAGAGCAAAGCAAGAATTTACAAGGTCTGTGTAAGACCGATACTGACCTACGGCGCAGAAACAAGAAATGAAACCACAAAGACAAAACAAATTATGAGAACCACAGAAATGAAAACGCTGAGAATGATCACGGGAACAAGTTTAAGAGATAGAATAAGAAACGCAAAAATACGCGAGGACAGTGGAGTGGGGATGTTATGAAGTGGGTTCGAAACCGTCGTAGGCAGTGGAGAGATCACGTGGAACGAATGGACGATGACAGACTAGCAAAAATCGTGATGAGAGAGAAACCAAACACCAAACGGCCGTCTGAACGGCCCCCCAAAAGATGGAGAGACAGCTGGATTTCGACCTCAAACGAGGATCGATGAGGCATTGTATAGATAACAGAACTTGGTTTTACCTAGAAGAAGAAGAAGAAGAAGAAGAAGAAGAAGAAGATAGTCTCAGTAAATACCTTAAACAACAAAATATATTATGTTGCTTGCAAAAAATGTAAAATTGTTTGAATAACATCCGGCTGAAGCAGAGCGGTAAAGTGAGAGACGCCACAGCTCGTAGCCAACAAAATGTTACTCCATACTTTCGTGTAGCTCGGAAAGGAGTTTAATAAACAAAAAAATATGTTATGTGAAATAATTATGTACAAAAAGATATTATACAATACACATCAATATAAATTAAAGATAAATGGTTAAATTTGCCTTTCGTTGTTTTTGAAACTCATTGTTAAAAGAAAATAATTTTTAAGAGTCTGACATTAATCAGGTGAATTCTTGTCATTGACAGCAAACATCAAAAATCCCACTTCTTGGGGTCCATACAAAAAGAAACTTAAAATTTCTTTTCGGATTTTGTGCAATGCGACAAAAACTTTTCCTTTCTAACTTTACGTTTGGCCCGAAATAATATCCAGCTAAATAATTTCAAAAGAATATTTCAGGAGACCATTATTTCTAAATCATCTCCATTATTTTCTAATATAAAATAGAATCATATTTCCTTTTTGCTTTATATATTCGCCATTATGGCCATGAAATGGGGCCGAATTTCAACAGATAATGGGCAGAAAATATTATACGGATAGTTTTACAAAAAAAAGAGGTATTCGAGGCTTTAAAATAATTTGGTTATATTAAAATAATTTGAAATACTTTTTTTTGAAAACACTTAGAGCAGTCTGTTACTTTGTGATAATACATTATATACAGGGTGATCGGTAAGTTCCTCCTTATTTCTCGGGACTTGCAGCGATACTCGATGGGCCTAATTTTTGACAGGTGTCATTTTACAGAGCTGAAAATTGATTTTTAACCGACTTCTAAAAGAAAGAAGTTCTGAATTTGTCGACTATGTTATTTTTTATGTTTGTACACCGATTACTCCGGAACGGCTGCATCTATTTAAATGAAATTTTTACGTTCTGTTCAGGAAGTTACTGCAGTGGTCCCGTATTTTTTTGGATGAAATTGGTGCAGTAAAATCCAAGATGGCGCTGACAATATGGCGGCCAAAAAAATTAATTTTGTCCGATTTTCATCAAAATTGATGTGGGGGAATTTTCGGAGCCGTACACTACGTCCGACTCTCTCCAAAATCGATATGGGGGAGTTTTCGGGGTATATATAAGGAATCTTAAATTATTTTTAAAAAATTGGCGTATCGAATATGGCGAATAAAAAATGAATTTTGTCCGATTTTTTCAAAATTGATATGGAGGAGTTTTTGGGATTCCACATTATGAATCTGAAATTATTAAAAAAAAAAAATTTTCGGCGAATCCAAGATGGCGTATTAAAATTTTTGCATCTCTCGATTTTGTCAAAAATCAGCATGGGGGATTTTTGTCAGTGTTAATTACGAATTTAAAATATTTTTTGAAAAACTCAATCTGGCGGATTCAATATGGCGTACTAAAAATTTTACATTTTTTGATTTTCTCCAAAACTGAGGGTGTAAATTATGAATTTAAAAGTATTTTTTCAGGATTCAATATGGCGAATCCAATATAGCGGACTAAAAATTTTATATTTTTCGATTTTGTTCAAAGGTGGAACTGCATCGTTTATAAATGTAATGTAAATGTGTAAATATGTAAATAGCGAATATAAAATTATTTTAAGACAATCTAATATGTCACATATAATATGCTGGTCCAGAAATTTTAAACTTCCGGATTTAGATTAGATTAAGGCATTAAAAATATTTTTTTTTAAATTCAATATGGCGGATCCAATATGGTGGGTTGAAAATTTTACCTTAGGAATATGAAGGTAATTTTTTACAATATGAGGGACTGAAGATTTTACATTTTCCGATTTTGTATAAAACTGATATTGCGGGGTTCTTGAGGCGTATACAAACTCAATATGCAGTATAAAATATGTCGGGCTAAGAAATTTACTTCTCGTCTTTTAAATATCGATATTAATTAATAATATAATATATAAATATATAATTTGAATTTTATGATAGTGGATTGGCTATGACAGACTAGATATTTGTTTGACACAATTTCACTGGTATTTGGAAAACTCTAAGAATCAGAGAATTTTTAGGGTGATTAACAACTTTGGATAAAATGGATACTTTTTTGCCACCTTGAAATTATTGCTTTCTCGATTAGTACTTATCTCAAATAATTTGTGAATATCATAATGAATTTAATACTAAAAATCGAAAAATAAAATTTTTATAGAAAAAATTGAAGGAACGCTAAAAAGTGAAAAATAACTATACATTTTTATATGTAATTGAAATTTTTGAAGTCGGCGCCAAATTGTTTCTAACTGAAATAAATAACTACTAATATATACAAATTATGGTAAGAAAGCAATTACAAATAAAGTATTTTTAATCTGTTTATGAGAATCACATTTTGTCAGGTATTAGTTTGGCGGCGAGTTCAAAAATTTCAATCTCATATAAAATGTATAGTTTTTTTTTCACTTTTTAGCACACTTTCAGAAGTAGGTTCAATTTTTTTTATAAAAATTTTATTTTAAGTATTTTTTTCACTTTTCTTCAAAAGAGTACTTTTAGATGTCACCAAAAGTAAAAAATCTATGAGATTTATGTTTGGTGAACTTGGTGGCTATAAAACAGGCGCAACCCGACCTATTCATCGACGGCCAAAAACGTCCGTTAAGTGATGTGGTACTACACGGTTAAAATGAGATGGAGCACCATCATGCATGTACCACATCTGCATTCTTTAAATTTTGCTGCAAAAATTGTAAATAGATCTCACCATTAAGTCTTACTTCGAAAACAAATGGATTTATTAGGTTATTTCCGATAATTCCAGCCCACACATTTACAATAAACCTTTGTTGGTGTTTGTTTTGAATTATAGCGAGGGGATTTTCATCAGCCAAGGTAAATTATGGAGGATGAGAATATCGTCACAGAAACTTAAAACGAACGAAGCATTGGGACAATTGAACAACGAAAAAATGCAAAATAAGGAAAGCCGCGAAAATTACGAGCAGGAAATGAAACAACAACTAAATAAAATAGACCAGAGTAATGATATCGAAAGACTATGGAAATAAATGGAAGAAACCATTACAGATACAGCAGAACTAATGATCGGAAAAAGCAGGGAGAGAACAAGAAAATGGTTTGATAAAGAATGCCAAGAAAAACTACAAGACAGACAGAAGAAACGAAACATTATGATTCAACAGGAAACAACAGAAAACAAAGAAAGCTATACAACATCCCGACTAGAAACAAGAAAACTAATTAGACAAAAGAAAAGGGAATATGAAAAACAGCAATATGAGGAAATGGAAAGAAATAGACAAGACTCAAACAGTCGTGCATTCTACAAATCGGTGTCAAATGAGAAGAAAGTCTTCAGACCTAACTCTGTGTCTATACTTACAAAGAATAATGATGAACTCATAATCAACGAAGAGGAGATACTCCAAACATGGCAAGAATATTTCCAAAATCTACTAAATATACATCAAGAGGAAGAACATAGAGAGGATATATATATATATATATATATATATATATATATATATATATATATATATTGGGGTGGATCTACCAGTAGATGACCCAACAATAGAAGAAACAGCACAAGCAATTAACAAATTAAAGAACGCAAAATCCCCAGGCTCCGACAATATACCGGCCGAATTTCTCAAGTATAGAAAAGAGGTTTTACATAGACAATTACACTCACTAATCACACTTATATGGAAAGAAGAGAAAATGCCAGCAAAATGGCAAGAAAGCATAATAATCTCTATCCATAAAAAGGGAAACAAAATCAAGTGCTCCAACTATAGAGGAATCTCCCTTCTTAACACGGCAATCAAAATATTATCGAATATTCTATTAAGTAGACTAACGCCTTTTGTAGAAAATTTCCTAGGGGAATACCAAGCCGGATTTAGGAAAAATAGATCGACTATAGATCAGATCTTTACTATAAGACCGCTACTTGAGAAAAGATGGGAATTCAATAGAATTATCCACAATCTTTCCATCGACTTCCAACAAGCATACGACAGCATTAACAGGGATCAGCTGTGGAATGCAATGGCAGAACTTTCGATTCCAAAAAAACTGATCCACCTCACCAAAATATGCGTAAATGTACGAATAGGTAACCAACTCTCAGAATCATTTGAAATAAACAGTAGCCTAAAACAAGGAGACGCACTGTCACCCCTCCTCTATAATATAATCCTGGAAAAAGTAGTGAGAACAACACAAATTAGAACAGAACTAATAACAGTAAATGTACCAAAATTACTACTAGCATACGCGAACGACATTCATATTGTTGGAAACACCATCACCGATGTAAAGGAAACTTTCAACAAAATAGAGATAGAGGCAAGAAAAACCAGTCTAATGGTCAATGAGGAGAAAACCAAATACATGAGCATAAACAGACAAAAGAATCAAGATAGAATAGGACAAAATGTAACAATAGACACATATAATTATGAAAGAGTGGAGCGTTTTAAATATCTTGGAGCGACAATCACCGCAGATAACGATATCACAGAGGAAATAAAAGGGAGAATTCAGGCAGCAAACAGATGTATGTATAGTCTCAACAACACCATCAAATCCAAGAACTTAACACGAACCTCAAAAATCAGGATATATAGAACAGTGATTAGACCAGTGTTTATGTATGGCTGTGAGACGTGGATGCTGACAAAAGCAACGGAAATGAAACTTTGATGTTTTGAGAGGAAAATCCTTAGAAGGATTTTCGGACCCTATCACGACCCCAATACTGATCAATACCAAATAAAACAAATATCGAGGTCAAACAGATATATAACGCTAGAGACATCGTACAAGAAATTAAATCCCAATGCCTAAGATGGGCTGGACATAGGCTCCCTAATAACCGCCATACCAAGTTAATTTGGGAGGAGGCCCCGACAGGGAAAAGACCCTTAGGACGCCCAAGAATGCGATGGAGAGATAACGTATGGTCATATTTAAGAACAATGGGGTTACCCACTGACCCAACTATCATGGACGACCGTGTGAGATGGAAGCAAGTTGTGCAGTCCGCCAAGATCCACCCCGGGTTGTAGGGCTACTCAAGAAGAAGAAGAAAGTAAATTGTGTGAGTTTACTATGGCATCTCTTCTAAAACCGGCCTCATCGGTAAACAACATAAGATTCGAAAAATATAGATTTAAGTTATGTTTCAGTATAAACCAGTTGGTGTGTTCAAGTCTTGCAGGATAATCATCTGGAGCGTGTACGTGGTAGGGTAAAGTAACTCTTCTGTCAGAGCTTCAGGTACAATCTATTTTATAACAATGTTTTATGTCGCGAGCTTTCATATGCTGTTTGAAGACTTACTAGCAATATCTTGTAAAATTTGTTCTTCTACATGAGGGTTTCGTGTTCTCCTGGGAGGGCCCTCATCGCCACGTCGCGGCAAAAAAGAATTCGTTAACTCGAATAATTATTTTCTAATCATCTTTTACCTGTTTTCCCTTAGGCTTTGACTAACCCCTTGAACGGTTTATGAACTTTTCAATGTTCGAGCTATAAATCTTTCAGCATAAAATCTTTTGGCCTTCAAAGAAGTTGACAGCGCTTCACCATAAATGAAATGCATATCAGCATGCTGTGCGTAAGAATATTCTTCAATTTTTTTAATTCTTTTTTACTTGAAGACAGTTTTGACAAGTTCTGTCAATAGTAATTCATTATGTTGGCATTAACGATAACAACCTGATTTTTACCTGTTGGTGTTTAGCATTAGTAATTTTGAGTGTTTCGAATAAAAACCGATTTATCTCGAAAACCGCCAGCTATATCTAAATAAATTAAAAATACCTTTTATAAAGAGGAATTACCAAAATATTTAAAAAATCTGTTTCCTGCTCTGTAAAATGACACCTGTCAAAAATTAGGCCCAACGAGTGCTGCTACAAATCTATTCCTGACTTCTCTAATGATCCAAAAACATCTACTGTAGCATGGTTTAATGAATCTTTATGGATTCTATAAAATACTAAAATTTCATTAAATTATACAAGTCGTTTTAAAACTTAGAGCCGATAAGGTAAATCGCTGGGTGCCATTTTACGGCTCTGTATCTCCGTTATGGAGTAGTTTAGGAATTTCTTTTTCGAAGTCAAAGTTGAATTATTTTGTCCTCCCCTGTATACTCCCGAGAAATTAAGAGGCACTTGTCGGACACCCTATATATTTGAATAGATATATTGCCAATCTAAATTACTGTAATGAATTTTTACGTAGTAATTCCGAACAACTGACTGTTTTATCGTTTCTTCTTATCAATTTTATTTACGTGAGTTGAAAAATTAATATCTAAATAATTACTCAGCCGTCACATACTTTAAAACTTACTTTACTTATTATTAATAAAATATGAGACAAATTGGGTTGAGTCACTTAAGATAAAAAGCTTTTCAGTAATTCAAATAAGCAATTAAAAAATTTGTCCACATTTTCTAAATGAGGAAAATTACATTTTTCTCTTTAAAAGAAAATTATGTTTTTGAGTTAAAAATTTATCCTATTTACCTATATAAAATAAAATATTTGCTTGTCGCTTTGTATATATATATATATATATATATATATATATATATATATATATATATATATATATATATATATATATATATATATATATGAATAGTTTGATTATTCCGGGTTTCAATCCGTTCGTTCAAAAAATCGTTTCGCCAAAATCTCATTTGGCATTTTCAAGTGCGGTTCGTCTCGTGACTCGCTAAGAACTGATCAGAAAGAAAAGAGTGCAAATTATGTGAGGAGGAGACCGAAACCTCTATTCATATCCCTGCAGAGTGCAGCGCTCTAGAAAACCCTAGGATGCGGTTCGTGGGAGCACACCAAATCGAAGAAGGGAAGCTACACACCTTGAAGCAGTACAACATCCTGAGAGTCCTGAGGGAAATAGGACTGGAGGACCTGCTTTAGCCAATAAGGTACCTCTTACGACTGGGAAGCAGTAGGGGAGCACAATAGATCTACCAGGTCGCAGTGTATAGACCCCCAAACCTACGCACATACATACATGCATAGAAATATAACTTATTTGGATAAAAGGTGTAAAGGAATGAGAATGGTAAATTTGAAATTTAAAACACGGAGGCCCGAAAAATTATGAAGCTTTAGATGTAGATGAAATACCGCTGGTAGAGCTTTTTGCAGTATACATCGAAACTGTACTTAGATCTTGATTTTTAATACCAAAACTTAAAAATATCAATTTAGATATAATTATAATAAATATTTAAAAAAAGATAAAAAAAAAATATATCTTTTACACACTGTATTTCAGAAATTAACTTTTGGGCTAATGTAAATAGGGCTAGATTCTCATATTTTACTCTCAGAAATTTGCGCTAGGATTTTGTATAGGCCTTTTAGAGACAGTCTGTATATCAAGTTTCAACTCGATGCCTGCATTCAGTTCTGAGAAATTTGACTATGGCAGACAGACTAGCAATTCTATAAGGATTTCGTTCTTCCCTTTTGAGGAATGGAATCTTTAAAACGTCCTATCCATAATTACCCGCTCAAATATTTTTTATAGCTTCTAATGAACTCGAATAATATTTTTTTATCCGAACTAACTCGTAACTAATTTGTCCCGGCTTTATCTGAAAAAAAAAGGAAAGTGTGCGGCTGGAAATTAAAGCAGAGCGTTGAGAGTTCTTATACGCCTCATTTTTTCTTTTGTCTACCCTTCCAAATTACATTTGACGAAAAAATGCTCTGGAGAAATGTCATGTGTTCCTAATTGAATAAAATTCTTGGAAGGTTTCCAGTTAACGCGCTTGTATTTGTATAATGTGAAATAAATGTGTTCGTGTGGATGATATTACGCGTTTGTCTGTGTAAAGATGAAACATTTGATAAGCTAACATGTAGTTAGCTTTCTAATAGTCGATTGCTCCCGGAATTTAAACAGATGAATAAATTCGTTTGTTCAAGTTGTGCATATTTTTGTTAATGTCAGAACATTTTAAAAAACTTTTCTTACGAAAGAAACTATAATAGTGTCACGCCCAATTTTGAGGTATGACTAGGAACGTAGCCTTTGGGGATGTGGTCTTCAGGGATTACACTCTAAATGAACTCTTTAACTTTAGATTATATATAAAAAAATAGTTTAGCGTCATTAACCATTTTGGACTGTATATCATTATAATTAATTTTTTATCTTACATTAAAATTATATTCATCTTGGCACTCTTGACGAGGATTGTCACAAGGGTTCTGCTATTTGTCGACCTGCTCTGGACTGGGGCACGCTAGGGATTTTCGCTGCTTTCCTTTCACGGGTTCACTAATTTTCTGAGCAATTAACTAATTCACAACTGACTGACTGAATAACTGAACTGATTGAATTAATTGAACCGATTGGCCCAATTCAGCCGATTGCACCGATTGAACCCTATCCTATGTCCGTCCTTTTATCCTGTTTTGTTATTTTTCAAGTCAACGAATCACCTGCTTACAACCTCGGTTCATCATGACCCGGCAAGCGACCTTGCTGACTTGAAGAATTTGCGCGATCGACTACCAGTAAATAAAGGTAACGCGATTGTTATTGTTTTAATTTAAAATAAAAGATTAGTAAAATTTGGAAATGCCAATTTATGAAATATTATATTTTTATGTTTTTCCCTATGTGACACATCCCCCTGTCTTAGAGAGCTGGACCCCAACGATGAATAGAAAAAAAGTAGAAATTGTAAAAATATGACTTAAAATTGAATAGAAACAAAAAAATTCTATTTTTTCTTATTTCATGACTTTCTGTTTACTAAACTAGGAAAAAATGAACTTAATTATACAAAAAAAGTCCACTGCACTAAATCACTTTTTAAGAGTGTGTCTAAAGGACGTTGTCGCGTCGCCTTGTCCGGTCGAAAGAGTGGAAACTATTTACATTGATGTTGTAGTATTTCTTACTCTTACCGTTGGTCGGAACCCTTTGATGGCACACATCGTTTGTCCAGCTGAAGTCGGCTGTAGCATTTAAATTTACCAGTTTGCATCAATGCTACATGTTTTTAGTAATAAGACATAATTTGTATATTTTTACCTGGTTAAATTTAATTATTTATCCTGTAATTTAAAATAGTAAATATAGAATTTTTTTTTTGGTTCACAACTCTTTTGGTCTTGTAACTTATCACTCTTTCTTCTTAACAGAGTTTGTAAATTGCTGTAGTTTATATATCACATTATTTGGTTTGAATTTAAAAGTCATAAAATATTTTATTTTTAATAAATTCTCATTTGTTTACATTCCATTTCAGTATTAAAAGTATAAGGTTATAGTCGGTAATATAGTTCAGTTAGCATTTGTTGTGGACACCGATTCGTTGACACGAGCACGGCATGTCGAGACCGATCATTTAAGGTTGAGTATACAGTATGGAATTTGTATCAATTTTTTTGAATTTTGTTTTAATCATGATTAGTAACTTTGGACTGTTTGATCGTAGTTTTCTTTTGATAATTTTCCATTTATATTAATATTTGATGTATTACCTGGTAATCAGTGTCAGTGCGGAACTAGGTTAGAGTGCTCCAGGTTGAAAATAAGGTTGGCAAAAGTAAATACAAATATCCCTAAGATTTGTCACGTCTGGTTGCAAGAAAGATTTTTATTTTCATTCCCTTTACTGTTGAACCGTCGAAGGCTGTAGACCAATCCTGCCATCAGCTTTGAAAGGGCAGACGGTCAAGTGTTTTTTTTTAAAAGTCCACTAATCAATGAGGTAAGATTTTACCCCTTATCTTTACGAACATGTGGTAAAAACAACATTTTATTTCAGGGCTATCTGAAGCCAGTCTTTTTTATCTTTGGGCTTCATCTCACTCCTTTTAATGTGGTTTCCATTTTGATATTGCTGTCAAGGTTTTCTGATGGTTCCGGCCCTAGTTTTCCTGTTCGTGTGACCACGGCTATTTTAATCCTTACCCTGCGTTTGGTTGGTGAGTTGGAAGTGGCCCTGTGAAGCCTCCATCCATCCGCAACACAACTGGAATCCTAGCAACAGTACTGGATCAAATAATAGAAGTGAGAGGTACCATAGCATAGACCAGGTAGGATAAAACTTTAAGTTAAAGAATTGGAGTTATACATCAATTTTTTTACATACAAACAAATCAATATAAATATATTTTAATGTGATATAATATCATGTAAGAACTCTTTGATAACTCTCTTTATAAAACTTACGTTATTGGCAATTAAAGGTTCTAGAATGTTTGCGACCAAATTTTATATAACCTTTTAAAAACGAGATAACAACAATAGTTATCAAGAAAGAGTTTAAAAAAATTTGTAGGTACCATTCTAATTTATGTACATAATATTTTTTTATGAATAAAATGGAATTGTTATTTTGTTTTAATTAAGTCGTTTCATTGTGGAGCTATACACCAGTAGTCAATAAATTAAAATCATTCTTCATACCTATGTGTTTTCCTGTTTAATCACTAGGTAAGTAACACAGATAATGTAAAACAGGTGGCGCCTATTGGGTAATCAAAGCAGAGCACAACTATCTCTAAAAGAGATACGAACCTAGCCTCCGACATATTGAGCTGCCGTACGCATCCGTTGCCGTACCCTGTAAAAAGGGAGACGCCGCACGGCATCGCATCGAATGACTCTTGACGTGCATAAGCCACTGCGTTGACTGCCCATACCTACAATGCACTTCATCCTCTGCCAAATTCCAGTAGCCAAGGGACTGAGATTATAGGTAACATGTTACTCCTGTCTTAACTTATCTTATTCCATTGACTTCTGGTCTGGTAGCTGTAGGAGATGACTCTTCATGGATGTGTAGGCATAGATGACGTCGCTGCGGGATCTGTCAATTGCGCTGGTATAGAGCGGCAAGCGTCGTTAGAACTCGTGAACCATTTATTGGACTCGACATGGGTCCAGTTTACTGGATATGTGCGGACAGTGGTGGTTACATTACATTATGTTTGTCTTGTACCTAAAGTTCTATACTAAATAACAATTATTAATACATTTTTCCAATAGGAACACTTTTAACTGTTTACAAGTTATTTTTACAGAATGATAGATGAGATATGTTAATTAGTTAGTTAATTTAATGGTTAAAGGCGCGTCGGTATCTCAAATGAGATATGAGTGGTTGCAAAAAAATTAATGATAACTTAATTTAAGCATTGTTTTCAGGTCAAGAAAGCAACAGAGTTTAAATGTCAAGATGCTTTAGATTATTTATTTTAATTGTTACATTGCCTGTGTTGGGCAGCTAAGGTAAAACAGCATTAAGTAAAAATTTATTTTATAAAGGAAAAAATATTATTTTTTAACTTTCAAACAATTTTGTCACATGATTAATTAAAAATAAATTAGAAGTTCTAAGTGACCATTTCTGGTTTTAACACACTGTAGTATTTTTTATACCAGTTTAAAGTTATTTATTACCTGCGTAAGATTTTGAGGCGCACTTGAAAAACCATCTATCGATTGTATGCCCCTGTCTCCTACCTACGCCAAAAAAATGTATCATTTTTAGATACGTATTATATGGTACTATATTTAAGTACCTAATTTATTATTAAATATATTTACGTATTATTAACGTATTCAATATATACTATACAACAAATATTTTGTATGCATTACATATGCATTTACATAAGGGTGTCTTGTTTCCGTACACTTTGAATGTCTAAATTGCCAATGCAGAAATTTAAATGAATATGAATACTACTGTTATTAACATGTACTATTATCTTGTATATCAACATCACCACTAGTATTATTATTAATCTTTATGATTTACAAGCTAAAAAGCTTCGCACTCCCTCCAGGGATTATTGACTCATGCCAAATATACAAAGATATCAAAAATATGACGCTCTGTGGGGACTCTTTCCATGTATTGGATCCTAGGTTCGCGCGGTTGCAAGCAAAACTGCTTTCTGCATCGGTTTATACAGATGCTCACTAAAGCCCAGTCCGCAGGAGGTTCTTTAGTATCATTTCAGTTGTTGATAGTATTATGTGAATCGTGTGGATGCTGTCTGCGGATTTGCACCTCCAGATCTCTGTATTAGGCGATCTTCTCAATATATTTTGGTCTTATGTTACCGTTATTAGGAATAGCAATGTCAATCAGTGTAGTTCGCCTAGAAATTTTATATGTTAGTAAGTCTGACCTATTATGAGCAACTGTTTGATCTATTAGAACCGTTCGGTCTCAGTACAACTTGAACTCGATGATTTCAAGAATAGGCTCCTGATTGTATTTGTAGTAAAGCATTTTTCCTGCTTGCAATAATTGTAACTTATCTGCTAACTCTTGGTGGAGTATCTTAGCGGATGAGTCGTATCTTTCCTCATACTCGGTTGCATTAAATACTTGACATCCTCCAGACATGCCCGATTGTCTTTGATGTTCGGCAGCCGTAGCTACATTGATTATTTTCTATTAAGGGATCTCTGATGAACTTCTGCTATTTCGTAGTCGGAATAACCTAATCTTGATCGCATCTGTCCTGAAATCAACCAGTAGTTCGACGCTGACTTGTCGACATTGTCCTAGATGACCTCATTTGGATGCCGACCATGAAGTGGTTTCTGTAGCCAGGCTTGTAACTTATCTTGATCTGTTCGGTAGTGAAAAGCAATATTCCGTTTCCTCAGCTGTAGGGGCTTTGAATAGTCTGCCTCGCATATTGCTTGATGCAGTGTGGATGAGTGCGTTAACTTGTGAAAATAAGAACGTAAGTTTATTATTTGTTGATCGGGCTACTTACCAACATCGACCAATCCTCTTCCTCCTTGGTGTCTTGGAAGCATTGTACATTCAATAGCATTCCGAGTGTGGTGTTTGTGTACTTTTGTTAAGAATATTCTTATTTTCCTTTGCAGGTTTTCGATGTCTGTCCTGCTTTATTTCACAATTCCAAAAGAATAGCTAACCGCAGAGCATGCGTACGTGTTGAGCGCCTTAAATAAATTTCTATTATTTAGACTAGTTTGTAACACCCGTCTTACCCTCCTGATAAATTTGGCTGTTAATTCGGCCTTCATAGTGCCATGGTCAACTCGTTTAGCCTGTTTCATACCTGGGTATTTGTATGTTTATTCTACTTCCATTGCAGCTATAGTTTCGCCGTTCTGCATCTCAAATGCTCCCGGTTATATATTTCCTTTAACGATATTCAAAATATGGCATTTATCAAGTCCAAACTGCATTCCGATATCCCGTTAGAACTCGTCTACAATTTTGAGCATTTGCTTCAGCTGATTTTTTTTAGGCTATTGAATCAAAATGACTAACAGAAGCATATATAGACATGCAAATAGTTGCATTTTCGTTCTTATTGCACAAAAATTTAGGAAAAATACTCTTGGGAAGATAAAAAAAAACTACAATTAAAAATACGAATTAAATATGTGTTAAAAGTAATCATTATTAATATTTTTTTTTTTAATTTTATTTTCTTCAAATTATATTATTTTCAGTTTTTAGTTCTACTATAAAATGCATATAAATCTTAATTTTGCCAAAATTACTTCACCAACATTTAGCTAATGCCATACGAAATATTCCACTTGACCGCTTTCAAAACTAATTTAATTTATCTGAATTCACGTTTTAACTCTGATGTTAAAGTTATGTAACGTATTAGAATAATTATCTTACAAGTTCATCACGTGTCAAACTTCCTGAGTGTACGGCACGTAAGAGCATTTAGTCATAGTTAAATCTTGTTTGGTGATGTCCGTGGGACAGCTTTAAATGATCGAAGAGTTAATTAGAGATTTGTATGAATATTTAGACAATTATTAAAAAGGATCTGTACAGGCTGATTTGGAAAGAAGGATAGATAAATTCCATGCATAAAAATGGTAATAAAGGCAATGTAAAGACTATGGGTACATTTCTGTAATTAATCAACTGTATTGAGAAGTACTAGAGATCTTAGTAGAAAGTTACTGGATCTAAAAGAACATAGAGGAGATGGTCAACTAACCAATATGAAGATGTTATTGCATTTTTGGAGAGTGGTGTTTTGTTGCTACCTAACAAAATTATCAATAACAATATTAATTATAAAAATAATAAGATTAATGATGATTATCTTCTATACATGGATGAAATAGAAGCTCTCTGCTGTTGCAGGACGGCTAAAGAGATACAAGTCCGGTAATAACCGGAAACGAGACAATGCGCTGTTCCAACGACCCGTAAGCTAAACTCTCCACCTAACATGGCAGATAATAGATATCCCAACAAAAAGCAGGTAGAAGAGTTCAGGGGAAACCAACGTTCCACTCCCGCCAATTGTAACATCGCAGCCGGTTGGATCAACGAAGAACGCCAAATCTGCCAAGACCATAGCCAAATGCAGTTTGAGCTATTTACCACCGAGGAAATCTCAGGAATAATCAAGGAATTTCATAACTGGAAATCTCCAGGTCTCGACCGGAATCAAAACTACGGACTCAAGAAGTTCCGATCTATACATCATCAACTGGCTAATCTTATTAATGATGTTTTTCTAAATCAAGCAAAAATGTCATGATTTCTGACAGAAGCCATTACGTATCTCTTACCAAAGGACCAACATAAGAAACATGACCAAGCTAAGTATAGGCCGATCACCTGCCTCCCTACACTATATAAGGTAATCACCTCCTGCTTGACCCAACGTATCTATGCACATTGTGAAAAAAATAACATCATCGCAACTCAACAGAGAGGATGCACCAGGGGAGCAATGAGATGCAAGGAGCAATTGATTGTGACTCTGTCATATGTGACCAAGCCTGTACTAACCCTATATGGATAAGAAATCCTTCGACTCAGTGCCACATGAATGGCTCAAAACTATATTGAGAATGTTTAGGGAAAATAATCATTTTGTTTCCTTTTTAGAACGCAATATGTCAACCTGGAGAACTAGGATACAGTTACAAGTGCCATCTAGCGATACCATCGAAACTAATACAATCCCAATACGAAGGGGAATATTTCAGGGTGAGCCCATTGTGGTTCTGCCTTGCAATGAACCCTCTGTCACGTCGTTTGAACTCCGCCAGATACAGCTTTAGTATTAGAAATAACGAATCATCTTCTATACATGGATGATCTTAGACTGATGGCTGCTACCAAAAACCAGCTGAAGCAAATTTTCAAAATTGTGGAGAAGTTCTCCGGGGATATCGGAATGCAGTTTGGACTTGATAAATGCCGTATTTTGAACATCGTTCAAGGAAAGATATAGCCGGGAGCATTTGAGATGCAGAACGGTGAAACTATTGCTGCAATAGAAGCAGAACAAACATACAAATAGCTAAGTATGAAACAGGCTAAACGAATTGACGATCGCACTATGAAGGCCGAATTGCCAGCCGAATTTGTCAGGAGAGTAAGACGGGTGTCACTAATTAGTTTCAATAGTAGAATTTTTTTAAAGCGTTCAACACGTACGCATGCTCTGCGCTTAGTTACTCTTTTATAATTTTAAAATAAAGCAGGATGGACATCGAAAACTTGCGAAGGAAAACAAGAACACTCTTAACAAAAGCACACTTCCTCGGAGTGCCATTGAACGTACAATGCTTTAAAGACAGCAAGCAGGAAGAGGATTGATCGATATTTGTAAGCAGCTCGATCAACAAATAATAACCTTACTTTATTATTTCCACAGGTTAGCGGACTCTTCCACACTACATCGAACATATGCGAGATACACGATTGAACGCCGTTACAGCTGAGGGAACGGAATAGTGCTTCTCACCACCGAACAGATCAAGACAAGTTACAAGCCTGGCTACAGAAGCTACTTCATGAACGGCATCCAAATAAGGTCATCCAGGACAATGTCGACAACTCAGCGTCAAACTACTTGTTGATTTCAGGATAGATGTATCCGGAAACTGAGGGCTTCTTGTTAGCTATTCAAAACCAGGTTATTCCGATGAAGAACAATTGGAAGTTCATCATCAGAGATCTCTCAATAGAAAATGACCAATATATATATATATATATATATATATATATATATATATATATGGCAGTCGAACATCAGAGACAGTATATAGCAGGAGGATGACAAGCGTTTGCCGCAACCAAGTATAAGGGAAGACATGACTTAGCCGCTAAGATACTCCACCAAGAGTTAGCATATAAGTTAAAACTATTGCAGGTAGGAAAAATGCCTTACTACAAATACAATCCAGAGCCCATTCTTGACAATAACGAGTTTAAGTTATATTGGGACCTAACGGTTCTAACGGATCAGGCAGTTGCTCATAATAGGCCAGACATTATACTGATAGATAAAATTTCTTAACGAACTACACTAATCGACATTACTGTACCCAACAACAACAACCTAACGCCAAAATACAACGAAAAGATCGCCAAATTCAGAGATCTGGAGGTGCAAATCCGCAGACAGTGGTCAATGAACAGCGTCCACACGATTCCCTAATACTGTCAACAATTGGAGTCAAACGAAAGAACCTTCTGCAGAGTATCAAATAACTGGGCCTTAATGAGCACCTGTATATACCAATTCAGAAAGCAGTTCTCCTTGCAACCGCGCGGGCCATCCGAAAGTTCTTTGTATACCTGGTATTAGTCAATAATTCCTGGTAGAAGTGCGAAGCTATTGGGCTTATAAATCTGAGATTAATGATGATCATCTTCTATACATGGATGATCTTAAACTGATAGCTGCTTCCAAAAATCAGCTGGAGCAAACACTCAAAATTGTGAAGGAGTTCTCGGGGGGTCGGAAGGCAGTTTGGACTTGATAAGTGCCGCATTTTTAACTCCGTTGAAGGAAAGATACAACCAGGAGCATTTGAAATGCAGAACGATGAAACTATAGCAACAATGGAAGCAAAACAAACATACAAATACCTAGGTATGAAACAGGCTAAAATATGGGAAACTTTTTACTAAATTCCATAACCCTGTCAATATTGAATAATATATTACTTTTTTCTGGGGACCCCGAGGGGCAGGAAAATATTTGTTTTCAGGCTCGATCAGTTTTTGAATAAGAGCTCTCTGGATCACGTTGGATCTTCCGCAAGTTTTTTGGGCACTGTTATCTTCCTCTTATGCCCATTGCTATCGCAAAAATGTTGCAAGCTCAGGCCCTAGCAAAACATCTAGCCACCGTTCTCCAACTCTTCGTCGAAAAAACGGCCTCCTACGTTAACAACTCGCAACATTTTTGCAAAATAATCAGAAACATAATTAACAAAAAAAATTCTAATTAGTTTCGACGTAGCATTACTTCTTACGCAAGTAACAAAGAAGTTCTTTCTGTGATAGAAAACAAATACAATCTGCCAAAAATATAGTCGAATTAGCTAGGCACTGCCTCGATAACACCTATTTTACTTATGTAGGCCAGCGATATAAACAAGTTGAGGGAGCCCCTATTCTCGCTACCTTATTTATGGAATACTTCGAACCAAGAGCTTTTGAGACTTCCTCACACAAACCACGACTGTGGCTGCATCACGTGAATGACACATTTATTATCTGACAACATGGCGAAGAAAATCTCAAAAGTTTCCTGAATCACATGAACAGTATACATCCCAAAATCAAATTCACCATGGAGACAGAACAGAAAAGAAAAGTACCGTTTTTAGGTATCCTACTAAAAAGAAAAGAGGATGGCTTGCTTTCGCACACTGCCTACTCACAACAACAGATACGTCAACGCCGATTCACATCACCACCCCGCTCAATTATTTGCAGTAGTGAAATCACTTGCGTTTCGATCGCAGTCCCTTACAGGTCAAGAAAGTTACCACAAAGAAATGAACATACTGCAAAATGCCCTAACAAAAACCGGTTATAAAAAAAGAATATATAGACAAGGCTCTAAAAAACAACCGCTTGGCCCAAAAAATTGTGAAAACCAAATGAGTAGCTCCAAAGTTTTTGTCCCTTATGTTAGAGGCACCACAGACAAAATTGCAAAAATTCTCAGGAGACACAACATTGAAACAATTTTCACCATAGACCATAAAGTACAAGATATCTTGCTAACATCCAAAAAAAAATCTGTCTATAAAACCAGGGAGTGTACGAACTTTCATGCGGAAAATGCAGCTCATCTTACGTAGGCTAAACCAACTGTAAAATAAGAGCCAGAAGAGACGAACATACAAAAGCTGTCAAACAAAAAACAACTTCTTTTGCACTGGCCCAACACTAGTTAAACACAGATCATAAAATAAATTTCTCAGGAGCAAAAATGCTATCGAGATGTGTAAACCTGTCCACAAGAGTTATAAGGGGGTCACCGAAAATACAATGAGGCCCAACAACTTAAATAGCAGAGATGATAGTCAGCGATTGCCTAATACTTGGAAAAATCTGCTTACACACATCAACCAGTAATAGGTAGTAACGAAAGAGATTACAACTCGACAACGCGACCCCAAACGTTGGCAACAGGGCCGATGATCTAACTGGCTGGAACCATTAGGCCAACGAACGTACCCCACGTACCCACGGGACCGATAGCAGCCGAGTCGCAGACGTCAATTTGCTCGTATATACCGTGTAATTTTAAAAATGGAATGATTTTTCACCGAAACGCCAGCTGCCTTACAGTCCTGAGAGGGACTCAGCACATACACGGGATACCCGAAAACCTTCGGTTACACATCACTCCCGTGAGAATATCCGACATAACACACACACGCACATATATATATAGTTGAACTCTCTACTTATGTAAGGAGCACATTTATGAACTCTGGTAAACAGGCCTAATTACACGGGTAGGGTGCACTCACAATTTCACTTCATATTTATTTATAATAGCCAAAAATATGTGTTTAGAGTATAATTTTTTTTAATAAATTAATGAATCCTTAACGTTTGTTGGAAAACTCTCACTTTTAGCGATGGG
This sequence comes from Diaprepes abbreviatus, assembly GCA_034092305.1. Classification (NCBI taxonomy): domain Eukaryota; kingdom Metazoa; phylum Arthropoda; class Insecta; order Coleoptera; family Curculionidae; genus Diaprepes; species Diaprepes abbreviatus. The sequence goes on from JASJET010000106.1 coordinate 2,437,154, forward strand.
GTCTAGTGCTTCATCTATCAGTATACTCCAGATACAGCAATATTATGTCGAAGATTGCATTGATATCATCTTTGTCAATTCTCAAGGAATGTTCATTTCGTAAGAGATAATCACAAAAACAATCATTTAATCTTAAATAATACCCTCACTTAAAAAGTTTACTATTATACTTTTTTTAACAGAGCATGAACAAGGAGAGAGTTACAAATTCGACTCGCATTTCCTTATTTTATGCTTGTACATAATTTTTCATAGACCTCAGATATTTTTAGGTAGCCAGCACAATGTGAACTGGATGCTTCCAAGAGAATCTTGTAAAAAGTATTCGTGGTGGATTTTATGAATAAACAATGTTGCTTAGTTAACTTTTTAAGCGCATAACTTTCAACAGAAGTGAGAAATTTAAATGCAGTATTCAGCAAGTTGAAGAAGAATATCTCTATGAGATCCTGTAAAATGATTTCCATGATAAGTTCATTGCAGGAAAAACTGAAGGAAAAAGGTGATTAACGAATTTTATTACGTGTCTATGTCTTCTCGTTAAGGTTTCGTGTTTTCCACAATACCTGGACGAAATATATTTTATCTCTAAGTTTTTTTTATGTTTTAGCACAATTTTTTAAATTCAGATTCTTTTTTAAATAAAATTTTACTAATTTGTTAATTTACTGTTTCTAAGGACACTGCAAAAGTTGGCTCTTAGGTAAAATATTTGATATTAAAACTAGAAAAATCTATTTCTAAATTTATACTTTAGAGAGCTCTATATTTTATAAAATAAAGTATCCATCTAAGGCGTTGAGAACTTCCTAAAGCAAAATCATTCATATTAGTTATCGTTCACCTTTGATGTGAAAATTATGTAATATCAGAGATCATTCGATTATCGAGTTTATTCGGTCATTGTTGATTGAAGAAAATGCGGAATAAGATAATTGAGAAAGTTTATTTTGAAATTCAGAATGCAGTTTTACTTTTAAATTCTTTAAATTAAAGGTTCCTTGTATTATTATGGAAAAAAGTGTCGATCTGTATGTATGGGTTAATCTCAGAAATCATTTTTAACCGCTGATTAAATCATTTTCCAAGGATGGTTTTAGTTTGTCCCCTGATGCTGCTTTACCTTAATCCAAAAATAAATAGTTCTGGAATACAAGGTGTCAAAGTTACAATTTTTTAAACTCTGTAAATAATTATCTTAATAATACCTTGAATTGCACTTAATTTGATACTTTGAGTTTGGGTTTTTGCTATGTACTTAATTGTTTTTGAACGATTTTGGTATATTAGGATCTGAGAAAGAAAACTGCAGCATAGAAATTTGTTAACGTTATTTTTTGAAAAGTGAGAACTTCTAATTCTGTCAATGTTGATTTTACTACAAGTAAGTTCTTAATATAAGTATACAGGACTCTATACTGGTTTCAATTTTCTCTTTTATTATTCAATGTAAAGTATTCACCCATGCTAACAACAGCGTATCAAATCAGTATATTGTTGATCTTGAGGTCATACTGTGGTCGATTTTGGATTTTCCAATGGATATTTTTTTATAAATGATTTGCTATTACATATACCGAAGGATTTACGAACTATACAGACGACATATCCACTGCATTTTTAAACTCAACTTTTGATGAGCTCCAGGGTACTAGAGTACTAGGATACTGGCATGTAGAGAATTTAATGAGTGATATACAAAAAATAGATTGACATTAAACTCTAATAAAACTGAAATTGTTTGTTGGTATTGTAACGAAGTTATTGAATTTTTGGGCATGAGTATGTTCGCCGAGATTTAATTTATTTATATAACATCCGAAAAATCTGATTCTTTCAGGAAAAAAATGCTTAAACTTTCAAGATTACCGACATATAATTAGATTTACCGCACTATGCCGGGAAATATAATTTTCAGAGCGTCCGACCATAGCAATCGCGCGCCGCATACAGCAGTATTGTATGCGCAATCACCGCACGCCATCACACGTCAGCGTAGTGGGAGCTTGGGCCGTCTATTTAAGCCTGAGCAGTATTGTGGATATCTGTTTGCAATACTTAAAAACAGATACTTATCAGATCACCATGGATCACCCTACACGTGAAAAACACCATTTCACCAAGTTTCAAACATTATTTCCTTTTTAAATTCACAGTTCAAAAAGCATTAGTGCTTATGGAACAAAATCCAGCATTCTAATTCGTAGATTTTAACTTTAAAGGCGTGGCCTAAAAGTTACTACAAAATACGACGATCACAAGCATCGCTCTTCTCGATTCTAAATCCATCAGAAGCAAAAAAGTATCGGCCGTGGCGCTTACCAGTTTTAGTACCTTCATACAACAACAACGACGATCTTTTTGAAGACATCGAAGTCTTCGGAGAATGTCTAGTCTTCGCTACATTAAACTTAAAATCACTTTTTCGGGGTCTTTGGGCGTTTAGTAGCTATCACTTGCATCTAGATAGTGAAAAACCAAAGATTCCAGAAGATTTTGAAGCGAAATGCAAACAAATCCGGATTAAATACGGTGTCTGAGAATTTCCCTTGTATAAAACATAGTGTTGGACTTTTAGGTAGTATCTGCATGAACGCCTAGGTAAGTTTTCGCAACTACAGGGCCCTCAGATACTATAGTTTGAAAGTCGGGTGCTATTCGAGACAACATACGCGAACTGGCGTTGTAGTAGCGGATCACCGACATAAAGATCGCGATTCAATCGAATTAAACATGAGTTTCCCAATACTCAACCAAAACATAAGCTCAAACCCACAAAATATGGTATAAATTCCTATATCATATGTTTCCAGAAAAATTCATTCAAATTTTTCCAAAACAAATTCACTTTCATTCGTTTTAACACTCCGATAATATTATTACATAATATTATATCCAATTTTCGCTTAGATAAAATTTTCATAATTTTTCTAAGTCCACAGTTACTAGTACTATTTTTACAACCATACATTTTTCAAAGCGTTCTATTACCCACACTTGTTTTGAGATCCAAATACAGTTACCCTTACTTGTTTTGCGCATCATTCGATCACAATCAGAAGAAAAACTTCGTTGGAAGAAGAGAGGAAAACTGCAATAAAAGGAGTTGTACATACATTTTCTTATGAGAAGCAGATCCCAACCGTCGAGAAAATTCTAACTAAAATCAATGAAGATTGGGATTTACCTGAAATTAAAAGAACTGAGCTCTGGGAATTGCTCAGAGAACTTAATTTTTACTGGAAAAAACCAGATAGGAAATTTGTTCTTATAATCAACCGGAAAGTGTCCGTTGGAGAAAGAAATATCTCTCTCAAGTAAAAGGTAAAGTTGCTAGAAATAACACAACTTACAAAATTAGTAATTTAACTCAACTTTTGAAAGATTTTTTTGAATAAAGTTACTGCGAAAAATTGGGAAAAATCCATATAATAAAAGAATTAAACAAAATGTGGAAACTCGATCTCATGATCGGTGAAATAGACGAACTAGTTATAATTAATTTGAGCAAAGAGAGCTTAACTGACTTTGGTTACGAATTAGATACGTAATGTTTACCAGTGTAAACACAATTTATTATTTAAATTTTTGTTTTAATTGTATTTTATTGTTTAATGTTGTTTATATATTTTCTATATATATTTTTATTTTAGGGTGTCCCACTCTTTAATTTTGCGTATATTTAATTTCAATTAGCCCTAATTTTTTTATTATTGTGTTTGTGTCTTTTTCTTAAGCGTGTAGAATTAACATGTTTATTTTATTTTTTTGGGGCTATTGGATTTCCATATAATAAAGTAAATTAAATTAAGATGTCAGTGCAATAGCAATAAAAATAAGTAGGTCTAATTTTAACTGTAACAATTAAAAAATAATTACATTTGAAATCCTTTGTAGTGTTTAATTGTAATTCTGCAGATGGTTTAAGAAATAAATAAACTGAAACGTGAAATGTCCGTCGAATGTTTTTAATTCATAATAAAATGACCGATAGCACTAAAAAATTTTTAATATTATATGGACAAATTTATTTTTTTATGTATGTTTAACTTCTTGTATTTTTGACAATGGGTATTTTGTAAGTATTTAAACTGTAGCTTAGAATTTTTTGAGAGAATAATACAAAACTTCTTATGATCTGTTCCTTGTTACCCCTACATTTTTTTAGTTACTTTTGCGAAAAGCATCTTCATTTCTCCGATATATTTCAGAACATGAAAACACCTTGTTTTCGGGATTCAGCGTGGGAATACCCGGGAAAAAAGGTCGGTTCCTGAAATATGATTCTGGATTTAAATTTTTATCCCTCTTCAGCGACTTTAATTGCGGGAATTGAAAGCAACTTATGACAAGGAAGGTGATAAGATGTATCCCTTGCGAGAGTTAAATGAACTGTTATTTTTACGACGTTTAGGAATAGATTGCAAGGAAAGATATGTACAGATAGTTATAATTATACACATTATACGCTAATTAACACATGGGTAAAAACAACACTAAAACATTTCATTGCGGAATAATTTCTATTCCTGATTTTCATTATGCGCATTACTTTACATCCCCGTAGCGGATTTTATATTCAAATTTAGGAATTATTTTTATGCGGAAAGTTGTACAACAATTTCTTTTGCGGAAATTTTTATTACAAAATTTTCCTGAATTTTCTTTGCGGAAAATACCAACACAAAAGAAAAATAAAAAGGCCTATAGACTCAAACACTTGCAAGTTTTCCCTGCCTAAGTTTTATTCAACGTAATGCTTAGTTTACCCAATTCTTGATTTTCTCTCAAAATCTCAACCTTAGAGCATTCCAAGCTCAAACATTCATCATGCTTTATGCATAGCCGACAAATGCTTATTTTTGGAAGCAAACTTTACTTCAATTTCCGAAGTAAACAGAAGAAAACAAAAGCGCCTTTTATCATTCACTCCCCTTTGCCCCGGTGAGCGAGAAGAAAGGTGAGGCGGCCAGATTTCCTATCTGGTCGGGTGGTTTAGGAAGGACTCTCACCGCACCCCCCTGCGTTGCGGTTCAATAAGGTAGAAAAACTTAGAAACGACTTTTCACGTTTTAATCTACCTTATAACAACGACAAATAGCGACCTGGTGGAAATGAACCACGATAGCGCTCGTTACAGAACCAGACACGCATCACGTTACGGTCTAGCGATATAAATTTATACTTGGAAACGCCTCGCCTAAGATTGTTATGGTCACTGCTTTATGAAGATATCGTATATTATAGCGATTTAAGGAACAACATCAGACAATTCTGGCGCTTTCGACGAATGACTGAAACCCGGCAAGCTCGATTCGACACGCGTTCAGCAACCAAACCACACCCAAATATAAAAAAGGAGGCGTTCCTTAGTGCGATAGCAGACCATTCTTTCGCTGAGAACTGCACGTTTTCCACCCGGGTCAACAGTCCAAACGGACTGGACTGGGTCGCCTGCCGGACCACGCCTTCCTGGTCTAGCAATGTAGGTGAGGCTAGGCTTGCGTGTATATGGTGTTTCACCATACACTTCCTTCCTTACGTCCTATATCGCTGATGGCCAGCATTGCCGAGGACCCTTGTAAGAACGGGCAATGTTGTGTCATCCTACCGTCACTGCCGAGGACTCTTATAAGAACGGGCAATGTCGTTCCATCCTACTGACGCTGTCGAGGACCCTTATAAGAACGGGCAGCGTCAGTTCCTTTCGTTCCTTCCTACCGTCACCGATACACACACGCACAGCAGCCAGCACTAATACGCACAATTGACCCCTGGCTTGCCGTTTCTCCACTGTAGCAAGCTGCTCGGTGCATAAGTGGGCCCTCGACAACATGAATCCCGAGGGTGGCACCCGAGAACCGACCACCGAGTGGATGTTTTGACCTTCAGGCAGTCAAACCGTTGATCAGTTGAGAGAGCAGGGATATCCAGAATATACGTAGATACCGCCGACCCGATACCCCCGCGCTGAGCATTTGACTGATGACTGTCTGCACGAGAAATATCCACTGACCGATGTTCTGCTGCCGTGAACGAAGAAGAGCCGAAGAGCACGGCCTGCTTCCCGCCTAAGTAAAATCGCGTCACAGTATATATTTGGTAGATATCTCAACTAATTTGTCTTCAGAACTCCATTGCTGAACATGGTCCACCCTCTTTGATCGCCATTTCTTTCTGCATTGTGCTGCCTTAAACCAAATTAATCCTGATGATCTCTTAACATTGTTTCTCGGTCTGGTGAGTAATGACTTTTTGGTTAGTGTGTTTGAATGCAAGATGAAGTGTCCAAACACTTTTATGTATTTTCTTCGTATGGATAAATAAATGTTTGTTTTAATTAATCTTTTCGTTATAAAAATTGCTATCAGCTTGAGTTGTTTTACTACACAACTTGGTTCACATCTTAAGTGTATCAGAATAGCTTCGGCTTAGTTCTTTTCTTCATCGTCAAGAGCAAATTTTTGAAAACAAGCGTTATCAATGGTAAAAAGTGCAATAGTTGCAATAATTTCTAACGCGATATTTTTAATAGGGCAAAGTAACATCTACTTATAAAAATTATTTCAATTGTTTACTTAGTACTTTTGAAATATTTTGGGATTCAAAATAGCGTTCGCATATCTCCACTGCTATGGAATGTGTCCTAGATATATCCATATAATAGTTCACATATGATGAACGACCTTCCCGTGCATATAAGCTGGATACTGCTCGATAACGTTTTGTAAAGAACTTTTAAATTTTTATATTTTATTTACTGCTTGCTCCAGAATACATACTTAAAATAATTCTATGCTTAAGATGTAAAAAAGTATATTTTTAGATTTGTTGCTGTTGAGTAAAATTTTAGGATCGAAAATAAGGATGTATCTATTTTGAATTTTATTACATTAAAAAACTAATTATATAAAATAGTATATGTTATCATCAGTTTCAAGTTGAAGATTCAGTCATCCAATATCACTTTGTTTTTATTTCAGAATATTTTTTCTGAAAGTAACAGGAAAAACTAAAATTTGCATTTGGGGTAATCGGAAATAATGTCAGGAGACTTAAGGTGATTCTATGAAATAATATCAAGGTAGTAAGTTATTCTAAAAATGTCAAAATCTTAGTACTGTGCTAATTACGTAAATGAAGTTGAACTTTTTATTAGGTTTTTACTTTATATTTAATTTTGTATTGATGAATCAATTTGATATCTCCACATTTTTCTGCTTCTCCACGAGATGTGTTCTTCTGGGGTCCTTTGATCTTCACTTCTAGGCCAACGTGGTGTTACCACATTCACACGTATCTGGTAGATACAGTACTTCATGTTTCTTTCAGTTGTTTGTTTGAGACTCGTGAGCTGGTGTCTCAGTGAGTTATTTGAATTGAAAACAAAGTTGATATTATATCGTTTTTCCTATTCGTCCAACTTTTACCGAAATGCCTCTAACATATGAGATATTCAACAATGGTTTTATTTTCTCGTCCGTTGGAAATCTTGTTTCTACGTTATCCCAGAATATTGTCTAAAAAATGTACTGGGTATTTGTTGGCTGTCGAGTCACTTTTAATATGATCTATCTCTTTCACCAAGTTCTCATTGCAGTTGTGAGATTTCTTGCAATTTCATGTTTGGTATTGTTGGAGTGGTTTGATGAATAGTTTAGGTATTGTACTGCGTTTGTGGATTTTCAGTAAACTGAAATTCGAATTTACCTGTCATTTCTTTCAACCAAAATATCTGAGAATGGTTATTTATTCTGTACCTTTTTTTCATACAAGTATAATGGTTGAGCTAATATTATTGAGATGAGAAAGGAAGTTTATCATTTCCATTCCAGATAATGTATCTAAGCTATTATTTTGGTTTTCTATTGACAAATTTAATTGCAAAGATCTCGAATAATTCCATGAAAATATTTGTAATCGCCGGTGAGAGCCAAATCGCTACTGATAGTCCATCATCCAGTATCAAAAGTTTTTCCTTTTCTTGGAAATAAGAACTTGTCAAAAAACATTCTAGCAAGTCCCTGTGTGTGGTGATAGAGACATTCTCTCTGCTAAGGTCTGGTCTTCTTCAAGTTTCTTTTTTATGATCTTTGGTGACCTCTTAACTGAAACGTTGGTATATGAGCTTTCCACGTCCAAGTTAATAAAATAGTCTTTTGGTTTTACATAAAATTTTTACGAAAAATTGTAAATACTTAATCCAAGACAATGTTTTTCCTTGTAGTAGTTACATAGTTGGAAGAAGGAACTTGTCAAGGCCAGAAGTCGGAAAGTTCCGGGAACTCGCGATAAGTCGTTGGCTTGTTTATATATATTCGGGAGTCAATGAAGATGTGGAGTTTTACTGTGGTGTGACGTAAATTCAGCCCGAGTCTTTTCAGAAATATACCGTTCATATGAATGCGATATAGGATCTTAAGCGAGATATGTCTAGTTTCCTTTTCTTAAAACTTCGTCAATTTTTTGGTTGTATAACTCAGCATTCACTAAAACTGTAGAATTTCTTTTATACGTTAGTAATAATAATACATCGGAACAATAATTGTTTTAGTTAACCGTCTTTAGATATAAGAGCAGTTTGGAAATACTTCTTAGTACTTGTAAACTAAAACTAAGTTCACCATAAATGGGACTTTCGAGTAGCATGCATGACTCCTCTCATATTCCACTAAAATTACTTTTAGTATATATAGTTATGTAGCTTAATAAATTTTTCAATTTCAATTGAAAACTGCTAGAGATAACAACTAGCCGAAAGATCCTAATATTCAACAAAAAATCAAGACAATCGAGTGCCAATAGATATCTCCAACTTTGCAAGAAACATCGTTGTCTATAACCTGAAAATAAGTATTTTATATAAATTTGAAACTAACAATAATATCATTAGTAATATATTGTTTACTGACCAAGCTGGTTTTACAGAATATGAAATAGTAAAGTTGCATAAAACACATAATTAAACTGTTGCAAACTCACATGCTTACATAGAAAGAGGTCATCAGCGCAGCGTTAAATGTTTATGTCAGGTGTGTGAGTGATAGCTTTGTAGGAACGCACCTTTGATGGGGTATTAAGTGGTGACATTTTTAACAAAATTTTCTTTCTGGCTAGTAGAAGATATTACCTTCAATCAAGTACAGGGTATCATTATGACAAGAATTTTTTGTACATAACATACTTTATGCCTATTTACCGCTAAATGGTATGATTTATCGCTAAAAAATAAGAGTACATTATTTGATGAATTTTTCACTGTATTTAAAATGAAAATATCGTTTTAATCATATCTGCTAAAATAAAAAAGTTCCAAAAGAAATAAAGTTTGATATCCAAGTCAAGTTCCCTCTGGCAACAAGTTAGGAAAACAGTTTAACTTGTAGGTTAAATTATTCATCAATACCAAATATTAATCTGATTAGTCAAGACAAATTTTATATATGAATTAAAAAGCAAATAAAAATTTTTTTATACCAATTACTAACGTGAACGACAACTTTCACGGCTTTGGTCAAGTTGAAAATCATAGTTCTAAGTTTAGACCGTGTTGAATTGGAATTATTATACGACGTTTCCCCTACGATTGCACGAGGCATCCTCAGGAATCTTTACTCCACAACTCGGTATTTTTAACCGACTGGTGCTCAGCGAAGCGAAATCCAGCATTACAATTGATTTCCACGTGTGATGTAGACTGTAACCCCCGTCTCTATTAATATTATTTGGATATTTACAAGTTTCGATTGATTCTCTAATTTTTCATTTAAAGAAACCAGACACTGATGCTAGAACCTTAGTTTCTTTTATATTAAAAGTATCACCTGTTGCTGTTCAGCTACTGCAGATTATACAATTTGTTTCTTTTGTATAAATCTTTCATGTTCCTTAAGCCTAGTGGATACAGACCGTCCTGTTTCACCTATATATACTTTAACACAAGAGAAAGGCATCTTGTAAACGCCTTCTGTTTGAAAATGGTATAGCGTCCATTGGTGAATTCAGAAATTGTCCAACTTTCTTTCATGTGTTGAAAATTGTCCGAAAGTTTGATTTTAGGAGCAATCTGGTAACCTTGTGGGTAAATCGGTATATGTAAGGTAAGACAACACTTTCCACAGAAAGTACGTTTATAACGTGGGTTGAGGAGTTGAGTTTTTATATTTATTAATAGAACGTCTTATATCTTCAGCGCAACATCCGTTGTCCATCAGACCATTAGTCAGTTTTTCTGTTTCTGTTTTTAGTGATTGTTTTGTTACATATTGAAAGAGCTCTATGTATCAAGTAGTTTATGATAGATGGTTTTTGAGAAGAATGATGGTGTTACGTTGCATTGAAATATCGATTTGTATGTGTTGGTTTTCTATACACAGAATGTCCTAATTTGCCATAATTTTTCCTTTGTACTAAACATCAAGAAAGGGAATGGTACCTCTTGATGTACCCCCTTGATGGAAACTGAACCAAGAGACACTCTTCCCTTTCTTGATATACTAGTACAAAGAAAAGATAGTTGCAAATTAGGACGTTCTGTGTACGGAAAACCAACACATACAAATCGACATCTCATTGCAACAACACACCATCATCCTTCTCAAAATAATATTTTGCGTTTGTTTGAAGGCCATAGACGTAGTAGATATCTGTTGGACTTCCATTGTCTTTATTTTTTTTTGCTCCAAAAGAAATTCCCATTCTCGATATATTTAGCGCCGCAGAGTCAGCGAACATCGAAGGCCATTTTGCAAATGAGTTCAGGTGGAAAATAAGAGAAACTCTACAAAAATCTAGAAAAACCGAACCAAACATCAGCAAAGACGAGAAAACTACCCTAGTTTACTTACAGAAGAACTCCAGTATTAAAATTCTACCATCGGATAAAGGAAATGCTACAGTCGTAATGAATGCTGAGACATACAATCAAAAAATTGAAGAAGTTTTAAGGACAGGAAATTATACATCTCTCGCTAAAGATTCCACATCTGCAATTGAAGGAAGAATTTATCGCGTTTATAAGAAACATGAACGTTATATTCCTGAGAGGATCTGGACTCAGTTGACGTCACACTCTAGCAAAACCCCACATCTTTATGGACTCCCGAAAATACATAAGCAAGACATGCCCTTACGACCTATCACGAGTCTTCGGAACTCTCCGGCTTCTGAACTTGCCAAATTCCTCCTTCCAATTCTGAGACCATTACAAGGAAATACGTCGTCCTGAATTAAGAACTCGCAACATTTCGTAGAAATTATACGTGAAATAGAAGTTCAACCGGAAGACCATTTTATTAGTTTTGACATGGAAAGCCTACACACCAACGTTCCAGTTAAGGAGTCACTAAAAATTATAAGAAAGAAACTTGAAGAAGATCAGACCTTAGCAGAAAGAACATCTTTACCACCGCACGCCATTATGGACTTGTTGGAAAGTTGTTTGCCTAATTCCTATTTTCAAGAAAAGGAAAAATTCTACATCCAGGATGATGGATTACCGATGGGATCTTCACTATCACCGGTGGTCGCAAATATTTTCATGGAATGGTTCGAGACGTTTGCAGTTGAATCCACAACTAAGAAACCAAAGTTATGGCTCAGATACGTAGACGATACTTTTATTATTTGGAGTGGAAACGACGAAGAACTTCGAAACTTCCGTTTTCATCTCAACAATATCAGTTCAACTATTAAACTCACCATGGAGAAAGAAGTAGAAAATAAATTACCATTCTTAGATGTATGTCTAGTGGCAGACAAATTCGAACTTCGGTTTACAGAAAAGCCACGCACACAGGACAATACCTTAATTATTCATTTAATCACTCCCACAACACCAAACAAAGAATTATAAGAAATATCGTATATAGAGCCTTAACTCTCTGCAACTCCGACGAGAACTTGATGAAAGAGATAGATTACATTAAAAATGATCTGACAGCCAACGGATACCCAGTATATCTAATGGATAAATTTCTAGAACAACGCAAAAATATGACAATATCGACAATGAATGATGAACGAAAACCAGTTTTGAACATCCCCTATGTTAAAGGCATTTCAGAAAAAGTTAGAAGGATAGGAAAACGATATAAAATCAACGTTGTTTTCAATTGAAATAATTCTCTGAGAAGTCAGCTCACTAGAGTCAAACCAACAACTCAAAGGGACATGAAGAACTATGTATATCAAATACCATGTGAATGTGACAATTCCTACGTTGATGAAACAAAGAGACCTGTTGACGTAAGGATCAAAGAACACCAAAAATGCACATCTCGAAGAGAAACAGAAAAATCTGGTGCTGCCAACTATGCCTGGACTGATGGACACCACATAAAATAGTCTGAAGCTAAAATACTACACCGAGAACAACATTGGAGTAAACGGAAATTCAAAAAAGCCGCGGTTGTTTTAGTAAACCATCTTTAGATATAAGAGAAGTGTGGAAACTACTTCTTAATAATTGTAAACTAAAACTAAATGCAGCATAAAAAAAATGGGATTTTGCCATAGCAGGCATGACTTCACCCATCTCAGTCACACTCCACTGTGTTTACTTTTAGTATCAAGAGTCATGTAGCTAAGGAATTTATTTAGTTTCACTTGAAAACAGCTAGAGATAACTACTAGCCGAAACGTCGTGATATTTAATAAAAAAAAATAAAGACAATGGAAGTCCAACAGATATCTACTATTTCGCAATAATAATTTACGCTAACGATATAAGACTTTCTATTAATAAATATAAGAATACAACTCCTCAACCAAACGTTATAAATTTACCTCTTATGGACAGTGTTGTTTTTCTTTACATACATAGAATCACCGACAAGATTGCCAGAAACGTGATTTTCAATTATTAACGTTATTATGTGGAATCACCTCCTTAAGCTTTCAGAATTTTTTTTTTTGAACATCCTGTATAATTGAGTTTTGAATTTTAAAAATATGACACAAAGATTATATGAAAATGATTATTTTTGCGCATTTTTTATATTGAAAGTTCAGCCATCCATTACCATTTAATTATTTATCTAAAAGTATCCTCTCTGAGAATAAGCAGAAAACATTGTTTCAATAGGATTATATTTTACAATTTTATAGCTCAGAAGAAAAGAAAAATTATATATAAATATCAACCTAATTAAAAAAAAAATCACATCAAACCACTTTACTATATAATGACACAAAAGAAAATTGAAAACCATTTGAAAATATTTTTTAAATTCCTCAAGATATGGAAAATTAAGGCATGGGCTTCAAATTTTAGCAATTTGGACCACAATTTATCTGAATTAAATAAAGCAGTAAATCTTGAAAGCTTCAAGATCGCACTACGCCTATCATTAGCTCAAATAACATGTGATCCCCTGAGGCTATTATCACTAATGGAGAACCATTAACTTACAAATCTTGGCCTAAATATACAATGTGTTTCTTGACTAAGTGAAAGTTGTTACTGATTTCTAATTATAGTCATTTTCAGTGCTTTTTTCGAAAAAGAAAGGTGATAATACGCTCTCTCATTACTAAATATATTTATATTCTTGGGGTTAGATTCGTATGTGGATGTTAAAAAAACAACGTGTTTTAACGTTTCGCCCTTTGTTTAAGGTTTTTTTAAAACTTTTTTTTATATTATTTTCTTTAATTTAATGGTAACTTTGTCCTTGGTCAAACAAAATCTTTATAAAAAGATTCGTCTATTTTTTTTTATTAAGATGATGTTTGACCATGGAAAATGTTGTTATTATTATTAAATTAAAGAAAATAATGTAAAAAAAAAACTTTTTGAAAATGCTTTAACAGAAGTCCAAACGTTAAAACATGTTGTTTTTTTAACATCCACGTGAAAAACACTGGTTTTGAAAATTTGAAATATCACCTTTTATGAGAACGAATCTAGGACACCCGGAATTCCAGTTACGAGGCAATTGAAGAAAATATGAAGAACCTGTACCCATCTAGCCGCAGAAAAAAATAGACGAATCTTTTTATTAAGATGTTGTTTGACCAAGGGAAATATTATTATTATTAAATTAAAGTAAATGATATAAAATAAAGCTTTTTTAAAATACCTTTAACAAAAGGCGAAACGTCAAAACAAGTTATTTTTTTAACATCCACGAGTGAATTTAACCCCAAAAATACAAAAAAATATTGATACATATATTGAATGGTTCAAGAAAAACAAGAATATATATATATATATATATATATATATATATATATATATATATATATATATATATATATATATATATATATATATATAATTTATTGTATCTTAAACCTTTTGATTATATTTTTTTTTAATATTTTCCTGGGTATAGGTTTTCTTATTTTAAGATTAAAATACGGTTCTTCTTACGTTTAGCTCTATATCGTGAGCTTTTTCAAATTTATGTTATATTATGTGTAACTGCAATTTTTTTACAAAAATATATCAGAGTAATTATTTTATATACTTATTACATTTATACTTTTAAGTTAATGTTTAAAAGTAATAAAAATAAATAGATTTTATAATAGTCTTAAAATTAAAATAAATCATACAAAGGTTAAAACAGTGAAAACCATAATACTATGGTACTTGATATATACTTGATAACGATTAGAGATACAATCTAATCGAAACGTCGCAAAAATAAATAAAAATAAAGACAATACAGGTCCGACAACCACATTTTAGTCAATCTTCAACATTGTCTACAACCTTCAAACAAACGTTTATATTCGCTATTTACATCTTCAAAAACGATTCAGTCCCATCTTTGAACAAAATCAAAACAAAGAAGAATTTTTAGTCCGCTAAATTGGAATCGTCATATTGAATCCTGGAAAAATACTTTTAAATTCATAATTTGAAGAACTCAAGAACCCTTTATATCAGTTTTGCAGAAAATCGAAAAATGTAAAATTTTTAGGATGCTATACTGAATTCGCCAGATTGAGTTTTTCAAAAAATATTTTAAATTCGTAATTGACACAAACAAAAATCCCCCAATACTGATTTTACACAAAATCGAGATATGTAGACTCTTCAATCCGCCATCTTGGATCCGCAATATTTATTTTTTTTTAAATAACTTCAGATTCGTGATATGCGATCCCAAAAACTCCCCCATGTCAATTTTGGAATAAATCGGACAAAATTATTTTTTGTCCGCCATATTTGATACGTCATATTGAATTTTTTTAAAATAATTTCAGATTAGTTATGTGCAACCCCGAAAACTCCCCCATACCAATTTGAGAGAAAATCAGACAAAGTTTATTTTTTGTCCTCCATATTGGATTGGCCATATTGAATTTTTTAAAAATAATTTTAGATTCGTTATGTGCGACCTCAAAAACTCTCCCGTACCAATTTCGGAAAAATCGGACAAAATCGATTATGAGATATTTTGGATTCGTTATGTGCTACCCCGAAAACTCCTCCACACCAATTTTGGCGAAAATCGGACAAAATTAAATTTTTTTGTCCGCCATATTGAGTCCGCCATATTCGATTTTTTTAAAATAATTTTATATTCATTGTGTACGACCACGAGAATTTCCTCATACGAATTTTGAAGAAAATTGGACAAAATTAATTTTTTTGGTCGCCATATTGTCAGCGACATCTTGGAATTTACTACACCAATTTCGTCCAAAAAATATGAAACCACCGCAGCAACTTCCTGGACATAAAGTAAAAAAATTTCATTGAAATCGGTGCAGGCGTTCCGGAGTAATCGGTGTACATACATAAAACAAAACATAGTAAAATTGCAAAATCGCCCTGTACATCCGAAACCGATCGCCATAGCCGTAATTTGTTTTCACCATTATCATTTCCTTAAAAAAAGAGGTCAGGACTACATTATCAGATTTTTAAAATCTTTTACAGTTTTAAAACAGACTATAAAACATCCAAAACCATCCACCCTGTACAACACAATATATTAGAAATGAAAGTCAAATTTTGTGTAAACGGTTTTTTAAATAAATCAAATCGGAGGTAGTTTAGAACTTAATTTCTACAGATAGAAGTTCCAGATTATTACGTTCATAATCTACCCCAAAATTGGGCATAACAATATTGTAGAATAGTATCGCCTGATTTTTATCTAGGCACGAGATATCCACCATGGTAATTAGATCATTTTCAAAAGTAAACCAGATTGTTCAGCTTTTGATGCCTCCTTTTCCTTTTCAGCCATTTCTTGAATATTCTTTAGATTGGTATATGTTAGTTTAAACATATTTTTGTGTTATAGTATATTAGATTTTATAAAAAGTGGAAAGTGCTAGAAATAGAATAACCCACTTATTGGTAAAATCTATTATTTCCTGGTGTGTAAGTTGTTTTTGTTTAGATAAAATAAATCGAATAATATAATTTTCACGCATAGAGTTAAATTAGATTAGTTCTGTATCTTCTCCAAAATATCGGTATAACAAACGACATTCTTACCATTCATGCGTGCTGCGTTTTATTAATATGGTGATTACCCTTTTCATAGCCAATATATTTTTTGTTTTCAACTTTCGCTATTTGCCGTCATCTTGCTATTAAATCTTTCATTATGCAAGTCGCAAAAGTTATTTTTTTCTTATGGAACAGAACTTGGCACTCTTTTAGGTATCAATTGTTTGACCCCCATTTGCGTATTGATATGTCTATAGTCTATTCAAGAACGTAATAAATCATTTTTGACCTTTTTTTTACAAACTACCTGTGTTTTTTAGTCCGATATCTTTGGCAAAATCTGTTAGACACATATATTTTTCATAGGAATGGATTAGAAATTTTATAATCAAAAATACCTGTCTACAATAATGGACTATTTGGGTTGGATAACAATATATGGAAGTGTGAAGTGTTAAAAAGGATTTTAATCATTTTCATAAGTGTCTGAAGGAGGATTATTTTATCACTAAGTATTTATGGCATAGAATATTATTTCGGTAATACACTTAATACAGAAAGTTGTTACAATACTATTATTTTATTTCTTATGATTTCTTAATAATGACAAGTGTATTTTTATTTTAGGTTTATCATAGAGATCGTTTTGGGCACATTCAGACTAAAATGTAGCCTTATTCTCTCAAAAAACTCTAAGTTATAATTTAAATGCTTATAAAATACCCATTATCATAAATACAAGAAGTTAAACATATAAAAAATAAATTCGTCCATATAATATTAAAAATTTTTTGGGGCTATCTTTCATTTTATTATTAATTAAGAGCACTTTTAGGACATTTAACGTTTCAGTTTATTTCCTAAAGCATCTGCAGAATTAAAATTATGGTTAAAATTAGACCAATTTATTTTTATTTCTATTGCACTGACATCTTAACCTAATTTACTTTTTTATATGGATATCCGATAGTCCTAAAAAAATGAAACAAACGTGTTAATTCTACACGCTTAAGAAAAAGACTCAAATACAAAATGAAATAATAAAAAGAACTATGGCTAATTGGACTTAAATACATGTAAAATTAAAGAGTGAGATACACTAGTATAAAAATATATAAAAAAAATAAAATATATAAACAACATTAAACTATAAAATACAATAAAAACAAAAATTTAAATAATAAATTGTGTTTACACTGGTAAACAATACGTATCTAATTCGTAATCAAAGTCAGTGGAGCTATCTTCGCTCAAATTAATTAAAATTGTTTCCGATATCTCATCGATCATGTGATCCAGTTTTCACATTTTGTTTTATTCTTTTATTATATGGTCCACACATTTTTTCCAATTTTTCGCAGTAATTTATCCAAAAAAGTTCAGTTAAATCATTGATTTTTTAACTAGTGTTATTTCTAGCAAATATACCTTTCACTTGAGCCCATATCGCGATGCTGCTTAATTGTTCAGAGATATTTCCTTCTCCAACAGACAGTTTCCGGACAATCTATAAGAAAAGATCTTCTATCTGGTTTTTCTGAGAAAAAATTAAATATTTCGGGCAGTTTCCAAATCTGTTCTATTAATTTCGGGTAAATCCCGATCTTCATTGATTTTAGTAAGAGTTTTGTTGACAGTTGGGATTTGCTTCTCATAATAAAATGTATATACAACTCTTCCTATTGCAGTTTTCATCTCTCCTTCCAATGGGGTTCTTCGTCTTTCTGTGACCAAATGGGCCTGGGAGCACTAACTATTCCAATCGTCTTTTTCTCCTTCAGCATTCGGTACATAATATATTTTCCAACTCCTGTCATTTTGTAACACATCTCAACAGAGCTTTTAACATTGTTACCTGTATGCTGATTTCTTAAGGGATCCTAAAAATTCATCGTAATAAGTTTTTTGTTGCGGAAAAAATATCCTAGTTTAACAATTTTAGAATAAATATAGAGCTGGAAGCCACATCTTTTGGGTATCTCATTAATCTCAAATAATAAATAAAAACAAGCGCAAACAAGATGAATCACTAAGGACACACTGTAAGGTGTACTTTGCTTATTGACAAAAATTAACTGTAGAATCCAAGCAGGTAATAGGTGCCTATACGCAATACAAGACCTCCTAAAATCCAAGTTAACAACAAGACATACCAAGATAAACATATACAAAACAATAATAAGACCTGTAGTGATGTATGGGTGCGAAGCTTGGACATTAACGGTAACAAATGAAGAACGGCTCTGAGTCTTCGAAAGAAGAATTCTTAGAAAAATATATGGCCCAGCAGTGGCTGCTACAACAGGACGATACAGAATCCGTACCAGTAAAGAACTGGAGGATCTATATGGAGACACTAATATTGTATGAGAAATAAAATTTAAGTGACTGTAATGGGCGGGATACGTAAGAAGATTACCAGATAGTCGCACAGTCAAACTCGCGTGGGAGGAAGCTCCGGTAGGTAAAAGACCACTGGGATGCCCTCGCCTCCGATGGAAAGACAATATTGTCAAAGATCTAAAGGCAATGAATAGTGATAATCCGCTAGCAATGGAGAAGTATTGTGAAGTCGGGAAAGACCCACCCAGGGTTGTAAGCCATGGAGTAAGTAAGTAAGTAAATTTATGAAAACTTATAGTATTTAAATATAATTAGATTTTTGGCAGTCCTCAGTTACCTGCGGCACTGGAGTAGGTACATCGGAGGTTTCGCTGACATTTTTATTACTCTCTGTAGATCTTGAATAGAGTATAGCGGAATTTTTGTTATCTCAAACAGGAAGATAAAAATGTAATTTTATCCCAGCAATAAATAGAAAGAGTTACTTAATCCTCTCTTCGCTTTTTTTCTACTCAGAACTACCTTAACATAAATTTTCATATCCATGAATAATTTAGTATTCGGAAACCACTGGAAAACCAGTTGTTCCATTTGAGTCGCCGGTTAACTTTGATATGGAAGTTAAGAAGCATATTAAATTAATCCAGTCACACAACAGTAAATTGTCAAAACTTGGATGAATTTAGTTTAATCTTTGTTGGTTGAGTAGGGTTGCTGAATGGAGATTATATTACACGGTGATTTGCAGGGTGTGGACGGATTTTAATTATAATTTTTTAAGAACTCTTTTGTGCCCAGCAGGGTTATATTGTATCATTTATAACGTTTGTTGTCATGCTGTAGGATTATAAGTGATTTAGTTTCATTAAGTTGGTAAATATGTAGGGCAAGTGTGTTTGGGATGACATCTTTTTTTTACAGAGCTGTACGGTTTTATTCATTCTCCTAAAATTAATTTTGATACAGGATATCTCGTAAGAACCTCCTAATTTCTCGGGAGCATACAGGGGAGGTCTTAGAAGAATCCTGGCAGAAGGAACAAAAGAAATTCATAAACTCCGCGATGCAATAATTACAACAGATAGAGAAAAAATACTCCAAATAGTGGAAGATTTCTACAGCGCGTTATACAAAAAGTACACCATTGACAATGACTTAACAAACATTCTAAATGTCCGCAACCAAGGCTCAGAAGATATACCAGAAATTTCATCATCAGAAATTGAAGTTGCCTTACAAGAAATGAAAAACAACAGAACCCCAGGAGAAGATGGCATTGTTATTGAAAGTACTAAAGTAGGAGGGGAAAATTAATAAATGCTCTCAAAGTGTTTAGAGACCGGATAAATCCCAACCTCATGGAACAATGCCATAATGATAATCGTGCATAAGAGAGGCGATCCCACCGACCTAAAAAACTACTGTCCAATCAGTCTCCTCTCCCACATGTACAAACTATTTATAAAAATAATAACAAGACGATTGACTCCCAAATTAGATTTCTACCAATCTAGAAAACAAGTAGGTTTCAGATTCGGTTATGGTACAAACGACCACTTGCTACTTATGAAAACGCTCATAGAAAAAACAGTGGAGTACAATAAACCACTGGTCTTAATATTTGTGGACTACGAGAAAGCGTTCGATTCAGCGGACCAAAACAAAATATTTGCTGCACTAGCTGATTGTAGAGTCGACCACAGATATGCAGCTTTAATTAAGAACATATATAATAGCGCAACAGCAAGTGTGAAAATCCATTCCAAAATAACATCTATATTTAGAATGGAACGTGGCGTACGACAAGGTGATAACATCTCACCAAAACTATGTACAATGCTGCTAGAATACATATTTAAAAAAATAGGTTGGGGGAACATGGGAGTCAATATAGATGGTGAACGATTAAACCACCTACGCTTTGCTGACGATATCGTGTTAATTTTTGACAACCTTGAAGAAGCCCAAGAGTTACTAAGGACACTAAGTGCAGCGTCAGATGTAGTAGGTCTAAAAATTAACCATACAAAAATTCAATGTATGACACTTAGTTTCAAGTAGCAACATATCCCTAAACGAATTTGAAATCGAGTATGTAACATCTTATAAATATTTGGGCCATGAACTGAGAATAAACCGAGATAACCAGACTTGCGAAATTCAAAAACGCATAACACTAGCATAGGCGGCGTTCGACAAGTTAAAAAAGGACGTATTTAAAAGCAATATACCGATTTGTTTGAAAAGAAAGGTTTATGAACAGTGTGTGCTCCCTATGCTCACGTACAGTACAGAAGCTTTAACACTCACTAAGAAAAGTTGCGAAAAAATTAGAGTGACTCAGCGAGCCATGGAGAGGTCGATGTTGGGAATAACACTGAGAGATAAAGTTCCAAATGTAATTATTAAAACTAGAACAGGGATCAAGGATGCTATAGAAAGTATAACACATATGAAATGGAACTGGGCCGGACATGTGGCGAGAATGGAAGACGCTAGGTTGACTAAGCGCATTATAGAGTGGCGTCCTAGGTTCCAGGTATTTGGAAGTAGGGGCAGACCTCCAACACGGTGGACTGATGATATCAAGAGAATCGCAATAAACTGAATTCAATCAGCACAAGATCGGGAACATTGGAAACGATTGGGGGAGGCCTATGTTCAGCAGTGGACGCTACAGGCTGTGTGATGATGAGGATGATGATACAGAGGAGCTTAAAATAAATTTACTTTGTCATAGAAAAAAAATCCTTAGGTGCCTCTTAACGGAGATACAGAGCCCTAAAGGGGTACCCAGCGATTTACCTTATCGGCTCTAAATTTTGAATCAATTCGTATAATTAAATGAAATTTTAAAATTTTATAGAGACCATAAAGACTCAGTAAACTATAGTACAGTAGATGTTTTAGATCATCAGAGAAGTCAGTAACCACACTCGTTGGGTCTAATATATAAGAAGTGTCATTTTACAGAGCTGAAAACCAATTCTTTTAAATACTTTGATCATTTCTCTTTTTTTTTAAAAAAAATGTATTCCTAATTTATTTTGATAAAACTGGCGGTTTTCGACATAAATCGGTTTTTATGCAAAAACTCAAAACTTACTGATTCTAAACACAAACAGGTAAAAATAAAATACGCAGTGTGTGCTGATGTGCTTTAATTTATGGGGAAGCGCTATCTTACTCTTGGAAGGCAAGAATACATTATGCTGAAAGATTTCTAGCTCAGACATTGTTAAATCTAGAAACCTTTCAAAAGGTTTGTTGATGATCAATTAATTTACAATGTTATTAAAATGCAAAAAAAAAATAATGAAAACATTTAAATGTTACTTTGGTAAATGTTCAATTTGAACTCTACATACTTTAATACATTTTCTTATTCCTCGAATATTTTCAGATAATATTGTGCTGTTCTCCATAGTAGTTCTTCCCTAGCATTTACTGGTGTTGAATAAACTAGTTCTTTTATATATCCCCAGAAGTAAAAATCGAAGGGATTTAGGTCTGGAGACCTTGGTGGCTATAAAACAGGCCAATCTCGACCTATCCATTGAGGGAATAAACGTCTATTAACTGTTTCTTCTAGCAAGAATTGCGTGTTCGGATAAATTACTTAAATTTTGCTGCAGAAGTTGAAAATAAATCTCACCATATACAAACAGTTTATTTCCTGCAAATATAGCTCTGGTCCCCTCTTCATACGCGTTTCGATCACCTCATGATCTCGTCAGGAAATAAACCATTTGTATATATATTTTTCATATTCTCTTCCTGAAAGGAGAATTACATATATAACAAACTATTTAAATACGGCAGAACGATTTCTCAATTTCTTACCGAAATTTAGATTTTCTTTTTAAATTCACGTTACTCCATTGATTCATAGATGTCGTTCGACTGGCGATATTTTTCAATCTGACATCGAAGTTGATAGATGGCAGGTGCAATATCCTGCCGAGATACCTTGAAATTTATGGTTCATATATCAGTTATTTCCTGCTAATGTTGCTCTCGGTCCATTACAGCTCCACTGATGAGATCATGAGATGATCGAAACGTGTATGGAGAGAGGACCAGAGCGATATTTGCAGGAAATAAACTGTTTGTATATATATATATATATATATATATATATATATATATATATATATAAATATATATATATATATATATATAAATATATATATATATATATATATATATATATATATATATATATATATATATATATATATATATTTCATATTCTCTGCCTGAAAGGAGAATTACATATATAACAAACTATTTAAACATGGCAGAAAGATTTCTTTATCTCTTACTGAAATTTTGTTATTTTTTTTTTAAATTTCACGATACTTCATTGATTTATAGATGTTGTTCGACTGGCGATATTTTTCAATCTGACATCGAAGTTGGTAGTTGGCAGGTGTAATATCCTGCCGACATGCCTTGAAATTTATTGCTCATATATCAGTTATTTCCTGCTAATGTTGCTCTCGGTCCGATACAGCTCCACTGACGAGATCATGAGATGATCGAAACGCGTATGGAGAGAGGACCAGAGCGATATTTGCAGGAAATAAACTGTTTGTATATATATATATATATATATATATATATATATATATATATATATATACATATATATATATATATATATTTCATCTTCTCTGCCTGAAAGGAGAATTACATATATAACAAACAGTTTGTTTTCTACAAATTCAACTCTGGTCCTCTCTACATACGCGCTTCGACCACATTATGGTCACCTCAGTAGAGCTGTATCGAACCAAGAGCAATATTCGCAGGAAACAACTACTATATAAAATGTAAATTCTAATGATGTCGGAAAGTTATTAAAAGACTTGCCGTCTTCGATGCCAGACTGAAAAATATCGCCAGTCAAACGACATCTATGAAATAAAATAACCTTACTATCTCATACAGAGCTAAAAGCTGATTTTTTAATTACTATGGTAATTCCTCTTCAAAAAATGAACTCTTAATTTATTCGAATAAAACTGGCGATCTTCGAAATAAATCGTTTTTGATGCGAAATACGCAAAAGTTACTCATTCTAAACACAAAGAGGTAAAAATCTGGTTGTTACTGTTAATACCTATATAATGAATTACTATTGACGAACTCGTTATCAAGTAAAAACGATTTTAAAAAATGGACAGATATTCTTACGTAGTATATGCTGATATCCCTTTAATTTATGGTGAAGCGCTGTCAAATTCTTCGAAAGTAAGACTTTATGCTGAAAGATTTCCAGTTGGAACATTGTCAAAAACGTTTCAAAGAGTTGATGGAAGCCTAAAGGAAACAGAAAAAGATGATTAGAAAACAATTATTTGAGTTAACGAAATAATTTTTTGCATGTTTTATTCAGGGTCATTTTGCCGCGATGTGGCAGTGAGGGCCCTCCCAGGAGAACACGAGAACATCACGTAGATGATTCCAACCTTATTGTGTTTACCGATGAGGGCGGTTGGACAAGAAGTGGCATAATAAACTCACACAATTTCCATTTTTGGGCTGATGAAAATTCGCACGCTATAATTCAAAACAAACACCAACAAAAGTTTGCTATAAATGTATGGACTGGCATCATCGGAATAACCTAATAGGTCCATTGGTTTTGGAAAGAGGACTCAAGGTGAGATTTATTGACAATCTTTACAACAAAATTTAAATAACATATTGAAAGACGTACTTCTTGATATAAGAATGTAAATGTAGTACATTCATGATGGTGCTCCACCCCACGTTAAACGTATAGTACGTCTTCACGTAACAAACATTTTTGGTCCTCGGTGGATAGGTCGAGATTGGTCTCTTTTATGGCCACCAAGATCTCCAGACCTAAATCCGTTAGACTTCTACTTCTGGGGATAGATAAAAGAACTAGCTTATTCAACACCAGTTAGTATGAAAGAAGAACTATTAGCGAGAGTAGCACATCATTCTTACGAAGTCCCTAATAATGCTGAAATATTATTTGCAGATAAGAATATGTATTGAAGTACGTGGAGCCCATATTGAACATTTGCCAAAATAACATTTAAACGTTTTGACTATTTTTGAATTTTAATAATATTCTAAATTAATTGGTATAACAGGGTGTTTGGTACATCCATAGAAAGTTTGGAACAGGTGATAGAGATTGTCATTTTGAATAATTTATGTCATATATACCTTAGTACAAAAATGCACGGTTGTCGAGTTATAGCACATTTTATAATTTTTCGGTTTTCTGGCAACTGGAGATTGATGATACTGGTATAATTTTTCGGTTTGAAATACTTTTTTTTTCTTATTTTTTGGTTCATAAACTATAATAACAACAAGAGGACTAAAATACTAAAAATGTACAAGTTTTCATTAACACATATCGCCGTATTTGTGAAACCGGTAATCCTCCTTTCAAAAAAAGATTGCATGCAGATAGACATGCTGTCGAAGTAGAACAATAAATTTTGGATTCGTTTGATGCAGATCCAGCCATGAGTACTAGAAAGGTAGCCAATCCACTTAATTTGTCTACTTGGAAGGTGTGGAACGTTTTGATAATTGAAGGAAAACATCCATTCCATTACACCCTGATTCAAGGCCTTGAAGAAGGTGATCCAGCACGAAAAATTCTGTTCTGTCATTATTTGTTAAATGCTGATATGGAAGATGGAATTTTCTTAAAAAGTATTTTATTGTCCGATACATCTCAGGAGGGAATCACCAACTTCCACAATCTGCATTATTGGGCTGATGAGAATCCGCATATGAAAAAAGAAATATACTTTCAATAGAAATTCAATGTAAAAATATAGGCAGCGGTAATCGGAAGAACTTTCATTGGGCCATATTTCCTTCCTGAACATTTAAACGGAGACAATTACTTGGAGTTTTTACGAAATGGAATGCCGAATATCGTGGATGAAATACCATTGAATGTAAGAGACAGAATAATTTTCCCGAACAATGGATGTCCAGCACATTATCGGCTTGACGTAAGAAATTTTTTAAATGAAACATTACCTAATCGTTGGATCGGAAGAAACGGTACCATATTGTGGCTTGCGAGGTCTACAAACGTGACGCCTATAGATTTTTACATCTGGGGACGTATGAAAGAACTTGTCTATAAAATTAAAATAATGGACCGTAATCAACTGAAAGAATTAACGAAACAGGTTTTACTCTTATGGAAGAAATGAGACTAGGCGTAACCACCACCCAAGTGAGGAAAAGGGACAGAAAATATATTAGAAATAACGGCTCACATTTCGAACATAATATGTAAAATAATACTTAATGTGATTTTGATAATTTTAGGAAAGTAAAAATAAATAGGGAAAATTGTTATTTTCGTTAATATGAATATCTTCCTTGAATTTAATGGGTTTAATATTTTATTGATACGGGTTTCAATGAACAACTGTAAAGGTAATTAAATAAAGTTATTTTTAAAATAAACTAAATGCATTTATTTTCCTCACTGTTAGAAAAAAATAACAGTCAAATCTAAGAATGAAACTTGAATTTTCGTAGATGAATAAAACTTTTGGAGTGCACAGTTTCTCTCTTGTTGTTATTATAGTGTATGAACCTAAAAATAAGAAAAAAAAAATTTAAACCGAAAAATTATACCAGTATCATCCAAATTAAATTTTCAGTCAACAATTGCTAGAAAATCGAAAAATTATAAAATGTATTGTAACTTGACAAACGTGCATTTTTGTACTAAGGCATATATGGCATGAATTATTCAAAATGACATTCTCGATCCCCTCTTTCGTACTTTCTACCGATGTATCAAACACCCTGTATAATGTACATAAAATAGTGTACAATTCATCACTTAAGGTTAATGAGTGAAGAAACCTTGCAAAGCAAATATGATAAACATGTAAGAGAGTCAGTATTTTAGAAAGACCTCAAACTATAATATCCAAAGAAGAAAAATATATGTATTAGATCTATTTTATTTACAATAAGCTACAAAACACTAATTTTAATTTAATATAATGAAACAACATCTGTTCCTTTTTCCTAACTTATGAAACAAAGATTAGAAAAGCTCAGCAAATGTCTTCTTGAAACTTTATTAATCAAAAAACAAAGTAACGAAATTACCAAGGACATAAACGGAAAAGTTACATTATAAAAATAACATCCCAGAAGTCGTCGCTGAAATTGCGTAGACTTTTATGCTGCGAATTTTTTTAGAATATTTAAATTAAGGCCGTTTATTAGCATTCAAGTAGTCCTTTGCCGGTTGATAATCTCCAAAAATTTTCAATTTTCAGAAGAGACTTAGAGACTTTGAACCTTGTTCGGCTACCCAGCTCTTTAAAAAAAAATCATACATTTATGAATAATTTACTTACTTGGCAACAAAATTTTTTTTTTTAAAAATCAGATGGTATTTAAATTTAGATTTGTATTAAAAGTAAAAGCTATGCTACGTACAAAAAATGTGTCACGAAGTGCAATGCAGAGCAAAACACGATGTCCTTTCATAACGAAGCGATATATATATATATATATATATATATATATATATATATATATATATATATATATATATATATATGAAGTAAAATACGAACAGTAATTGCAAACTTCGTTCCATCATATCCTTTCCGTGTTGGAGGTTGCACAATTTGAATGAATTGCTACAGAACACAATTCATCCCATGACACCACCATCGAGATGATGGCCTACCTGTACCACCATACCGAGAAGAAAGTATAAACTTACCCTCCCCGCCACAGTGATACGGCAGAGGTACATGTTTCGTCTCTACTAGACTCATCAGGGTACCGACATGCACCTGTTTGTGCAAAGGACAGGTCGGAAGGAAGTATGCAACACTGAACGCGGCTTCGCCGACCTCCCGCCGGATGGCGTATATATGTTTATGAGGCTTTCACGGATTCCTCCGTGTGAGAATTCATTCAAATTGTGCAACCTCCAACACGGAAAGGATATGATGGAACGAAGTTTGCAATTACTGTTCGTATTTTACTTCATCTATTCACGGAGTTGCATATAGTTGTACGTTTGCTGAATGTGATTTCAGCACTACAACGGCATAATGTGGATATATCCACTGCTATTGCATCTCACACGGAGGAATCCGTGAAAGCCTCATAAACATATATATATATATATATATATATATATATATATATATATATATATATATATATATATATATTATCGCAACGTCAGTCGGTCGGTATCTGAATTGCGTACCTGTTCTAAAGGTATGCCGGTGCCATTATCTGATACGATCGCCGCTAAATTTGACATAACATCTGTGCTAGTAACCGTTTCTGACATTTGAGATGTTTGTGTCCTGTAGCACTCGTGAGTTGTTCCACCAGGAGTTGTCTCTTTAGGTTGTGTTTGGTGAAGCCTAAATGCCGATGCTTCTGAGTTAGCTGGCATTAGGTTAAACTCTATGCTACTGTCATCAATGAATCTCGGAAATTGCCTAAATTCCGCATCAAAGGATGACGTACGCACAGAGTCAGTTTGGAAACTTGGAAACATCGGACGTTGTTCCGGAAATTGAAAGGTAGGGCACCGCGCAGGCGGTGCCGGAGAGGACCCACCATAACCGCCCGACCCGGCGAAAAGCCAAGCCGCCTCACCTTTCTTGATGTTTGTCGATGGCACCTGAGGAAGATGAGCCATGCTCTTAAATTTGGAAAAAAGAAAAACTTTTATGCCGAAATTTAAAAAGGGGCTAGGGGGTTGTGCGTCTGGGAAGCGAGCGTGGATGCTCAAGACGACTTAAGAATAAAATGAAAATAATTTAAGGTTTTTATAAGAGTTCAGAGTTTATACTAATTATTTTGTGAAGAAATAATTAGTATAGAGGGGCAAGGCTCAAGTGTACTTTGCCGTGGCCAAATGTTTTTGAAAACGCAAAGATCCTAACTTTTTCGAATAAATTTATTTATTCTTCTTGCCGATAAATTGTTTAAACAATTTTATTTATTTATTGTTAAAATCCTCAATGATTTTCAACACCGAAATTTTAACGCAGAAAAGTATAGGCAATTGGACTTTATCGTAAAATTTTAAAAATGCGCAAGAAAAGTTTGAGTAATTGAACTTAGACGCAATGTTATGGAATGAAAAATTTAACTAGCGTAATTTCTCTGGAGGGTAAGGTTTTTCAATCTAATTTTTTATGATTTTCACCGAAAACTTAAAATGACTTTAACGTTAAATTTCCGCAAAAAATCTTCTTAGTTTTTCTTCTTAATCTTCTGATTGAAAGAGAAATTATTTTATTTGGTTGGTTGAGTATTGGAAAATCAAGTTAGAATAGTTACGCGATCTTTATGACGGTGATCCGAGATTGCAACACCAGTTCGCGTATAGTATCCCGAATATCGTCCGTCTTTCGAACTGTAGTGTACCGGGCTCTGGGAAATAAAACCTATCTTACCTAGACACTATTTATTTTTATCCAGAGGATTTCCGATACACCGTATTTAAACCGATTTTTTTGCAATAGGTTTTTTATTTTTAAAGTCTTCAGGCACCCCAGCCTTTGGCAATTACCCGGGTAAAAGCTACTAGTTCGTCCAGGGACCTCGGAGGTACTTTATTTTAAATGATTAAAAAAAAAACCTTATCACTTTCAGCAACGCAGCCCTTTAAAATGTTATATCCTCTTCTTGGCTGTTCAGCCGTCCTCAATGCGATGAAATTTAACTACTTCTTAAGGCAACTGAATTCCGTTACTCGTTTAATACTACTTCAGTTTTGCTACAACAGCTGATTCTGTATAAAATCTGACGATTACTTTACTTTCCGGAAAGTCACATCCCAAAATCAGGTGATGTACCGACAAAGTAACGTGATATTCAAGCGCAAATTTGAACATAAAATTTTGTCGCCGAATATGCATAATTCTTTTAAAAATGCTTTTATTACATTTAGGCAGATAAGAAAAACAATTTACAATTGTTTTTTCCGTTGTTCCGTTTTTTTTTTAACTTACATTTCCAACAATATATATATATATATATATATATATATATATATATATATATATATATATATATATAAGTTCGAAAGTTTCGGTCTTCTTCTCCCGAGGGCGTTAGCCATATACTTAATTCCTGAATTAATCCAGATTAGAGCATCTTAATCTTGTTTTTTATACAAAGGGGTAAATAAAAATATTCTAGGTCTTTCTATAACGAAAAGAATAATAAGATAACCATTGGAAAAAAGAAACTCTAATATTATTTTAATCATTTTGCTGGTATTTAAATAATTTCTTGTTGAAATCAGGAAAAAACAGTAGCTATATTAATTCTTTGTACATGTTGTCAAACCATATATTATATTATAGTGAGTATATTTGATCATTCTTTTGTTTCTTAATAATGGGAAAATTGTTCATATTAGTTATTATGAAACAGTAATCCAAAACCCATGCTCGCAAACTCACACAACCTACGCACAACTAGATTGATATCCATTACACAGCAGACAGGGGAGCGGATAGAGTTTTTAAGGCAAAACCCAAGCTGCTAAAACCACACACTCTATGAGCTTAAGTTTCGGCTCAATAACTCGATCCACTTGCCTGTCTGCTGTGTAATGGATATCAGGCTAGCTGGGCCTATGTTCTTTATTTTACAGATTTATTTAGTAGATTTGTCCAATTTGACCTTGAAATGACTTTGAAGTAGCCTCTGGTTAACTTTGAAGTATTAAACAAACCATGAGTTCATATTCAGCGTCCCCAAAAGTCTACATATCTTCTTTTACAAATCTATTTAGTACATTTTTCTCAATTTGACCTTGAAATGACCCTGAAATGACTTCTGGCTGAACTTGGGGGATTACACAAACCACGAATTCGAATTCAGCGACGTCAAAAACGTACGTACCTACTTCTTTACATTTATTTAGTGAATTTTAATTTATTTGGCCTTGAACCTGACGTAATAGAGGTTATCGGACAGATTGGGATTCAGAGTATTTAATTACATGAGAATAAAATAGTCTGGTCAAATAGATATCAACTTTTTTTTTGTAAACCTGTCTAATTAATCTTTGTTTTTCTTATGTTTCACGTAAAAGATTTATTGCAACATTTGAATTGTTTTATCTTTGCTTCGTGAGAATGTATAATCTCTTTTGCTTCGTTTTTTAAAGACAAACTTGTAGCTGACTTTTTTTTACTTATTTGGTACCGACATTCTCTACAGGTTTAACATTCTACCAACATGTCTCGGCATTTAAATTTTATATACACCGTCATTTTCGATGAATTTTGCTTTTGATTTGTAACAGCTTCACTGATGAGACCATTAGATTGTCGAAAGACGTATAAAAAGAGAAGCGTAGATGAATTTGAAGGAAATAAATTATCATTTTACTTTAACGATAAAATTTAGTAAACATTATAAATATGCTAATTTTAAAATAACTTATTTTCCATTAAATTACGATTAAAGAATTTTCAATTTGAGAGTCTGGTATGTAAATTATGCCGTAATTGAATTTCATCCAATAGAGAACTTCATGGATTTTAAAGCTGACTAGGTTTTAAAAGTAAGCTTGTAATAGTATTCATCATAATAATCAACTTTATTTTGTATAAAATATTTAGTTTTTGTGTTTAGTATTCAACACGAGAGTGAGATTTTGATTTTTTAAATTAACTTTATACAAGATCGTTGCGAGAAGTACATATTTATTTTCGATAAATATTTTTCTGTTTGTAATCCTCTCTTTCTATTAGTAATCCTCTCTGAACATAGATTTGCTTTCTAAAAAATATTTCAGTAGCATTTAAGGCTTAACACTGATCGAAATAAATTGCTTTGTCTATAACATAACATTAATTGATTAAATTAATAAATGTTAATATTTTTTGTCCCGACCTTCCCAGAGGAGAACGCTGTTAAGTCTTCCCAGCCATTGCGTTTAATTGAAATTGAAGTATTGCGAATCCAATATTCCTGCAAAATCTTGTTTAGTATTAAAATGTCAGCCTTAATAAAACACTTGTATTGACAAAGGTCTATCTAAATTACTAAGGCCATGAAGGGTTAAAACTAATTTTAACTAACCTTTCACAGATAATTATGTCAATGCCGTAATATATCTTGTAATATAATGACAAAATATAGTTTTCACTGTCGTAACTTTCCTTATACCCTAAACCGAAGCCTCTTTGATCAGATTTGAACCTGTTAACCAAATTTCAAGTTTTTGCACCAAGAATAAAAAATAAAGAAAAATACACAAGTATGATTGAAGGCTTGTAGAACAGAATTACGGTATTCAGTACTGTTTTCCTTTATCTCTGTATTACAAAAAAAACTGAGTGGGTAGTCTGTGAAAATGGGGTAACTTTGCCCATATATTCGCTGGAACCATGTCTACGTCAGGTGTTTTGGGCAAAATAACATCAAAAATTTCAAAAATAGAACACATTATACATCAGTGTCAAAATAAAATTGAAAATAATTTCTTCGTTGAAGAGAAATTGGATCTTTTCTCATAGTACTACAGTTACTGAAGGTAAAGTTAGGCTATTAACTTCAAAAGCAACATACGCTCGACTTGCGCTTTTTACATTTTAGGAGTGAAATCCACCCCTTCTGCAAGAAATTGAAAAAAATGCAAATTTAAGAATTCTATCGGTGGAAATCTTATTAAGTTAAGTAGAGTGAATATTTTTTAACATTTTGAAGCATTATTTATGACTTCACCTCATTGTCTTATTAGTGCAGCTGTATCGAACGAGAGCAATATTCGTAGGAAACAACTGCTATATAAAATATAAATTTTGAGATGAGTCGGCAGGATATTAAAAGCAAGTCGAAACGACATCTACACTTTTACAGAGGTAGTGCGAAATTTAAAAAAAGAATCAAAATTTCACTAAGAAATAATATCCACTGACACATCTTAGAATTTAAATTTTATATAGCAATTGTTTCCTGCGATTGTTGTTCTTGGATCGATACAGTTCCACTGAAGAGACCATGAGGTGGTCAAAATGCGTATGAAGAGAGGACAAGTATTTGCAGGAAATACTTTGTTTCTATATATTATTTCCTTTTTCTCTGCTTGAAAGGAGAATAACACGCGGACAACTATTCCCTTACTTTTCATTTCATAGTGTTATTTAGTTCGTTATCTTTATCATGTTGGGTTTTTTACAATCCGACCTTCATCCATCAAGTTTAATAGAGGAACAAATGCATATTTTAAAAAAATTTATATAACGATTAATAGAAGCCAAGATTTTTTTTCAAAAAGCCCTTTTGTGAAGTAGCTTGTATAAATTACGAACAGTTATTGCCATTTTACTTTTGAGAAATTTTCAATAAATATATAATCATTATATTTTTCTTATTCAATATTTAGCATTATTTTATATAATTTATATCAACACATACCTTATACATATTCATCTCAAAAAAAAATCCAATGCAACATTTTTGACAAAATAGTGTTTGTCAAATTGTAAGATATTGATCTTACAATTTTTTCCACCTATATTTTTAGGCTTCTTAATATATTGTAACGAAGGACTAAGATAACTTTTTGACACGCCCTTGTATAAATATATTATTTTGATGCGATGAGTCATCTTCGTTATAATGTAACGAAATATTATATCGGTAAGTCATTATTTATTAACCATATTTCATTTTATTTCTAGACTTGTATCCTTGCATATTCTAGTAGGTTCTATAGGCATACAAATAGGGATAGGTTAAGAAATAGTAATTAAAGTTAGTTGTGATTTAGCTGTAAAAGTGTTAAAAAGTAGTTAATTTAGTATTGGAAGTAATTTAATGAATAGTGTAGTGTTAAATTTTGGACCCAGTGAGCAATAATAAGAAAATTCTATTGAAAATAAGAAAAGATAAAGAAAAACGAATTTCACTGTTTTATTTGTTACCAAGTAAAGAGATAATAATAATTTTCGACAAAGTTCTAGAACATCATATTTGAAAACCAAAAGAAACATCGAAAACAAACTTCGCCATCGAATTTATCATTAAGAAGCAGGCTTATAAACGAATTTTTGACGTAGTTCTAGAACATCTATTTGGGAACTAGAAGAAGTAGTGAAAAAGTGACTTCATAATTGAACTTGTCATCGAGAACTAACTTTGAAAACGAGTTTTCAATAATATTCTAGAAGCTCTAATGGTAAATACTAAACAGCAAACAGTCGAAATTAAGCAAATACATAAGAGATTAGCTGAATTTATAGATAGTATAGAACAATATTACCTTAAAAACAAACAAGGAGAAGAAGAAAATTTCCGCTAAAAAGAATAGCCACGTCGTTTGGAAGTAAAACAGGAAGAAGAAGCACGTAGACAAAAATAAAAACAATAAGAAGAAACACGTCGCCAAAAAGAAAAACAGGAAGGAGCACCACGTCGTCAAAGAGAAGAACAACGTTGTCTGAAAGAAAAACATGAAGAAGAACAACGTCGTCAAAAAGAAGAAGAACGATGTCAAAAAGAAGAACGCTATCAGAAAGAAGAAGAACATGGCGTAAAAGAAGAACAATATCGCCTAAATGGGAAACGGGAAGAAAAAGAACGCCACTTTAAAGACAAACAACAAGAAGAAGAATGTCGTGTTGAAGATGAAGGTAAACTTTGCAAATTGATACAAGAGGTCATTGTACAAGGACAGCAAAAATTCGATCAAGGTTTAATGAAACAAACGCTAAGGTACGCCAAGAAATATGATAAGACCTAGGGGAAGTGCGACAAGACATAGCGCAACAAGATATAGGAGATGAACGCCAAGAAGTGTGACAAGACCTAGAAAAAGTGCGACAAGACATAGGAGAAGTGCGACAAGACATGAAAGAAATTGTAGGCAGGATAGAATCTAAAATGAATGACTTTCAGAGAGAAATCAACAAAGTTAAAGGGCATGATCCCTCAAATAAAGTAATAACTACCGGACAGAACATCAAACCCCCTACTGACGATCGTCCAACAACTTGGATAATGTGCAAACGACAATTTAAAGCTGAAGTACCTACAAATAACTTAGACTTCGAAGAAATGGCTATTGCGTTAGTAACTGCACTTCGTAGATCAGCACTGGAACTATTGCAAACCATTACTATAACTCAGTAAAGGGATTATGAAATCCTTAGTGCTGCATTGGAAAAAAGATTTGGAGATCGGCGTTGGCGCCAGTTATATCAGTCACAGTTCAAAACATCAGAAAAATAGAGGAAGTTTGCCAGAATATAAAACATATATCCGACGCATTGTTTATCTCATTTACCCAGGAGCTACGGAAGAATTCCAAAAAGAGCTTACTATCCAGTATTTTTATTGATGGAACAGAGATCAGGAAATACAGTGCATGTTGCATATAAGAAAGTTTAATTATTGCGATGAAGTGTTGGAGAGGGCTTTGGGAATAGAGGTAGCCTATAATGGGTCAAAGAAAAAAATAAAAGTTGTTACCATAGAGGATTTGTCGAACCAAACAACGGAGAAAATGTTATCTGAAAAAATTAAGAAACCAGACAAAATAAGTGATACTTCACGTTATAGAGGAAATCGGGAAAAACTAAACACAATTTGTGATGCTGAACATTATAGAAGGAATCAGCTCCAGTGCTAGAAATGTGGATGCACTGGATACATGAGTAAGGACTGTTGGGTGCAATTAAGATCTCGTTCACCATCCAGAGGCCTCATAAAAGAGAACCAGGACAACTATAATTAATCAAAATTAAGGGACGGATATTGACCAGAATTTTTTCCATTCGGAGACTAGGAAGAACTGCCGACAGCCTTATAATTGAAGGAAAACTCAATGTTGCACTTATTACTATAACTGTGCAAATTAGTACTGCAGTATCTTTGCTAAAGTTAAGCCTTTTTGGCAAATTTAAAATTTCAGGATTACCCAGAAAAGTTACGTTACGATCAAAATTAGGAGGGCGGCCGTGTAACCGAGGACTAAGAAAACTTTTTGATGCGCCTTTGCATACAAATATTATATTGATGCAATGAGTCATCTATCTTATTAAGTAGCGAAAGAAATATTATATCGGTGAGCTATCATTTATTAATTATATTTCTTGTTATTTCTGGGCTTGTATACTTGTACATTCTAGTAGGTGTTATAGCCATTCGAATAGCGATGGGATATGAATAATAAGTTAGTTGTATTGGAACAATGAAGTGAACTGGTCAAGAAGTAGTAATTAAAGTTAATTGTGATTTAGCTGCAAAAGTGTTAAGAAGTAGTTTATATATTATTGGAAATAATTTAGTGAAAGTGTTTTATTTTGGACTCAGTGAGCGATTATAAGAAAGACAAAATCGTATCAATATGATTTATTTAAATATAAATTAAAAATATTTAAATAACTTTCATCTAAATTTCATGAGTTGATTTAAAATTATAAAATTATATAAATCTAACAAAAAGCAAATAGCAACGTGTTGATTTTGATGACCGCCAGGTGATGACGTCACAAATCATCGCTATATAATTATATTCTACGAAGTATTGACCTATACTAACTAAAAAAACTATTTCGGCGTCAATGTGGACTACAAGAAAATCTTCGACTATGTACAATATGAGTGAGTTACCGCTATATCGATATTCATATTGTGTTCTTTTTAGAATACGTCATGTCAACCTGGAGAACTAGTTAACAACTAGAGGATGCTTTTAGTTAAAACATCGAAATATTCAGTCTTGCGGTGAATCTATCAAGTCATTTGAAGTCTGGTAGATAAAAAGTTACAGATACCGAGTTCAATATTACGATAAAGATCATATTTTAAATAATTTATTAGTGAAACTTCTGCATATAACAGAAACTGCGGAATCGTAAACCTTCTGTAAAATACGAAGCTAGCCCTTTACTCTTTTAAAAAATGGGTCTACTTTACAGCTTTCCTCAATAAAAAGCAAAAAATTTGCCGTTTAAAAGAAGTAAATTTTAAATTTACAGCTTCCTTACGTTTAGCACCCTTTCTTGCCTTATTTTTAAATATTCCCCCGTTGTAAATTAAACTTAATGAAATAAAAATTTTATATTTTTAAATTTAATGAAATTCTTTGGCGGGCAAGCATATAAAATTTTTAAGACGGCATAGCGACGTTAAATTGAAATAAAAGAATATTTTTTTTGTTCTTGTAATTTACGGAAATTATGGACCATTATTTTTTTTTTTTTTTGTTCCCGGCATTTCCGACAAGGATCAGGACATTTCCAGTGTTTTAGACTTATGATCGAAAAACATTTGCAATCAAATAATAGTTGTTTTTAATAATATTTATGGCAGAAAAACTCTAAAGGAAGAGAGAAAAGAATATAATAAAACCACGAAAGTGATCGCAAATATGAAAATAGAAAAGCTGTGAAAAAATTCAGAGAAATCGTAATTTACAATGCCATAGACAGCTGTAAAACTATTGCAATAAATAGAAACAAAGACAGAAAAGATGATAAAGAAATAAATAAAAATTAAAAGAGAAAAGTGGAAAGTATAACTAAGTAGAACAACTTAAAATACAAGCCACATAGAGTCTTAATTATGGATATGGTAAATCAAGCAAAGTTAAGAACATGAGAAGGGTTTGGACAAAAGACCAAAAATTTAAAAACTATTTTGTAAAGTACTGAAATCACCACGGGAAGGAAAATACAAAAAACAGACATAGTTAAAGACAGGGAGGGACTATGATAACACAAAATGATAATATTATGGAAAGGTCGAAGCAGCATTCCGAGAAACTATTAAATAGTGAATTCCAATTGATACCGGAAGAGGAACGCAAGGAAACTTTGAAAGAATAAAAATGACGTAAAAAAGGAAGAAAAAGAAGAATCACTTAAAATTTTGAAAAAAGAAGCAGCTACTGGAGTGGCGAAAATGCTGAAAAATTTAGGATAAGTGGGGAAAAATACTTACGGAAATGGTTACCGAAACTTGAAGTAGCGGAAGAATACCTGACGAATGGAAAATAGGAATAATAATACTAATACATAATAAGAGCGACCCTACATTATGTGGAAATTATAGTGAATTTACCTTGGTGAGGATAGTAATCAAAACAAACTAAAAAAAATATTAAAGTAGAGATTAATTAATATAGTAGAAGAGCAGTTGAACGAAGCGCAGTCAAGATAGGACGTAACACTCAGGATCATACATTCTCCATAAAACAAAAGAATAGAAAAAACATTGAGCAACGGACCAGAAGAATACAAGGCATTCTTGGATATAGAAAAGGTATTTGATACAGTGTCATAAAAAGCAATATGAGAAACATAGAAAAAAATAATGACAAGGATCAAACGTTTATACGATAATAACAGAAGTTATGTGAGAAAGAATAAAGTAAGATAAGGGTAAATTATGAGCTCAACATTATTTATCATAACGCACGCTGTTATTATAACAACGAACACAAATAAACACAAAATTAACATAGGACACTAGAAGTTGAGGCTAGTGTGATTAGATGAAGTGCCATTCATAGATGACATAATAATATGTGCGAAATTCGAAACAAATCTACAGAAAAAATTGCACAGATGGGAAACGGAACTAAAGAGAAGAGGAATAAAAATAATTATAGAAAGGATGGACATAAAATTGAATAACGGAAGGTTAGAGCAAGTATATAGATGCAATTAACTATTTGGGTACAATATTGTACAGGGCGCGAAATATGGAAAAAGAAATTATGTACAAATACAAAAGCTACCAAGTATACATTCATTAGAAAAATAGAGATAATTAGGAGGACAAAAATGACAATACATAAGTCAAACTAGATTTTTACATACAAAAGGGAAAAGCTAGATTTTAACAAATGCAATGAAGAGCAAAATACAGGTCCTCGACGTGAACATTTTCAGAAAGATAAAAGAAATAACTAGGATAAACAGAAATACACAAACAATAACATCCCATTCGACTATTTCGCCATTTTGTCGAGACAGATGTCAAATGTCCACTAAGCAATGTTGTATGTTAATAGAGTGGAAAAAATGATGGTTCTTGAGTTTAGACGTGTCACATTAGAATTATTATCCAAGGTTTTGCCTACGATTTTACGAGGTATTTTCAGGAATCTATACTCTAAGAGATTAGAACCCTGAGTAACTATCGAGGAGCAACAACCCGGCATTTATACCCGACTAGTGCTTAGCGAACTGCGATCCAGCATTACAATCGATTTCCACGTGTGATGTAGACTGTAACCTCCGTCTCTATTAATATTATTTGGATATTTGCAAATTTCGATTGATCCTCTAATTTACCTTTAAAGAAACCAGGCACTGATACTAGAACCTTAGTTTCTTTTACAATAAAAGTGTGATCTGAGCGATGCTGGTGTTCAGCTACTGCAGATTGTACAATTTGTTTCTTTTTTATACATCTTTCATGTGCCTTAAGCCTAGTGGATAAACCGTCCTGTTTCACCTACATACACTTTACTACAAGAGCAAGAATCTTGTAAATGCCTTCTGCTTGCGGTGGAATTGCATGCTTTGGAGACTTAACATTGTCCAACTTTCTTACATGTATTGAAAATTGTTCGAATGATTGATTTTAGGAGCAATCTATCAATCTTTTGGGTGGTTTCGTGTATGTAAGGTAAGACAACACTGTCTATAGGAGGTATATTTACGAAATTTTGTGGATGAGTTGGGTTTTTACATTTATTAATAGAACGTCCTATATCTTTAGAGCAATATTTGTTGCCTCTAAGAGAACTAATCGCTTTTTCTGTTTCTGAATTTAGTAATTGTTTCGTTACATATTGAAAGTATTCTATATACCAAGGAGTTTATGACAGATTCTTTTTGAGAAGGATGATGGTGTGACATTGCATTGAGATATTGATTTGTATGTGTTAGTTTTCTATACACAGAATGTCCTAATTTGCCATTCTCTTTCCTTTGTACTAAAACATCAAGAAAGGGAAGGGCACCATTTGATTCAGTTTGTTTGTTGGTATTTTTGATTGAGATGATCCAGGAAATTATATAGGTTATCTGCGCCATGCGGCCAAACTATAAACGTATCATCTACATATTTGCACCAAAACTTAGGTTTTAGAGGAGCAAAAGACAAGGCGTTTTCTTCGAAAGCTTCCATACGTTAGCTACCACAGGTCATATCGGAGATCCAATTGAAATTCCATTTGAAACAGAAGGCGTTTAGAAGATACCTTGCTCTTGTGGTAAAGTGTATGTAGGTGAAATACGACGGTCTATATCCACTAAGCTTAAGGAACGTGAAAGATATATAAAAAAAAACATATTCTACAATCTGCAGTAACTGAACACCAGCATTGCTGAGGTCGAAATTTAATGTAAAAGAAACTAAGGTGCTAGCATCAGTGTCTGGTTTCTTTAAACGTAAAATTAGAGAACCAATCGAAATTTGTAAATATCCAAATAATATTAATACAGATACAGGTTACAGTCTACAGCATGTTACGGTTTTAATTTTTCTGTCTAATTTCCTATCTAAAATAGTAATGTTTATGCTTACCTCCTCGATCATTTATGTGTTTTGTTTTTTTGTTTTGGGAACATATTTACAAATGAAAAAGAACATTGGCTGTATATCTTGTTTATTAGAATTTTGTTAACAATTATGGTATTAAAATCCATAGTAACTGTTCGATAGTCCTTGGTGTGGTTTAGTTGGTAAGGCTTCTCTCCTTTGTACTTAAAATATAGAAAGGTATTAGTCTTGTACAGAGTGGCTCGGTACGGCATATTTAGTCAGAAATTATTAATTTAAATTGTCTTTTACGGTTATTGTTACCTTCATCGAGATATCTCGAGTGAGCAGATAATCATTTGGCTGCAGTATCGACAGATTTCTGAGTGGAAGCTCTCTGGATACTGTTGGATCTTCTATGTCTTCTAGGCTGTTTAATTTTCCCATTGTATCAGTTATGGTGCGACTATGAGAGATTCTATTAAGCTAAGAATGGAAAAACTACCTTAGTGTCAAATATAAATAAAGTTTAAGGTTAGAATCTACTCGACTTTTCTTGTTCAGTTTCACTTCAACAAAGCCTTTTTACTGATATAAATTTTTGAACATTTTTCATTGTTTTGAAGCTTGTCAGTTGTCAGTCGATATACAGATCCCTGTATCTTTTCCCGCCGTTTCCGTGGACGTTTTTCTGGGGACATGAAAAAAAAGTCTGAGAGTGATAAGGACTTTCCTTGCAGAGTTGCACCGGAAAGGTCACTTGGCAATTTTGCTAGTTTTGATTTGAAAGTTTCGGGTCCCTGACCAAATTTATAGTAACTGTTGTTAACAGCTGTATGCTGATTTGATTTGGTCAGTTCGGGAGACAAACCCGACATTAAATTTTGCTATTTTTTCTGTTCCACCACGAAAAGGCCACATAACATCACTGGTGAGTCTGTTTTAATTTTTGTTTTAATGCTCAAGTGTTAATAATTGTGGGTATGTTTAAGAAGAAAAGGAATGAGTAACCTACCTCACTCGTAACATAAAAGGTTGAGTTCTTTCTAAGTCCATCTTTTGTTTTAGGCCTTTTTTTCCCCTTCTTTCTTTTCCCTTTCGCTGCCCTCTTGCTGGCTTCTCTACGGTACCTGCCTTGGCTACTGTACATACCAGACCACTCGGGCATTCTTGCAGATATCTCTACGGCACCTGCCTTGCATGCTGTACATACCACCACACCGAGTGATCCAGAGCTTCAACATCAGGACATTAAGAAGCCGCCGTTAATCAGGTTTTATGTGTCTGTGTCGTTTTTAGGGGATCATAGACTTTAATCCTTCTGCATCGCCTGTAAAATTTAAAGCCGTTGTATGTTTCTTTTCTTTTGGATATAAAATTAATGAATGATCAGTGGACTTACCTTGGTAAGATCTATTGTGTTTCCTCATACGGTACAATTAATCAAATCTTGCAACCGTATGCAGTTGATATCTTTCACATATGTAAAATGGCACATTTGTTAACTCAGGTAAACAGGCCTATTTACGCGGGTAGAGTGCACTTAACACTATCATATTATATATATATATATATATATATATATATATATATATATATATATATATATATATATATATATATATATATATATA
Organism: Diaprepes abbreviatus; assembly: GCA_034092305.1. Taxonomy (NCBI): domain Eukaryota; kingdom Metazoa; phylum Arthropoda; class Insecta; order Coleoptera; family Curculionidae; genus Diaprepes; species Diaprepes abbreviatus. Next base: position 2,479,091 of record JASJET010000106.1, read on the forward strand.
TATATATAGTTGTCATTTATATTAAATTGCTTTTGTATAGTTGTCAAAAACCAGCTGACTGTGCCAGGTTTATTCCTTCAAACAGAGAAGCGCTAGGCCACTCTCGGTGGTTACAAGCACACGTGGAAATCAATGTAACGCTGGATCACGGTCCGCTGAGCACCAGTTGGGGATAAATACTAGGCTGTTGCTTCTCGATGATCATTCAGTGTTCTAATCTTGTGTGTGCGTTTAAAGTACTTGAGTTGAATTAACCTTTAACGTAAATTAAAAGGTGGGGACGGCATGGCGTAATTTATTTTTATTATTTGAGATTAGAATTTTATTTTTTTATGTCTAACCTTGTAGTTTTGATTGAAAGGTTTTTCTTTCTTCAATTATTTATTTCGATAATGACTGCCTAAAAAGGTAGGTCGTGATTTACTAATTGGAACCCACCTTCAGGGCAAAATAGGTTTGAGATTAAAATTAAGTTTTTTATTTCTTACCCTGTAAGTTCGACTGAACGTTTTTTCTTCTCCAATTATTTATTTCGATGACATTTAAACGCAATAAAAATTTGGCCGTGATGTATTATTAGGAGCCCACCCTTAGCGCAAAAAAAAAAAAATAGGAGTGAAATTGGAATTTTGTTTTTTATTCCCGATCCTGTGATTTTGAATGAGTTTCTTTTTCTTATATTATTTATTTCGATGATACTTGATTGTTAAAAAAGTTAGGATGAGAATTACTAACAGGAACGCACCCTTAGCAGAAAAAATAGGGATGAAATTAGAATTTAATTTTTTATTTCCGACTCTCTAGGTTGGCGAGAATGGTTTTTATTTCGATGACACTTGACCACTAAAAGGGTTTGAGCGTAATTTACAAGAATCAAACCTTAGCGTAGGTTGGGAACAGTTTGGGGATAGTTTTACCCTCTTTATGAAGTGTATTTGTATTGGATCTGATACAAATATCTCTTTCATATTTCTTGTAATTTATGTGATGCAGAAACATCTTTTTAATTTTTATAAATGTTTTTTGATTGTAAGGGGTTGTTTTCACCCTCATGAGAGTGAGAATTTCAATAAAAATGAACCACTAATACGTGGTAATTGCTTTTCTATAATCAGCTTAAATTATGACATATGGACACAATTTTTTTCAGATATTTAATAATTTATTTTCATCTTCGAGAAATGTTTAAAAAGGAACTATTATGTTTTATACCACTAAATTTATTAAGAAAACAGTTTCAACTCACAGAGTCATTTTCAAACTGAATTACAAAGGTAAACTAAGTATTCAATACAAAAACATGAGAAAATTTAACAATAAATAAAAACTTCCTGAGATATTTCATTATTACAAAGGGGAAGTACTAAATTTTGGGAACTAATTATTATTTGGCGACAACAAATAACGGGAAAAACCCAAGTTCTGTCTGGTCATTAAGCAAATTTACATTTTTATTTTTACTATGTTTATATATTTCTAAAGATTCAAGAATATTTAACTTTTGGCCCTTTGTTGAATAATGTAATATGTCAGTGTTGCTGAAATCAGGAAAACTGTGGTTGTGTTCTAAGCAATGGTTGGCAAACTCGAGTTAATGAATTGTAAGAATTTTTGAAGCTGTCTAGTGGTGCCTTTAAAACATGTTAGAACATCATCTACATATCTGTACCAAAATTGAACATGGTTTTTGCTTAAAGGGGAACTAAGAATTTTGTTTTCTAAGTTTGACATGAAAATGTCTGCTAGGAGAGGGTTAAGAGGAGAACCCATTGGTAGGCCTGAATTTTGTAAATAAAATTTGTTATTAAACTGGAAATAGGTTTGTGATAGGCAAATTTTAAAAGAGGACAATATTTCAGTAGTAACTATTGGATTTATATTTCGTTCCTGTAAGATTTATTGGATAAGTATAAAACATTCATCTGTTGGAATATTAGAAAACATGCTTTTTATGTCAAAAGAAACTAGTATGGAGTTTTTATGTTTTTTAGTTTTTGGACGAGATCTACTGAATTATTTAAACTGTGACTTGGTTTAAAGTTGCTTATTTGTTTGAAGAATGAATTTAGTTTCATACTGAGTTCTCTCGTGGGGCTATTTATGTATGAAGCGACTGGGCGAATAGGATTTCCTGGTTTATGATTTTTTTTAAGGCCATAGAGTTTTGGTGCTTGTGGGTTCATATTGATTATTCTTTTTTTATCGAATTCTGAAAAATTGCTGTTATTTTTGACAGGGTTTGTTTCAAATTTGTTTGAAAAACTTTTGTAGGATCACTTTTAATTTCTGTAATATTTTCGGATTAAATAAATGCTTCTATTTTATTGACATATTCAACTTTTGGTAAAATAACTGTTGCATTTGATTTATCTGCTTTTGTTATTATTATATTTTATTTTCTCTCTTATACTTTTTATTGTGTCTAAAGCTGTATTATTGTATTTTAAATTAGTGGATTTTATATGTTTTTTAATTGTTCCGGTGGTTAAGTCAATATTATTGGTGTGTTCTATTTTGTTTAGAGCTAGAGTACTTTCAGATATGATGGAATCGATAATATTTTTATTGTTTATGTGAGGTGTTAATTTAGGGCCTTTTGACATTAGATCTATTTCTTTACTATTAAAACCTACGTTTGACAGATTAATGACTCTTTCACTAAAATTGTGATTGGAGTGTGGTGTTTTGGTAGTTGTTTGGGAAAATTTACATGACTTTAAATGGTTAAGTTTTTTAGATTGAGTTTCAAATTTTTTGTGGATAATTATGGTAATTTTTGATCTAATACTATCGTCTAAAATATTGAATTCAATTGGGTGAAGTTTATAAGTCAATTCAGAATGTAATACCTTAATATAGTTTTGTAGAACAAATCTTCTGGAGAAATGGTGTTTGCATCCTTGTTTCATCGATATAGTTTGGGCTTTCTTTATTGCGTAGTTTGAGGATGCTGATTTTTTTCTAATTTTAATATTCACGTACTTGGGAAAAACTTTGTGTCTGAGGCATTCTTGATTAAACCAGTTGCTAGTCTGTATTTATTTTTGTTTTTCTTGCATGGGGGTAGTTTTGCCCTATCTAAGGGGTGAATTTAACAATTTTTTAATGTCACTGATATTTTTTTTTTGTTTTCTACGTAACCTATCTTCTGTTACTGTCAAAATATTAGATTTTAAATGTCAAAACCTTAATTTCGTCAACTTTGATAATTAATTACTCAAAACTGAAACACATGCGAATCTTGAAATTTTTCTTAAAGCAATATCTTATCATAAACTGTTAAATAGCACATATTTCCCGGCACTATTTGGTGTTAAGAACGAGTTTTAATTCCATGATTTTTTAATCCATTGTCTTTTAAAAGGTTTTCCAATAAGAGTGTTCAGATGTTTTCTATAAATATAATGCAGTTTATTTAACACATTTGTTTTATTTTTATATGACGTAATTCTACAGATGTGTACAATTATATGCGAAAAATAATGTCAGGCGCATGACCCCTCTGCTTCTTTGACGGCAATAATTCTTTTGTCCAAATTTTGAATAACGTCTCAGCACAAGTTGGGTTCTATCTCACTATTGACATGCCTAATCTCATTCTTTAAGTCGGGAATGGTTTGTGGATTGTTGACATACATCTTGCCTTTCACGTAGCCCCACAGAAAATAATCAAGTGGCGTCAAATCACAAGACCTTGGCGGCCAATTGACGTTATCAGTTCTAGAAAGGATTCTGTCCCCAAATTTGGTTTGTAAAAGGGCCAGTGTCTCCCAGGGCACATTGCTCCGTCCTGTTTATACCAAATACCGTTTAGATTAATATTCTCCACTTTTTGCCATAAAAAGTATTGTAACCTGGTGCGATAACGTTCGCCATATACCGTAAGGGCTTGTCCCTCTCCATATTCGAAACAAAAACATACCAAACGGTTACACGTTAACAATGCATATATTTTTTATCAATTGGATTTTCATCACTCCAAATCCGGCAGTTTTGTTTGCTGACGTAACCTGAAAGACGAAAATGTGCCTCGTCAGTAAAAATTATTTTGTGACAAAAATCATCAGCTACTTGCTTTTGCTGTATCCATCGAACAAACTCACGTTGCTGCCTGTGATCATTTGGCTTTAGTTCCTGCATCAGCTGGATTTTATATGGTTTAAGAGTCAAATCCTTTCTTAGATTACGTCAGGTTGATATTTGCGTAAAGCCTAGTTGCTGCGAACATCAAAAAATAGAGAATTTTAGGATTTTCGTGTACAATTTCTCGGACTCTGATAATGTTTTCAGCCCAGCGGACTGGACTCGTACGAACAGGTGTCTATATATCTGTAACGGACCCAGTTTCCTTAAATTTTTGCACCATTCTATAAATACTCCTATGTTTCTTTTCGAGAAGACCAATTTTTATAATGTTTTAACAATATGAATACGCTCTTGCATTGTGTATCGTTCCATGACGAAAATTGTACTAGTTAATAGAAACACGCTGCTCAAATTTTGTCAACCTACGATGTTGCCAAACTGTCAATATTTGTGAATAAAATCGGAACACTCTTTTTGGAAAGTCCTTTAGTTATACCATAATTTTTCTTTCGGCAGATTCTTTGAACCTTTCATTACATTTTATATCATATTGACATATTTTTTTAAGTCGCGAAATTCCGAAAATCAACATTTTAAAAGCCAAGCAAGTCAGTTTACGAAATTATCCAATAAAACAGAATTTTCTGGTGAAATCTTATCTTCATAATGCTATTTTTTACCCGTAAATTTATACCTAATGGAATTTTCACTTTCAATCAAGGATAAGAGTTCTTGAGCTAAAGCTTTTGGGTGTTTCAGATTTTATTCGATTTTAAGTTAAAATGTCATTTTGAATAGTAATTCTTTAAAATAATTCTATGGAAAAAGTATATTAAGGGGTTTTTTGAAAATACTTAATTATTGTATTTGGCAGGAAGAATATTCAGTAAAAATTTATTGAAATAAATACACCATTGGACTAAAATAGTATATAGGGTGTACACAAAGTTGAATCATTTATTTTAACAACGTGTAGGACTCGTAAAGAAAAATCCATTTACCCAAAAATTGTTTATATAAAAGTTGGAAATTAAAGAAATTATTAACAATAATTTAAAAAATTTAAAAACTGCATACAAACTTTATTTCATGATATTTTCAACCACTTTATTGTAAAAACTTTGTTTACTACATTGAACACTTTACATCTTGTTCTACAAAAAGTGTTTAAATTTGTTACCATTTGTTCTGTTAACGCAAGATCTTGCTCGACGTATCTGTGAGTGAGACTATACGTGTCAAAAATAAAATATCGGTCTCCACGGACAACATCACAAGCATTTTCAATGCGCTGTTGTAGTTCCTCCACTGTATTAATTTTTCCATCGCGATAAACTAACTGTTTTAAATAGCCCCACTTAAAAAGTCGCAGGTATTTAGATCCGGGGAACGTGCTGGTCAAGGAATAGGTCCATTTCGCCCTATCCATTTATTAGGAAACACATTATTTAAATGTTTGTGAATTTCTCATCTGAGAAGCCACATATTCTACCTCACATTTAAAGAAAAATCTTCCAATAATGGTTGCAGATTGTTTTGAAGAAAGTCTAAATAATTTTCACCTGTCAGCCAATTTAGTAAAAAGTAAGGACCTTAAGCATACCATTTACTACACCAGCCCAAACATTAACTAAAAATCTGTGCTGAAAATGGCTTATTTTCACTGTATGCAGATTTTATACTGTCCAAACAGGGTTCTTGTAGAAATTATTTACTCCATTTCTTGTAAACGTGACCTCATCGGTAACCAAAATAAATTTGGTAAAATTGTCATTTATGTCGTACTGATATAAAAGCCAGTAACAAAATGCAACTCATCTATGATAATCTTCAGGTTGCAACTATTATACCCGTTGATAATGGTATGGATAAACTTGTCCTTGTCGTAAAGTTTTCCATACTTTACTATGAGCAAGTTCTACTTGACCTACTATGGACCTAGTGCTTGTTGTTGGGTCGTTTTCGACAATTTCTAAAGTTCGATCTTCATTATTTCGCATGAAGAAAGTTTTCCAACGTGACCTCCTCGTTGTTCCTTTAAATATCTGGTATCGTGAAGTCTTGTAATTAAATTTACAAATATCTTTGGTGACGGATGGTTTCGTAAAGGAAATCTCTCTGCGTAGAAACGACATGCTGCGGCTGCATACTGTTGACTTATCCAGTAATAGTATACAAGCCAGCAACAGATATACCGGACCAATTTCCTCTTGGACGATAACTTGTGAAATGATTCAGACAGTTGTGCCATGAAGCCCCGTGAACGTCAGCTGCGGCTGCGTGCGTGGGTGGACCAGAGGCAGCCTCCCACTTACGTAAAAGAAATTGTTTTTAAGCATTTCCTCCCGACTGGAAATTTGTCAAACGATAGTTAACACAATTATTTGAAGATAAAAAAGTCAGCTGGCTGTACCGTGGTGGATTATACGTCAGCTGGTCACACGAACAGCAAAAAAAAAATTTTGTTCAGTGATTTCCTCTCAGTTAAAAATTTGTCAGAGGATAGTTTACATGTTACTTTGAATAAATAAAACGTCAGCTGGCTCTATGTTGGTGGAAAAGTCATCAGCTTATGCAGTGAAAGGTGCAGCGTGGGAGCCAGACGTGAGCGCTGATCGCCTACTTAAATACGTTAAAAACTAAGTTAATTAATTTATTTATCACAACGTTTCTTTATTTATTTATTTCAATATTTATAAATTTTAATGTATTTGAGTTTTAGCCAAAGTGCATATATTTAAATATTGCAATTCATTAAGGAGATTGATTTCATTGGCAGATAAGAGCGCGTGCATGAAGCGTAATGAAATAAATAAATAAAGAAAAGTTGTGATAAATTAATTAATTCATTTTGTTTTTAACGTATTTAAGTAGGCGATCGGCGCTCACGTCTGGCTCCCACGCTGCACCTTTCACTGCATCAGCTGAAGAATTTTCCACCAACATAGAGCCAGCTGACGTTGTTATTTATTCAAATTAGCATGTAAACTATCCTCTGACAAATTTTTAACTGAGAGAAAATCACTGAACAAAAAGAAAATTTTTTTTGCGTGTTCGTGTGACCAGTATAATCCGCCGCGGTACAGTCAGCTGAATTTTTTATCTTTAAATAATTGTGTTTACCATCATTTGACAAATTTTCAGTCGGGAGGAAATGATTAAAAACAAATTCTTTTTTTACGTGAGTGGGAGGCTACCGCTGCTCCACCCACCCACGCAGCCGCAGCTGACGTTCATGAGGCTTCATGGCACAACTGTCTAAAGCATTTCACGAGTTATCGCTTGAGAGGAAATGACCGACAAAATATACTATATGGCTTGTATACTATAAGTTAATATTACGTCCACTAGTTCATTGCTTTCATAAACGTGTACTGAATCGAAAGTTGCACTCAAAATAGGCATACCCAGTATCAGCAAGAAAAGAGCTTCTGCAATGCAGTGGTTGAAAATATCATGAAATAAGGCTTGTATTATAGTTTTTAAATTTTTTAAATAATTGTTAATAATTTTTTTCCAACTGTTATATAAACGGTTTTTGGTGAATCGATTTCTCTTGACGAGTTCTACAATGTGTTAAAATAAATTACTCGACTTTAAAAACACCCTGTATATTTTACTTATTGTAAAAGGTATCTCAGAATGTTTTTCGTTTTTGTTTTGACTATTACGCGCCAAATATCGATAGCGGGGGTAGGGGAGTTACCAAAAGCCAATCAAAGTCTTGATTCGCTTTTCAAGTTTAGTAGCGATGGAAGGTTTGACAAGACCGCAGCGCGCATTTTACTCCTATACTATTATTCGACGTTTGTATAGGACACATTTCTATTTAACAATCATGAGAAATGTGCCAAGTGAATTTGATTAAACATTGAGTGCGCAAGTTTGAAGAGACTGGAAATACAATGTTTGATAAATTATCTGGATACTAAAGAACATCAAGAACAACAGCCTCTACAGCACCGCGCAACTTCTCTAAATTTGTCCAGATCCATAGTTCATCGAATTATTCGCAAAGATTTACATTTCGACTTCTACAAAATTGTTATTTTGCAAGAAATGAAGCTCGATGATCCAGCTACATGATTTGTATTCTGTTGGACAGTGAAAAAGCGTTTTAGGAGCTTCAATATTATATGGTTCTCTGAAGAACTGAATTTGGGCTACCATATCAAGCCAAGGAATAATGGGTCCCTATTTTTTTGAAGATAACGGTGGTCGCAGTCCGACTGTTAAATCCGATCGTTATTGCCACATGCTCCGAACTTTTTTCGCTCCAGAAATTAGCTAAAACCAAAATATATTTTTCAACACGGTGGTAAGGAAAGGTAAGTTTTTTAAGTCATTACTACTCAACTTAAATGTTATAAAGCGAAGAAACAAACGAAATCCACGCGATTCCAAGGGCGTTACTCCAGCGAGTAATTGAAAATTTCAGCGATTGTGAAGAAGTGGATGGTGCGTATTTAATTATTATTGTTTTTCATAAAAAAAAATTCAAAAACTACTCTATAATTTAACAATAATTAAACAAGTCTGAATTAATTTTGATGTTTTATGTTTTTTTAGAATCAAAAACGAAGAACGTTCTTTATTTATTATTGTTAACACCTTTATAATTTTTATTACCAAATCCCTTAAATTAATTTTAATTTTAAATTAGAAAGAGCAACGTTAACAACAATACAACATTAGCCTTTCCAATTCAAGCCTATAGATTTCCAATGGATGTGATACCGTCCTTCTGTGGGCACTGTACCTTTTCATGGAGGTGGCAGCGTGTCCACGGGGTTCCGTCTGCTGGTCACTTTTTGGGATGCGCGCGGAATATTCTTCATTGATTATTTTAAAGTATTATGCGAATTTATTAAAACGCTTGAATAGTGAAATTAAGGAAAACGATAGCATTTGGGGAAAAGAAAGTATTGTTCCATCAAGACAGTGCACAAGTTCATCACCCTATTTGCCAGATATGGCACTCTTAAATCAGTTTCTCTTTTCCAGCTTAGAATAACATGTTCGTGGTAAAAAATTTGCTAACAATAAAGAGATGGAATATGCGATTGATAGCTATTTTAAGAAGTTGGACAATTCTTACTTCAAACAGAGTATCGAAGCTATTGAACATCGGTGGGAAAAGCGCGTCCAGCTAAAAGGACTCTATATTGAGAAATAAAGATAATTTCCCGAAATTTTTAGTGTTTGCTTGGTTAAGTATGGTATTTTTGGGGATTATCCTCATATCTCTATTATTCAAGAAGAGGATTATCATGACGTTAATCGAATTGTTTGATATTTATTATTTTTCTAAACATATATTTATCAGGATTTTGAATTCCTGGATCTTTATTTTTTTCAGGGGCGGATTCAGCCTCTCTCTTTGGGGGGGAGGGGCAGTGATATCAGAAAATTATTGTATGGCCAGCGAGAGCAACTTGTCGACAAGGAGGGGGGTAGACACCCGGAACATTCCCATTTCTAATGTAAAAGGCAGGGTCGGGTCTATTTTTTTGAAATTGAAGCTCTTGGAGAGGGGTGGGGATGCCAGCAATATACACGTTCCTAGTATAAGAGGCAGAATCGGATCTTTTTTCCTGAACTCAAAGTTCTTGGGGGGCAGCTATTGCAAGGAAAACAAGTTGTCAACGAGAGGGAGCATACTGCAGCATACATATTCCTAATATAAAAGGCAGAATCGGTTCAATGTTCTTGAACTCTGAGCTCTTGGGAGGGTGGGGCGATCGCAAGCATACACATTCTTATACTCTATTCAAGAACTAGACAGAGTAATAAAACTTACCGAAACCTCCAACGTACCAGTTCTAGTGTCGCAGGTAACTGAGGACTGCCATACATCTAATTATACTTAAATTTTATAAGCTTTTGTAAATTTACTGCAATAATAAAATTCATAATAGTTCCAAATATTGAAGAAGAGAAAAACAACTGGAATTGTTAATACTCCCAAGCTACATTCGATCACAAACAGACGAAAAACCTCGTTGGACGAAGAGATGTAAACTGCAATAAAAGGAGTTGTACATACATTTTATTATGAGAAGCAGATCCCAACCGTCGACAAAATTCTAACTAAAATCAATGAAATCGGGATTCACCTGAAATTAAAAGAACTGACCTTTGGAAATTGCTCAGAGAACTTAATTTTTGCTGGGAAAAACCAGATAGGAAATTTGTTCTTAGAGATCATCCGGAAACTGTCCGTTGGAGAAGGAAATATCTTTTAAGTAAAAAGTAGAGTTGCTAGAAAAAACACAACCTAGAAAATTAGCAATTTAACTGAACTTTTGGAAGATTTTTTCGAATAAAGTTAATGCAGAAAATTGCGTATAATAAAAGAATTAAAGAAAATGTGGAAACTCCATCTCATGATCGGTTTGATAGAGGAACCAATTGCAATTAATTTGAGCGAAGATAGCTTCACGGACTTTGATTACGAATTAGATACGTAATGTTTACCAGTGTAAACACAATTTATTATTTAAATTTTTGTTTTTGTTGTATTTTATTTTTTAATGTTGTTTATATATCTTTTTATTTTAGTGTGTCTCACTCTTTAATTATATATATATATATATATATATATATATATATATATATATATATATATATATATATATATATATATATATATATATATATATATATATATACAGGGTGTCCAAGATAAGGATCCTAAGCATGGGGATCTCGGAAACAGTTGGAGATACGAGGTCGGTTAAATTAGAGAAAAGTTGCGCAATTTAGTGCTAAATTAAACGCAGTTAAAAAAATTAAAAAATTTCAAACACTTCCGGAGATTTCCGGAAAAAAAACGAAATTTGGCAAAATCGTTTTTAATTTTTGCAGGCTTTATTTAAAGAGATATCCGAAAATAAAAGGTAGATTCTCATTGCCACTTTTTATTTTTTATAATTTGGTCTAAACAAAATTTAAATCCGACGTTTCGTTTCTGAGATACCATCATGAACTTTAATTTTTTATATGGAACAAAAAAAAGTATTCCATGTATTTGATAGCATTTTTTATTACAAATTCAACGGTGTATCACACTTGCATATCAAGTGTGTAGTTCATTGGCTTTTATAAAACTGATATACCTTTCTCTCTCGCTCTCACGGAGCTCTTATGGAAAGTACTTGAACTACGTATTCGATATGCAAGGGTGATACACCGTTGAATTTGTAATAAAAAATGCTATCAAATACATGGAATACTTTTTTTTGTTCCATATAAAAAATGAAAGTTCATGATGGTATCTCAGAAACGAAACGTCGGATTTAAATTTTGTTTAGACCAAATTATAAAAAATAGAAAGTGGCAATGAGAATCTACCTTTTATTTTCTGATATCTCTTTAAATAAAGCCTGCAAAAATTAAAAACGATTTTGCCAAATTTCGTTTTTTTCCGGAAATCTCCGGAACTGTTTGAAATTTTTAAATTTTTTTAACTGCGTTTAATTTAGCACTAAATTGCGCAACTTTTCTCTAATTTAACCGACCTCGTATCTCCAACTGTTTCCGAGATCCCCATGCTTAGGATCCTTATCTTGGACACCCTGTATATATATATATATATATATATATATATATATATATATATTTATATATATATATATATATATATATATATATATATATATATATATATATATATATATTTAATTCCAATTAACCGTAACTTTTTTTATTATTTTATTATTTTATTTGTGTCTTTTTCTTAAGCGTGTAGAATTAACACGTTTTTTTAATTTTTTGGGGCTATCGGATTTCCATATAATAAATTATTTTTAATTAAAATGTCAGTGCAATAGAAATACAAATAAATAGATCTAATTTTAACTATAACATATAGAAATTAATTACATTTGAATCCCTTTTAAGTGTTTAATTGTTATTCTGCAGATGGTTTAAGAAATAAATAAACTGAAACGTCAAATGTCCTAAAAATGTTTTTAATTAATAATAAAATGACCAATAGCCCCAAAAAAAATTTAATATTATGTGGACGAATTTATTTTTTTATATATGTTTAACTTCTTGTATTTTTGACAATGGGTATTTTGTAAGTATTTAAATTATAACTTAGTATTTTTTGAGAGAATAAGGCTATGTTTTAGTTTGAATGTGCCTAAAAAGATGTTTATGCCAAAATTGAAAATAATAAAAATACAATTGTGATTTGTGTTAAATATGTTAAAATTATCTATATTTTGTAATGTATGTGAATTATTAAGAAATCATAAGAAATAAAATAATACTATAAAAACTGTTTATTTTAAGTTTATTACGGAAATAATATTCTATGCCATAAATACTTAGTGATAAAATAAACCTCCTTCCGTCGCCTATGACAAGGATTAAAATCCTTGTTAACACGTCACACTTCCAAAGATCTATTGTTATCCAACCCAAATAGTCCATTATTATAGACCGGTATTTTTGATTATAAAATTTCCATCCCATTCCTATGAATATAAGTGTCTAACAGATTTTGCCAAAGACCCCGGACCAAAGAACACAGGTAGTTGGCGAAGAAAAAAAGGGTAAAAAATTATTTATTATTCTCTCTAATTCTTGAATAAACTATAGTATAAGTGGCAAAATCGGGTCTATTTTCCTGAACTTAAAGCTCTTGGGGGAAGGGAATCACCCCCCACCGCCCCTCTGGATCAACGCCTGATTTTTTTCGTCTATTTTAACATGTCTTTTGTCAAGTTGTCTTCTTCCAAGACCTTATTGTTGGTTATTTTTTTTGATCTAACATTTATTACTTTCTTAATGTTTTTGCTTTGTTCAAGTTCTATAAAAAAATCTGTAGTTATTATTATCTCGCCTGTGTCTGTTTTTGGTTGCAATTATTGTTCGTTTCCCATTTTTCCTCCTATGCATTTTGTGCTCTTCTTTTTCTCAACGGCTTTAATTATTTCTTCTTCAAAAAGTTTTTCTATATATTTATGTATCAGTTTTATTGCTTTCTGTTCTACTTTCTCGATATTTTTCTGTAGATAATTTTTCTGACTGTGTAAGCATCGTCTATGCTCTATTTTAATTTTTATTTCTAGCGTTATTTTTTCCTTTCTTGTACCAAATTAGCTGAAGGAATATCGAAAATTGTAAAAATATTCTATTTACGAATGAGACTAGAATTTAATTATGGAAACTAGGTATCGAAAAGTTAATCACAGGCAGATAGCCAAATCTCAACAAGGAAAAGAAACTAAACACAACGTTTATTGCGAACTTAAAGTTTCCTTTATGTGTCACAAAGTAGAAATAACTTCCTCCATTTTAGTTTACCAAAAGTGTTGTCAGATTAGTTAAGTTTCATATAAGGAAAAAGAAACACCTTTTCCTTTGGCAAGCAAAACTGACATAAAAAGTTTTCTTTTTCCCGGAAAAGTTTTTATATACTTTTTGACTGAAATTATAATCACAAAAGGGTTTTGATGTTTACCAAAAGTTTAGGGATGTTCAGTTTGGGTTATATAATGGTTTTAGGTATTAAGCGCAAAATAATACAGAGTATTGTAGAATTAACTAAGTTTATCGGATCAAATCAATAACTTTTATAATACAAAGACAAAGTGCTGAAACGAATTTTCTCGATGATTTCACGACCAATAGGCCTAGGAAATTGTAATTTCTCCGAAAATACTGTCTTGGAACAATTCCCATTATTATAATATGTCACTGAAGCAACACTGTTAGATTCTCCCAAATTTCCACTGCTTAGACTATTAGGTGGTCGAAACGCATATGAAGAGAGGACTAAAGTTTTATTTGCAGGAAACAAACTGTGTATGTATTTTTTCCTTTAACTGTCTGAAGAAGAATGTCAGCAACTTGATAATAATAATTTCACGGCAGTAAAGTTTTCAGTAATTTCTTACTGAAATTTTGATTTTTAAGCTTTGCATTACTACTGCATATTTACATTTACCTGGCCACATTTTTCAATCTGAAATTGAAAAATCTGTAGGCTTAATATTGTGCCAACATATCTCGGAATTTATAATTTTGACACAGAGTTGTTTCCTATAAATTTTGTTCTTGGTATGTTATAGCTCCATTGATGAGATCATTAGCTGGTCAAAACGCATATGGAAAGAGGACCAGGATTGTATTTGCAGAACGCAACTGTCTATAAATTTTTCCTATAGCTGCCTGACGGAGAATATACGCAACTTAATAAACTGTAAAGATTTCTTTATTTCTTGCTGAAATTTTAGTTTTTTAAATTTTAAGATAAGTTATCGACACCTAGAAATTAAATACAGTCCTTAAAAAAATATGTGTTAAATATTTTTTTGTATAGTTATATATATTACCCCATGAGAAGAAGGATTCCTGAGAATGTCGCCTTGTTAATCGTAAATTGAATCCATAAAATATAATTTAATATTAATACCTACAACTTATTATACTGTAAGACTATTTATACTACTGTAACGAAGTTACTATATTTTTGGGCATGAGTATGTTCGCCGGGATTTAATTTATTTATTTTACATCTGAAAAATTTGATTCTTGCGGAAAAAGAATGCTTTAAGTTTCAAGATTACCGACATATAATTAGATTTACCCCGCTATGCCGGGAAATATAATTTTCCGAGATTTTTAGAGCGTCCGACCATAGTAATCGTACGCCGCATATAGCAGTATTGTATGCGCGATCACCGCACGCCGTCACACGTCAGCGTAGTGGGAGCTCGGACCGACTACTTAAACTCGAGCAGGCCATTATTTCGCTGCACGTTCTCCACCCGGGTCAACAGTCCAAACGAACTGGACTGGGTCGCCTGCCGGACCGCGCCTTCCTGGTCTAGCAATGTAGGTGAGGCTAGGCTTGTGTATATATGGTGTTTTACCCCACACTTTCTTCCTTACGCCCTACCCCTCTAATGGCCAGCATTGCCGAGGACCCTTGTAAAAACGGGCAATGTAGTGTCATCCTACCGTCACTGCCGAGGACCCTTTTAAGAACGGGCAGCATCAGTTCCTTTCTTTCCTTCCTACTGTCACCTATACATACACGCACTGATGTCGTAAGTTTAGTTTTGTTTCCGTATTGACCAGGAATATGTTTTACCCCCAGGTACCCTCCGATGACCGTTGATAAAGCGCTAAACAACCGCCGCCCCGACGCTTATCGCCGCCCCCGCGTGTAGAGATCACTATCGCCGTGTAGAGACGCCGCCTATCGCCGATCGATGCCGGGTTATTGTTACCGCCTATACCGCCGTTGGTCGAATTTTAATATGAAGCGCTGTGAATCGTGAACGCGGATTTTAGATACGAGGCGCGATAATTTGCGTACGAGCCGTCGTGAATAGCGTCGCAACCCTATAGTAAGAAGTACGTGAATAGCGTCGTGAATGATACCGCCGGGTTACCGTCTTCAGCGCAAACGAACAGTACGAGCTACCGTGAACAGCTCTCAAAACATACTCTTGCCCTCCAGACCGTGTAATTGTTAGTTTGTTGTACATCTTAGATTGTAAGTTAGTTTTAGGCCATGTCTTTTTATAAAATAATGGAATACAGGATACAGGATGTTTTATAACTGTTTGTTTTATTACCTAGTCCCATTTTTAACATTACATATAACAATTGGCAGCCGGCAACCAGCATTAATACGCACAATTGACCCCTGGCTTGCCGTTTCTTCACTGTAACAAACTGTCCGTGCATAAGTGGTCCGTCAACCACATGAATCCCGAAGGTGGCGCCCGAGAACTGACCACCGAGTGGATGTTTTGACCTTCAGGCTGTCAAACCTTTGACCAGTTCAGAGAGCGGGGATATCCCGAATACAAGTAGATACCGTCAAACCGATACCCCTGCGCTGAGCATTTGATCGATGACTGTCTGCAGGAGAAATATCCACTGACCGATATTCCGCTGCCGTAATCAAAGTAGATCCGTAGAGCACGACCTGCTCCCTCCTACGAAAACACGTCACACTACTTTACAGTCAATTTGCGACTGTTGCTACACTGGCATTTAATGTAAAGGGGTTAGAGATTAACTCGTGGGAGCAGAGCACAGCTGAAAGCTAGAGACGGCACCAGAAAACAAAGTGCCAAGCCAGCCCCTATGCCGTAGAGTAGGGCTGGGTATTTAAAGAGAGCTCCACTGAGTTTTGCCGCGTAAACACAGAAACCCCCCCACGTTGTTGCTTGGGCCTAGCGTTCAACTCAGCTCTCAAATCGCCACATAAAAAATTAAAAGTAAAGCCAATTTGCTGCACAAAATATTAAAAAAAAGGTATCGCACTGCAAAAGAACAAGAAGTTGCGGGACAAATAAAACTCATCAAAAATTTAATATTAATTCTACTCTTCATTCACTGATAAAAAGAGTTTCCCTAAGGGTGCACTGAAGTTTTGACTCTGAGGGTAGACTGATGTTCTTTCCATAAGGGTGCACTTGTTTATATCATTTATCACCAAAATATCAAAAAAAAATTCACCTAAAATTATTGATACACAAAATAATCAAAGAATTGAGACAAATCACCAAAGGCAAACTACAAATCAATGGCATAAGAAACATTGAAACAAATCATTTAAAGTAATCGCCTGCTCCAACTATTGAGTTCGAGTTACATAGGAGTAATAATGTGGTAAAAATGCACAAGTAAAATTTCCAGTATGACTCCAGTTATTTACACAAAATAATCCAGCAAAAGTTCAACAACAGGTTCATTAAAATAAAAAAAAAACTACTTAAGTATATATATATATATATATATATATATATATATATATATATATATAATAATCAATCCATAATTAAATTTATCAATAATTACTTTAACAAAATACTAAACAAAGGATTAGTAGTACAGATGGCGGGTTTCTGGGCCCAATGGTGCTCTCGATGGCATATTCCATCCGCATCTCCATATATGGTAATGCTCTCGATGGCAGGTTCCATCCGCATACCCATATAAGGAGGTATTCTTTTACTTCTTCAGCCCGAAGAAGTGTTCTTCGGCAAAGACCAGACATGGTCTCTCCATATATTGTAATACTATTGATGACATGTTCCATCCGCATACCCATATAAGGGATATTCTTTTACTTCTTCAGTCTGAAGAAGTGTTCTTCAGCTGTTTACTAAATATGGAAAAATGTCTTCGGCAAAGAACAAAGGTGAACGCTCCATATATGGTAATACTTTTGATGACATGTTCCATCTGTATTTCCATATAAGGAGGTATTCTTTTACTTCTTCAGTTGTCTACTAAATATGGAAAAATATCTTCGGCAAAGAACAGACCAGTCTTCGAATTCTTGAGCCGAAGAAGTAGTTCTTATTTGTTTGCTATATTTGGAAGACACTTAAGAAATCATCCGCATTTCTATAAATGGAAATATGTGTTCGCAGCTGAAGAGCAGACTTGCCCCAAGTTCTTTAGCCGAAGAATTGTGAAGTGTATTTTAGATTGCATTCACCATGAGTGTCAAGAATAAATATTTCTTTTACCTTGCGCATTCACCATAAATATTGAGATATATCTATTTTTTATTTAGACAAGTTTCGAATGACTAAGATAGTATGGAATCATTTAATTTTTGTTGGAGGAACAAGGTAAATAAAACAAATACCATGGAATATAATTAGTTCTTCAATTAAATCAATCATCACGAAACTGAACATAAAATTTATAACTTTAGTTCCATGTATGATGAAGGTACAATACTTGGTTTATTGACACAAATTATTTTCAAATAAATTGGGTTGGACCTGGCTAAAATGGCGCGTATTAATTAACTCTATATTGTGACGCGTTTTTACGTAGGCGGGGGAGCAAAGCAGACGAGCAGGCCGTGCTCTACGGATCTACTTCGTTCACGGCAGCGGAACATCGATCAGTGGATATTTCTCGTGCAGACAGTTACCGGTCAAATGCTCAGCGCAGGGGTATTGGTTTGACGGTATATAAGTATATTCGGGATATCCCTGCTCTCTCAACTGATCAACGGTTTGACTGCCCGAAGGTCAAAACATCCACTCGGTGGTCGGTTCTCGGGCGCCACTCTCGGGATTCATGTGGTCGAGGGCCCACTTATGCACTGAGCAGCTTGTTACAGTAGAGAAAAGGCAAGCCAGGGGTCAATTGCGTGTATTAGTGCTGGCTGCCGGCTTCTTATATGTAATGTTAAAAATGGGACTAGGTAATGAAACAGACGGTTATAAAACATCCTGTATCCTGTATTCCATTCTTTTATACAAAGATATGGCCTAAATCTAACTTACAATCTAAGATGGACAATAATATAAACAAATAAACGGTGTGGAGGGCAAGATTATGTTTTGAGAGCTGTTTACGGTAGCTCATACTGGTCGATTGCGCTAAAGACAGTAACTCGGCGGTATCATTCACGACGTTATTTACGTACCTTGTACTATACGGTTGCGACGCTATTCACGACGGCTCGTATGCAAATTATCGCGTTTTGTATCTAATATCCGCGTTTACGGTTCACGGCGCTTCGTACTAATTTCGACCGACGGCGGTATATGCGGTAATAATAACCCGGCATCGATCGGCGATAAGCGGCGTCTCTACACGGCGGCGATCGCTACACGCGGC
Source organism: Diaprepes abbreviatus (assembly GCA_034092305.1). Lineage (NCBI taxonomy): Eukaryota > Metazoa > Arthropoda > Insecta > Coleoptera > Curculionidae > Diaprepes > Diaprepes abbreviatus. The sequence goes on from JASJET010000106.1 coordinate 2,497,799, forward strand.
GGCGATAAGCGTCGGGGCGGCAGTTGTTTAGCGCCCTTGTCAACGGACATCGGAGGGCACCTGGCGGTAAAACACATTCCTGGTCAATACGGAAACAAAGATAATATTGACGGCATTTAGTGCGTGTGTGTATCGGTGACGGTAGGAAGGAACGAAAGGAACTGACGCTGCCCGTTCTTATAAGGGTCCCAAACAGCGTCAGAAGGATGGAACGACATTGCCCGTTCTTATAAGGGTCCTCGGTACGGTGATCGCGCATACAATACTGCTGTATGCGGCGCGCGATTACTATGGTCGGACGCTCTGAAAATCTCGAAAAATTAGATTTCCCGACATAGCGCGGTAGATCTAATTATATTCCGGTAATATTGAAACTTTAAGCAATCTTTTCCCGCAAGAATCAGATTTTACGGATGTAAAATAAATAAATTAAATCCCGGCGAACATACTCATGCCCAAAAATATAGTAACTTCGTTACAATATATAAATAACAATAAAATAGATATATTCAAATTTTGATCAAATAAATTATTAGAATACAATATGCAAAGACAGGATACGCGTTCAGAAGATCGGAAATAATTCCTAATTTCACTAAATACGCCAGTCTCTAATACCCAAGCATTGCCGTCAACCACACAAAAAAAGAAAGATTGCTGGAATCAAACTGAAAGTTAATGCGGCCATGAACATATCACGATGAAAAAAAAATTAATTTGTTAATAATAAACCCAAAATGGGGCCCAAAGAAAGCATGCAAACATGATATTGAAATATTATTACTGCCAAATAAATTTGTCCAAAGATTATGGACATCGTGATACGTCCAGCAGGCAAAAACAGAGCAAAATATAGTACAAATTACAAATGATGATAAAAGTACTCTCAAAATCAACTCTTACAGATAACAAATTATAAAATTTAGGCACTTCATGCCATCAAATATTAAAAACTCAAAAAAAACTTACAAATTTTAAAATTCAAGAACTATATATTTATCAGAAATAAAATTTTTATAAAAAAATTGAACCGACTTCTAAAAGTGCGCTAAAAAGGGAAAAATAACTAGAAATTTTTATACGAAATTGAAATTTTTAAAGTCGGCGCCAAACTAATACCTGACAAAATTCACATAAACAGATTAAAAATACTTTATTTGTAATTGCTTTCTTACTATAATTTATATATATTAGTAGTTATTTATTTCATTTAGAAACAATTTGGCGCCGACTTCAAAAATTTCAATGTCATATAAAAATTTCTAGTTATTTTTCCCTTTTTAGCGCACTTTTAGAAGTCGGTTCAATTTTTTTATAAAAATTTTATTTTTCGATTTTTAGTTTTGAATTCTTTATGATATTGATAAATTATTTGAACTACGTGCTAATCGAGATTAATGTACCTCGCAATGACTCCAAGGTGGCAAAAAAGTATCCATTTTATCCAGAATTGTAATTCACCCTAAAATGAACCACTAAAAATTCTTTGATTCTTAGAGTTCTCCAAATACCAATAAAATTGTGTCAAACAAATATTTAGTCTGTCATAGTAAATCCACTATCTTAAATTTCAAATTAATTTGAGATTGGTAATATAGACCCCAAAACCTTCCAATATCTATATTTAAAGAATTTGAGACGTAAATTTCTTAGCCCGATATATTTTATATTGCATATTGAGTTTGTACATGCCCCAAGAACCCCGCAATATCAATTTTAGATGAAACCGGAAATTGTAAAATTTTTAGTCCCACATATTGTATCTTATCAACCTAATAGTTGTAAAAAATTAACTTCTTATTCGTGATACATCACCCCCTAACGCCCTAATACTAAATCTGAAAAAATTTGAATACGGTAAAATTTTCAACCCACCATATTGGGTCCGCCATATTGAATTTCAAAAAAAAAATTTAGCGTCTTAATCTGATCTAAATCTAAATCCTTCAAAGCTCCTTAGTATTAATTTAAGATGGAATCCAGAAATTTAAAATTTCTAAACGGTCATATTGCATCTGACGTATTAGATTTTCTTTAAATAATTTTATATTCGCTATTTACATCCTCAAAAATGATTCAGTTCCACATTTGAACAAGATCGAAAACTGGAAAATTTTTAGTCAGCCATATTGCATTCGCCATATTGAACCCTGAAAAAATACTATTAAATTCATAACTTACACCCTCAAGAATCTTCTGTATCAGTTTTGGAGAAAGTCGAATAATATAAAATTTTTAGAACACCATATTGAATCCGCCAGATTAAATTTTTCAAAAAATATTTTAATTTCGTAATTAACACTAACAAAAATCCCTCCATACTGACTTTAGACAAAATCGAGAGATGAAGAATCTTTAATTCGTCATCTTAGATCCGCCATATTTATTTTTTTTTAAATACTATCAGATTCGTAATGTGCTATCCCAAAAACTCCCTAATATCAATTTTGGAGAAAATCGGACAAAATTGATTTTTTGTCCGCCATATTGGATCCGCCATATTGACTTTTTCAAAATAATTTCAGATTCGTTATGTGCGACCTCAAAAATTCCCCCATACCAATTTTGGAGAAAATCGGACAAAATTGATTTTTTCGTCCGCCATATTGGATCCGCCATATTGAATTTTTTAAAAATATTTTCAGATTCGTCATGTGCGACCCCGAAAACTTCCCTGTACTAATTTTGGAGAAAATCGGACAAAATTGATTTTTTGTCCGCCATATTGGATCCGCCATATTGAATTTTTTTAAAATAATTTCAGATTCGTTATGTGCGACCTCAAAAACTCCCCCATACCAATTTTGGAGAAAATCGGACAAAAATTAAATTTTTTTGTCCGCCATATTGGATCCGCCATTTTGAATTTTTTAAAAATAATTTCAGATTCGTTGGGTACAACCCCGAAAATTCTCCCATACCAATTTTGGAGAAAATCGGACAAAATTAATTTTTTTTACCGCCATATTGTCGGCGCCATCTTGGATTTTACTGTACCAATTTTCTCCAAAAAAATATGAGACCACCGCAGCAACTTCTTGAATATAACGTAAAAAATTTCATTCAAATCGGTGCAGCCGTTCCGGAAAAATCGGTGTACATACATAAAAAAAATAAATATATATATATATATACGCGACGAATTGAGAACCTCCTTCTTTTAGAAGTCGGTTAAAAAAGGAAATGATCGGTCCCAAATCCCCAAAATACATCTTAATAATATTCTAAAGTGGTTAATTTTGGCTCTAAATGAGACTTAGAATAACAAGGGTTGATTTTAAATTATGTTTTAATTTCACTAGTTAAAAATCAATTTTGAGCTGAAATCTTTTAATAAATAAAAATACTATGCAGGATCGTTTTAACAGTAATTATTTTAAAGTTCCTTAACCGCTCTTCTGGGGTCAGACTGATTCCTTCGTTGATCAATGAAGACTGCCCAAAATCCCTGTCTCCAAGTTTATCCCGGTAAATAAAAACCATAACTAACCAAAGATACGGTACATCAAAAATCTAAAAAATTACCGGAATAATCTTTGATTTTCCATCTCAGAATTTCAAAAAATTGGCAATTAAAAATTGAGATGGAAGTCTGCAGCTGCTTCGGCTGAATCAATCCAGGAAAAAGTGAAAAATTAAGGCAAATTTATAACCATGGCTCTGCTTGCACATTAATCGACTTCCGGTAGGCAAGCTCAATTACCACGTGTGAAAAAAATAACAGCTCAAAAAGAAAGACGCAAGGCAACAACAGTCAGCTAAAATGCATTTGTTAGTTAAGCCAATTCGTTAATCATTAGTATTTTCCAGTCAAAACAAAAATAATAAATCTGAGTTCTTAAAGTTTTTTATAATCTTTTTAACGGTTGGTAGTATTGGTTTCTGTTTCTTCAGATATTGGATCGCGTATTTATATCATGTTCTTGAAATAACTCACATTCTTCATAAATAATAAATAAGTTTAAATAATCTTCGTGCGTGTAATTTAATCGCCCCGACATGATTATGAATAATGAATGTCAAATTGCAATAAATAGTGACAATTTTATAGGGTTCGATTGTTTTATTTTTGTTACGCCTCGCCGCCATAGCCAACTAATAACAAAATCTAAAAGCCGTATAGCATTTTTACAATAGAAGAATGATGAATTGCCAATATTTTGACAACTACAAATTTTTGGAATAGACAATCTTATACAAGCTTACCCATATTTTTAATGCTTAATATGATAAAATTATAAAAAAAGGTGCTATCTATTCGAAAAAATTGACTTTTGACGATTTTTTAAATATAATTTGTATTCTTCTTTTTTGACCAATCTGTACTAATAATTTTCAAAATGTTATAAAAAGGCTACTAAGTCGATCCTTGTCCACAAGAAAACTAACCCAAATTAAATAATAAAGACTTCCTTATAGGAAAAATTTATAGTTAAGTTCTGGTCCACAAACTTCATTTTTGACATAAAAATTTAAATATAATACGGTGAGGTTTAAGCATAGAACATAAGGCATTAAATATGTTTAGAATTTTACGTAGAAATCAAACGTGCAATAATATATAAGGTGTTCTATTTAAAATAAGCAAGTTAACATCTACATCCTGTATAACTGGAAGTGCTGAAATGTTGAAAATATTTTAGCGAACTGTCTCCCATTTTCGTTAGTACACTGTCAAATTTTCAAATTATTCCTAATTATAGTTTTTCTATAATCGATCGTTAAAGTTCCCGGATAATCACCCTGTATATAACTTAAATAAAATTATAAAATAAGAGTTAAAAGGGAATTATTAAATATAAAAACATTTTGGAATCAGGACATAACTTTCTATAACGTATTTAATATTTTTTTCAAACTTTTGATCACCATTTGACCTAAAATGTCCTTTTTATACCAAAATCTGTTTGAAAGAAATTTTTTTTTGTTATTTGACCTTATGGTTAGCAAAAAATATGTTTTAAGGTCTATAACAAGAGATGTATAAAAATAAAATCTTATTTTTAGGAAAGGAAATAAAGAATTGTAAAAGATATTTCGTTGCTTCCAAAGAATAGGACCACGAAATAAAAAGGGGATTCCGTGTTTTTGATATTGTTGCTTAACAAATAACAAAAACTCTGAAAAGTAATTCTGGAGGTCCATTCACTACACATGAGTCAAAGGAAGTGTATTACCCAATATTCGACAAATTAAATTAAAATACTAATAAAAAATAATATAATTTAAAAATTAATAGTTTGCAATGCATTTGTCATTTAAAATGTCTGGATGGGTCAAGCATATATTAATATTTAAATATCTCTACAAGAAATAATCAAGAAGGGTAAATTTGGTTACCTGGCTCGCCACACGATTGTCCCTCTTCTGTCTGTCCAATGATTCAGATATACCTATCCAAATAAGTACGGACTAGGACAACGTAATGGGGCGGCGTTTCATCTTGTTCGAAAAAAAAAAGATCACGCAGGAACATATCTTGTGAGTCAGAATGCAAATTTATTAGTGCAGGAATAAGGTGATTTTGAAGAAACTACAAATATCTCGCACCATTGAAGGTACTGTTAAAGAAATAGAAACCTGGGACTCTTCCGTAAACTATTCCGCACCACACGTTCATTTTTTGAGGATTTCATTTGTTAACTGCTGTAAACTAATGAAGATGTTCAATTGCCTAATATCACAATTTTGTCTGTTGACATGGACATTTAAAGTGAATGTTGCGTCTTCAGAAAAAAATAATGATTTTTTCAAAATTATTATTACCATTTCATAGTTGTTGTATTTGCTCGCATGATTGATTTCAACGATCATCATCCGATAACTTCTGAACTAAGCGTATTTGTGGTGGTGATACTTAGCCTTTCTCAGTATTTTAAGAGTTGTAGCTGTAAACAAAATATTAAGCTAATCCTTTTCTGTTATTAAGAGTCGACCAGATTCCTTGATATCCTGAACATGTTTATATTCCCTGAACTTTACCTCAACTCAGTTTACCATGCTTTGGCTTATTGGTTGCCAATCAGGGTGAATTACATTGAATAACTCAACCATTTTTGCTTGCTTGTGTACGCGTTCTATTTCCACAACAAATCATGCAATTCCAAGTTTTTCACGTTCCATTCTTGATCCCATATTTTTTTGGATGAAATTGGTACAGTAAAACCCAAGATGGCGCTTACAATATGGCGGACAAAAAAATTAATTTTGTCCGACTTTTTCCAAAATTGGTATGGGGGAATTTTTGGGATAGTACACAACGAATCTGAAATTATTTGAAAGAAATTCAATATGGCAGACAACAAAATTTAGTTTTGTCCGATTTTCTCCAAAATTGGTTTGGGGGGGGGGGGGGTTCGTACATAACCAATTCAAAAAAAAAAAAATTTGTCCGATTTTCTCCAAAATTGGTAAGGGGGAGTTTTCGGATTCGCAAATGAAGAACCTAAAAATATTTTTTAAAAAATTCAATAATGTGGATCTAATATGGCGGACGGAAAAATCAATTTTGGTAGATTTTCTCCAAAATTAGTATGGGGCAGTTTTCAGGGTCGCACATAACGAATCTGAGAATTCAATATGGCGCATCTAATATGACGGATAAAAATTAATTTTGTTCGATTTTTTTGAAAATTGGTACTGGGAAATTTTTGGGATCGCACATTACGAATCTGACATTATTTAAAAAAAAATAAATATCGCTGATTTAAGGCGGTTGATTAAAGATTCTACATATCTCGATTTTATCTATAATCAAAATTGGGGGATTTTTGTTAGTGCTAATTACGAATTTAAAATATTTTTTGAAAAACTCAATCTGGTGGATTCAATATGGCGTTCTAAAAACTTTACATTTTTATATTTTCTCCAAAACTTATATAGGGTGTTTTTGAGGGTGTAAATTATAAATTTAGTAGTATTTTTTCAGGATTCAATATGTCAAATGCAATATAATGTACTAAAAATTTTACATTTTTCGATTTTGTTCAAAGGTGGAAATGAATCGTTTTTGAGAATGTCAATAGCCAATATAAAATTATTTTAAGAAAATTTTATATATGAGGTGCAATATGAGGGTCTAGAAATTTAAAAATTGGTACTAGGGAAGGGTTTAGATTTAGATTAGATTAAGGTGTTAAAATTTTACCTTATTTTCATTTTCTCAGATTTGGTATTAGGGTGTTTTTGGGGCCGTGTATTACGAATATGAAGTTAATTGTTTCCAACTATTCGGTTGATTAAATAAGGGACTGAAAATTTGACATTTTCCGATTTTGTCTAAAATTGATATTGCGGGATTCTTGGGGCATATACAAACTCAATATGCAGTATAAAATCGATCGGCTAAGAAATTTACGTCCCATGTTCTCTAAGTATCGATACTGGAAGGTTTTGGGGCCTATATTACCAATCTAAAATTAATTTGAAATTTAAAATAGTGTATTTACTATGACAGACTAAATATTTATTTGATACAACTTCATTGGTATTTGAAGAACTCTAAGAAACAAGAAATTTTCAGTGGTTCAGTTTAAGATGATTTACAACTTTGGATAAAATGGGTAGTTTTTTGCCACCTTGAAGTCACTGAGAGGTACACTAATCTCGATTAGTACTTAGTTCAAATAATTTATGAATATCATAATGAATTCAAAACTAAAAATCGAAAAATAAAATTTTTTATAAAAAAAATCATCACAAACATTTAGAATGATATTCGAAATAGCTTGTTTCGAAATTTTAAACATGTACATCAGTGAATTATAGGAATCTCCTGTTACTAGGATTCGCAATCTTACAGCATGACATTCATTAGCTGGGATGGCTTTTCTGAATCTTTTATCCCTCTTGCTGATTATTGGCGGGGTCGAATTAGAAAGAATCTCAAAATTACTGCTCGTCATATGGAAATAGTTTCAGAAACCATCTCCATATCTGTATTCGAGATTTACCTCGTCCACATCGTCCAAATTTAAATCCTTCATCAGTTCACTCCCTCTGTATCTAGCTCTACCTCTACTAAGGCTGCAGTGGCAACAAGCAAGTCCTGTGTGTGGTAGCGGTAACTGGCTTTGCCGTTTGGCGTCGCCACTTGGCATATATCAGCGTAATGAAGACGCGACTTTACGAAAGCTCGATATATATATATATATATATATATATATATATATATATATATATATATATATATATATTGTATAAATAAGCGCTCAAACTCAATTTTATTTGAGATATATAAAAATGAAATCGGGCACAGAAGGGTTAAATAATGAATTTTAATGGTTAATGTGCCTGTAAATTTGTTTAGAATAGGACAAAATTAGATTTAAGCATAGTTTAAGACGTTTTGTTTAATTAATATTAAATATAAACATATATAGTCTTAAGAAACAGAAAATATATTCCAAAATCCTTGACTAAGTAAATAATTTAGAACTGATATTTTCTTCAAAAATATGATATATTTTCCTCCATAAAAACTAAAGTTCAATAAAAAAAAAACTATCAAAAAAAAATATTGAACTAGATAGAGAAAGTGTTATTATAAACAAATATATATTTTGATTGAATAAAAAGTGTGTGAAAGCGTTTAAAAAACTAATAATAATGCATTACACATCCTCTTTTATCCCAATAAAAACAATCACTGCAGTGGAAAATCAGTGCAAAAACACTGTGATTAGTGAAAAACAAACATTAATGTATGAAATAGAAGAAGAATGTCTTAGTTTTAAGAATTATTAAACAAACTATGTAGAAATTAAAACCATGAGTTGTGCAAAACTGGAAAATGTAGTATATATCTAATTAGTCTATAAGGTAGATTTAAGTTTTTTTTAAGCAAATTTGGTACTAAGATATTAAGAAAATTTTGTTTAATGATAGGGTAATAATATCCGAAGCAACAATAAACATTTTAAAGTTTTTTCGAACAAAATTTGAGTAAAATAGTCATTAATTTCAATGTACAAAGTGTTAATTCTTATTAATTTTAATATACAAATAATATGCCAAAGTGGCTTTAATATATATCAAAATGTCGAGAAAGTTCTAAAGTTTATTTATTATAAGCTACAAGATGCTCAATGGTTAGATTTAGCTCTATATATTAATTAAAACATGAAAATTTCTGTCAAAATTGATAAAATTCAAAAGCCTTCATAAATTGCAATTTTTCAAAGTAGTAAAATTTATCAAGTTGCCAAGTGTGATAAAATCTGACCAATCAGATTGTAGACATTTCTTATGTTTTGGCCGCATATATAAAGCCAAGGCGTAGGAATTTTGAAAGAGGTGAAGTTATCAATTTGCTGAAAGCACTGCGTCTCTCGTGCTCTCGAAAATTTTCATAACCTCATATATTCAGTTATTTTAAAGGGAAACGGAAGTTTTCCTACGTCACCCGAAAACAAAAGAAATTTTTTTTTACAAGAGGTTATGTGTTTTGTTGCTGTTAATTAGAAAGAATTTCATAAATATTTAAAAGTAATTAGTTAAGTTTCCAAATTTTGTCCTATAAAGTAATTTTTCAACTCTCAGAAAACAACAAATACGATAAATTGTAATAAGAAGAATACAAGTAAAATTAATTGAAATTTTCCAAAAAAGAATAAATTGACGACATTTTTGATAAATATTTGTCAATTCCTTACTTTATAGGAAGCGATAATAAAATTTTTGGACATTTGGAAGAATTTCAAAGAAGAAAATAAATAAAAAGAACTGGAATTGTGTTTTATAATATTGCGACCAAGTAACAGAAAACAAAACACGATATTTGTATTAGACTAGGCAATAGAAGGCTTTTTTGGTAGACATTGAAAACTAGCATCTTTAATAACATAACTTTTCTTAAATTAAAATTAATTATATTAATAGGTTATAGTTTGAAATACTAACCTGTTGGAACATAAATAATATTTATCATTAACAATATTAGTTGTTAAACTATATTAACCACTTAAATCACAATACAGCACACGATAACTTGTTTAAAATAATATTAATTTTGTAAAATATACCACGCTTTTCTTATTAAGCTGCAATATAGCCATCTAGTAGACGATTGCTAAACTAAAAACTAAAACGTTGCCAATTTGTTATACAGGTTGTTAAAAAACAAGGCATGGTAAATAAAAGTGAATAACTACCAATATTAATTAGAAATATTGTGGCTTGAAATTTTAAAGCATTGACCATATTATTTCATCTAAGATTCATAAAAAAATTGTGCCTTTTGTTTTTTATTGTTAAATAAAATTTATATGTTGTGTTTTAATCACTCTGTGTATTGATTGTCTAATTGAGATCTTATAAACAACTGAACTCACCTGAGAAGGAGTCAATTAACAGGTAGGAACACATCTATAATCTATATAGAATATTTTGAAAATTAAAAATTTTTCCATTTGGTAAGAAATAGTTATAATTTTTTATAATTATTCTTACCTGGCGCTCAATAAATAAATATTAAAATTTGTAATTAAATTTTGGCAATGTTTTGGAAAATTAAAAAAAATAAAACACAAATATATATATATATATATATATATATATATATATATATATATATAAATATATATCATTTTTCTTTTATTTTGTCTTTTCTTGGGTTTAGGTTCTATATTTAATAAATACATAAACACTATTGACGTTTCGCCCTTTATTCAAGGCATTTTCAAAATTTTTGACTCCACGTGCGGCCCATGTGATACTTATATCTCCTTATAAAATGTCATAATGGATGTTTTAGTAGCTTCAACCCAAACTATCAATATTTATTTTCTTAATTCTTGAACCATAGATTATATAATTTTTCTTTTATTTTGTCTTTTCTTGGGTTTAGGTTCTATATTTAATAAATACATAAAAACTATTGACGTTTCGCCCTTATTCAAGGCATTTTCAAAATTTTTGCCTCCACGTGCGGCCCATGTGATACTTCTATCTCCTTATAAAATGTCATAATGGATGTTTTAGTACTACTAATCATAGTTTTTATGTATTTATTAAATATAGAACCTAAACCCAAGAAAAGACAAAATAAAAGAAAAATGATATAATCTATGGTTCAAGAATCAAGAAAATATGTAGATATATATATCTATATATATATATATATATTTTCTTGATTCTTGAACCATCGAATAAAACATTTTATAGAAACATTAAAAATAAAGAATCTTAGTGAATGATACATTTTGCTGTTTCTTTTACCATATATATACATATATATATATATATATATATATATATATATATATATATATATATATATATATATATATGGTAAGAGAAACAGCAAAATGTATGTTAATATATATATATATATATATATATATATATATATATATATATATATATATATATATATATATGGTAAGAGAAACAGCAAAATGTATCATTCACTAAGATTCTTTATTTTTAATGTTTCTATAAAATGTTTTATTCGATCAAAATTGGACTTGTCCAAAATGCTCGTTACTACTGAGAATGGAATTTTAACGCTCCACCATAAAAACGCTTTTGTCGTAACCACTTTATGGCACTTTATATTGATATCTATCGACACACAATTTTTCTGTTTGAGTTTTTTATATCCGACGTGAAATATGAAGCCAGATTGCTACGCTTTTTTGTTATAAAATATCGAATAAAAAGGGTTTTTCCAGAGAAAAAAAAATCATAGTTTCAATCAACTTTAAAAGTTATGGAAAAAATTATCGAATGTATATATATTGCTTTATAGGACAGCGGAATTAGCATCTGGAAAAAATGTATTGTTAATAGACTTCTGACTACGTAGAAACCTTCAGAATCATAATAGTAATTATGTAGTATCTTATGTCTCATTTTCTTTTTTGGGAAAAATTTTTAATTTAACAACTAAAATGTGAAAAAACAGTTTTTTCGAGTTTTGGTAAAAAAATTCCAAATAACATCTATCCGCTTTGAAAATACCTACAAAATGAGCTAAAGCTTGTCTAAATCGGATAATTCGTTCGTTAGTTATTGTAAAAAAAACCTGCTAAAATGGTTGTTTCTTAAAGTGTTAATAAAGAGTAGATAAATCTATTTTATTAACATTATACTAAACTGAAAGGAGTCTCTTGTTACATACAACAAGTATGCAAAATTTCAAGTATAATTATTCAATAGTTTTTTGCACAGTAAATTTGTTTATAACAATGTTTTTTTTAGTTGTTTATTCTCAGCAATCGAAAGATCGTACAGAAATCTGCGGGTTTTTAAATGAAAGCTCAAGACTTATTTCAACAACAACAAAAAGGAACTAAATTAATTGTTGATTTTAAATAGTTGAAAGAGATAAACAAAGTTCTTGCTACTTTTTTCGTTATAAACAAATAAAATAACTCTTCGACAATTGTTGATATTGAAATGCCAATAAGTAGTCGTGATAGGTGAGATTTTGGTGCATATTCCGGAAAAAAAGCAAATTCTGTAGGACTACTAGAAGCTGAGGTACAATTTTTTTCAAAAAATCGCTGCTGCGGTGTTTATTATTAAGGGATCATGGTTAAACTATTGTATGTAGCGGTTTTCAACTCAGTTATTTCAAAATTTATTTATTTATTTATTTATTTACTTAAACGCATTTCACAGTTACAAAAAACCAATTAACAAATGGGTACAACAGAAAAAAAAAATTAAATATTTGCAATGACTAAACATAAAAAAAGAAGAAAAAACAAGCGTACACAAATTACCAAAAATAAAACTACAAAATATTACATACTTAATTATTTTTTGTCTGTGCCAATCTGCAGCTAAATATGTCGAATTTATTTTGATTTTCGTTGTAGATTCTGCACATCCTATATAAAGGAGAGTAGCTACACACATTTGTATGAGGTGTAGGACAATAGAATGTGGCAGAATGGCTAGCTGAAGTCCTAGGTACAAGAAACTTATTTTTTTCCAGTATGTCACTACATTTCACTCTGTTATGCAAAACTTTATAAAGAAATTTGAAGTCTGTGACGATACGTCTATGTTCTAGAGAACAAAAAGAATGAATGCCGCTGAAGTAAGATTTCATGCGGAAACCCTGTTTCAAGATAATGTTCATCAACTCGAAAGCTTAGGTATTTCAAGAAACGCCGCTGAACTCTCTCAAGGTCATTAATATGGTTTTGATAATAAGGAGACCATATTATGGAAGCATATTCCAATTAAGATCTTGCAAAAGCGTAATAAAGTAAAATGAGCATAGTTTGACTAGAAAATGTTTTTGAGTTTCTGATAATACAGCCTAATGATTTAAAACACCTGTATAAGATCATTTATATGAGGAACAAATGAAAGTCTGCTATCAAATGTCACACCCAGATCCCTAAAGCATTCCACTCGAGGAACTGATGTTCCATCAATTTTATAATCATACACCAGCACGTTTTTCTTTAATGTGAAAGTCATGACTTTGCATTTACCAACGTTTAAAGGCAGTCTGTTTTCGCTACGCCAATCGGTGACGGTATTTATTGCTATTTGTAGTCTTTGGCAATCAGCATCGATATTTACAGAAGAAAAAATTTTAGCGTCATCCGCATAGAGTAGCATTGTATAGTCACCCACAATTCCATTAATAAATATATTAAATAATAAAGAATCGAGTACTGACCCTTGAGGAACTTCCGAAGTCACACACAGGGGTTCCGAGGACTGACCACAGCATTCTACTATTTGCTGCCTATCGCAGAGATATGATTTAAAAAATAGAATTAATTTTTGCCAAAGTCCAAAACAATGCAGTTTATCAAGCAAAATGCCGTGATCAAGCCTATCAAACGCCTTTGAAAAGTCTGTGTATATTGTGTCTACTTGACCTCCCTCGTCCAAGACATCAGACAAACTGAGTAAAACAGAAAAGATTGGACACTGTGGACCTACCCTTTATAAGGCCATGTTAAGAACCACTAAATAGGTATTTCAGCTTGAAAAATAGATGTTCATGCAGAAACATTTCAAAACATTTAGAAAAATTATTTATTATACAGACTGGTCTGTAGTTTTCTATATTTTGTTTGTCTCCTTTTTTGAACACTGGATAAACTCTGGAAATTTTCCATTTATCAGGAAACTGTGAATCATTTAGGCAGAGATTAAAGATAATGGAAAGAGGTTTTGCTAATACGCATGCACAGTCACGCAGAAAAAAAGGATGGAATTTTATCCGAACCTACTATTCCCTTTGATTTCATTTCTTTTAAGCAAGATAGTACTTCATTTTCACTAACCTTACAAATTTGAATAGTTTGAGTGACAGAACTTTGAATATCTTTATTAAAAGCAGTGTTCGATGAAATATATGAAGATTTAAAAAGTCAGCAAATGCATTTGCAATATCTGCATGGTTGCTATAAGTATTTTCCCCACAAATCATATTTTCAGATAATTCTTTATTATTTCTTTTACTATTTATAAATTGCCAGAACTTTGATGGGTTAAAAGCAATTCAGTTTTCCACACTTTCACAATATTTTTTATATGTATCATTTATGTCATACTTAATTTGTCTCCTCTGCTGTTGAAATTTTAATTGTTGATGTTGCAATAATTTGAAGTTACACTTACTCCAAAAGTTAGAAATTGAATAGTGGAGGAAGGCGTTTTTTCAGCCTGCGGCGCGAGGAAAAAACTTGACTCACTTGCGTTTTGCCGGAAAAATTTGTATTATTTCGGCGAATACTGGTCGTAAAATTTTTTTTATCTGTGGTTTCTCGACGATATATAAGTAGTAATAGATGATAAGTTTTGTAATAAAATTATTGTTAAGCTTAGCAAAAAAGAAGTGTTGCACGTTGCACGTGCTTTGTGAAAAAAATGTTACAATGGTCAGCAGTATACTACTAACTAGAAATAATTAAAATTAGATTTATTTTTAATGTACCATTAATATTTATGAAGTTATAGCATGAAACACATTGCGGCTGTCATTTGCCGTCAAATTATTGGTTGTACAAGAAACACACATGTTAGCTTTTTTGTTTATTTTATTGGACGAACATTTTTCACATACAAATTTTTTGCTTAAATCTATACAAAATATTTATTCCGTTCTTCGTTCCTTAGACATCGATGGACACTCATTTTCGGAACCCAAGTCGGTTTCATTATGATCATTACAATTATCATCATCCTTATCATTCTCATCATCATCATCATTATTACTCTTATCATCATGATTACTCTCATCATTGACATAATTATTCATCATTATTATCATAATCATAATTATTTTTCCCCTATTACTTTTATCATCTTTAAAAGTAATATTACAATAATTTCCAATTGGATACTCGCTTTCAATATAATCATTAAATGTAATTTATCCGGCATCTCGAAAAATAATAATTCTACCAAAAATGTGGCTATTTGTTTCATGCTGTATCCCGATAAATATTAATGGTAAATTAAAAATCAATTTCATTTTTAATGTTCCTAATTAAAAGTATACTGTTAACCACTGCTTTTTCGCAATTTGAAAAGCACGTTAGTACGATAAAAATATAATTATGCATATAATATATGTTATTGCTATGTATAACAATAATTTGAATACAAAAACATATCAGCCGTTGTTCGAATTTGAAGCGTTCGAGTCACGTTTTTTTTTTTCGCTCGCCGCAGGCTGAAACAACACTCCCCTCCACTGCCAACTTTCTGACTCTGGGAGTAGGTGCAACTTTAAATTATTGCTACATCAACAATTTTGAAATAATTGAGTTGAAAACTGCTACATACTATACAATACATCTCCCTATGAGTTCCTACTTAAATAATCCCTTAATGTTTATAAACAATGCCACAGCGATTTCTTGAAAAAAATCTTAGCTTCTAGTGGTTATACAGAATTTTTTTTTAAATATGCGCCAAAATCTCACCTATCACTTCCATTTACCGACATATAGATATAAACAATTGTCGAGGAGTTATTCTATTTGTTTCTAATGAAAAAATCAACCCCAACTTTGTTTATCCATTTTAACAATTTAAAATCAATATTTTTTTTTTGTTTTTGGCTGTTGTTAGTACGAGTCTCGAATTTTCATTTGTGCATCCGCAGACCGCTGTTCGACCTCTAGATCGCTGAGAATAAATAATCAAAACAAACATAGAAAGTTGTAAACAAATTCCCTGTGCAAAAAACTAATGAATATTTTTCCTTGAAATTTTGCACATTTGTTGTATGCAACAAGAGGCTCCTTCAATTGGTATAAAGTTAATATAATATTTATTTCTATTGTTTATAAACAATTGAATTAGCAGCCATTTTAGCATTTTTTTTTACAAGAACTAACGAACAATTTATCCGAATCAGATGGGCCTTAGCTCATTTTGTAGATATTTCAATGCGCATACCTTTTGCTTGAAACTTCTTTACTGAAAAAAGGTAGTTTTTCCTAAAACTGGAAAAAACTGTTTTTTAACATCTTAATTGTTAAATAAAAAATTTTCTCCAAAAAAGAAAATGAGACGTAGGATATTACATAATTACTATTATCATTCTGAAGGTTTCTAGGTAATAAAAAGTATACTAACAATAAATTTCAAAATCACCTCATATGAGGCTTACTCCGCCGGCCTATTAGTCCGAGAGTCCTGTGAGTTTTTTAGTAGCCGATGAAGAGACATGGCTCAACCGAGGTTATTTTATATGATTACGAATATCGAGACTGGAATCCCAAAAAATGATCACGTAATTTGTTATAAACAAAAAAAATATTAATAAATAAAAATATTGTTTTTGTGTGAAATAAAAAATATTTTATTGTTTCTTGGTCACTTCTAAGAAAATGTATCTTTTCCTTCATTTTGAAAATGGAACATTTCAACCTGAATAACTTTTGATTAAATACATATTTTCCAATACTGCATCCATTTGATAGTGCGTATCAAGTACTACGATCTCGGATAAATCGCGATGCGAAAAGGTGATGTTTTTATTGTTATTTAACGCTACAAACAAATTGGGTTGCTTCAATTATTACAGACGCGCCGCCGTCCACATAATCCATTATAGCTTTCGTAGATTACACTACGTAACAAATTTTAGTTTATTTGTTGTATCTTGTATGAAAAGTGCATTTTTCTGTTAATTTCAGGAGCTGAACACAAAAATGACAATGAAATTTAAAACTTAGTGGCAATTTTCAAGAACAAGTTTTTTAATTTTATCTTTTACAAAATAATAAAAAATAAATACTTTTACACTTATACAGAGTCTAAATAAAGCGTTTTTTTGCTTTTCCCGGTAATTCTCAGAGCAGGTGCATATACACAATTTTCCCATTTTTTTCGATGATTTTTTACATACGTCCCATTTTTGGGTCATAGAACACGAATATGTTGTCAATTTTCTCCAATCTCGCGTGATTTTTCCGAAAAAAAAAACATTTAATTTTCACTCATATAACTTGTATTTTCCGATCACTACCTTTAAATCTTGAGCGTTTCTAGTAAAATTTGCAAACACTACATAATATTTAATCATTTTTTAGAAAAATTTACATAGATAACCACGGAAAAACGCGAATTTTTCATAAAATGTAAGAAAACCATTGAGTTGTCATTTGATACTCTTTCTGGGCAGAGCATACATCCACGTTTTAGATCAAAAAGAGGTGGTGCGATGTTGCCACGTTGACGTGGATTTTAAATTTTATTAGATAAACCTACAGAATTGGGATGCCAAACGTAAACAGGTCGTTAGAGAAGCTATGTTGATTTAAAAACGAAAATAATAACTAAAGAACCTGAACTGACCTGAACTAACCTGAAATAAACTTAACTATATTTTACGAAATAAGCTATCGGAAAAAATTAAACTTTTCTCTGTCATATTGGATCAGCCATCCTGAATTTTTAAAAAATAATTTAGATCCGTTATATGCGACCCCGAAAACTTCCCCTTACAAATTTTGGAGAAAATCGGATTTTTTTTGTCGGGCATCTTGCATTCCCCATATTGAATTTTTTAAAATTATTTCAATTTTTTTATGTCCGACCTTGAGGACTACCCAATATTAATTTTAGAGAAAATAGGATAAAAACATTTTTTTGCGACCCCGAAAACCTCAATATACAAATTTTAGAGAACATCGAAAAAAAAAATTTTTGCCGGCCATATTGGAACTGCCACAATGAATTTTAAAAAAATTCAGATTCTTTATGTACGACCCCGTCAACTCTCCCATACTATTTTTGGAGAAGATCTGACAAAATTTATTTTTTTGTCCACCATATTATCAGCGCTATCTTGGATTTTTTGCACCAATTTCATCCAAACGGATACTGAACCATCCTAGTAAACGGCTAAATATAACGTAAAATAAAATTTTTATAAAAAAATTGAACCGACTTCTAAAAGTGTGCTAAAAAGTGAAAATAACTAGAAATTTTTATATGAAATGGAACTTTTTGAAGTCGGCTCCAAACTAATACCTGACAAAATGTGATTTGCATGAACAAATTAAAAATACTTTATTTTTAATTGCTTTCTTACCATAATTTGTATATATTAGTAGTTATTTATTTCATTTACAAATAATTTAGCGCCGACTTCAAAAAGTTCGATTTCATATAAAAATTTATAGGTATTTTTCACTTTTTGGCGCACTTTTAGAAGTGGGTTCAATTTTTTTATAAAAATTTTACTTTTCAATTTTTAACCGACTTCTAAAAGAAGGAGGTTCTCAATTCGTCCAGTATGTATGTTTTTTTATATATATGTACACTGATTACTCGAAACAGCGGCACCGATTTGAATGAAATTTTTTGGGTTATGTTCAGGAACTTACTGCGGTGGTCCCATATTTTTTTGGACGAAATTGGTGCAGTAATATCCAAGATGGCGCTGACAATATGGCAGCCAAAAAAATTAATTTTGTTTGATTTTCTTCAAAATTGGTGTGGAGAAATTTTTGGGGTCGTACACAACGAATCTGAAATTATTTTTAAAAAAATTCAATATGGAGGATTCAATATGGCGGACAAAAAAAATTAATTTTGTTCTATTTTCTACAAAATTGGTGTGGGGGAGTTTTCGGGGTCGCACATGATGTATTCAAAATATTTTTAAAAAATTCAATATGGCGGGCAAAAAAATCAATTTTGTTATTTTCTCCAAAATTGGTACTAGGGAGTTTTCAGGGTCGTACATAACCAATCTAAAATTATTTTAAAAAAATTCAGTATGGCGGATATCATAATGAATTCTAAAACTGAAAATAGAAAAATAAAATTTTTATAAAAAAATTGAACTGACTTGCGCTAAAAAGTGAAAAATAACTATAGATTTTTATATGAAATTGGAATTTTTGAAGTCGCAGCTAAATTATTTGTAAATGGAATAAATAACTACTATTATATACAATTTATGGTAAGAAAACAATTACAAATAAAGTATTTTTAATCTGTTTATGCAAATCACATTTTGTTAGGTACTAGATTGGCGCCGACTTCAAAAAGTTCAATTTCATATAAAAATTTAGAGTTATTTTTCACTTTTTAGCGCACTTTTAGAAGTCGGTTCAACTTTTTTTTATAAAAATTTCATTAGTTTTAGAATTCATTATGATATCCATAAATTATTTGAACTAAATCGAGATTAGTGTACCTCGCAATGACTCCAAGGTAGCAACAAAGTACCCATTTTACCCAAACTTGTCAATCATTTTAAAAAGAAACTACTACAAATTCTTTGGTTCTTAGAGTTTTCCAAATATCAGTAAAATTGTGTCAAACAAATATTTAGTTTGTCATAGTAAATCCACTATTTTAGATTTCAAATTAATTTTAGATTGGTAATATAGACCCCAAAATCTTCCAATATCGATATTTTAAAGAACCTGAGATGTAAATTTCTTAGCTCGATATATTTTATACTGCGTATTAAGTTTGTATACGCCTCAAGAACTCCACAATATCAATTTTCAATATTTAAAGAAACTGAGATGTAAATTTCTTAGCTTGATATATTTTACACTGCTTATTAAGTTTGCATACGCCTCAAGATTTCCACAATATTAATTTTAGACAAAATCGTAATATGTAAAATTTTCTGTCCCTCATATTGTATCTTATCAACCTAATAGTTGTAAAAAATTAACTTCATGTTCATAATTCACGACCCCGAAAACCCTTTAATACCAAATCTGAAAAAATGCGAATGAGGTAAAATTTTCAACCCATCATATTGCATCCGCTATATTAAATTTCAAAAAAATTATTTTAAGTCTTAATCTAATCTAAATCTAAACCCTTCAGAGCCCCCTAGTACCAATTTTGGATGAAATCCGGAAATTTAAAATTTCTAGACTTATGTTCGCTATTTACATCCTCAAAAACGAATGAGTCCCACATTTGAACAAAATCGCAAAAAGTAAGCTTTTGAATCCTGAAAAAATACTATTAAATTCATAATTTACACCCTCAAGAATCCTCTGTATCAGTTTTGGAGAAAATCGAAAAATGTTAAATTTTTAGGACGCCATATTGAATTCGTCAGATTGAGTGTTTCAAAGAATATTTTAAATTCGTAATTAACACTGGTTCAAGACAAAATGGAAAGATATAGAATCTTTAATCCGTCATCTTGGATCCGCCATATTTATTTTTTTTTAAATAATGTCAGATTCGTAATGTGCAATCCCAAAAACTATCTTATATCAATTTTGAAAAAGATCGGCAAAATTAATTTTTATCCGCCATATTGAATACGCCATATTGAAATTTTTTAAAATAATTTTAGATTCGTTATGTGCGACCCCGAAAACTCCCACTTACCAATTTTGGAGAAAATAGCACAAAATTGATTTTTTTGTCCGCCATATTGTCAGCGCCATCTTGGAATTTAGTGCACCAATTTCATCCAAAAATATATGAGACCACCTCAGCAACTTCCTGAACATAACGTAAAAAATTTCATTCAAATCGGTGCCGCCGTTCCCGAGTATTCAGTGTACAGGGTGAGTCAACGATTGGATGAAGTAGGTTTGTGCCTTTTCGGTGAAATTAACAAAGAAACTATATTTATTATTTGATACAGTTTATTTTTACGTAGATTTTAAAAATATTTAGGACTCTACAGGGTGAGCCAAAAAACTAGGACAGCATAAAGTTGTATTTTTTTAAATAGAACACCCTATATACGAATCGTATTTTCGATTTAGCTTATAATTTGAAATCTTTTTTATTATTATTATTTTAATTATAGTTTACTATAACAAAACTTTATAGTTTCTGAGATAATTAAGTTTAAAGAAAAAAAGTCACATTTTCAAGCATCAATTCAATCCTAAATAACGTTTTCAATTTTGTGACAAATATATTCAAATTTGGAATTTAGCAAGGCCAAGGACAAGTTAACATAATTTTTACCTAATATTTGTAATAAAAGCTACAGGGTGTTGAACACATCGGCTCAAATTTGAACAAGTTTAAATGAATAAATATCTTTTTTTTTTAAATGGTACACCCTGTATATTTTCATGTTATTTAATAGAGTAATAAAAACCCTAAAAGTTTTGTTCAATATATCCTATACCTATTTATAATAGTTTTTGAGATATTTCAGTTTTTCTTATTTTCCATACTTTTTTACAGAAATAGTCTTCATTATCATAGTAGCCATGTAAAATAACAAAAAGAAACTACAGAAACAAACAGAATGTGGTTAAATATGATGAAATACATTATTCCTTATATTACAACGGCAATAGTTTAATTAAACATAATGTGAAAAAATTAACACAACAATAACGACAAGGCAAATACATATTTACTTTTATACTAAATTGAAACAAAAAAAATACCTATTAAATACTGAGATTAATTATTTCTTTTTAATAAGTGTTCGAATAAATGACCCTCTTGTGCAATGCACAAATTTAGTCTTTTTTGCAGATTTTCTCGGACCCTGGATTAAATTAGTGGCGTTATTGTTCTACAGGTATCCCTAATCCTGTTTCGCATATCTTCCACTGTTGTTGGTGGATTAACATACACCTTATTTTTAATATAACCCCATAGGAAGAAATCTAATGGGGAGATGTCGCAAGACCTTGGTGGCCACTCAATGAAACCCCCACGTCCAATCCATTTTTGCGGATATCGTTGGTCCAAAAACGCACGAACTTCACGATGGTAATGCGGAGGCGCACCATCGTGCTGGAACCACATACTGTCGAGCTCATCCCTATCGAGACCTTGAAGCAGTTGGGGTAGTTCTTCTTGTAGAAAGTTCAGGTAACTGTGGCCATTTAGTGGTTCATTAAAAAAGTGGGGTCCAATAATTCGATTATGATGAATACCACACCAAACATTTAATGACCAGTGGTTTTGATGTTGCACCTCTCTAATCCAAAATGGGTTTTCTGTGGCATAATAATGCATGTTGCGTCTATTTACGGCACCGTTACTTCTAAAAGTAGCTTCATCACTAAACATTACCTTGCATAATAAATTTGGATTTAATTGAATCTCTGCATTTATTATACGACAAAAGTTTACACGACTTTCAAAATCCTGTCCATGCAATTCGTGGTGTAATTCCATGTGATATGACTGATACCTGTATTTCTTGGTAGTACGATTAGCGGTGGATTGTGATGTTTCACATAATGCTGCTAACTGACGGCTACAAATATAAGGATTTTCCTGAACATTTAACAATACTTGTAGTTCTTTTTCTTCATTAATTACTGGTTTGTTGACCACTTTACGTTTTGGATAATCAACAGTACCAGAAGAATCAAATCTTTGCATTAAGTTTTGAAAAGTATGGGTATTAGGCTGGCGTCGATCAGGATACTTCATTTTGTAAATTCTTTGAGCAAGAAGGCAATTTTTTTGAGCCTTTCCTATTGTATAAATCATATCTATTAACTCATTCTTTGGAAAATTCATTTTACACTATAAGATGAATGCAAAAAAAAAACTACACTACATTAAAACCAAAAGAAGCGATTGCGGTTATAAATTTGACACACAGAAAAATGTTCTTTTACATTGTTTCTGCCATGGCTACTATGATAATGAAGACTATTTCTGTAAAAAAGTATGGAAAATAAGAAAAACTGAAATATCTCAAAAACTATTATAAATAGGTATAGGATATATTGAACAAAACTTTTAGGGTTTTTATTACTCTATTAAATAACATGAAAAAAAAGATATTTATTCATTTAAACTTGTTCAAATTTGAGCCGATGTGTCAACACCCTGTAGCTTTTATTGCAAATATTAGGTAAAAATTATGATAACTTGTCCTTGGCCTTGCTAAATTCCAAATTTGAATATATTTGTCACAAAATTGAAAACGTTATTTAGGATTGAATTGATGCTTGAAAATGTGACTTTTTTCTTTAAACTTAATTATCTCAGAAACTATAAAGTTTTGTTATAGTAAACCCTTAATAAAAAAGGTTTAGAATTATAAGCTAAATCGAAAATATGATTCGTATATAGGGTGTTCTATTTAAAAAAATACAACTT
Source organism: Diaprepes abbreviatus (assembly GCA_034092305.1). Classification (NCBI taxonomy): domain Eukaryota; kingdom Metazoa; phylum Arthropoda; class Insecta; order Coleoptera; family Curculionidae; genus Diaprepes; species Diaprepes abbreviatus. The sequence goes on from JASJET010000106.1 coordinate 2,521,316, forward strand.
TATGCTGTCCTAGCTTTTTGGCTCACCCTGTAGAATCCTAAATATTTTTAAAATCTGCGTAAAAATAAACTGTATCAAACAATAAATATAGTTTCCTTGTAAATTTCACCGAAAAGGCACAAACCTACTTCATCCAATCGTGGACTCACCCTGTACATATATGAAAAAAATAAATAGCGGTGAAATTGAAAACTTCCTTTCGGTCGGTTACAAAATGAATTAAATTTATAACGTTTTTTTTCAATAAAAGATAATTTAAAAAATATCTTTACCCTCAGTTTTTCAATCTTGCATATTTAATAATGTTGTCTATCAAAAAAAAGTTTTATCCAACCCTTTTTTCATTGACATTGTCAGTAAATAAACTTTGCATGCCTAAAAATACACACGGACCATTAGGGATTCTATAGGGCTTTAAACGGACTTTAATAAGGGACTTTAAATGGATTTGAGGGGCTCTAAAAGAGCTTTTATGTGTCCGTCTGACTAACACGGTTGAAAAGCTTTTTTCGGGTTTTCTGCTACACATTTTGTTTTAGCGTTGCTGTACAGAATATCCGCGAAAAAATGCGAAAACGGTCTCGGTGAAAACGGTTACCGGATTCTTTTAATTACTTTTTCATTAGAATTTTACACGGAGAAACAATGCGTTTATATTCTACACTGAAAAAAAAATACAATAAATTAAAAAGTGTTTCATTACTTCTTTAGTAACTATAGTTTAATACTCGATAGTTCATATATTCGAATGTGAAGATGGGCATTAATACCCTGCGACTTAAAAGATCGATTGTGTTCTTCTGCTGCTTTCAAGTCGTTAGGGATACTTTGCCGACTATAGCAGGAAGGCCATAGAGTGGATAACACCCCTTCTTCTAGTTGGTGTGCCCCCAAGAATAACATTCTAGAATTTTGTAAAGCGCTGAACTCTAACAAGCTGTAGATGTGATATTCCTTCAGGTGACAATGCCTCGTCTGTATTTCTGTCCGAACTCTTAATTGGTTGCTTAAGTTGATGCATTCCTTAACTTTCTTTTGGTTGTAGTATCTCCGCTTGTTTCATTCCTTGCAGGTCCGTCCAGTAATTGAATTTCCTGCTCTCTTCCTCTCGTTTTCTTTCTTTCCGAATAACACTGCTACTGGTTCTAGAGAAAAGTTCGGGCCCCAGAAATGGTGTATCAGCCCCTCTCTATCCTGATGTATCCCGGTATCTACAAGAGGGTGATCCTTTATTTTTGCTTTATTGGTGTTCTTTTTCTAGGCATTTCCAAACCATTTTGTAGCTGATTACGTGAAAACTCAGCTCATTGATGGCTGTTTGACTATCCGACATGATAAGAATCTCTTGTCTTCGAGCGCTTTTCTTTTTGCTAAATTGGATGCATTTCCTGTTGTCATGTATTTCCACTTGAAAAATGCTTAGTAATTTGCCCAAGTTCTCGTGATGTCTAGTACTGGATCCATACACCCCTATTTCAGTTCTCTCAGTTTTTTTTGAAGCCATCTGTATACCTATTAAGCTAGTTTACTAACGACCGTCGTAGACAAAAGTATAAACTTTAAGAAAGTACCAAAAGTTAAAGATTATCAGGCCTAAAAAATTTTGGTAGAAACCGTTGAGATATTCCAAAATGTATTGGCATTTTGTTATATGTAGTGACCTCCAGCATCTTAATTATGTATATTTTAATTGTTAATATTGCATCTCACAGACGATTAAAAAATTTCGTTTTTTTTTAATTAAATAAAATACACTTTTGTAAACTATATAATCAAATTCGATCACATTCCTAAGAAAAGCCGTTTCACGGGTGAACTATCTTAATCCCATGCACTTTTGCAATTCAACCTTGTGTTGAAGTTTTTACAAAGCTGAACTTTTTTTTATTCCATCTTGGGGCATGTCTAAAGTTTGTTGATTTCTGGATAGAGTTTGGGCCTTTGTTTTGTGACTTTATCTCTTATCATCCTATATATTATCTTCTTAGTCATGCTCTCTACTAGTATATGTAGGGGTTTAAGATTTGCAATTCCGTCCCGTCCTGAAATATTCAACTGGTTCAAATGTATACAATGCACTCCTAACTCAGAACTCGCAGTAAACACTAACAAGGAAGGCATCTGAAGTGTCCGGCTCCGATTTTGGTGAAACTTCAATATGTTGTAGAGGATAAAAATAAGAGATACGTATTTTTTTTATCTGCGGAGATTAAGTATAACGGAGTGAAAACTGCCCCTAAAGTTTACTCCTAAAAACCGTATTTTGTAAATATCTGAGGTCTTAAGTGAGATTTTTTTTCAAAACAAAACGGAAGTTACTTGTTATTCGAGATGGTGTTAAACCATGGTATTTTCACCCCCAAGGATAGCATTCTTTATTTATTTTATTAGGGTAAACCATATATTTACGTATGTAATTTAATTCTAAAAATTATGAAATTTAATGGAATTGTTTGAAAATATTTTTTTACGAGTACCTTAAGTAGTTTAAGTTAACTGTTTTCGGGGTTTCTAAAAATAATCTAGTAAAAAAGGGTGAGCCAGCCTCAAATAGTTTTTTTTTTAATTTCAAGTTCTAATTGAAATATCTTTATGAAACAAGATGGAAATTACTTGTTATTTGGAATGAAATTGAATTATGGTATTTTTACCCTCAAAGATATCATCTCTTATTTCTTATAACGATAAACCATCTATTAGGTCAAGTAATTTAATTTTAAAAATTACGAAATTTAATGAAACTGCTTAAAAGTATTTTTTCCCCGAATACCATAATTAACTTAAGTTAACATGTTTAGGGGTTTCAAAAAATGAACTCGTAAAAGAGGGTGAGTCACCCCCAAATACACTTCTTTTATATCTCAAATTCTAATTGAAATATCTTTACAAAACAAAATGGACATTGCTTGTTATTTGAAATGATATTGAATTATGGTATTTTCACTCTCAAAGATATTATGTCTTACTTCTTATAGAGGTCAACCATCTATAAGGGCAAGTAATTTAATTCTAAAAATTACAAAATTTAATGAAATTGTTTTTACAGTATTTTTTCACGAATGCTATAATTAACTCAAGTTGATATGTTTTGGGGTTTTAAAAAATGAAGGAGTAAAAGAAGGTGAGTCACCCCCAAATTTATTTATTTCCAATCTCAAATTCTAATCGGAATATCTTTACAAAACAAAGTGAAAATTACTTGTTGGTTTAAGTGAGGTTATTCCATGTTGTTTTAATCCCATATATATCATCCTTTACTTTTTATAAGGATTAATCTTGTAATTAATTTACATAGCTCATTTCTGAACATTACGAAGTTAACCCACATTTGTTGATAATATTTCTTTTACGAATATAAAAATTAACCTAAGTTGACATGTTTCTGGGTTTCTAAGAATAAGGGGTGAGCGACCCCCAAATACGCTTTTTTAATATCTCCAGTTCTTATTAAGATATCTCTACAAAACCAAATTAAAATTACTTGTTATTCGAAAGGATGTTAAACTATGGCATTCTTGCTCCCAAGGATTTTATTCCTTATTTTTTATTAAACAAAACCCTCATTTTATAAATATATTATTATCCTTAAAATTGTCAAATTTTTTTTTAAATGAACGTTAGAGAACTAGAAATCACTATTTGTAAAGAATTATAATAATTCACAGACATGAATGCTTAACCAATGAAGTAAGTTTATATTTTCTTATTAATTAAAAGAATTAAATTCAGTAAATTCTGTAACTTTCATACCAACTGAAACTTGACAAGTTTAAGATTTATTATACATGTATGAAATCACATTCTTCGAATGATATCATGAGAATGAAAATGCTATAGTTTAACCTCATTTCAAATAACAAGTAATTTTTAATTTGTTTCGTAAAGTTCTCAATTAGAACTTGAGATGTAAAAAAAATATTTTAACAGTTTATTTTTAGAATTCCCGAAATATAACTTAAGTGACTTATGGTATTTGTAAAAAAACTATTTTCAAACAATCTCGTTAATTGTGAATGTATTTACAAAGTTCCATGTGAGTGTGGTGAAATGTATATAGGAGAAACCAAACGACCACTAGAAGTTAGAATTAAGGAACATAAAACTCATACACAAAAAGGGGAAACGTCGAGATCAGGTATTGCAGAACACGCATGGGATTATATAAAATGGTCTGAAGCTACGACAATATATATGGAAATCAACATGAAAAAAAGAAAATTTGTAGCAGCAGCTCAAATTAAGAACAATAATAAAATCTTCAGTAAACCGAGTGTTAAGATACCTAATCTACCAACCACTACTTTGTAACATCAAGCCATTGAAGTGTGTACAGTGAAGCGAAACTTTCCGCTCCAATGAACACATGCCCTATATAAGCTCGTAGTCTTAAGGCAAAACATTCAGTTTATACTTGATAACGATTAGAGAAACAATCTAATCGAAACATCGTAAAAATAAAGACAATGCAAGTCCGAGAACAACATTTTAGTCAATACCAAAAATTGTTATATCTGCAACCGATAATGAATATATGAATAGTATTCTGTATACTTCTCTACATCATTCGGCAAATAAAGTAAATCAAGCACAAAAGATTAATACCCAACTTTGACTACTTTATTTCTAACCTGAAAATTCTAGTTTTCATCTTTGAAAGCTTGAAAAGTAATAACTTTAAATATAAGAAAAATAAACAAATATTATCAAAACATACATCAAAATAAATTTCACAAAAATACATTTTAGATTGTGTGGGCAAAATGCCGGATCTCTGTAAGCTTGCTGAAGCCACATTTTCCTATTATTTTTCGAACAAGGAACATGAATAAACCACTTTTCAGGTGTTTTATTGTAGTGCAACTAAACTGAGGCACCGTACAATACGTAAGAAACTTAGAACTCATCTTTTATTACAGAAATTACAAAAAAACTTTATATCATCTTATCACTTTGCAGTGTTTGAGAACATGTGACGTCATATGGGTCACGTGATAAGTAAACACGCTCTTAATTTCTTCGGCAAGTCCTAAGCCCGGATAAACTGTAAAGGAGTGATTATAACAAACGACAAGTTTCTGGGCGCAATAAAACACTTAAAGTTGATTTCATAACATTTTGAACAAAAGATGTCAAGAAATAATAATGGTTTATTAACGGCAATAAATCATACAAATTCCATTTTATATAATATGTTAAATAAGAATAAAAAATCTGAGACGAACCAATCACAAAATATAATAGATCATAGTAATACTAAAAGAATAACATTTGACTAAAATAATAATACTGTCAGTACAGTCTATTATATATTAAAATTTAATTACTTAAAAATTTTTAATACTACGCTTAAATGAGTTGAGAGAGAGTATAAATGGGTCAACATTCCTAGGCAGTGAATTCATTTCCCTACTCAGTCTGGATATTGGGTGTTAAACGCGTAGTTTGTCCTATAGTATGGTTCATTAAAAAGACTATGGACCCGAAGCACCTTCTGAGGTACAGAGAATTCAACAGCCCCTAACAATTCAGGAGCATCAACCATAGAGTTTATGATCTTACAAAATAATATTAGGTCAATATAGATGCGTCTATTGGATAATGATAACAAGCTCATCCCGTACCACACTGAATGGCACATGTTGCTTAAAAGCAACAAATTTCAAGAAACAGACCTGTATGTACCCTCTCGATTTTCTTTTTGTAAATTTCATAGCTTGATGACCAGACTAGAGATGCATTCTCCAAGACTGATCGAACTATTAGGTAGTATACAGATTTAAAACACTGCATACCGTTGAAATCAACCAGTGTGCGTTTAATAAAACCAACAAGCCTCACACCACGGACCGAAATATTATCAACGTGCAGGTCAAAAGAAAGTCCCTCATCACATATCACCCCAAGATCCTTTATATAATCTGAGCGAGTCAGCATTGTATTGTGCAATGTATAATCATAATCTATACTATCTTTTTTCTTTGAGAAAGCAATGACAGACAATTTTGTTATATTAAGCTGCATGAAATTGCAATCACACAACTGAGTAAAACTATCCAAGTCACCCTGCATGGCCACACAGTCCTCTATCTCTTAGACAACGACCTTAAATATCTTTAAGTCATCAGAATATAAAAGACATCTGCTTGAGACTATATAATCATCTATGTCATTCACAAAACAGTTAAAAAGAAGGGGTGCTAAATGTGCACCCTGTGCGACTCCAGAAGTGACAGATATATCAGCAGATTCAACGCCATCAATCTTCACCCAATGTATTAGATTGGAAAGATAGCTGTCAATCCACTTAAGAAAAGTTCCATGGATACTACTTAGCTTTATCAAGAGAAGCTGATGATCCACCTTGTCAAAGATCTTGGAGAAGTCAGTGTTAATAGCATCCACCTAACAACTCCTCTCCAGCGCCTCCAACAAGACCTGCTCATTAGCCAACAGATTAGTGACTGCAGAGCGACCACAGACAAAGCCATGCTGGGAAGTAGCGAAAATAGTTCTAAAGAGGGGATATATATTTTTGGATGGACTATCTGTTCAAACAATTTGCTAAATATAGAGAATTTTGAGATACCTCTATAATTCTCAACATTCATCTTATCACCACACTTGTAGATAGGGGTAATATAAGTAACCTTCCAAGCATCAGGAAACACACCAGTGGACAGAGATTCATTAAATATTTCAGATATTATTGTGGAGAGAATACACTGGCAACTTTTGATAAAATGAGGCGAAATACCATCCGGCCCCACTCCCAATCTACTTTTACATGTAAGATTGCATCCAATACATCCAAAGGTATCACATACAGAGAACCAAGATCAGATAAGAACTTTGAATTAGAAATTTGATATACTGCAGCACAAAAAAGGTATAAAGCTTTGGATGTAAGCACAGTGGTACTGGTGGCGCCTTCTGTATTGTACATCGAAACTGTTATCCTGATTTATGTTTCTAAAAGAACCGATTTTTAAAATTATAACTGTGTGATTTATATGCTCATATTTTAATCATATGATTATGCGCTAGCGTGTCGTATAGATCATTTAGAGACACCCTGTGCTTTATTGAATTTACTGCAATATAAACGAATTGAAACTTGCCAAGAGAAGAGATATCGCTACAAAAAGAGACTGTATTTAAAATAATCCAACATAAGTAATCCACTTACCTACGGAGATGTAAGAAAATGTTTCAAAATGCGAAAAATGATAAAAGCAACTCTCAGCGTAGATAAATTAATTTTTGTTTCAATTTATGCTTATTTAAGGAATAAACTTTTTCTTTAACATCAAGTTAGTCGAAATAATTGAAGCGGATTATATTATTTATTTTCTGAAGGAGCTCTTCAATGAAGTAAAGCTTCGTTATTCCCTATTTTCCATTATATTCATTCATATTAACGTTCTCGATTCGTCAAACATTTAAAGTACTAAATGTTACATTAAATGATCCTAATTCGCTGTCTCGTTTAAAATATAGGTCGTTTATTTAAAACTCAGGACCGTAGTTTAAAATTCCAATAATTTTAGGTATAAAATTTTTATCGGAGATATCGGTCAGTCAACAAAATACATTCGTAATGACATTTCTTGGATACGTTAAGAGTAATTGTACAGGGTGGATCGTTGCGGAAGTCATTGAAATCTGATAAAGTAGTCCCGATCTCTTATTTTTTGAGAAAAGTACAATGGCGAAAACAAATTACGCAAAGCAAGGTAATGTTTAGTGATGAAGCTACTTTTAGAAGTAACGGTGCCGTAAATAGACGCAGCATGCATTATTAGGCCATAGAAAACTCATTTTGGATTAGAAAGGTGTAACATCAAAACCACTGGTCATTAAATGTTTAGTGTGGTATTCAGCATAATCGAATTATTGGACCCCACTTTTTTAATGAACCACTAAATGGCCATAGTTACCTGAACTTTCTATAAGAAGAACTACTCCAACTGCTTCAAGGTTTCCATAGGGATGAGCTCGACAGTATGTGGTTCCAGCACGATGGTGCGCCTCCGCATTACCATCGTGAAGTTCGTGCGTTTTTGGACCAACGATATCCGCAAAAATGGATTGGACGTAGGGGTTTCATTGAGTGGCCACCAAGGTCTTGCGACATCACCCCATTAGATTTCTTCCTATGGGGTTATATTAAAAATAAGGTGTATGTTAATCCACCAACAACAGTGGAAGATATGCGAAACAGGATTAGGGATACCTGTAGAACAATAACGCCACTAATTTTGTCCAGGGTCCGAGAAAATCTGCAAAAAAGGCTAAATTTGTGCATTGCACAAGAGGGTCGTTTATTCGAACACTTATTAAAAAGAAATAATTAATCTCAGTATTTAATAGGTAATTTTTTGGTTTCAATTTAGTATAAAAGTAAATATGTATTTGCCTTGTCGTTATTGTTGTGTTAATTTTTTCACATTATGTTTAATTAAACTATTGCCATTGTAATATAACGAATAATGTATTTCATCATATTTAACCACATTCTGTTTGTTTCTGTAGTTTCTTTTTATTATTTTACTTGGCTACTATGATAATGAAGACTATTTCTGTAAAAAAGTATGGAAAATAAGAAAAATTGAAATATCTCAAAAACTATTATAAATAGGTATAGGATATATTGAACAAAACTTTTAGGGTTTATTACTCTATTAAATAACATGAAAATATACAGGGTGTACCATTTAAAAAAAAAGATATTTATTCATTTAAACATGTTCAAATTTGAGCCGATGTGTTCAACACCCTGTAGCTTTTATTGCAAATATTAGGTAAAAGTTATGTTAACTTGTCCTTGGTCTTGATAAGTTCCAAATTTGAATATATTTGTCACAAAATTGAAAACGTTATTTAGGATTGAATTGATGCTTGAAAATGTGACTTTTTTTCTTTAAACTTAATTATCTCAGAAACTATAAAGTTTTGTTATAGTAAACCCTTAATAAAAAAGATTTAGAATTATAAGCTAAATCGAAAATACGATTCGTATATAGGGTGTTCTATTTAAAAAAATACAACTTTATGCTGTTCTAGTTTTTTGGCTCACCCTGCAGAGTCCTAAGTATTTTTAAAATCTGCTTAAAAATAAACTGTATCAAACAATAAATATAGTTTCTTTGTTAATTTCACCGAAAAGGCACAAACCTACTTCATCCAATCGTTGACTCACCCTGTACATAAAAAACTCTCAGAAAATATCAACACCATACCACGCCATATCGACAAAAGTGATATACTTGATCCTCCGACTAAATTCGAGATACAGCTTAAAAGTAGTGCAGGTCTACGCACCAACTTCGGATCATACAAAAGAAGAAGTGGATATATTTTATGACGAGGTTACCGAGGCATTGAGGCAAAACCCTACCCACTACACAATACTGGGCGGCGATTTCGACGCTAAAATTGGAATAAAATCTGATCGATTTGAGTACGTTCCTGGCAAATTTGGCAGCCAGGGTAGGAACCAAAGAAATAAACATCTACGAAACTACCTTTTGAAGAACAACCTATACTAAATGAATAGCTTCTTTTACAAAAAACCACAGAGGAGATGGACATGGAAGAGCCCAGATGGCAAAACCCGAAATGAGATTGATTACATAATAAACGACGAGATACACATAATCAAAGACGTGACAGTGCTAAACAGCTTTACAATTGGAAGCGATCATAGATTAGTCAGAGCCACATTAGAGCTAAACATCAGAAAGGAACGAAATAGAATGGCCCAGAAAAGGAAAACCAGAAAGTGGACGCAACCTAGAAACGAACAAGAATTTCAGAAATACACAAATAATACACCAGAAGAAATAAGAACAAATGACCCAGATCTCCTAAGTGATTCGATAACCCACATAATCATAGAGGCCCAAATGAGGTTTTGCACACCCATGACTAAACTTAAAATAGAAAATAGAAGATCACTTTTAAGAGATGGCAATACAAGCCAACAAGAAATAAACTTTGTAAACAAAGAAATATCCAAAGCTATTAAGAAAGACATCAGAAAATACAAACAGAAAAAAATAACCCAAACTGTAGAGGAGAACAAAAGTATGAAAGTACTTCGACGAAAGCTAACAACAGGCAAAAAAGACATAATAAAATTAAAGGACAAAAAGGAGCAAATAAAATCGAACACGAAACACTAAGAATCACAAATCAGGGCTCCGAATATATGCCCGAAATCTCAATTGAAGAAATTAGCTACGCCTTGAAGAGAATGAAAAAAAACAGAGCACCGGGAGAAGACGGAATAGTAATAGAGTCCATAAAATGTGGGGGTCCTGCTCTTATTGCGAAAATTAAAAGATTATTCAATTTATGCCTTGAAAACCAAATTATTCCGGCCCAATGGAATAACTCTATTACGATGCTGATTCACAAAAAGGGCGACGAAACAAGCCTTGAGAACTATAGACCCGTCAGCCTCCTGTGCCATCTATATAAACTTTACATTCGTATAATAACCAATAGACTAGAGAATAAACTGGATCTTCACCAGCCTAGAGAACAAGCTGGGTTCTGTTCGGGCTACGGGACAAATGACCATTTGCAATGTATCAAAATCTTGTCTTTGTCGACTTTCATAAGGCTGTCAATACCGTAGAATTAGTGTCAATTTTAAGAGCATTAAAAGAATGCAGACTAGACCAAACATATTTCAACATCATCTACAATAGTTATAAAAACGCAACAACAAAAATTGACTTACACACCATGATGGAGAAAATAACAATAAGAAAAGGAATTCGACAGGGAAATACAATATCCCCAAAACTGTTTACGACACTGCTAGAACATGCGTTTAAAGCTTTGAATTGGGAAAAAAAGGCATTATTATAGATGGAGAAAGATTGAGTCATCTTAGATTCGCTGACGACACAGTCCTAATATACGACGGTCTACAAGAAGTCAGTCAGAGAAATGCTAGAAGAACTACAACAGGCAACACAAAGAGCAAGATAAATTATAACAAAACAAAAATGATGACTAATTTAGTACCAAGTGAGCCTATAAAAATAGAAAATGAAATCATCGAAATTACCGAGAAATATAACTACCTTGGTCACGAAGTTCGGATTGGCAGGGACAACCACACGTGTGAGCTATCCAGACGAATAGCTTTGGGATGGGCTGCTTATGGAAAACTCAGGGATATATTCAAGACAGCTACACCCATAAACCTGAAACGGAAAGCCTTTAACCAATGTGTTCTCCCAGTCTTAACATGTGGAGCGGAGACACTAACATTGATGAAAACAACTGCTAAGAAATTGTAGATAACACAATGCAGAATGGAGAGATCCATGCTGGGGGTGTCCCTGAGAGATCGGGTCCGAAACAAGGATGTTAGGAGGCAAACAGGGGTAGATAATGTCATTGTGCGCATTGCAAGGTTAAAGTGGAGATGGGCCAGGCATGTGGCTAGAATAGGAGACAACAGATGGACGAAAAGAGTTTTGGAATGGCGACCGAGAGCGGACAAACGCAGTCAGGGACGACCACCAACCAGATGGACAGACGACCTCAAAAGAATAGCAACAAACTGGATCGCAGTGGCTCAGAATAGAGGATGATGAAAATCTCTTGAAGAAGCCTATGTTCAGCAGTGGACAGAAATGGGCTGATGATGATGAATTAAAAAAATGAACTAAATGATTTTACATTATATCAATACACTTAGTTAATACATGTTTCCTATTTTAAAAAGTGTACATATTTAATAAAAAATGTTTTTAGCCTATTTGTTGTCAATTTATATTGAAAATATAATGTATTCTTAAACAAATGCCAAATGCAAAAAAATTATGTAAAAAATTGAGGGTATTCCATTTAAAAAATTAAAACTTAGTGTTAAATCGCCGTAATTAAAACTTAAATTAAAAATCTTACTACACTTATTAGTTTTTTCGTAGTTGCTTTGATAAATAAAATACAGGACATTTTAGAAAATTGTAAAATTCGAAACCGATCTCGCAATCGGTAATTTGTTTTCGCCCTTATAATTTTCTCAGAAAAAAGGGTTCGGAGCTACTTTATCAGAATTTTAAAATCTTTTACAGTTTCCCAAATAGCCTATAAAACATCCAAAACGATCCACCCTGTATAAATCAATACAGGGTGTCAATTTGAAAACTTTCCACTCTTAATATCACCGTTCTACTAAATAATATTGAAAATCGGAAAGATACGTCGATTTTATCTTCAACTAGGACTCTTTTAAGGGATATTAGCAGCCTTCGTGATTTAACTCCCTGGAAGGGGTGGGCATTATGCATAAAATTATAAATGAGAAGTAGGTCAAGTAGCACATCATATTAAAGCTCGCTGAATTTCCTTCTTAAAAATACCTTCATTTATTTTTCTGATCAGCAGTTTTCGAAAAAGCGTGTTCCAAATTTACAGACGTAATTAGAACTTTCCTGCACTGAGATTTATAGTTTTTAAGTCCTTATTTAAAAAAAGTATTGTGTTCACTTCTCTTTTAGAGGAAATTTTATTTGGGTAAAGTAACCTCCAAAAAATTTACATAAAAAAAGAAATATAATAATACAATTTCCACGGTAGTAAATTTGCGTTTATTAAAAGATGACTCTGAATTTTTGTTTTCCCTGAAGTGTTCAAGAATCTTAAAATCCCAGTTTGTTTAAATAATATAATTCTAAAGCAAATTTTAAGGAATTATGTAGTATTGGTAACTCAGTTTTATTTGTTGAGATATTCTGTCAAAATTTTAATAAATAAACAAACTGTAAAAGTGTTTGTTTGAAGGTCATAGACAACTATGTTTCTTGCGAAGTAGTAGTTATCTGCTGGACTTCCATTGTTTTTATTTTTGTTGAATATCACGATGTCTCGGCTAGTAGTTATCTCATCAGAAATCATTCACCAAAAGAAATTTTCCAAATACCAGAGTAGACAAGAACGACAACAGCCATCTCAAAGCCAGAAGACAATTGTTAATATATCTGCCAAAGAATTAACCTCAGTGGAAAACTCACTACTTGTCAAAGGTTTGAACTTCACGGTTTCTCCCAAAGAGATTCTCATTCTCGATATAATTACCGCCGCAGACTCAGCGAACATCGGAGACCCTTTTGCAGATAAGTTCAGGTGAAAAATAAGAGAAACTCTACAAAAATCTAGAAAAACCGAACCAAACATCAGCCAAGACGAGTAAACTGCCCTAGCTAACCTACAGAAGGACTCAGTATTAAAATTCTACAAACGGATAAAGAAAATTCTACCGTCGTAATGAATGCTGAGACATACAATCAAAAAATTGACGAAGTTTTAAGGATAGGAAATTATACATCTCTTACTAAGGATCCCACATCTGCAATTGAAGGAAGAATTTATCGCGTTCTTAAGAAACATGAACGGTATATTCCTGAGAGGATCCGGGCTCAGTTTACACCATAGCAAAACTTCACATCTCTATGGACTCCCGAAAATACATAAGCATCACGAGTTCCCGGAACTCTCCGACTTCTGAACTTGCCAAATTTCCCCTTCCAATTCTGAGACCATTACAAGGAAATACATCGTCCTGGGTTAAGAACTCGTAACATTTCGTAGAAATTATGCGTGAAATAGAAGTGCAACTAAAAAACCATTATATTAGCTTTGACGTGAAAAGCCTATACACCAACGTTCCAGTTAAGAATTCACTAAAAATCATAAGAAAAAAACTTGGAGAAGACCAGACCTTAGCAGAAAGAACATCTTTACCACCACACGCCACTATGGACTTGTTGGAAAGTTGTTTGACTAATTCCTATCTTCAAGAAAAGGAAAAATTCTACATCCAGAATGAAGGACTACCGATGGGATCTTCACTCTCACCGATGGTCGCAAATATGTTCATGGAATGGTTCGAGACATTTGCAATTGAATCCACAACTAAGAAACCGAAGTTATGGCTCAGATACGTAGACGATACTTTTATTATTTGGAGTGAAAACGACGAAGAGCTTCGAAACTTCCTTTTTTATCTCAACAATATCAGCCCAACTATTAAACTTACCATGGAGAAAGAAGTAGAAAATAAATTATCATTCTTAGATGTTTTGGTTGAAAGAAATGGTAGACAAACTTGAACTTCAGTTTACAGAAAAGCCACACACACACGACAATACCTCAATTATTCATCTAATCACTCCAATAACACCAAACAAGGAATTATAAGAAATCTTGTAGATAGAGCCAACGGATACCCAGTATATATAGTGGATAAATTTCTAGAACAACGCAGAAATAGGACAATATCGACAACGAATGAAGAACGAAAACCAGTATTGAAAATCCTCTACGTAATAGGCATTTCAGAAAAAGTTAGAAGGATAGGAAAACGATATAAAATCAACGTTGTTTTCAATTCAAATAACTTTCTGAGAAGTCGGCTCACTAGGGCTAAATCAACAACTCAAAGGGACCTGAAGAACTGTATATATCACATACCATGTGAATGTGGCAATTCCTACGTTGGCGAAACAAAGAGACCTCTTGACGTAAGGATCAAAGAACACCAAAAATGCACATCTCGAGAAAAAACAGAAAAATCTGGTACCACCAACCATGCCTGGACTCATGGACACCACGTAAAATGGTGTGAAGCTAAAATACTACATCGAGAATAACATTGGAGGAAACGGAAATTCAAAGAAGCCGCGGTTATACATCAGAACCCGAGTTGTTTTAGTAAACCATCTTTAGATATAAGAGAAGTGTGGAAACCACTTCTTAATAATTATAAACTAAAACTAAATGCCGCATAAAAAAAATGGGATTTTGTCATAGCAGGCATGACTGCGCCCATCTCAGTCACACTCCACCGCATTTACTTTTAGAATAAATAGTCATGTAGCTAAGGGATTTATTTAGTTTCACTTGAAAACGGCTAGAGATAACTACTACCCGAAACGTAGTGATATTCAACAAAAATAAAGACAATGGAAGTCAAACAGATATCTACTACTAAGCAAACTGTAAAAGTGATTGACTCTCGTCAATAAAGAATTGAAATTTTTTTTATTAAGTTTGGAAAGAAACGAAAAAACTTCAAATCATGTCATGAGTTATAGGAATGGTCTTGATTTGGTGCAAAGTTTCAAAAAACTGATTTGGTGGAAAATAAAAAACCAACAAGTAATAAATGAAGAGGCCCAACTTTGAGTTGGGGAGAGGATATTACATCAAATTCATCCCTATAAAAGGCAGATATCTGAAAAGCTTCATGAGAACAACTTTGATATAAAAATCCAGTTTTGTAAAATCCACGTCCATTATAATCTTCGCAATCCCTAATCCTTTGCCAAACATCTGTTTCAGTGATAAATGAACATATGTTTTTCAAATGGAAATCTAAATAAAGAAGTGTCCCTACTGGGATGACAAAAACCCGCATATTTTTCGAGAAGACCATACATAACGGCTACAAAAAAAAAAACATGTTTGGGCCGATATTCTTAGAAATGTCATTATTTCTCTTATAAGTCATGACACTCAAATTGATGCAGCAGGTAATCTAGTTTCACAAGAAGACCTATTACATTTTTATGAAGGATGGTGCTCAACTTCATTATTTTTTTCCGTCCGGCAGTGGTTAAATGAGAGATCTCCGAATAGATGAATTGAGAGAGGGGGTAATTGAATGACCTCCGAGATCACCGGATTTAATCCCCTTAGACTTTTTTTGGGATATCTTAAATCCATTGTTTTTAATGACAACCTGATAATATAATGATGTTAAAAGGAGAATTATAGCAGCATGTCAATCAAGGCCTTTTAAAGTTTTACGAAATGTTAAAGAGAAGTTTAAAAACAGATTTTGTTACTATTTATTGTATAATGGATAACACTTTTATAACAAAACTTTCAAAATCTTTTAAAAAAATTATCGAAAAACAAATAAGATCGTTTTAAAACAAATTATACATTTTACCTAAGGTACAGGCCGAGTTTAACAGGCCTACAGTTGTGAAACAGCACCAGCACATATATTATTTTGTGTCTTTAGAGTAATGGACGAAAACGAGATCACTACAATTTCGTTCCTTGATTTTAAAAAAGCAATTGACATGCGTGATCATATAATTATATTTTCCATTTGATAAGTTTCGAAAATAATGCTTGTTTATTAATAAAATCTGACAGACTACCAACGGTAGTTTATAAGAATTAAGGTCTATCAGTACCAGTAGTCCACAGGATAGTGTTCTAGGACCTTTTCTTCATACTATCTATACCTTTAATTTTCTAGAGTGCATAAAGACCTGTAATTTTCCTTTTTATACCAACGACATACAATTATACTTTGCATTTCTTTAAGAAAATGTTGATCAAGCTGCAAATATAATAAGTTCTGATCTCTCTCAATTTAGTAAACATATTACATGCTTTTGCTCAGTTGTACTCGTCATTCCTTTTGTTAAAGAAAGTCAGATACTTTTTTGTGAAATAATATAACCACTAAACTAAATGATACTTCATTGTTACTTAGTCATAACTGTAGAAGCTTAGGATTGATTGTTGATTCAAAATTAAGATTTATTGAGCATGTTATAAATTATATATACAGTATTTGATTTCACAAAACGCTCGCACACTATTGTGTGTGTACTTAGTAAATTTAATCACTGCAATCGTGTTTCTTTACCTAGTCTTAATGCTTCTGATCGGTACAGAATACAGAAGGTCCAAGATTCATGTTAAAGATTTTTTTAGGGCATACAGAGAAAAATTCACATAACACTTTGTCTTATTGTATCTGGTTGCTTAAATATGCTTAAAAACTCCATTTTTACGGTTAAGGCTCTAACATTTTCAAACATAAAATGACCATTCATCTTTTTGGTAATTCGATAAATTTATTTTCAGTACTGATATTAATCGTATTTACATAGTTTGTTATATATGTAATTCTCCTTTCAGGTGGAGAATATGAAAAATTTATATACAAACAGTTTATTTCCTGCAAATATGGCTCTGGTCCTCTCTCCATACGCGTCTCGATCCCCTCATGATTTCGTCAGTGGAGCTGACGGTCCGATACAGTACTGAAGTACCTATTTTGTTTTCCAGATATCAACGTCATAAAGAAAATAAGAAAATATTGCGAAAACTATTTAAAATTTGGATTTTCAGCTGTTTTCGGTAACGCTATAGAAAAAATACTGTGTGTTCCATGAATTTATGTTCTTCTTAGTGCTGAACTTATGAAACTCTTAAATGTCAAACGTCACTTAAAAACAAAGCATTCTGAATATATTATAAAAAACTTTGACTTTTTCTTATGACATGAAGCTGTCTTGGAACGATAAAAGGTCGATTTTATTAAGACATGTCAATAAAAAAACCAAGCTGACACCATGTGAAATTACTCCGGAAGTAGTAAAGAACAAGAAAAATCATGCAGTTGCAGAAACCTTCATAAAACTCTGTTAAATAAAATCCATTAAACTAGTTCTTGGAAAAGCTAATGGGATTAAATTGCATAATATATACTTGTTCCACAACTCAATTCACAGATGCATTTCCGATTTCAAAAGTCTTTACGAGAAATACTCTACTCAGTTGATAATTGTTAAATATATATTATTCTCAACACTCGTGTGTTCAAGGAATTATGCAAAAGCATGAACTCTAATAACGCAGTTTATATTTTATACTTTATTGTTCGTTGGTTATCAAAAGGAAATATTGTCTTTGAATTGAAAAATAAAATAAAACAGTTCTTAGAAATGAAAGGAAAACATGAGTTTATGGTATACTTTAATGGCGAGACCTAGATGCAAAGGTTGGCTTATTTATCTGATATCTTAGAGTTGCTACCGAGCTAAATTTTAAACTTCAGGTTACATTAAAGCGTCCTTTTTTGAGTTTCGGTTATAATACTACTTCTATGGAATTAATATATGTTGCTTTTATGTTTCTGTTTGTTTTATTATTTAAAACATCTTTAGAGTATTAAACTATAAACAGGAACAGGTATAAAAATCATGGTTCTTGGGTTTAGACCGTGTCAAATTGGAATTATTATCCGATGTTTCGCTTAATATTGTACGATGTATCTTCAGGGATTTTTACTCCATGAGATTAAAACACTGGATGATCATCGAGGAGCAACTTCCCATACTGGAGTGGTGCTCAGCGAACCGTGATCCAGCGTTATAATCGATTTTCACTTGTTATGGAGACTTACAAATTTCGAGTAATTCTCTAATTATACGTTTAATGAAACCGGACAGTGATGCTAACACCTTAGTGTCTTTTACATTAAAGGTGTGACCTGAGCAATGCTGGTGTTCAGCTACTGCAGATTGTACAATTGGTTTCTTTTTTACACATCTTTTATATTCCTTAAATCCAGTGGATATAAACCGTCGTGGTTTATCTACATACACTTTACAACAAGGGCAAGGTATCTTATAAACGCCTTCTGTTTGTAATGGTATTGCGTCTTTTGCTGATTTCTAACATATTCCAACTTTCTTACATGTATTGAAAATTATCCGAATGTTTGATATACAAAGCTATTTTTCCCCGACGGTCATTCAGTGTTCTCATCTCGTGAAGCAAAGATCCCTGAAGATGTCTCGTGCAACCGTAGACGAATTATCAGATAATAATTCCAATTTGATACGGTGTAATTCTAAGAACCATGATTTTCAACTTGACCAAAGTCGTGAAAGCTTTTGTTCTTTATTAGAAAAGTAGGTATTGGGCCCCTTGTGGATGGGAAAAAACTGACGACCGTGGGAAAATGTCGGCATCCTTTGATGTGTCGCGACATCCTTTGATGCGTGGGTGGTCGCGTTTTATGGAGATGACGAAATAATTCAATTAAGCTAGTAGGTACTTGGACACCTTGGTGCGTTACATACATCATATTTTATTAATTAATGAAATGTGTCTAGATGTCACCTGTCAACTGCAACCTGTCAAATGTCACCCGTCATTACTTGTCATTGTCATCTGGCTGCCTGTCAAATCAAATCAATTTATCAATCTTCTTGTTGGCTGCACTTTAATTTTGTTTGAATCACGTCACACCTTTTTTCATTTTATTAATTCTAGCGAAGATTCGGGTTGGAAGACAAAGTCTATAGGTACAAGGCTATCGAAGCCATGTCGCAAAGTTTGGTAATTAAATCCTATCTTCAGTCAAAGAGTAATTTTTAACAATTTAGTAAATAAAAAAGTCGTATACCTGGTTGGGATTCGAACTCCCAATCTTCTGCTTTGTATACAGATACCTTATACATTAGACCACCATCACCACATGTAAAATTCAGCAATTAAATCCTATTTCTCTCGAGTGAACGACGTTGCTCAATTGACTATTTGTTGTGTTAAAAGAGGGTTAATAAAAAAAAAGTATTTTTATCCGTTGGTTGCTGTTGTTTTTGTAGAAGCGTCCTTATTGTTTGAGGGTTTTGTGATTTGGATGAAAATGAATTTTTTGGTTTGTTATGGTATTGATGTTTTTAAAAAGAGCCTTAATAAATGACTGAATGAACTTTTTTTTGTTTTCTCCCTCATATATATATATATATATATATATATATATATATATATATATATATATATATATATATATATATATGAAGTAAAATACGAACAGTAAATGCAAACTTCTCTCCATTTTATCCTTTCTGTGTTAGAGGTTGCACAGTTAGAAGAAATTGTTATAAAAAGCAATTTATCCTATTTTACCACCATCGAGATGATGGCCTACCTATACCACCATACCGAGAAGAAAGTCAAAAACTTACCCTCCCCGACACAGTGATACGGCAGAGATACATGTTTCGTCTCTACTAGACTCATCAGGGTACCGACATGCACCTGGCTGTGCAAAGGACAGATCGGAAGGAAGCATGCAAATACTGAACGCGGCTTCACCGACCTCCCGCCGGATGGCGTATATATGTTTATGCGGCTTTCACGGATTACTCCGTGTGAGATGCAATAGCAGTGGAATGTGATTTCAGCACTACAACGGCATAATGTGGATATATCCACTGCTATTGCATCTCACACGGAGTAATCCGTGAAAGCCGCATAAACATATATATATATATATATATATATATATATATATATATATATATATATATATATATATATATATATATATATAAGATGTCGTGACGAAAACATAATACCAAATCATTGCAGATAAAACACCACATAACCTCCAGAAGTGCCAAAAATATTTGAAAGCAGGCGGCCTCGTTAGAGAAAGGGTTAAGGCAATTCGTCGTAATTGGGATACAAATGCCTGTAACATCTATGATTATTATCTATATTGAAACAAGACAAATTTGCAACGATGGATAAAATCACCTACGCCCAGGCAGAAATGAAGTCACTATGAATCAAAAAATGAAATTCGAACGACTTTTGAGCAACAATAACCCAGCAAGCGCACCAATGAACACAGTCGTCAATTTGTCGAGTATACAACTTATAGAAGCGGAGAAAACAATCTTATCTAAAGGACAGAACTTCGTCATCACTCCAAGGAGCATACCAGTGAAAGAAATAGTTTATAGGGTCGAAATCTGCATTAGAATATTACCTCTAAAACAAGCAGACACGATTCGATACGATACAGCGAAGATCATAAGATACCCAAAGCCACCTAAATCAAACATCATATCAGCGGAAAGGGAAGCTCTTATAAAACTGATCGATAAAAACACCATCTTATTTTTTTCAGTTGATAAAGGAAATGAAACTGTTGTTATGGATAAGGACACATATACTGGAAAAATAAACTAGCCCTTCGACGACCCTATCTACAAAGTCATTCGGACGGACCCATCAAACAAAATTGAAAGGCACCTAACATCTGTAATCAAATCGTCCAGCCCCACTCGAAAAGAAAAGAAGGCTATTAAATCAAGCAGCTTCAAGATTCTACGCCTCTACAGACAGCCTAAGTGTACCTTTACGTCCTATCGTAAGCGCAATAGACTCACTGACGTACAAAATAGGTCAATCTTTTAGATGAATTTACAGGAAAGTCTGACTCTTTTGTTAAAAACCCTAGATATTTTGTCCAAAGATTAAAACCATCCAATTAGAGTCCGGAGACATATTGGTCAGTTCTAATGTAAACTTCCGGTATACAAATGTTTCCATAATTCCGAAGAAAACGAATTGTATTCTGGTTCTCTAAAACTATAATTTTCTGGTTTATCTAAATCAACAAAATCCTAGCATAAAATTCACTATGGAAACTGAATCAAAAGATGCCCTTCCCTTTCTCGATGAACCAGTACAAAGGAAAGATAATGGTAAATTAGGACATTCTGTGTACAGAAAACGAACACATATAAATCGGTATCTCAATGCAATGTCACATAATCATCCTACTCAACAACAATTCGTCAATAACTCTTTAGTACACAGAGTTCTTTCAATACGTGACGAACAATCACTGAAATCAGAAACAAAAATAGTGAATACTGCTCTGAAAGGCATCGCATATTGCACTGAGGATACTATACGTTCTGTTAATATAAATAATAACCTAACTCCTCAAAAAATGTCATAAATATACCACCTATGGACAGTTGCCAGATTGCTCCGAAAATCAAATATTGAAGATAGAATAGAATATGCATGAAAGTTAGATGTATGAAGTCACGAAAAGGTGCAATACCATTACAAGCAGAGGGCGCAAGATACATTGTTCTTATGATAAAGTATATGTGAGTGAATCAAGACGGTATATATCTACTACACTTAAGAAACATGAAATATGTATAAAAAGAAACAAATTTAACAATCTGCAGTAGCTGAAAGCCAGCATTGCTCAGGTTATACCTTTAATGTAAAAGACATCAAGGTGTTAGCATCAGTGTATGGTTTCTCTAAACGCAAAATTAGAGAATCAATCAAAATTTGTAAATATCCATATAATATTAATATGAATACAGGTAACAGTGGTCATCACACGTGAAAATCGATTATAACCCTGGATCACGGTTTGTTGAGCCCAAGTCGCGTATAAATACCGAGCTATTGCTTCTTGATGGTCATTCAGTGTTCTAATCTCGTAGAGTAAAGATTCCTAAAGATGCCTTGTGTCATCATAGGAAAAATGTCCTTCCTTTAATGGGGATCATTTGTTTAATTGTTCTTTTTTTGTAATTATTGCTTGCATCTGAGATCTCAACGTTATTATAGTCTATATTATATAAATTGTTTGTTGCATGTTTGGCTAAACCAGTTTTGTTACCGTCATTATGATGTCTAATACTGTATTTGTGGTTTCGTGTTCTCTTTAGTAAATAGTGTTTTACTTGATTAAAAAAAATAACCAAATCGATCCATACTTGATAAAAATCCATTTTAACATAAAACGGGAGAAAAATTTTTATTTTGGTTTTCACTTATTTTATTTTAATTTACAGATATGTTTCGTTGTACTACAGTTTTAAGTTCATGCTAAGCTATTTAAATAAATCAAACAAATTTGATACAATAATCTACCTATTCTTAAAAGGTATGGCGACAATACCTAGATTTGATAAACTTCTATTACATTCATTGCTCAGAATTTCCGAATAAGTTTACCAATGGAGAGTTATTAGTGTCTAATTGGTCGTTTAGATTATATTCTCTATGTTTGATTTGACCGACATATGTTAAGCGACAATCTAAACAATTGATCTTGTAAATGATATTTGTTTATTCGTATTTAGTAACACCGAGTTTAAGTGGTGTATAAAGGCTTTTGAAATGACATTACACGATTTTTCAGATATTTGGATATTATATGGTTTTAGAACTTTTTTAATGGGTTTACTAATTTCTTGTGTCTAAGACAAGAATAAATTTTTTTGGGACGATGAAACTTTTGTTTTATTAGTTTATTATTTTTTTAGAATTTTTATAATCCGCTTTTTATTATGGGTTCAGTAATTGTCAGGAAAGTGAATTTAACTTTTTTTATATTGTAAAGTTTAAACTTTAAATGGGAAAATTTTATAGCTCTATCGGTTAGTGTAAACCATTTCCTTTTGTATGTTAAGTGCAACAGAATTTGACCATATCGTTTTCGTGTACCAGTTTGTTTTTATTGTAGGACTTTGATCATCATGTCTAGGAAATTAATGGCTTTATTACTTTTTTAACGTAAATTGTATTTTGGTTATGATAACTATTAAATTTATTGAGGGGGTACTGAAATTTGTCTTTCGTCTTTCTCTTGTGTTGCCTTATCTTGTGCGTACGTTGGATATTAACATAGCGATTCCTATCTTGTTGGTAAATAGTTGAACAAATGTTAGTCCGAACAGTTTTGCATCAATGAATTTCTTCTTCTGCCTAGACCTCTCCTACCATCGATTTGTTCCTGTAGGATAAGTTGCTGGTGGTAATATTTGTTGTGTCTCATTATGTAGTCAAGATATTCCAACTTCCATTTCCTTACTGCGAGCGCAATTTCTTGTTGCTTGCGAATTCTTCTCAACACTTCCTCGTGTTTGTAATTTGATCCGTTCAGGATATTTTTAGAATTCGTACATCTACATTTTAAAGGCCGAAAATTTTTTCATAAGTTGTTCTGTCATGGCCCACGCTTCCACACCATATAGTAAGACCGGGAAGACGTAGATAATAAGATGGTGGAAACGAGTTTTGAGAGAGGATCAGAGCTTTATTTGCAGAAAATAAACTGTTTATATATATATATATATATATATATATATTATTTCCTATTTTTCTGCTTGAAAGGAGAACACATATGGGCAACTATTGAAACACAGCAGATAGATTTAATTTATTTCTTACTGAAATTTTGATTCTAAATGTATATAAGTTTGGATTGTTTTTTTAAAAAATATTTAGTCCGAAAACCAAAAAAGGAAATATTTAATTAATAACTGCACGGCAAATATAAAGAAAAAAAAAACAGGATAAAGAAAGGCACATTTGTAGTATAAAAGCTGCAAAACCGGTGTTTTATAGAAAAACTTGTAAACTTGGCCACGTTAAATACCTTTGTACCACAACTGAAAAACTGGAGACTAGAATAATAGATAATCTAAAAAAAATAAAAAAAAATTTAACTGACTTCTAAAAGTGTGCTAAAAAGTGAAAAATAATTACAAATTTATATATGAAATTGAACTTTTTGAAGTCGGCGCTAAACTAATACCTGACAAAATGTGATTTGCATAAACAGATTAAAAATACTTTATTTGTAATTGTTTTCTTACCATTATATATCAGTAGTTTTTTATTTCATTTACAAATAATTTAGCGCCGACTTCAAAAAGTTCAATTTCTTATAAAAAATTATAATTATTTTTCGCTTTTTAGCGCACTTTTAGAAGTCTGTTCAATTTTTTTAAAAAGATTTTACTTTTCTATTTTTAGTTTTAGAATTCATTATGATATCCATAAATTATTTGAACTAAATACTAATCGAGATTAGTGTACCTCGCAATGATTCCAAGGTGGAAAAAAAGTACCCATTTTATCCAAAGTTGAAACCACCCTAAAAACAAACCACTAAAAATTCTTTGGTTCTTAAAGTTTCCAAATACCAGTAAAATTGTGTCAAACAAATATTTAGTCTGTCATAGTAAATCCACTATCTTAAATTTCAAGTTAATTTTAGATTGGTAATATAGGCTCCAAAACCTTCCAATATCGATGTTTAAAGAACCTGAAATGTAAATTTCTTAGCTCGATATATTTTATTCTGCTTATTGAGTTTGTATACGCCTCAAGAACTCCACGATATCAATGTTAGACAAAATCGGAATATATAAGATTTTCTGTCCCTCATATTGTACCTTATCAACCTTATAATTGTATAAAATTAACTTCATATTCATAATACACGACCCCAAAAACCTTCTAATACCAATTCTGAAAAAATGCGAATAAAGTAAAATTTTCATTGCATCGGCTATATTGAATTTCAAAAAAATTATCTTAAGTACTAATCCAATCTAAATCTAAACCTTTCAAAGCCTCCTAGTACCAATTTTGGATGAAATCCCCCTATATCAGATTGGAAGAAAATCGAAAAATGTAAAATTTTTAGGACACCCTATTGAGTCTGCCAGATTGAGTATTTCAAAAAATATTTTAAATTCATAATTAACACTAACAAAAATACTTCAATACTGATTTTAGAAAAAATCGGGAGATGTAGACTCTTTAGTTCGCTATCTTGGATCTGCCATATTGAATTTTTCAAAAATAATTTCACATTCGTTATGTGCGACCCCGAAAACTCTCCCGTACCAATTTTGAAGAAAATCGGACAAAATTGATTTTTTCGTCCGCCATATTGGATCCGCCATATTAAATCTCTTAAAAATCATTTTAGATTAGTTATGTACGACCCTGAAAACTGCCGTGTACCAATTTTGTGGAAAATCGGTCAAAAATTATTTTTTCGTCCGCTATATTAGATCCGCCATATTGAATTTTTTAAAAATAATTTTAGATAAGTTATATACGACCCTGAAAAGTCCCCCACACCAATTTTGGAGAAAATCAGACAAAATTAAATCTTTTTGTCCGCCATATTGGATCCGCCATATTGAATTTTTAAAAAATAATTTCAGATTTATTGTCTACGATCCCAAAAATTCCCTAATACCAATTTTGGACAAAATGAAACAAAATTAATTTTTTGGCCGCCATATTGTCAGCGCCATCTTGGATATTACTGCACCAATTTCGTTCAAAAAAATACGGAACCACCGCAGCAACTTCCTGAACATAACAGAAAGAATTTCATTCAAATCGGTGCCGCCGTTCCGGAGTAATTGCTGTCTCTACGTAAAAAAAAAAACATACATATTCGACGAATTGAGAACCTAACCTCATTCTTTCAGAAGTCGGTTAAAAAAGGAAATTAGGAACTAACTTTTGAATCTGAAATTCAACGTTGTTTTTCAGAGTTCTCTGAACAAGAAGAAGAATTCATATAAAACCAATTTCATGTATTTATAGATGTTGGCAGCATTCCCGAAGAGGAGTCGAACGAATTTTTAGGTCTGCAAAATGATTCCTCTGCTCGTGATATATTTCAGAAAAAAAAATTTAGGCGTGCTATGCTTCGTTCAAATCCTAAACTTTCTATGCTCTCTTTTGGAATATTAGAGTCATTTGTTTGAACTTACTTTTGCGAGAATAGATCGTCAACCTTTCTACAAATCAAGACAAAGCCTTAAATAGGTTAGATATTCAAGATAATATGAGAATGTATTGACAGGAACTCAACCAAGAATTAGAACACTTGTTAAGCAAATGCAAGTTCAATCTTCGCATAAATCATTAATAATTAATATTTAGTAAAAAGTACTAAATCCGAAAACATATTTTTTCAATTCCTTTAACTTTATTTAATTAATGTGATTTAGCAGAAGGGGAATAGTGTTTTTAAAATGTCGAAAAATGGTCGCGGTTTTAATAAGATTGAGAACCACTCTCATAGGGAATCGCTCCATTTGATGTTACCTGAACTTTTATAGGGAATTTATTGTGCTAGACGCCTATCAAAAATAAGCCGAGGTAGGGTTTTCACGAAATTTATTAAAATAAATACACCCCAAATCCAACAGGAATTAACACATTTGGAAGCATACCTGCCGGTATTTCAGAATTTCTAAAACTGCCAAGTTTAGTTTAAGCTTTATATTAGATTTAGCTGACGCCGTCCATCAGCTACCTAATCGGTATACTCTGATGCTAATCTAGCAATTAAAATTTATGAATGAAGGAAATCTTTAACAACGGAAGAGAGTTATTTAAAAATTCTCTAAAAAATAAGAAAAACATTGAAGATTAAATGCTTCCATGACTCCATTCCATTTCGGACATACAGGACGTCCGGTAAGTCAAGGGTATTTTGTTTAAAGGTTTGGTTTTTAAATCGGCATGGTTCAGTTCGTTAAACTTACAGTGCGCTACGTCCATTTTACAGTCCATTCCAGGGGCGCATGGCAAGCAAAAACACATTGTCGACGGGGGGAGAGGGGAAGATACCGGAAACGTTCCCATTTTTAGTGTAAAAGGCAGAATCAGGTCTATTTTTCTGAATTTGAAGCACGTGGAGAAGGGGGGGGGATGCCAGCAACATACACATTCCTAGTATAGGAGGCAGAATCGGATCTATTTTCCTGAACCCAAAGCTCTTAGGGGGCGGCTATCGCAAGAAAAACAACTTGTCAAAGGAAGAAGTGTCAGCAGCATACACATTCCTAATATAAAAGGCAGAATAGGTTTTATTTTCATGAACTCCGAGTTCCTGGGAGAGGGGGGGGGGGCGATCGCAAGCATACATTCCTATACTCCATTCAAGAACTAGAAAGAGTAATAAAACTGTGACCGAAACCTGCAACTTACCTGCTCTAGTGCTGTAGGTAACTGAGGACTGCCGTAAATCCAATTATATTTAAATATTATAAGTATAAATTTACTGCAACAATAAAATTTCTGATAGTTTAATTTAATTTCTGTCAGTGAGCAAAGTACACCTTATAGTGTGTCCTTAGTGATTTATCTTGTTTGCGCTTGTTTTTATATATTATTTGTGGATGCCAAAGATATGGCTTCCACCTCTAAATTTATTCCAAAATCATTAAACCAAGGCATTTTCTCCTCAACGAAAAACTTATTACGATGAATATTTATAATGCCTTAAGATATCGATATCTAGATAATAATGTTAAAAGCTCTGTTGAGATGTGTTCCAATATGACAGGAGTTGAAAAATCCACTAAGTTCCGAATACTGAAGGAGAAAAAAATAACTGAAATTGTTAGTACTCCCAAGCCGCATTCGATCACAGACAGACGAAAAACCTCGTTGGAAGAAGAGATGAAAACTGTAATAAAAGGGGTTGTACATACATTTTATTATGAGAAGCAGATCCCAACCATTGAAAAAATTCTAACTATGAAGATCTAGATTTACCTGAAGTTAAAAGAAATGAGCTCTGAAAATTGCTCAGACAACTTAATTTTTGCTGTGAAAAAGCAGATAGGAAATCTGTTTTTATAGATCGTCCAAAAACTGTCCTTTGGAGAAGGAAATATCTGTCTCGACGAAAAGGTAGAGTTGTTAGAAATAACTGAACTTACAAAATTAGTGATTTAATTGAACTATTGAAAGATTTTTCGAATAAAATTACTGCGAAAAATTGGGAAAAATCCGTATAATAAAAGAATCAAACAAAATGTGGAAACTCGATCTCATGATCGGTAGAGGAACCAATTATAATTAACTTGAGCGAAGATAGCTTCACTGACTTTGATAACGAATTGGATAAGTATTGTTTACCAGTGTAAACACAATTTATAATTTAAATTTTTGTTTTTGTTGTATTTTATTGTTTAATGTTTTTGATATATTTTAATCTTAGTGTGTCGCACTCATTAATTTTATATACATTTAATTCCAATTAGCCGTAATTTTCTATTATTTTATTATTTTATTTGTGTCTTTTTCTTAAGCGTGTAGAATTAATACGTTTATTTTATTTTTTTGGCGCTATCGGATTTCCATATAATAAAGTAAATGAAATATATATATATATATATATATATATATATATATATATATATATATATATGTAATCGAAGGTTTTCGGGCATCAGGTGTATGTGCTGAGTCCCTCTCAGAACTGTAAGGCAGCTGACATTTCGGTGAAATCTCATTCACCATTTTCAAAGCTCACTGTATGGTGTCTACGAGCGAACTGACGCCTGCGACTTCGGTGATGTCGGTAATGTGTGCGCGTCGGACGCGTTCGTTTTCCGAATGGTTCCGGCTCATCATGTTGCGAGACCTGCTGTGCGTCATCGGCCCTGTTGTCAGTGTTTGGGGTTGCGTTGCCGAGTTGTAATCTGTTTCGTTACTAAGTGGTACTGGTTGATGTTTTGTAAGCAGATTTTTCCAAGTATTAGGCACCCGTTGGCTATCATCTCTGCTATTTAAGTTGTTGGGCCTCTTTGCAATTTCAATGGCTTCCCTTATAACTCTTGTGGACAGGTTTTCACATCTCGATAGCATTTTTGTTCCTGAGAAATTTATCTTATGTCCTGTGTTTAACAAAACAGACTATCATGAAAAGATGATCGGCCTGTTAAACGATCCTGCCTACAAGCCAATAAACAGAGACCATACCACTTATCTAGAAAAGACAACCAAAACATTGATCAGAGCATCTCCACTTACCGAAGAAATAAAGAGGAAGATCACACCAAGAGAAAAATCATCCATATGTCCTAAACTTTATGGCTTACCCAAAATTCACAAGCCCGGAGCCCCCTTGAGACTAATTGTAAGCTCTGTTGACTCTCCAACTCAGGCCCTAGCAAAACATCTAGCCATCATTCTCCAACCCTTCGTCGAAAAAACGGCCTCCTACGTTAAAAACTCGCAACATTTTTGCGAAATAATCAAAAACATACGTTTACAAGAAAAAGAATATCTAGTTAGTTTTGACGTAACATCACTTTTCACACAAATACCAGTTAATGAGGCTCTTTCTGTAATAGAAAACAAATACAATCTGCCAAAATATATCATCGAATTAGCAAGACACTGTCTTGATAACATCTATTTTACTTATGAAGGCCGACGATATAAACAAGTCGAGGGAGCCTCGATGGGATCGCCGCTATCTCCTGCACTCGCTAACTTATTTATGGAAGACTTTGAATCACACAAACCAAGACTGTGGCTACGTTACGTAGATGATACATTCGTTATCTGGCAAACATGGGGAAGAAAATCTTAAAAGTTTCCTGGAACATATAAACAGTATACATCCCAAAATTAAATTCACCATGGAGACAGGACAGGAAAGAAAACTACTGTTTCTGGATATCTTACTGAAAAGAAAAGAGAATGGCTTGCTTTCGTACACTGTTAACAGAAAGCCCACTCACACCAACAGGTACCTCAATGCCGATTCACATCACCACCTAATTACTTGCAGTAGTGAAATCACTTGCATTTCGATCGCAGTCCCTTACAGATCCAGAAAATTATCACAAAGAGATAAACATACTGCAAGACGAAAAATCGCGAAAACCAAGAGAACAGCTCCAAAGCTTTTATTTCTTATGTAAGAGGCACCACAGACAAGATCGCAAGAATTCTCAGGAAACACAACATTGAAACCATTTTCACCACAGACCGTAAAGTAAAAAATCTCTTGCCAACACCTAAAGAAAGAATCCCTCTAGAAAACCAGGGAGTGTACGAAATTCCATTTGGAGAATGCAGCTCATCTTACATAGGCCAAACCAACCGTAAAATAAGCGCCAGAAGAGACGAACATATAAACGCTGTCAAGCAAAAAACAACTTCTTTTGCTCTGGCCCAACACTGGTTAAACATAGGACATAAGATAAATTTCTCGGGAACAAAAATGCTATCGATATGTGAAAACCTGTCCACAAGAGTTATAAGGGAAGCCATTGAAATTGCAAAGAGGCCCAACAACTTAAATAGCAGAGATGATAGCCAACGGGTGCCTAATACTTGGAAAAATCTGCTTACAAAACATCAACCAGTACCACTTAGTAACGAAACAGATTACAACTCGGAAATGCAACCCCAAACACTGGCAACAGGGTCGATGACGCGCAGCAGGTCTCGCAACATGATGGGCCGGAACCATTCGGAAAACGAACGCGTCCGACGCGTACACATTACCGACAGCACCGAAGTCGCAGGCGTCAGTTCGCTCGTAGACGCCATAAAGTGAGCTTTGAAAATGGTGAATGAGATTTCACCGAAACGTCAGCTGCCTTACAGTCCTGAGAGGGACTCAGCACATACACGGGATGCCCGAAAATCTTCGATTACACATCACACCCGTGAGAATATCCGACATAACTTATATATATATATATATTTATATACATAGCTCCAATCTGTCCTCCCAATCTTCTGGTTGTACTTTGCGCTCCGATATTGCTTTCTATATCCCCCGATCCATGTTAATTTAGCTTTCCTCTTTTTCTCGTTCCTGTTGCTTTCCATTATATTGTTTGGAAGACATTCTTCGTCCATTTTTTTCACGTGACCATATTAGACCAATTGTCGCCTAAAATTAGCTTTTTAAAATTAAATATAGAGAACTCATGGATTTTTTTTTGGTATAGATGACGAATTTAAAATTATTTTCTTAAAATTCAATATTGCTGGCAGCTAACAAATTTTAAGTTCTCCCATAGCTAATATTACGGAACTCTCGAGAGCGGAGACTACGAATTTAAAGTAAATTTTTTAAAATATCTTTACTTTGTCTTATCCCTCGGTTGATATGTCAATGTAAATGACGGCAAAACGTCCAGAGTACGTATACCATCTAAAACGTCGAACTTTACAATGGATAAGTCAGATGGCACTTAGCAATGCCAGACTATTGTTGCCAGTTCGAAAAATAAACTACTATCCTTTTAAAGGTTGTAATTTGTAAGTAGCTTTTGCTTTTACGGACATTTTTTAAATTTTAATTTCATTATCGTTTCAAAAATTTTAATTTTAATAAAATTATTTTTATCTTTCTGGCGCTTTGTATAATGAAAGTTTATATTTAAGACAAAATCTATTTTCTAACTGGGATTATAACCGGTACCCAAATAAATAAAATTAACAAACAAAAAGAATATATATACTCCAGTCCTGCCTATGTAAATGTCCGTCATAAATACGAGGATTTGAGTCCCTCTCGTTTTACATTTCAAAGCAGTTAAGCACTTATATTTGCTAAATTATGGAAGATTAAATTTTATTATTTTCCTTCTCTGCTAAAGAGTCGGTAGGAATCCGGGAATCGCTTACGGTGCCGTTTTGTCTTTTTATAAAAGGAAATGATAGAGTAGATTTTGAAAATATTACAATTGTGCAACAAAATATTTCCTAAAAATAGAAAAATGTAATTAGAGTTGGAATTTTGTAATCAAAATTATTATGAAAAATTGTCAGATTTATTATTTTGAAAGACAAATCGGTTGCAATCGGGTGAGGCAACTTAAAGGAGATAGGGAACGATATTTAGATGTCACCTTGAAATTTATCCTTGTTATTTTACCCACTGAAAAATATTTTTTAATTTAAAATCTACTTTACTTAAATATAGAAATTTATAATGTACAAGGTTTTCGGAAACAGCCAGAAAATTTTTATGTGATAAAATATAGTATGTAATTTAAAAAAATGTCAAAATCTTAATGGTTTCCTAGTTACAGATAAAGTCAAATTTTTTATATCGATTTAATATCTGGCATTCATAATAGGTCTAACAAACAATCTCATATACATGCCAACATGCCATTAGAGGGCACTATACTTCTCTTACAACTATTTGATTTTGGCAAATATGATCAAAACAAGAACGTCACTTTAGCAATAAGGATAAAATAAAGGAATTAAATTGATCAGAAGTACATCAAATTAATTATGCAAATTATGATGATACGTGTGACCAGTAAAATCCGCATCATCTGGGATTTTTTTTGTTAATAGCTTTATTCGAAATTTGACTTTGGCAACAATTTCTGCTTTGATCAAGATAAAAATGAATCAACAAAAAAAAATTTTATTCACGCGATTATTATTATCTGTCGAATTTTAACTTTTTTTCAAAAAAAAAATCAAAAATGGAAAATATCGGAAGAAGTTATGAGAAAAAGTTTTTCTAATTGCAATTTTTAGCCTATGTAGAAGATAATATAGATTTTTTACCGATTTTTTGTAAATTACATCACTGTTACAAAATAACATTCAACGCAACCTACACAAAACTTCTTAGATTTGACAATGCTTCACTCCAGACATATTTTGTTTAGAGTAGCACCATAATATGTGTTTTTCTACAAAATCCAAATAGGGCTATTAAAATTTGGCCACATGTGATGCAAAGTTTTATTTGTTTGTCATAGACAATGATGTTTCTTGTGCACATCATTCTCGATATAATTAGCGTCGCAGACTCAGCGAACATCGAAGACCCTTTTGCAGATGAGTTCAGGTGGAAAATAAGAGAAACTCTAAAAAAATTTAGAAAAACCGAACTAAACATCAGCAAAGACGAGAAAACTGCCCTAGCTAACCTACAGGACTCTAGTATTAAAATTCTACCAGCGGATAAAGGAAATACTACAGTCGTAATGAATGCTAAAACATACAATCAGAAAATTGACGAAGTTTTAAGCAGTTCTAAAGATCCCACATCTGCAATTGAAGGAAGAATCTATCGCGTTCTTAAGAAACATGAACGGTATATTCCTGAGGGGATCCGGACTCAGTTGACGCCACACAATAGCAAAACTCCACATCTTTATGGACTCCCGAAAATACATAAGCAAGACATGCCCTTACGACCCATCACGAGTTGTCGGAACTCTCCGACTTCTGAACTTGCCAAATTTCTTCTTCCAATCCTGAGACCATTACAAGGAAATACATTGTAATGGATTAAAAACTCGCAACATTTCGTAGAAATTATACGTGGAATAGAAGTACAACCAGAAGACCATTTTATTAGCTTTAACGTGGAAAGCCTATACACCAACGTTCCAGTTAAGGACTCACTAAAAATCATAAGAAAGAAACTTGAAGAAGACCAGACCTTAGCAGAAAGAATATCTTTACCACCTCACGCCATTATGGACTTGTTGGAAAGTTGTTTGACTAATTCCTATTTTCAAGAAAAGGAAAAATTCTACATCCAGGATGATGGACTACTGATGGGATCTTCACTCTCACCGGTGGTCGCAAATATTTTCATGGAATAGTTCGAGACGTTTGCAGTTGAATCCACAACTAAGAAACCAAAGTTATGGCTCAGATACGTAGACGATACTTTCATTATTTGGAGTGGAAACGACGAAGAACTTCGAAACTTCATTTTTTATCTCAACAACATCAGCCCAACTATTAAACTCACCATGGGGAAAGAAGTAGAAAATAAATTACCATTCTTAGATGTCTTAGTTGAAAGAAATGGCAGACAAATTCGAACTTCGGTTTATAGAAAAGCCACGCACACAGGACAATACCTTAACTATTTATCTAATCACTCCAACAACAACAAACAAGGAATTATAAGAAATCTCATAGATAGAGCCTTAACTCTCTGCAACTCCAACGAGAACTTGATGAAAGAGATAGATTATATTAAAAATGATCTGACAGCCAATAGATACCCAGTATATCTAGTGGATTAATTTCTTGAACAACGCAGAAATAGGACAATATCGACAACGAATGAAGAACGAAAACCAGTATTGAACATCCCCTATGTTAAAAGCATTTCAGAAAAAGTTAGAAGGATAGGAAAACGATATAAAATCAATGTTATTTTCCATTCAAATAACTCTCTGAAAAGTCGGCTCACTAGGGTCAAACCAACAACTCAAAGAGACATGAAGAACTGTGTATATCAGATACCATGTGAATGTGGCAATTCCTACATTGGCGAAACAAAGAGACCTCTTGACATAAGGATCAAAGAACACCAAAAATGCACATCTCGAGGAGAAACAGAAAAATATGGTGCCGCCAATCATGCCTGGACTCATGGACACCACATAAAGGTGTGAAGCTAAAATACTACACCGAGAACAACATTGGAGAAAACGGAAATTCAACGAAGCCGCGGTTATACATCAGAACCCGAGTTGTTTTAGTAAACCATCTTTAGATATAAGAGAAGTGTGGAAACCACTTCTTAGTAATTGTAAACTAAAACTAAATGCAGCATAAAAAAAATATGATTTTGCCATAGCAGGCATGACTGCACCCATTTCAGTCATACTCTACTGCACTTACTTTCAGTATAAATAATCATGTAGCTAAGGGATTTATTTAGTTTCACTTGAATACGGCTAGAGATAACTACTAGCCGAAACGTCGTGATATTCAACAAAAATAAAGACAATGGAAGTCCAACATATATCTACTACTCCGAAAGTTTTATTTGTTTTTGACCCTGTATGAGGTAACTTCTTAAAATAACTATTTTTGAAATAATACATGTTATAATAAAGGCAAAAAGGTACACAGTGTCATTAGTAAAGTCTGCGTTAGGTGGAAAATAAATTTTTATTTAACTTTACGTAAAGTTTATCTAGTTTCAATGAATTAATTTAAAATTCTGTTATTAAAATCTATTATAAAGCTATGTTATTAAAAAGTTTTAATTAATACTGCGTATTAAATAAAAAAATGTTAACTTTACAGGAAAAAATTGAAATTGTATTAATACATGGTGAAAACACAAGTTATCGTGTAGCAGCCAACATTTTTAATGACAGACATCGAGGCAAAAATTTAGAACAGTCTACTGTGAGTGGGATTATGGCGAAATTTAAATCAACTGGATCGGTGGAAAGTTCATTTATAATACCCCACAATTCTATAAAACGTAGTGAAGAAATCGAATTAAATGTGTGCCTAGATGTTGAGGAACATGGTCAAACTAGTATTGGATATGTTTCTTGCAGACGTGACGTTCAAAGAGAGAGCGTAAAGAAGATTTTGCACGAAAATAAAATTAAACCTTAAAAACCGAAATTTATAAATACTCTTATGAAACAAGATTTTGACATACGTTTGCGATTCTCTTTTTGGTACCAGGGGGAAAACAAGAGAATATGTTCTTTTCCTTTCACGTTTTATGGGCGTTGTTAGCTCTCAAAATTGTAGATGGTGAGCTCAAGAAAATCCACATTTTATAATAGAATACTAAGACCAAAAATATGGTGCTACTTTAAAAAACAAATATGTGGTGCGGTGTTTTAAACGATCAAGTTTTTGGTCCTTATTTTTTTTAGAGATAATTTAAATTCTGTAGAATATTTGCGCTTCCTTAACGCTGAGATTCTTGAAGTTTGGGACAATAGACCTATTGAAATGAGGCATAATCTATGGTACCAGTGTGATGGTGCTCCCATGCATAGTACAAGACATGTTAAAGAACGCCTCTTGGAAATATTTAGGGGCAAAGTTATTGGAAGTAGTATGGAGTAATACTGGTTGGTTAGGTCACCGGATTTAACCCCCTTGATTTTTTCTTGAGGGGTTACCTGAGACAAAATCTTTACAAACAAAGACCTTTCCATAATGTTGATCATTTGGAAACGGTGATTCGAAACTGTATTTTAGAAATAGTGCCCCATAGTATTAGAAATTCCATTAAAGATGTGTCAAGAAGAACAATTGTTTGTATTGAACACAATTGAATGTTATCAATTAAAAAGGTGGAATTTTAAATGAGTTTAATTTTTAAATTATGATTTTTTTATTAGAAAATTTGAGTATTTTCAATTAAACTATTTTCTTAATATTAATGTATAGTACTTTTAGACACAAACTACGTTTTCAAAAATAGTTATTTTATGGAGTTACATTATACAGGGTCAAAAAAAAATAAAATTTGCATCACTTGTTACCAAATTTTAATAGCCCTATTTGGATTTTCTAGAAAAATACACATTTCATAGCGCTCTACCTTAAAAAAATATGTCTCTGGAATGAAGCATTGTCACAAAAAGTTTTATGTAGGTTGCGTTGAGTCTTATTTTGCAACAGTGGTGCAATTTAGAAAAAATGGTCAAAAAATCTAAATTATCTTATACAGGGTGAGTCAACGATTGGATGAAGTAGGTTTGTGCCTTTTCGGTGAAATTAACAAAGAAACTATATTTATTGTTTGATACAGTTTATTTTTACGCAGATTTTAAAAATATTTAGGACTCTACAGGGTGAGCCAAAAAACTAGGACAGCATAAAGTTGTATTTTTTTTTAAATAGAACACCCTATATACGAATCGTATTTTCGCTTATAATTTTAAATCTTTTTTATTAAGGGTTTACTATAACAAAACTTTATAGTTTCTGAGATAATTAAGTTTAAAGAAAAAAAGTCACATTTTCAAGCATCAATTCAATCCTAAATAACGTTTTCAATTTTGTGACAAATATATTCAAATTTGGAATTTAGCAAGGACAAGGACAAGTTAACATAATTTTTACCTAATATTTGCAATAAAAGCTACAGGGTGTTGAACACATCGGCTCAAATTTGAACAAGTTTAAATGAATAAATATTTTTTTTTAAATGGTACACCCTGTATATTTTCATGTTATTTAATAGAGTAATAAAAACCCTAAAAGTTTTGTTCAATATATCCTATACCTATTTATAATAGTTTTTGAGATACTTCAGTTTTTCTTATTTTCCATACTTTTTTACAGAAATAGTCTTCATTATCATAGTAGCCATGTAAAATAATAAAAAGAAACTACAGAAACAAACAGAATGTGGCTAAATATGATGAAATACATTATTCGTTATATTACAACGGCAATAGTTTAATTAAACATAATGTGAAAAAATTAACACAACAATAACGACAAGGCAAATACATATTTACTTTTATACTAAATTGAAACAAAAAAATTACCTATTAAATACTGAGATTAATTATTTCTTTTTAATAAGTGTTCGAATAAACGACCCTCTTGTGCAATGCACAAATTTTGTCTTTTTTGCAGATTTTCTCGGACCCTGGACAAAATTAGTGGCGTTATTGTTCTACTGGTATCCCTAATCCTGTTTCGCATATCTTCCACTGTTGTTGGTGGATTAACATACACCTTATTTTTAATATAACCCCATAGGAAGAAATCTAATGGGGTGATGTCGCAAGACCTTGGTGGCCACTCAATGAAACCCCCACGTCCAATCCATTTTTGCGGATATCGTTGGTCCAAAAACGCACGAACTTCACGATGGTAATGCGGAGGCGCACCATCGTGCTGGAACCACATACTGTCGAGCTCATCCCTATCGAGACCTTGAAGGGGTAGTCCTTCTTGTAGAAAGTTCAGGTAACTATGGCCATTTAGTGGTTCATTAAAAAAGTGGGGTCCAATAATTCGATTATGATGAATACCACACCAAACATTTAATGACCAGTGGTTTTGATGTTGCACCTCTCTAATCCAAAATAGGTTTTCTGTGGCATAATAATGCATGTTGCGTCTATTTACGGCACCGTTACTTCTAAAAGTAGCTTCATCATTAAACATTACCTTGCATAACAAATTTGGATTTAATTGAATCTCCGCATTTATTGTACGACAAAAGTTTACACGACTTTCAAAATCCTGTCCATGCAATTCTTGGTGTAATTCCATGTGATATGAATGAGACCTATATTTCTTGGTAGTACGATTAGCGGTGGATTGTGATGTTTCACATAATGCTGCTAACTGACGGCTACCAATATAAGGATTTTCCTGAACATTTAACAATACTTGTAGTTCTTTTTCTTCAGTAGTTACTGGTTTGTTGACCACTTTACGTTTTGGATAATCAACAGTACCAGAAGAATCAAATCTTTGCATTAAGTTTTGAAAAATATGGGTATTAGGCTGGCGTCGATCAGGATACTTCATTTTGTAAATTCTTTGAGCAAGAAGGCAATTTTTTTAAGCCTCTCCTATTGTATAAATCATATCTATTAACTCATTCTTTGGAAAATTCATTTTACAATATAAGATGAATGCAAAAAAAACCAAACTACACTACATAAAAACCAAAAGAAGCGATTGCGGTTATAAATTTGACCCACAGAAAAATTTACATTGTTTTTGCCATGGCTACTATGATAATGAAGACTATTTCTGTAAAAAAGTTTGGAAAATAAGAAAACCTCAAATATCTCAAAAACTATTATAAATAGGTATAGGATATATTGAACAAAACTTTTAGGGTTTTTATTACTCTATTAAATAACATGAAAATATACAGGGTGTACTATTTAAAAAAAAGATATTTATTCATTTAAACTTGTTCAAATTTGAACCGATGTGTTCAACACCCTGTAGCTTTTATTGCAAATATTAGGTAAAAATTATGTTAGCTTGTCCTTGCCCTTGCCAAATTCCAAATTTGATTATATTTGTCACAAAATTGAAAACGTTATTTAGGATTGAATTGATGCTTGAAAATGTGACTTTTTTCTTTAAACTTAATTATCTCAGAAACTATAAAGTTTTGTTATAGTAAACTCTTAATAAAAAAGATTTAAAATTATAAGCTAAATCGAAAATACGATTCGTATATAGGGTGTTCTATTTAAAAAAATACAACTTTATGCTGTCCTAGTTTTTTGGCTCACCCTGTAGAGTCCTAAATATTTTTAAAATATGCGTAAAAATAAACTGTATCAAACAATAAATATAGTTTCTTTGTAAATTTCACCGAAAAGGCACAAACTTACTTCATCCAATCATTGACTCACCCTGTACAAGGTTTTCGGAAACAACCAGAAAACTTTTATGTGATAAAATATAGTATGTAATTTAAAAAAATATCAAAATCTTAATGGTTTCCTAGTTACAGATAAAGTCAAATTTTTTATATTGATTTAATATCTGGCATTCATAATAGGTCTTACAAACAATCTCATATACACGCCAACATGCCAACATCCCATTAGAGGGCACTTTACTTCTCTTATATCTATTTGATTTTGGCAAATATGATCAAAACAAGAGTGTCACCTTAGCAATAAGGATAAAATAAACGAATTAAATTGATCAGAAGTATATAAATTAATTATGCAAATTATGATGATACGTGTGACCAGTAAAATCCGCGTCATCTGGGATTTTTTTTTGTTAATAGTTTTATTGGAAATTTGACTTTGGCAATGATTTATATTTGATCAAGATAAAAATAAATCAAAAAAAAATAGTAGTTACGTGATTAATATTATCTGTCGAATTTTAATTTTTTTCCAAAAAAAAAATCAAAAATGGGATGGATATCTTAAAATATCGGAAAAAGTTATGAGAAAAAGTTTTTCTAAATGCAATTTTTAGCCCATGTAGAAGATAATATAGATTTTTTACCCATTTTTTGTAAATTGCACCACTGTTACAAAGTAACATTCAACGCAACCTACACAACACTTCTTAGATTTGACAATGCTTCCTTCCAGACATATTTTATTTAGAGTAGCGCCATAATGTGTGTTTTTCTATAAAATCCAAATAGGGCTATTAAAATTTGGTCACATGTGATTCAAATTTTATTTGTTTTTGACCCTGTATGAGATAACTTCTTAAAATAGCTATTTTTGAAATAATATATATTATAATAAAGACAAAAAGGTGCACAGTGTCATCAGTAAAGTCTGTGTTAGGTGGAAAATAAATTTTTATTTAACTTTACGTAAAGTTTATCTAGTTTCAATGAATTAATTTAAAATTCTGTTATTAAAATCTATTATGAAGCTATGTTATTAAAAAGTTTTAATTAATACTGCGTATTAAATAAAAAAAATGTTAACTTTACAGGAAAAAATTGAAAATGTATTAATACATGGTGAAAACACAAGTCATCGTGTAGCAGCCAACGTTTCTAATGACAGGCATTGAGGCAAAAATGTACGACAGTCTACTGTGAGTGGGATTATGGCGAAATTTAAATCAAGTAGCTCAGTGGAAAGTTCGTTTAAAAAACCCCACAATTTTATAAAACATAGTGAAGAAATCCAATTAAATGTGTGCCTAGATGTTGAGGAACATGGTCAAACTAGTATTAGATATGTTCCTTGCAGACGTGACGTTCAAAGAGAAAGTGTAAAGAAGATTTTGCACAAAAATTAAATTAAACCTTAAAAACCGGAATTTATAAATACTCTTAACAAAAGAGATTTTGACATACGGTTGCGATTCTCTTTTTGGTATCAGGGGATATGTTGTTCTTCTTTCACGTTTTATGGACCGCCGAGGCCACTTTCACTTTAAACGGCGTTGTTAGCTCTCAAAATTGTAGATGGTGGGCTCAAGAAAATCCAAATTTTATAATAGAATACAGAAACCAAAAATATGGTGCTACTTTAAAAAAACAAATATGTGGTGCGGTGTTTTAAAAGATCAAGTTTTTGGTCCTTATTTTCTTAGAGATAATTTAAATTCTGAAAAATATTTACGCTTCCTTAACGCCGAGATTCTTGAAGTTTTGGACAATAGGCCTATTGAAATGAGGCATAATCTGTGGTACCAGTGTGACGGTGCTCCCATCCATAGCACAAGACATGTTAAAGAACGCCTCTTGGAAATATTTAGGGGCAAAATTATTGGGAGTAGTATGGAGTAATACTGGTCGGTTAGGTCACCGGATTTACCCCCACTTGATTTTTTCTTATGGGGTTACCTGAAAAAAAATATTTACATAATGTTGATCATTTGGAAACGGTGATTCGAAACTCTATTTTAGAAATAGGGCCCAATAGTATTAGAAATTCCATTAAAGATGTGTCAAGAAGAACAATTGATTGTATTGAACGCAATTGAATGCACATAGAAATGTAATTTTAAATTTTGAGATTTAGAATTGCTTTTAATTTAATATCCAAATACCAAAAATAGTTTATTTTCAATTAAAAAGGTGGAATTTTAAATGCGTTTAATTTTTAAATTATGATTTTTTTATTCGAAAATTGGAATCTTTTGAATTAAACTATTTTCTTAATATTAATGTTTATTACTTTTAAACACAAACTAGCTTTTCAAAAATAGTTATTTTATGAAGTTACATTTTACAGCGTCAAAAACAAATAAACTTTGCATCACATGTGACCAAATTTTAATAGCCCTATTTGGATTTTGTAGAAAAATACACTTTTCATATGGCTCTACTTTAAAAAAATACGTCTGGAATGAAGCATTGTCACAACTAAGAAGTTTTATGTAGGTTGCGTTGAATCTTATTTTGCAACAGTGGTGTAATTTACGAAAAATGGGCAAAAAATCTAAATTATCTTATACAGCTGAAATTTTGCACATGGGCTAAAAATTACATTTAGAAAAACTGTTTCTTATAGTTTTTTTCGATATTTTGAAATATAACCCCAGTTTTCAATTTTTTGGGGAAAAAATTAAAATTTGACAGATAATGCTGATCACGTGACTACTATCTTTTGATTAATTTTCATCTTCATTGAAGCAGAAATTATTGCCAAAATCAAATTCCGCTTTCCGGCAAAACTGGACTTAAATAGAGGTCCAAGTTTGTGGAAAGTACAAGGATGTCTGGGAAAGATACCGGTGGATCCCACTGATGAGTCCACCACCGGTATCGGGACGAAATATCCGTACATTTTAGGTGGTCGCAAATAGTTCGTTAGTTATATGCCCTTAACATCAGGGGCATTACTATGACACTATATATATATATATATATATATATATATATATATATATATATATATATATATATATATATATATATATATATATATATATATATATATCTTATCCTTTCCGGGTTAGAGGTTGCACAGTTAGAATAAATTGTTATAAAACGCAATTCATCCTATTCCACCACCATCGAGATGATGGCCTACCTGTACCACCATACCGAGAAGAAAGTCAAAACTGTGCAAAGGACAGATCAGAAGGAAGCATGCAAATACTAAACGCGGCTTCGCCGACCTCCCGCTGGATGGCGTATATATGTTTATGCGGCTCTCACGGATTCCTCCGTGTGAGATGCAACAGCAGTGGACATATCCACACTATGCCGTTGTGTTCAGCAAACGTATAACTATATGCACCTCCATGTATAGAATGAAGTTAAATGCGAACAGTAACAGTTTTGACTTTCTTCTCGGTATGGTGGTACAGGTAGGCCATCACCTTGATGGTGGTGGAATAGAATTAATTGCGTTTTATAATAATTTATTCTAACTGTGCAACCTCTTACATAGAAAGGATAAGATGGAGAGAAGTTTGCATTTACTGTTCGCATTTAACTTCATTCTATACACGGAGCTGCATATAGTTGTACATTTGCTGAATGTGATTTCCGCACTACAGCGGCATAGTGTGGATATGTCCTCTGCTGTTGCATCTCACACGGAGGAATCCGTGAAAGCCGCATAAACATATATATATATATATATATATATATATATATATATATATATATATATATATATATATATATATCTAAAAAGTGTCCTCACACTCTATGGATCATAACAATTTCGTAGATTTAAATAACATTATATTATTACATTTCGAAAATAAAAGTAAAGGATTGAGGCTAGATTCTTACTGTAGGGCCACTCTCAATACGCTCTCGATACGCTCTACGTCCGGTAAAATATTCTTAAAGGAGAAACAAATCTAGAAAAACGTTTTTTTGAAAAAATTTCGGTATTTCTCCTATTTCTAGGCCGTAGAATACGATTCTAACCTCAATTTTCCATAATTTTTCCTCAGTTTTACAGAAAACAATGAAAAAGTTTCAATTTTTTGCACTAAATCATTAAAATTTTATTACAACCACAAATACCACACTAATAGCAGCTTCTGTATTATATAAAAATTCATAAATTTGCACATTCATATCGGAAATGTCAAGAAAATCATCAAAAAACAAATCAAAACCAAATGGCTTCCGCCATTAAATATTGGTTTGACTCGTTCCTAAAACCCGAAAAATTAGCGATGCTGCCAGATTTCCAATACGATTTTTGTGAAATTTACATATATTCTTTTCTTTCACAGATTGTCTCGCCTTCACTTGATTTTTGATCAAAAATTTTGGGTAGTTAAGATTAATTTTAAGCTTTTTTATATATTATAAATATTAAACTATGTTGTTAACTGTAATCGATAAATTTTATAGTTTATATTGCGAAAGT
This sequence comes from Diaprepes abbreviatus, assembly GCA_034092305.1. Lineage (NCBI taxonomy): Eukaryota > Metazoa > Arthropoda > Insecta > Coleoptera > Curculionidae > Diaprepes > Diaprepes abbreviatus. The sequence continues at coordinate 2,565,085 of JASJET010000106.1, forward strand.
ATAAGTTTATGTCTTTTTAGGTTAGTTTATATTAGTTTCAGTTTTACAAATTAACCAAAATCAAGCTAAACCTAAACTAACCCGAAATTTTGGGTGGTTAAGATTAATTTTTCCCTGAGACTGTATAAAACATTACAAAAATTGAACTTTATTGTTGTCTGAGATAGTCAAATTTTATAATTTATACCACAAAAGTATCGTGTTTTACGTCCTCGAAATAGGGGATGAGTATCGAATTTTTTCCAGAAAACGTCGTTTTTCTACATTTACAATAAAGTAAATAATTACCAAAATATGTATTTCCTGAAAATAATGAATTAACGAGCGTTACAATTGATGCATTGTTATAAATGAAAAGTCTGCACAAATGTCTTGAAAATATACACAAATATAAATTCCGAAATTTAACTAATGCCACTGCAGGGTACAACAAAAAAAGATCAAGAGAATTTCACGCGTCGGGACGACGACAAACGACCACATTAATGCAAAGCATACACTGGGATGCCGCACTTTCGCAAAATTCTGCTCTGTTTTCTGATTCTCATCTTGCCAACATCACACAACAAATTTGCTATGAAATTTCTTTCTGCGCTTACCCCACATACCTCTTGGATTAATTTCTGCATGTTGGCCAATTTTCTAGGCATTTAGCCTATTTTTGTAGTTTTCAATATTCAACTTCCTTGGAACATATTCACATTATCGATTTCGTGAAGATTTCGATATTGTAAACTCTTACATTTAAAAATATTTTATCGAACCGAAAGCGAACCAAGAGCGTATCAAGAGCGGGCCTATAGTTAGAATCCAGCCCAAATTTACCAAAAAAACTCTAAATAAAATATTTCTAGACATACAGTAATAAAATGAATTTCTTTAGAGTAGACAATAAAATACTGAGTATAAATATACCTTTTTAAAAACATCTTTAGTATTAAAAATCCTTTTGAAAAAGCTCTCGCAAGGTGAAACATATGAATCTACTTCTATTAAACCATTGAAATATTAAAAAGCAAGCAGCGTTTTATTTACAAGTGTATAAAAATGTTTCAAAGGAACCAACTGCAGAATCAACACAGTGTACAAGGAGAAATTGATAAACAGGAACTTTCTTCTGTAGCAATAATTTCGTTTCAGCTCTCGCTTTTAAGCGGTTCGGTCTTCAACTCTCACTGTTATTTATTCTTCATATTTTAAATATGGATAATGCCAATACTTTTTCCCCTCCTTTTACTCTTTACCTTTCGTTCCACATTATTATGGTGCCTATTTCATTAATATTTCACATTGAGATGTATCTTTCTGGCAATTTTCATAGTAGTTAATTGCTGGCTTGATTATTATCCACTCTTTGGACCTTTTTTAAAGCCCATTGTTTTGCCAATATCTAAAGCAAATATAATTTTCTATATATATATATATATATATATATATATATATATATATATATATATATATATATATATATATATATATGTTGGTAAACAACCAATGTAGTAGTATTAATATGTTTATGTTTGATTAAAGAAGATGTTTATTTGAAGAAACGCATAAGATAAATACTAAACAATACTGAAACTAGGAAATACTGATTGTACAATATGCAGGATGTTTAACTCTTTGTTTATACTTTGTTGCCCATACAATGAAACCTCTAATATTTTATATGTCTTCAAATTCTGTTAATAAAATATGGATGAATATGAACAGAACTAATAAATAAATTCCTTGTTTTTACAATTGTCATAATTATTTGCACAAAACAATTTTTAATTTACCAATTTTCACGTATGCAGTTATATTTAATGTAGAAGTAATTAAAACTGGATTTTCTTATTTTATATTTTATATTCATTATGATAAATAAATTATTAAACGAATAATATCATTACGAGGGTAATGTAGAGTAATTTTAAAATCACCATATTGGAGGGTTTTAGCCGTAATAACAAGGAGAATGACATGGGCTGCCTTTGGAAAGTTGCAGTACGTATTAAGAGATAGAAACACACCAATCAACCTTAATCGGAAAGTGTATAACACGTGTGTCTTGCCTGTTGCTACTTAGAGCATGGAAACAATAACACTAACCAAACGAAACGCAAATAAGCTCCAACGCTCCATGGAGAAACAAATGTTAGGAATTTCGTTACGGGATAAAATACGAAATCAAGTAATAAGATCAAGAACCAAAGTAGTTGACGTCATTGAACGCATATCACGACTAAAGTGGCAATGGGCGGGGCACATAGCCACTAGGTAAAAGCCCGATAGGTGAACAAGTAAATTACTGCAACTGGCAGGCTACAACGCAGATGGGTAGATGAAATAAGACAGTTTGCGGGAAAAGACTGGCTCCAGTAGGCGAGAGACAGATCCCAGTGGAGGACCATCGGAGAGGCTGATGTCCAGGAGTGGACGTCAATGAACTGAGAAAGAAGAAGAATGTAGAGTGGGTAAAGGATATACGATTGTTATAAAACAGTTGTATATTTTCATCATAAACTCACAAAATAAACAATAAAATAAGAAATTTTTAATACAATATATTTTTAGTAAATAAAGAATTAAAGAAGGATAAAGCCATAAATATTGAGAAATCTACAACTCTGAAATATATGTATTCTGAGAAAATAGGAGATTTTAGAGTGGTGTAAAAGAACTAAATAATTGCTCTAATTTCATTTCAAATATTGTTATTTTAGAGATATAGACAAATCATTAAAAAAAAAACAACTATTTAAAAAAATAAATAAATATGGTGGATCCAATATGGCGGATTAAGGATTCTACATCTCTCCATTTTGACTAGAATCAGTATTGGGGGATTTTTGTTAGTGTTAAAACGAATTTAAAATATTTTTTAAAAAACTTAATCTGGCGGATTCAGTATGGCGTCTTAAAAATTTTTGCATTTTGGATTTTCTCAAAAATTGATATAGGGGGTGAAAACTACTTTTTCAGGATTCAATATGGCGAATCAAATATAGCTGGCTAAAATTTTGCATTTTTTGATTTTGTTCAGAGGTGGGACTGAATCATTTTTTAGGATGTAAATAGCCAGTATTTTTTAAAAATTTAGTATGTCAGATGTAATATGATGGTCTAGAAATTTTAAATTTCCGTATTTTATCCAAAATTGGTATTAAGGGGTTTTGATTTAAATTAGATTAAGACGTTAAAATTATTTTATTGAAATTCAATATGGCGGATCCAATATGGTGGGTTGAAAATTTTACCTTATTAGCATTTTTTCAGGTTTGGTATTCGGGTTTTTTCGGGGTCGTGTATTACGAATATGGAGTTAATTTTTTACAATTATTAGGTAGACAAGATACAATATAAGGGAGTGAAAAATTTACGTTTTTCTAAATCTAAAATTGACATTGAGGGGTTCTAGGAGCGTGTACAAACTCAATATGCAGTGTCAAATATATCGGGCTAAGAAATTTACGTCTCAAGTCCTTTAAATATCAAAATTGGAAGGTTTTGAGACCTGTATTACCAATCTAAAATTAATTTAAAATTTAAGATAGTGAATTAACTTTGACAGACTAAATATTTGCTTGACACAATTTCACTGGTATTTGGAGAACTCTAATAATCAAAGAATTTTTAGTGGTACATTTTACGGTGAGTTGCTATTTTGGATAAACTGAGTACTTTTTTGTCACCTTCAGTTATAGCGAGGTACACTAATCTCAATTAGTACTTAGTTCAAATAATTTATAGATATCATAATGAATTCAAAACTAAAAATCAAAAAATAATATTTTTATAAAAAAAAATTAACCGACTTCTAAAAATCCACTAAAAGTGAAAAATAAATTTTTATATGAAATTGAAATTTTTGAAGTCGGCGCCAAACTAATACCTGACACACACGCACAAACAGATTAAAAATACTTTATTTTATTTGCTTCCTTACCATAATTCGTATATATTAGAAGTTATTTATTTTACTTAGAAATAATTTGGCACCGATTTCAAAAATTTGAGTTTCATCAAAAAGTGTATAGTATTTTTCCACTTTTTAGCGCACTTTTAGAAGTCAGTTCAATTTTTTTTATAAAAATTTTATTTCGTTTTTTGCTTATAAAATTAAAACTTCTAAAATCAGCTTTGCAGTTCCATTTTTTCATTAATTTAAAAGTTTATTTGAGCAACATAGATAATTTAAGTAATTAAGTTAATTAAGATTGTTGACCTTCAAAAATGATTGCCTAACTTCCTCTTATCCTTTAGAAATAGCGAAACGAAGAAAACACTTTATTGGTACTTTTGTTCGGGCTTCATGTTGCTTTTGTGTCATACAAGACCCCAGGAAAAGGAAAATAAAGATAAAGTAATGGAGATTCTGCGAAAGTAATAAGTGAAGTCTGGAGAAAATTGGGTCCGCACTCAAAAATAACTTAATAAGAATGTATTACATTTCGTATTGTTATGTGTAAGAGAAAATTCAGCTTTAAAAAAAATAATTTTTACACAGAGCGCCAAAGTAATATTTACCATTTCCTCTCCTGTGACAATTAAAGAGAAAAAATAGTTAGTAAATTAATTACTTATTTTAAAGAAATATAAATAGGAGTATATTTTGTTACGTATCTTAAATAAATAAATAAATGTTTATTGACTTACCAGCCATTTACAAAGAAAAAAATCAATACATAAGTATAACAATTTAAATCCCTAATATCACAGGCATGATCAGAAACATAGAACGAAACATTGAACAAAGATAATCAGACAAATATAAAAATATATGAACTTAAAGACGTACTCTATAGATAAAATAGGGTATAATATAATCATACAAACACAAAAGTTAAACCAAAGAGGCATAATATATATATATATATATATATATATATATATATATATATATATATATATATATACATATATATACACTAAAACGAATTACCATCTATAGAAAAATGACTAGATTCATATATCACAGGGCATTCTTTATTTTTGAGCTCAATAAATTCAATATATCATTGGAGAAATCTATATAATTTTGGATGTAAAAGCTAGTGAGAGCTGACGAAAAGCCATAGTTTGTTCTGTGATAAGAAACACTAAACAGATTGAATTTTCTCAAAATCATCTGTGGAACATTTATGTCTATCATAGCCAATAATTCAGGAAAATCTATTATCCATTCAAAATTTTACAACAGGTGCTCGTATCAGTATATGGTCTCCTTTCCCTAAGATGTATCAAATTAATGGACTGTTCTTCATATATGATGTCTTCACTTGGTGTCCCCCTTTTAAAACCTACAAATCTAAGGAATCTTTTTTGCACTCTTTCAATCTGTTGAATACACTACACATAATAAGAAGACCATACCTGACAATCATATTCCAAGACTGATCTAACATAGGAACAAAATAATGTTCTAAAGCAAGCAATGTTATTAAAATCATGCAAGGTTCTTTTAATAAAATCTAGTAATTTTAATGCTTTATTAGTAATATGATTAACATGAAAGTTTAAACTTAAATTGCAGTCAAAATATACTTGTAGGTCTTTGAGATCTTTTTTAGTTTCAAGTGATATATTATCAATCGAATAATCATGTTGAATAACATGCTTAATGCGATAGAATATCAAAAGAAAACATTTACTTACATTCAATTGCATACCATTTAAATTGCATCATTCACTCACAGCATTCAAATATTTCTGAAGCCTCATACAATCTTCCACGTCCTTGGCTATTCGAAAAAACTTAAAATCGTCAGCGTATAAAAGACACTTAGAATATTTCACACATTTAATTACATCGTTGATAAAAATATTGAACAAAATTGGAGCTAAATGCGAATCTTGCGGTATGCCAGATGAGACTCAAATCTCGCTTGAAATAAAAGTGCCAATTTTTACCTATTGTCTCCTATTTATTAGGTAACTATAAAACCAATGCAAAAGGTTACCAAATATGCCATATTTTTCCAACTTTCTCAAAAGTAGAGAATGATTTACCTTGTTGAAAGCCTTAGAGCAGTCCATGTAAATAGAGTCAATCTGATTAGTGTCCTCAACAGAATTTCTCATAAAACTGCTTATAAACAAACAAATTACTTACAGTAGATCTACCTCTGATGAAACCATGTTGGCTTTCACTTAAAATAGATTGAAATTTTGATTTGATTGTAGAATCGACAATCATTTCAAATACCTACGCAATCAAAGACACTTTACTTATTCCTCTATAGTTAGTAACTTCAGTCTTATCACCATTATTAAATATAGGTATTACAAATGACTTTTTTCAGATATCTGGATAAATGCCAGTTGCAACTGATTTTGTAAAAATAAGTTACAAAATACATGAACGCTTTTTTAAAAATATCACAAATATTGTTATTAGGTCCAAGAGATAAATGATAGTTTAAGCTAGAAATTGCACTATAAACATCAATCACACGAATATCACAAGTACTTATAGGCACAGACTTAGGTACATTAAAATTATATACATCATATTCTTTATCACAATAAACAGATGAAATAAAAAATCTTGCAAAAATGTTAGCTTAAAATTATGATGAATTTAGGTAATAAGATTTTCTTCATAGTTAAAATTTCAATTTTGCAGAAATAGAATATTACACATAAAATGTAATCACCAACTTATCTCTACGACGTCTGAAAATAATTTTTACTTCATACTACTGATCTATGAAATATATTCTTGTTCCTGAAGCGAAATTTCCCATTGAAAGCCGGACTTTTTATAAAATTATTTTCCTATTATGGTAATAAGAGACAGTTTTAGTCAGAAGATTTGATATCAAGGGAAACAGGAACCGCATTTGTTTTAGGCGAAATTCTGGTTTCAGCATCTTTTCATGCCGTAAGCGACTAAGAATTAATGAATAATAAGAAATATAAGTATATTTAGTATTGAGGAGTTTTGAAATTATTTTTATGAATATGAAAAACATTGTAAAATATATTTATTTAGAGCATATAACATAAATGACAATAGGTTAAAAGAAATAGAAAAAAAGTTGCAAAAGAATGAAATTAAATTTTTCTATCAGAAAATAGGAAACACAGAAAGAGGATATCAGAATAATAGTATTTTTATGAAGGATGGAGATAAAAAAAAAACTTGTAAGTCAGATAGAAACAGTCAGGAAAGGTGAAGGGCCAATTTTAAAGAATTAATAATCAATAATGATACTACAAAAGAAGAAAATTCTATATAGTGTAAGGGCCAAGGGGGTCCCAGTTGCCTTTTTAATTTATATTTACCTACCCAAGTTTTTTTTATGTTTTCTTAACCCTTGAACAAGAACTTTTGAGTAGAAGTCCGCCAAAGTGGTCCTAAGGTTATTATAAAGAAATAATTGTTAAAACTTTTAAAAATACAATGTTCCTAAATTGTGAATTACTCACAGCTGCAAGGACGGAGTAGCTGTGACATACATGATCCCATTTTTTCACGCTCTCTATGATAAGAACTTTGTTTTGTACATACTTTTAACTATTGACTAAAAGTTAGGTATTCTTCATTCATGTCGCCAATCCTAACCGTTTTCAAAGAAACGTCATTTTATTTACACAGTTAGTCCCCTAATTTCTGTCGGGTTAAATATGAAAAAATAAATTTTCCCTTGTCACCATAGTTTAAATAAAAATTGAACTAACTGCTTAGTTAAACACTTTGTAAGAGGATACAACACGGGCTCCATGAAGTCTGATACACTCGCGGGCACGATGAACTGAGGACTGCTCTACCCGTCGCATTTTCCCTTATTTGATCACAATGAAACATGGTTCCTCGTAAAAGTTCCTCGATACTATTGACCGAAAAGGAATAAATCAAGGTTTTTAGGTGTCCCCACAGGTAAAAATCCAACGGCGTTAGGTCGGAAGATCGAGAAGGCCAGACTTATCCAACGGATTGAATAGACGTTATTCATTGCTCCCGCACAATAACGCCGAAATGAGGTGGTGCCTCATCGTGCATGTAATACACGTTCTGGAGGAACTCCAAATAAAGTTCTCCATTGAGTCGTGCCGGCAATACAAATAGACTAATTAAAAATTGCCAGTAATTCCTGCCCAGACATTAATTGATTGAAACCGATGTTGATGACGCGAAACAATAGTTGCATGAGGATTTTCATCAGCCCATACATGTGAGTTATGTAAATTTATGATACCATTTTTGGTAAACCAGTGCTAATGAAGTTTACATTATTTCGTTGCTGATCCTATAGCCAGTTTGAATACTGCATTCCACGGGGAAAATCTTCACGAATCAGTTCATGCACTTCAAGCGCTGATAATTTTCGAGTGTTCGTTGAAGGAATGATAGCATTTAAAATATATTCCTCTAATTGCGGCATACGTACTATTCTTCCCCGACCAGCATCAGAATTTCTTTTTCCAAAATTTCTTAAAATTAGGATGAAATTTAATAGTATTACTTAATTAAATGGAATCGTCTATCATTCTCCCTTAGACGTTCGTCAACTCGTTGAAATGTTTTCTGATCTGGAAGAACATGATTAGGATATATGTCGTTATATAACCTCCTGGTTTCTAAAACATTGCAAGATGAAAGATCATACATCAGATGCATATCTGCATATGCAATAAACGTATATTCCATATTTCAAATTACTTCACAATTAGTTTCACCATGAAATTCAAAAATCAGTAAATTATATCCAATTAAAGAACTAATGGGTCAGCGATGTGAAAGTAGTCAAGTTCTGAAATGCAGGGTATTTATTTCTTTCGTACTAGCAACGTTTGCACCAACAATACTTTGTTTTTGGTGCCGATAAAAAATTATAATAAAGAATAACTATAACGATTAGTACATATGACGTAATTTGTTTTTTAAAGTTTTAATTTGGAATAAATTAACATTATATCCAGCATTTTTGTTCTTAAATAATAAACATTTTTCCCCTTTAGACCAATTAAAATATGTATGAAGTGTCTGGAAACTTCAGACATAATATAATATGCAAGCTGCTACAGATTCAAGAATCTCTAATGAGTTTATGAAAGTTATATACAAATAAAGTGTTGAGAACTCAATTTTCACTTACTTGGATCAAAGGTTGGTTAGAAGAGTGATTTGCTGCAATAATTGTTGTTTAAGTAATCTTGAAAAGCAGATGAGTGTAATTTTAGACTTAGTAGCTTACCTGCAACAAAACAATAATGTAGTTAGTATTATAATTCAATTAAAAGCAAGTGGTTAAAGTGGTGTTTATTTTGATAAAGAGACTGCAAGAAAAATAGTTGAGGAGATGATAAAAGTGGATAAAAAAGTATTTAATAGTGAAATACAAGATCAAATAATGAAGGAGAATAATTAAATAGACATCTATTAAGATTGGCTATTTTGCATTGAATTAAATAACTTTTTTTGTTTTTGTATGAAGGTTATAGATAATTTTGAAGATTGGTTAAGAGGCAGATGTTGAACGTACATTGTCTTGTTATCTTGTTAGATTTACTACTGAACGAGAGATACAGTTATTCTTAAAAAAATCAAAATTTCAGTAAGAAATAAAGAAATCTTTCTGCCGTATTTAAATAGTTTGTAATATATGTAATTCTCCTTTCAGGCAGAGAATATGAAAAATATTTGTACAAATAGTTTATTTCCTGCAAATATAGCTCCACTCACGAGATCATGAGGTGATCGAAACGTCTATGGAGAGAGGACCAGAGCGATATTGCAGGAAATAAACTATTTGTACATATATTTTTCATATTCTCTGCCTGAAAGGAGAATTACATATATAACAAAATACAGTTATTCTGTCGGGATGTCCTGATCGATTACTTTATTGAAGTTGTTAAAACTTCTTCAACTGTAGAATACAAGTAGCCAATACTCTCTAAACAAGATTTCAACCATTCCGGTTTAACCAAGAGAAATTGTACGCAACCATGTTGTCTTAGGAAAACACCCTTAATTTATATTTGACATGTACAACCTGGTCAAAACGTCGTACATACAGACATATACAAAGTGTCCCACCGGACACCAATTCGATCTATATATGGAAAACTACATATAGGAAAATTTTGAAAATTTAACGGTATACTAATGTCGATTGGGCAACACGGCTAAAATATTTTCAAGAAGATGGTGCTGCCGATTATACCGAAGTAGGTGTCAGCTTGTTTATTTTAAATATATTACATTTTGTATGTAATGTCCTATACCTAAGTCTAAGCATTTTTGACATATTTAAGTTTTTATGTCAAAAATGATGTTTGCAGATCCTCAAATAATTATCACTTTTTCCTTAAGGAAGCCTTTTTATTTAATTTGGGTTGGATTTCTTGCTAAAAGTGGCCTTCTTTATTACATTTTTAGAATATTTTGATAACACGTATTACAGGATATTCAAAAAATAAAAAAAAATATTAAATTGAAAAAATCGTCAAAAGTCAGTTTTTTCAAATGGAAAAGCCAAATTTTCTTATTTTATCTTATTTAGTACTAAAAATAAGGGTAAGTTTTTTAAGGTTGTCTATGCCGAAAATTTTTAGTTTTTGAAATACTGCCAATTTAATATTTTTATATAACCATTTTTCTGCGGATTTTTATTTCAGTTATAATTTTAATTGGTTATGACGTTTTACTCATATCATATCAAATTCTGAAGAAATGTATGAAGCTGTCACCAATTAAAAGTTATCTATAATCATGCAGAGGCGCTTAAATTATACAAACAAAGATTATTTAAACTTATTCATTATTTATGAAGAAGGTGATAAAGTAATATCAAAAACATGTGACACATTTGCCATTGACATCCGCAAAAACAGAAGCCATCAGAATATGCTGTTAAACAAGTTATCGACAATTTTGAGAACTCTGAATCCGTCCAGGCCATATAGCCCAGGAAATGGAGTGTTAAAAACTCAAATACTGCCTGCGATCTGATTCCAGAAATGGATAGGGGAAGGTAGTAGAAATGACATCTCATCTCGTGTCTCAACAAATTTTGGTTGGAACATTGCTTTTTTTTAACAAATAAGTTTTCCCCGGTTTTTTGGCTTTTACGGAAAATCTAAGGGATTTAGAGAAAAATACTCCATAGACGAATTGTACGACTTAAAAATATCTTCAAAATGACTTTTTGTTTGTCCAAATCGGTCTGTAAACAAAAAAGTTATTGCAAATTAAACATTAAAAATGGCTTATTTTTCAATTATTAATAACTTTCTTAATATTTATTGAATTGTTTTCAATTTTACCAGAATATGAGTTTTAAAGTGCTAAAAAAGTATGCGGAAGTTGGGCGCTGTCGGTCCAACAGTTTTTGTACAATTGCAATTGTTTATTAGAAAAACGAAAAAAAAAAAGACTATTTTTGATTCGTTGTACCGTCGTCTAGGAAACAGCTACAGAGTTCTGTCTGTGCTCATTCTCTTCACAAAGACTTAAGCTATCATGTACTAAAAAAGTGGATACTTTGTATATTTTGTTTATGCAAAATCGTCATGAAGATATGGGTAGTTTTTCACTTATAAATAAATTAATTCACAACCGCTTTTTTTTGCCGATTTTTCAATGAAGCGTATCATTGGAAAGGTGGTAAAAAAACACGAAGTTTTGAAATATATATATATATATATATATATATATATATATATATATATATATATATATATATATATATATATATATATATACATATATATATATATATATATATATATATATATATATATATATATATATATATATATTTACTTTTAGGAACAATTATATTCGGCCCCCTCCTACTCCCCAAAAATTATATTTGTCAAGATTTCGCATTTTTTGCTTTTATTACATATGTATGAACTAGAAATAATAATATTTTTGGGGGTGTTGGAGGGGGCCGAATATAATTGTTCATAAAAGTATATATATATATATATATATATATATATATATATATATATATATATATATAATAAGGTATGTAATCGTTTTCAATGAAAAAACATGAAAAAAGAGTTAAAAAAAAATTTAAATATACAAAATGCAATTTTTAGGGGGGTGGGGGTGGTTCGAGAAAGTTGAACATGTGCCCAATATTATTTTTTCGATGAGCTTCCCCAAAAAATTCAAAGAATGAAAGCTCTACGTTATTTAGAAGCGGAGATATTACTAATTGTTCAAGCGCGCGCCCATTTGAAGACGCGCTCTCACTTTGTACTCGGTGAGATCCGGTTACCCCCTCCAACTTACCTTATCTGGCGTCCACCACGTACCCTCAGTTTAGCGATCTCTTGAAGAGTTGATGACTGTGTATAAATTAACCTCAATTGAATGATTTCATATAATTTAGGCTCTTATTAATGAAATGTAAAAAATTTAGCTCTTAATATAAATAAACAATCGCTCTGTGATTTTTTTGAAAAAAAATTGCTAACTCAGCTTGGTCGTAGAGAGTTTTTTCTTCAAAATTCATGTTTTTTTTACCAGCTCTCCAATGATATACTTCATTAACAAATCAGACAAAAAATGCGGTTGTTAATTAATTTATTTATAAGCGAAAAACTACCCATAACTTCATGACGATTTTGCATAAACAAAATATAAAAAATATCCAATGAGCACTGACAGAACTCTGTAGCTGTTTCCTAGACGACGGTACAGCCAATCGAAAAAAGTCACTTCGTTTTCCTAAAAAACAATTGCAATTTTACAAAAACTATTGGACTGACAGCACCGAACTTTCGCACACTTTTTATGCACTTTAAAATTAACTTTTTGGTAAAAGTTGAAAACAATTCAACAAATATTAAGAAAGTTATTAACAATTGAAAAATAAGCCATTCTTAATGTTTAATTTGCGATAACTTTTTTGTTTACAGACCGATTTGAAGATATTTTCAAGACGTACAATTCGTCAGATTTTTCTCTAAATCGCTTAGATTTTTCGTAAAATCCAAAAAACCAGAGAAAAATCATTTTTTGACCTATTTGTTAAAAAAGAAACAACCAAAATTTGTTGAGACACGAGATGAAACGTCATTTCTACTACCTTCCCCTATCCATTTCTGCAATCAAATCGCAGGCGGTATTTGAGTCATTTTTACCTCCCAAAAATCTCTTCGTTTCCTGGCTTAATAGTGCAAATGAACAAACCTATTGTTAATAACACAGGTTTACAAAAAAAAAATGGATGCCAATGACCAGACCGTTTTATTCTGATGTAACTAGATGCCCTGAATTGAAATTCCGTTAACCTTTATCGCGTCAGGTTTAAGATCATTTCAAGGTCAAATGCAATAAAAATAACCAAATAAATCTGAAGAAGTAGATACTTACATTTTTGAGGTTGCTGAATCAAAATTTATGGTTCGCTTAATCCCCCCAGGTTGACTAAAAGTCATTTTAGGGTAATTTCAAGATCAAATTGAGAAAAATCCACTGAATAAATCTTTAAAAAATTAGGATTCAGCGACCCTAAAAACCTGTTTTTTTCAGATTTTTTTGGTGGATTTTTCTCAATTTGACCTTGTAATGACCTTAAAATGACCTTACGAGATTAAACAAACCACGAATTCGGATTCGGCGACCACAAAAACCTATGTATTTACTTCTTTAGATTTATTTGGTGTATTTTACTGCATTTGACTTTGAAATGATCTTGAACCTGACGTGACAGAGGTTACCGAACCTCAAATTTGGATTGTACAGGGTGAGTCAACGATTGGATGAAGTAAGTTTGTGCCTTTTCGGTGAAATTTACAAAGAAACTATATTTATTGTTTGATACAGTTTATTTTTACGCAGATTTTAAAAATTTTTAGGACTCTACAGGGTGAGCCAAAAAACTAGGACAGCATAAAGTTGTATTTTTTTAAATAGAACACCCTATATACGAATCGTATTTTCGATTTAGCTTATAATTTTAAATCTTTTTTATTAAGGGTTTACTATAACAAAGCTTTATAGTTTCTGAGATAATTAAGTTTAAAGAAAAAAAAGTCACATTTTCAAGCATCAATTCAATCCTAAATAACGTTTTCAATTTTGTGACAAATATATTCAAATTTGGAATTTAGCAAGGCCAAGGACAAGTTAAGATAATTTTTACCTAACATTTGCAATAAAAACTACAGGGTGTTGAACACATCGGCTCAAATTTGAACAAGTTTAAATGAATAAATATCTTTTTTTTCAAATGGTACACCCTGTATATTGTCATGTCATTTAATAGAGTAATAAAAACCCTAAAAGTTTTGTTCAATATATCCTATACCTATTTATAATAGTTTTTGAGATATTTCAGTTTTTCTTATTTTCCATACTTTTTTACCGAAATAGTCTTCATTATCATAGTAGCCATGGCAAAAACAATGTAAAAGAACATTTTTCTGTGTGTCAAATTTATAACCGCAATCGCTTCTTTTGGTTTTTATGTAGTGTAGTTTGGTTTTTTTTTTGCATTCATCTTATATTGTTAAGTGAATTTTCCAAAGAATGAGTTAATAGATATGATTTATACAATAGGAGAGGCTCAAAAAAATTGCCTTCTTGCTCACAGAATTTACAAAATGAAGTATCCTGATCGACGCCAGCCCATACCCATACTTTTCAAAACTTAATGCAAAGATTTGATTCTTCTGGTACTGTTGATTATCCAAAACGTAAAGTGATCAACAAACCAGTAACTAATGACAAAAAAGAACTACAAGTATTGTTAAATGTTCAGGAAAATCCTTATATTGGTAGCCGCCAATTAGCAGCATTATGTGAAACATCACAATCCACCGCTAATCGTACTACAAGAAATATAGGTATCATCCATATCACATGGAATTACACCAAGAATTGCATGGACAGGATTTTGAAAGTCATGTAAACTTTTGTCGTACAATAAATGCGGAGATTCAATTAAATCCAAATTTATTATGCAAGGTAATGTTTAGTGATTAAGCTACTTTTAGAAGTAACGGTGCCGTAAATAGACGCAACATGCATTATTATGCCACAGAAAACCCATTTTGGATTAGAGAGGTGCAACATCAAAACCACTGGTCATTAAATATTTGGTGTGGTATTCATCATAATCGAATTATTGGACCCCACTTTTTTAATGAACCACTAAATGGCCATAGTTACCTGAACTTTCTACAAGAAGAACTACCCCAACTGCTTCAAGGTCTCGATAGGGATGAGCTCGACAGTATGTGGTTCCAGCACGATGGTGCGCCTCCGCATTACCATCGTGAAGTTCGTGCGTTTTTGGACCAACGATATCCGCAAAAATGGATTGGACGTGGGGGTTTCATTGAGTGGCCACCAAGGTCTTGCGACATCACCCCATTAGATTTCTTCCTATGGGGTTATATTAAAAATAAGGTCAACAACAGTGGAAGATATACGAAACAGGATTAGGGATACATGTAGAACAATAACGCCACTAATTTTGTCCAGGGTACGAGAAAATCTGCAAAAAAGACTAAATTTGTGCATTGCACAAGAGGGTCGTTTATTCGAACACTTATTAAAAAGAAATAATTAATCTCAGGATTTAATAGGTAATTTTTTTGTTTCAATTTAGTATAAAAGTAAATATGTATTTGCCTTATCGTTATTGCTGTGTTAATTTTTTCACATTATGTTTAATTAAACTATTGCCGTTGTAATATAACGAATAATGTATATCGTCATATTTAACCACATTCTGTTTGTTTCTGTAGTTTCTTTTTATTATTTTACGTGGCTAATATGATAATGAAGACTATTTCTGTAAAAAAGTATGGAAAATAAGAAAAACTGAAATATCTCAAAAACTATTATAAATAGGTATAGGATATATTGAACAAAACTTTTAGGGTTTTTATTACTCTATTAAATAACATGAAAATATACAGGGTGTACCATTTAAAAAAAAAGATATTTATTCATTTATACTTGTTCAAATTTAAGCCGATGTGTTCAACACCCTGTAGCTTTTATTGCAAATATTAGGTAAAAATTATGTTAACTTGTCCTTGGCCTTGCTAAATTCCAAATTTGAATATATTTGTCACAAAATTGAAAACGTTATTTACGATTGAATTAATGCTTGAAAATGTGACTTTTTTTCTTTAAACTTAATTATCTCAGAAACTATAAAGTTTTGTTATAGTAAACCCTTAATAAAAAAAAATTTAAAATTATAAGCTAAATCGAAAATACGATTCGTATATAGGGTGTTCTATTTAAAAAAATACAACTTCATGCTGTCCTAGTTTTTTGGCACACCCTGTAGAGTCCTAAATATTTTTAAAATCTGTGTAAAAATAAATTGTATCAAACAATAAATATAGTTTCTTTGTAAATTTCACCGAAAAGGCACAAACTTACTTCATCCAATCGTTGACTGTACAATAAGAAATTATGGCGTCCTGGTAGTAAATTTATATCATTAAAATTTAAATGGTAAGTTAGGAGTTTTTGAATTATTCTATTTATAAACGGTTGCTATTTACTTTTAGAGGAAGGCTAGTTGAACATTTTACATAATTCTGAAAACGACTATTTAGACAATTTTCCCCTCGCTGTTATAGAATCCTGTTTTACCAGAATGATGGCGCACATCCACATAGTGGCTACCTTTCGATAATTTTTTATAAAATACTTTTGATGCTCGATGGATAGCCAACAATGATCCTTTTGTTTGGGCGTTTTCTATTTCTTGTACAGTTCAAATCGAATTTATAACAATACTATAACAACTACGGAAGATTGCAGGGAGTGAGAGAGGAATGAATTTGCAAGTTGCAAGTCCCGAGTTAATAAGAAAAGCGACCCATAAACAAGTGCTGTTCAGATGCGAAAAATATCTGGAAGCTTAAGGGCGCCAGTTCGAATGAACAGATATATATTTTTTTTAATCTAGAGTTATCTTATTTAAGTTTTTTTTTCCTTTCTAAATTAATTGTTATTTTGATGTTTCCAAAGTTCTTAAAATGTTCTATAGTTTGTTTAACAGCATAGAATGATGGATTCTGTTTTAGCGGATATCGAACGGTAAATGGATCACATGTTCATGACATAAATTTATCACATTCTCCATAAATAATAAATAAGTTTATTTATTATCTTTTGTATAATTTATGCGCCTCAGCATGATTATTAACAGTTTTCAAATGATATGGGACAGCTTCATACATTTCATTAGCATTTAATCGTTTTTTAATACCGTCATAACCAGCTATAATTTGAACGTCATGGCTAATGTTATAAATACATGCTTATTTTACGACAAAATATTAAATTTCAGATTTATTATTGCCCCAAAACTTCCTAAATAAAATTAATTAAATAATACGGCATACAGTGCTAAAACTACAATTCTTCGATTGCGGGGAAACCCAGACATTAAACACCGCGGTGGCGGCACTTTGAGACGGTGCTTCCCCGAATTCAGAATGCGACGTCACCACTACTATAAAAGCGAAAAGACAGCGGCGTAATTCAGGACATTACGGGTTGCTCTCTTAGAGTCAACTTGTCCTTTTTCTGATTGAGTCTAGCTTTCGGGGGTCACAAGATTGTTTCCTTATTAGGACAAATCGTTGTTCTTAAAGTAGATTGTCTTGGACAACATAAATTCTTCTGACAATAAAGAATGTGCACGTGTCTTACATTACTAAAATAGAAATTAAAAAGATCGCCGATAAAAAGGCAAGGTTAGTGACGCGTACGAATTACTTAACATTCACAGGAAAGGTAAATAATTCGGGATTCGGAGACTAAATCTTGTTTAGTAATGGTCTTGCCAACAAAACAAAGCGATCATATGTTTGGTTTAAGGAGAGCTACGAGTCGAGTGTAATACTTGGCAGAGCTAATCCACAAAAGATTTCTTGCCAGTCCTGAATGGTTTAGTAAGCCCGAAAAACGCGTCCTGACTTTAAAAAATAATTACCAGAACACGACCAAGTGGAGATAACCTGGTATTGGCATTGCGACTAATAGTCATTTTCGTGTTGGCTATAAAGTTATGAATACCGATCTTGACAAATAAAACCCGAACGTGACAGTGGAGAGCGAAATAATCCCGAACTTGACTTGAGGAAAAAAAAACAGTACTGATTAAAAAAAAACAGTGAATGAAAAGTTAACTAAGAGTCGAGGACGACTGTTACTTGATAACCTCTTCCTAATTGGCTCATTCCTTAGAAGTGTTCCTTTGATAAAATAAAATTTAATTAATCTTCGTTAACTCTGAGCTTCACTCATTCCTCTTCTATCCCAGTGAGAGGGAATAAAGGTGAGGCGGCTAGAGTTTTCATTCTAGTCGAGAGGTTTGGCGGGACTTTACAAACAATCCCTGATTTGTGTTAAAACTTCGGTTTTACACAAATAGTTGATAATGCAAAAGATTCTTAAAATAAATTAATCCCTACGGTAACGAACTTCCACGTTTCCTGAAGGATAAAATTAATCCAATAAATCCGGCATATGCGTAAATAGGTCCATATTCTCGGAGATGGGTACAAAAATACCGAATAATGGCGAGATACATTGACGTCTCGTTAGAATTGAAAAATAGTTTAAAATCGCGAAAGGTAGATGAAAGAGACCCTTGGAAAAAATTATCAAAAATTCGGTAAATTCAAAATTAAGATATAAAAAAAAACACTCATTATACGACACTAACTAAGAATGTAACTGAACTTAGAATCTGGGGCAAAATGGTCACACAAAAATATTAAATTAGCAATATTTCGAAAACAAAAAATTTTTGGCATTGACAGAATTATACTAAATTACTTTTATTTTTAAAGCTTAATAATATAAAATTAGGAAATGTGGGGTTTCCATTTAAAGAAATTAACTTTTGACGAATCCTCTATTGTACAACTGAAATGAAACAAAGTACCTCTTTTCGCAATATCAGTTGTGTAAATAATTAATGTTGATATCAAAACAATGACGAAAATTTCAGAATTTCATTTAAAATACGTTTTACGAGAGTATACAAAATTAAAATAAATAAATATTTTCCCCATTTCTCCTCCTGTATTGTTGCATGTTTTAACAAAATGAATATTTTATTTAACTAAATAGTATCCATCCATTTCGGCTTTTAATATAAAATAAATACCATGAATATATTGTTTTTTGCTGTTACTAAAACTAAACAAAAATGTTGATAAAACAACATAGATACGTACCTTCAAAATTAAATAAAATCCTATAAAGACTGTAGACAAAATTAGATCAATAAGTTACCGTTTTTTTTTCTGCAGCCAGTTAAAGCAAAAAGTAAATGGATTATTTTCTGAAAATTTCACTATAGTGTTCTCTTTATATGCGCTTCGATCACCTGATGAACTCGAGTTAAATACATAGAAAACAATTGTCTATTTAAAATCCCCATTCTGAAACATGTTTCATGGTGTTTTATGCGACAAGCTGATATTTTAACGTGAATTTAAAGAAAATAAATATTGTCCTTTACAGTGGTCTGACGGGACGAAGTCTGGAGAAAAATTGCAATACAATGCAAATAACCAATTTTTTACTTTAGTTTTATATATATATATATATATATATATATATATATATATATATATATATATATATATATATACGTTTATGCGGCTTTCACGGATTCCTCCGTGTGAGATGCAATAGCAGTGGTCATATCCACATTATGCCGTTGTAGTGCTGAAATCACATTCAGCAAACATACAACTAAATGCATCTCCGCATGTAAATGAAGTAAAATGCGAACAGTGATTGCAAACTTCGCTCCATCATATCCTTTCAGTGTTAGAGGTTGCACAGTTTGGATGAATTGCTACAAAACACAATTCACCCTATTACACCACCATCGAGATGGTGGCCTACCTGTACCACCACACCGAGAAGAAAGTAAAAACTTACCTCCTCTGTTACAGTGATACGGCAGAGGTACATGTTTCGTCTCTTACTAGACTCATCAGGGTACCGACATGCACCTGTCTGTGCAAAGGACAGATCGGAAGGAAGCATGCAACACTGAACGCGGCTTCGCCGACCTCCCGCCGGATGGCGTATATACGTTTATGCGGCTTTCACGGATTCCTCCGTGTGAGATGCAATAGCAGTGGTCATATCCACATTATGCCGTTGTAGTGCTGAAATCACATTCAGCAAACATACAACTAAATGCATCTCCGCATGTAAATGAAGTAAAATGCGAACAGTGATTGCAAACTTCGCTCCATCATATCCTTTCAGTGTTAGAGGTTGCACAGTTTGGATGAATTGCTACAAAACACAATTCACCCTATTACACCACCATCGAGATGGTGGCCTACCTGTACCACCACACCGAGAAGAAAGTAAAAACTTACCTCCTCTGTTACAGTGATACGGCAGAGGTACATGTTTCGTCTCTTACTAGACTCATCAGGGTACCGACATGCACCTGTCTGTGCAAAGGACAGATCGGAAGGAAGCATGCAACACTGAACGCGGCTTCGCCGACCTCCCGCCGGATGGCGTATATACGTTTATGCGGCTTTCACGGATTCCTCCGTGTGAGATGCAATAGCAGTGGTCATATCCACATTATGCCGTTGTAGTGCTGAAATCACATTCAGCAAACATACAACTAAATGCATCTCCGCATGTAAATGAAGTAAAATGCGAACAGTGATTGCAAACTTCGCTCCATCATATCCTTTCAGTGTTAGAGGTTGCACAATTTGGATGAATTGCTACAAAACACAATTCACCCTATTACACCACCATCGAGATGGTGGCCTACCTGTACCACCACACCGAGAAGAAAGTAAAAACTTACCTCCTCTGTTACAGTGATACGGCAGAGGTACATGTTTCGTCTCTTACTAGACTCATCAGGGTACCGACATGCACCTGTCTGTGCAAAGGACAGATCGGAAGGAAGCATGCAACACTGAACGCGGCTTCGCCGACCTCCCGCCGGATGGCGTATATACGTTTATGCGGCTTTCACGGATTCCTCCGTGTGAGATGCAATAGCACACGGCATAATGTGGATATGACCACTGCTATTGCATCTCACACGGAGGAATCCGTGAAAGCCGCATAAACGTATATACGCCATCCGGCGGGAGGTCGGCGAAGCCGCGTTCAGTGTTGCATGCTTCCTTCCGATCTGTCCTTTGCACAGACAGGTGCATGTCGGTACCCTGATGAGTCTAGTAAGAGACGAAACATGTACCTCTGCCGTATCACTGTAACAGAGGAGGTAAGTTTTTACTTTCTTCTCGGTGTGGTGGTACAGGTAGGCCACCATCTCGATGGTGGTGTAATAGGGTGAATTGTGTTTTGTAGCAATTCATCCAAACTGTGCAACCTCTAACACTGAAAGGATATGATGGAGCGAAGTTTGCAATCACTGTTCGCATTTTACTTCATTTACATGCGGAGATGCATTTAGTTGTATGTTTGCTGAATGTGATTTCAGCACTACAACGGCATAATGTGGATATGACCACTGCTATTGCATCTCACACGGAGGAATCCGTGAAAGCCGCATAAACGTATATACGCCATCCGGCGGGAGGTCGGCGAAGCCGCGTTCAGTGTTGCATGCTTCCTTCCGATCTGTCCTTTGCACAGACAGGTGCATGTCGGTACCCTGATGAGTCTAGTAAGAGACGAAACATGTACCTCTGCCGTATCACTGTAACAGAGGAGGTAAGTTTTTACTTTCTTCTCGGTGTGGTGGTACAGGTAGGCCACCATCTCGATGGTGGTGTAATAGGGTGAATTGTGTTTTGTAGCAATTCATCCAAACTGTGCAACCTCTAACACTGAAAGGATATGATGGAGCGAAGTTTGCAATCACTGTTCGCATTTTACTTCATATATATATATATATATATATATATATATATATATATATATATATATATATATATATATATATATATATATATACTAGCTTGTTTTAAATTAATTTTGTCAATGTTTTAATCGTCAAAATTTATAATTATTATATTTTATTTCCATAATAATAAAAATTAAAGTCAAGTTAGGTATTTTATATTTTTTAATTATAAGAAATATACAAAAATCAGGCCTTAACTTTTTTTTTTAACAAAAAATCATAATATTTTAACTCAGACTTTTAATTCTTAATATTACATTGACTTGGATATTACATATGTTACAGGAAATATCAGTTTTCACTCAAGGCATGCTAGTACGTCCCACGTAGTATCCGAAATGGGTAATTTATTGGATAGCAAATAACCTGAAAAAATGAGCCCAAGCGAACCGCGAACGCATGATTAACAAATACTTAATAAATCACCCATTTTGGATATGGTCTAGCCTGTACTAATATGTACTAAAAACTGGCATTTCCTATAACCTAATACATATTAGAACTGCTTTTTCCGGTTCTTAATGCTTGCAAAAATGTCAATTATTTAATCAAAGTTGATTTCTCTTACGCATTTATTTTCTAGTCTTAAAATAGCCAAGCCACTTAAACGTTCCTGACTAATACTATTTCTTAAAAAATTCTTAATTAGGTTCAGTTTGGAAAATGATCGCCCAGCAGAAGCGAAAGTTACAGGAAGAGTTAAAAATATTAATAGTGCGATACACACATTGGGAAACAGAATGTGCTGGCGTGATTTGTACAAAACATAAAATCAACCAGCTCATCTACTGTCGACAATTCTAAATTTTCACGAAAAGCTGAGCGAAAACTGAGAATTTTGGTGGCAAAATTATCAAATGAGTCATCGTCGTATTTATTTCGCAAAACTTCAGCCTGCTGGTGTAACTGTAGCTGTAGTATCAATAGCGATGGTCATAAATAAAGGATCAAAGAATTTAAATATATCAACATTATTTTGAAATCCAGAGAGTAGATTTTTTAAATGACATGATGCAATATCCAAAATTTTCTTCCGTTATGAATTTTGTATCGGAGACAGGTTTGTCAAAAATTTTTGTCACCAATTTAATCGTAGTTGTGACTCAGTTTACAAAGTTCTTCATAAGCATTTTTAAATAAATTGGAAGCCTGCCCAATATTAGACTTTTTACTTTGAAGAACTTTAGAAACTATGTTTATAGAATGAAGAACTTTGGAAAACAATACAGTAAGAAATAAAAGTTTAAAATTTTCTAATTTTTTTAAGTCCGATTGCTTTGGATTCTTCTTCGTAATTTTTATATTTTCATAAAATTTCTGTTAGACAGTTTGAAATATTTTTAAAATTATATCGTAATGCGTCCATTGAATCATTCCTAGAAGACCATCTAGTAGGATTCAATATTTTTAATATAAGTTTACTTACTGGAGATTCTTTAAGTAACTCCACCATTTAATACTATTCTCTGGGGCTCCATTGACAGGATTATTTATAACTAAATTTATATTATGAGCCGAACAATGAACGTGTTGAACATTTTTTTCTAACTCGAGAATTTTAGATTGCATGGCGTTATAAACGCCATTCATAACAGAAGTACCGTCGCACTAACGACCATTTGGCCTCAAAAACCGGACAAAAAGGAGAAATGTAAACTATACAAGTAATCATCGAAATTATTTTTCTTTGTATACCTAAGTAACCTTACTATCATAAAATTATGATAAAGTGGCCCCTCCCCGCCGCTATGCTCCGCACAGTTAATTGCAATCTAAGCTTCGTTCAATACGCACGCATTCGTTCTTGATAGATTTTTTTTTAGAGTTGTTTTTTGGTGTTTGGTATTTTGTAAAATGAATATTACTTTTTTTATGATGGAATCTGAAAAACAAGGTATGTATTTAATTTTAATATATATTATTTAAAAATATAATGACTGTTTAGTTTTCTTATGGACCTAAAATCATATGCAAGAAAATTTTCTGTTTTTTTGTTTTTCTGTTTAACGAATTAGTGTTTTTGAAAATGTTCCGAGCTAGGTCGGGATACAATTCTTTTTTTATAATAAACTATAGACATTAGCCATATCATAACAGTCAAAACATTTTCCACATGTTTCCACCTCTTAAAAAGACCGCTTTAAGTTCCACGGTTTTTTTTGCAGTAATTTTGGTTATTTTTTACTAACATACATATTTTTTTTCCTATAGGTACAGATTTGACATCAAATGTTATTGAGGTATATCAGAAAACGCTATACATGCTTTTTAAACAAAACACATCCAGAACACTTGAAGATAAGATATCATTTATGGAACATAAACTCCGCGAAATGATGAAATGTCCCCAAAACCAGTACCATTCCTTAAGCCATAATTTAAAACATTTTAATAGTGATTTGAAGAAGAGATGGATATCATCTAACTACATAGCAAAAGCCAGCCCTTCCTGAGTGAAACTTTAGAATTGTTAGAACCCGAAGGACTGAATATATCAACAGTTGAAGAGGAAACTGCTGAAATCAATCAATCTGATGAATCCGACCCAATTCGTATTATTTATTGATATTATGTGTTTTTTATGATTTTTTTCTTTCTTCTTATCAAATAAAATGTTAATTAAATTCACTCATGCATTTTTATTAATTTTACATAAGTTAAAATAATTTTGTCCGGTTTTTGAGACAAAATGCTCAAATCGCGGCAAGTGAATAGAGACCCTAAATCAAAAGCTGTGAATTCATTTTGTCACCCTTTATACAAACAACAACAAAAATCTTTTAGGAATTTCCAATTCTTCAATTTAAAATCCATACAGTGTTTACCGCTGTAGTTCGATGTCTATTTTATTGGTATCCTCTTAAATAAAAGAAAGATTTTTCAAAGCAAACAATAATCGATTTGCTACCTGCTGTCAACACAATTATGATCCTATTTATTTTTTCATTGCTCAGGGAAGCGTGTGAATATACATACATATGTAAAAGCAAAATAAAAAACCCTTACATATTTTAATTCATATATACAAATATGTATATGCTCTTATAAAAAATGTTATAACTTTTAAGGACGAATAAATAATCAGGTAGCAAATTGTGCATAAATTCACATGCTTTTATTAGCATTAAAAAATTTAATAGGATTAACAGGCAGTAAATCGTATGATATTAATTGTTTTTCTTAGAATTTTGCACAGTTAAATAAAATATTATTGTTTGTGGCCTTCTTTAGACATTATTAAACAGAATCCATTTAACCCAATTTTGATCGCAATCAGTTTTTGTCAAAATATATTGAAATTTTTTATTTGACAACCATTAATAAAGTCGGTAGAAAACTTTAGAATGTCACACTTTGTAAAAGATAGACTTCATATGGGAAAACGTACAATTACCCCAAGTCAACATATAAAACAATACCCATTACGTTTTTTAATATTACTTCCCTCCCCCCCCCCTAAGTCAGCGCCCCTTCACCCTATTGGTAAAATAATGCCAGAAATGAAATCGGAGCACCTAAAGACATATAAAACGATACCCGTTACGTTTTTTAAATATTACTCCCCTCCCGCTCCCCACCCTAAGTCAGCGCCCCTTCACTCGATTGGAAAAATAATGCCAGAAATGAAATCGGAGCACCTAAAAACGTACAAAACGATAACATTACGTTTTTTTGATATTACTTCCCTCCCCCTCCCCACCATAAGTCAACCCACCTTCACCGATTAGTAAAATAATGCCAGAAATCAACTTAGCGCTCTCAAAAATCGCCGAATACTGATTTTGACATGTCTAGAGTCAAAAACAACGACGTTATTAATTTTGTTCGGTTTTTGAGTCCAAATGTTCGTTAGTGCGTCGTAGCCCTGTCCTTTACACTTTTTAATAGAGATGTTTTTTCTTGAAATAAATTAATAACGATTTTTTTAAACCTTCAGCGTATCAATCATGTGCTATGAGGTAAAATCCAGTAAACGAGTCTTTAAATTAAACCTGTATGATTTCGTTATTAGAATTCTTATGAAAAACAATATAGCGCAAAGCAACACTCAACTGTCCTATTTTATATATATATATATATATATATATATATATATATATATATATATATATATATATATATATATATCTTAGGTGGTATCTAAAATTATTGTATAAAATGGAATTGAGCGAATTTCGTCAATGATTTTGTTTTTTACCTATTTTCCCAACATATGAATCAACTTATTTTGTATGGTTGGGTTAAGCATTTTGTTGAAACTTTTGGAAGTTCCAGTAATATTGGTAAAATGCTATCATAACGATATAACAGGTGTATTATTGTTAGAAAATTTTCTAAATTATCTGGAACTGAAACTTCTTCTATTGGCGTTGAAATTTCCGTACACAAGGCTTCCGTTACTCTCAAGTTTTCAGAACGTTGAAAAATAAGCACTAATTTTCGGCAACTTTGCTTTTTTTATTTCTTGCTCTTTCTTTCTTTTTAAGTTTGCCAACCACTCGATTTGCTTCCTTTATTTTTTTCAATTTTATGCTGATCTAAAACGTGAAACGTCTTACAGAAAGAACAAACAAATTTTGCGACAAACTTAATACATTACATATCACTCATAGTTATGTTAAAAAACTTCCAACTACTCTTAACACTCCCTATACTTAAATATATATATATATATATATATATATATATATATATATATATATATACAGGTTGGGAAAATCAAGAACAGAAACTCGACGTTTCATTTCATTATTCATCAAATAAGAATGAGACAGAAGATAATGCATCGTAAGCATCGACATACGTGTAAATTACCAGTTTGGCACTCGGATGAGGGGTAATCCAATGCTGGCGCGGTGAGAGTGGGCGGCGTATGCTGCCCTAGCACAATAAGAGGATTCCAAGTTATTTGCTTTCATTCGGCCGTCGAAGCGTAAGTATCGAGTGTTGGTATTTCCATGTTTCGAGTCAAGTTTTCTTATTTAAAATGGTAGTTTATTCAACGGAACAAAAAGTACAGATTATTAAGTGATATTATTCTGGTAAAAGTATACATGAGATAATCGGCAGATTTGCATTTACGTGCAAAAATCATCTTATTCCTTCAAAATCTAGAATTTCAGAAATTATTAAAAAATTTGAGACAACCGGTTATCCAAAAATTTGTAAAAAATGCACTGATAACAATGAGGAGCAACCGGCTCCTCAAATTAATGGAGGACGAGCAAATCGGGAGACTGACGTATGTAGTTTAGCGGAAATTAATTTTCCTTGCAATAGTACAGCAATTGCAGAAGAACTTGATATGAACGCTCGAACGGTTCGAAATATTTTAAATCGTAACAAATATCGCTGTTACAAATTGCGAACGACTCAAGAAATTTTTCCGGAAGACCAGGAAAAACGTATGGTGTTTTGTGAGGACATGATGGAAAGGGCTAATAGGGACGACATATTCATCAGCAACATTTTGTTTACGGATGAATCTTCATTCTCCTTGCATGGCCGTCACAATCCTTCTATTGCCGTAGGATACTCTAGAGAGAATCAACATCTCAATATTCCTCAGAGAACACAATACCCGCAAAAGGTTAATGTATGGGCTGATATGTTAGGGAATTTTATCATTGGACTCTTTTATATTAATGGGAACCTTACTGCCAATAAATACTTGGACCTTTTGCGAAATCACGTCATTCCAGCTGTTCGAGCATTGAATATTAATTTTGAGGAAATTTGGTTTCAGCAGGATGGTTGCCCTGCTCATAATGCGAGAGAAGTGCAACAGTTTTTGCAAACTATATTTCCTGAGCGCCTCATAAGCACAAGGGGAACCATTCAAATTCCACCCAGGTCTCCCGATTTGGCATCAAACGATTTTTTTTTTTTGGTTTCATGTTTCCCAAAAAATTTATCGGTACATATATGATCGTGCTATGAATTTGAATGAATTGAGACAAAAAATTAATGAAGTTATTATAAATATAACACCTGAAGTTTTGGCAAATACGCGAACCGGATTTTACAATAGATTGGGTTATTGTCTCGCTCAAAGTGTAAGCCTGTTTGAACACCTCTTGTAGAATTTTAGATCTTTTTACTTACTTAAATAGAATTTAATTATTTGTTTATTTATTTAGAACAACTGAATATGTTACTTTTATTTTTTACCCGAATCAAAGTTTATTTTTGAGAACGATTTTTTTAATGTGGTTTATTAACTTATTTACTTCGAAACTACTGTTATTTTTATTAGAATCAATGTTTATTTTGTAACAGAAATACCAGTTTTCTTTACGCCCAACGGCCAGCAAAAAATTATTTTTTTGTATTTCGAATATTTGATGCATTTAAAACAATAAATGTATCAAATAGTCATTAAATATTCCAAATTCCGTCGATTACGTTATAAGTTTGGACAAAAGCAATACACCCTCCCATTCGTTTCCAGCTACTGATGGTTGGCTGTTCGTTTTTCGAGTCGCACGGAAGTTGGAGGGGGTTATATGTCGTGTGGGCGTTCCCCGACAACGTCTGTCCCGAATTAATCCGAAAGGCTTAGTGGGTCATAATTAAGAAAACGTGGCCAAAATAAATAAAATTTTTGGTTAAGAAATTTAAACTAGAAGTTTGGCTATAGTACTGTTTCAATCAAATCTCGATAATATGAGCGGCCAGGCTCCTTCAGGAGGTAGGCACTTAATTAAAAATAGCTATTTAATTTTGATGATTCGGATAATAATTCGTACGTATTGGGACATGTGAAAAGAGTTGTTAATAAAAAAGGCAATGATTAAAATGTCCTTTTTATTATTTTTGTTACAGTCGTATTATTTATTCATTTATGTTAATCAATAAATATTATATTACTTACAAATTATTTGCATTGGTATTTGTTAAGAAGTCCTAAGCATACAAGAAAAAGTATTTTCGCATTTTTAAAGATTATCAATATCCATGTATTTATTATTATAGTATTATATTTAAAATGTACCTTGAAGTCAAGCGCAATATTTTATTAATGGAAATACAATTATTCTTTTTATTTTATTTAATCCGTGCTTTCGACCCACTGTGTTTTGACGATCCGAAACCAGCGAAAGGTCCTTTCCCGACGCCATTTTTGCTAAAAAACCAGGAAGCAAGGTACGATCCAACAGTATGCTTTATTTCACTTCTTCAACATGGCTAAACGGGTTGTCCGTCGCTTTTTGTTACGTTCCCTTTTTTTAAGAGGTTCTGTTCTCGATTTTCCACACCTGTATATATATTTACATACATACCTAAACCTTCAAGAGAAGACCACACTTATTTATTATCTTTCGTTAAAGATATAAAATTAAATATTTTCGTCACCCTTTACTTTAACTTGACAATACATAAGACAAAACTAAATATGAGAAAATAATAAAATTATTGCGTAAATACGGATCAAACAAGTAGGAAATATTCGCAAAAATAATTATCCACTGCCCGCTTTTCGCGTCCCGCCTTTATAGGCACTTCTCAAAGAAAATAGGCGCTCGGCGCAGTATCGCTACTGTTTGTCAGCAATTTACACATGACGCGGCGCCGCGCTGTTTATTGAAATATGCAGAATTTTGGCAGTTATAAAAGCCTACTTTTTTCTTTAGTAATAGGATAACTACATAAATTTAAAAAAATAATGCTACAACACTACTAGATGTACAGAGTAATAATTTTTGATCATTTTAAAATTCGTACAAGGCTTGTAGGATTTTGCTCGGGCAACCTCACAATGAGTTAAAATTTTCAAAATCATTTAAAAGCCAAGTTTAGTTTTTAAATAGAAACTGT
Organism: Diaprepes abbreviatus; assembly: GCA_034092305.1. NCBI lineage: Eukaryota > Metazoa > Arthropoda > Insecta > Coleoptera > Curculionidae > Diaprepes > Diaprepes abbreviatus. Next base: position 2,594,772 of record JASJET010000106.1, read on the forward strand.
CATTATTTATTGCAGAAATTTAAAACGGGGAAAATTTCCTATCCATCAATAACATTAACGTACGGGGTAAAATCATATCTGAGAGTCGATTCTCCTTATACCATGGACTGAAGCAAATTATTTGACTCGACAATTAAGAGTTTCAGGAAATCAAATGATGAGTCTTGAAGTGATCTTAAATTTGACCTAGACCTTGACCTCAAAGGTCCTTTGAAAGGCCACTTCGGAATTTTCAAGGACACCTCCCATTTTTGACTTCACAGATGTCACATGACCTTGACCTTGACGTTGAGGTAAAGTTCTTGGATTGTAGGTCAACTTAATATGTGGATGTAAAATTCACTGCTTTTCCTATCTATGGTGTCAATACAAGTAGGCGTCGTTCCAAATTCTTAAGTTGACCTTTAATGACCTTGAAAGTCAAGGTTGAGGTCAAATTTTAGGTCATCATAAGATTGCCCGGGTAAAATTCTACAACTTGTAAGAGTTATTTTTTCCATTACTTTTATGAGCTGATCTTAACTTCAACGTCAAGGTCAAGATTCCATCTGTGGGGTCAAAAGTAGAAAATTTCATTTAAAATGTTGAAGGTGATCTTCAAATATCCTTTAACATCAAGGTCAAGGTCAAATTTAAGGTCATTTCAAGATGCATCATTCGATTTCCTGAAACTTTTGTAGAAAAAGTTTTTCTTTATCTTTCTTAGTTGTCGAATCGTCAAATAAATTACACCAATCTATGGTATAAGGAAATTCCACCCTCAAATGACCTTTAGATACGATTTTACCCTTATGCGATTTTTTTTGTTGGGTAGGAAATTTTCTTCGCTTTCCATTTCTGAAATAAAAAATTAGGGTTTCTATTTAAAAAAAATTGACTTGACCTTTAAATGACCCTGGAACTCAAGCCCAAAGTGAAATTTGAGGGCACCATGAGGTTGCCCGGGCCAAATCCTATAACTTTTTTATAAGTAATTTTTTCTTATAAAAATGATGCATATTTTTAGATATTGAGTGGAGTATGTCGAAAATAATTAGAAAAGGAGAGATATTGATGTGTATTTCAGTGTAAATTTTGAATTATCGGCCAAGCGCTATCGGTCTCATCCTCAGAGCTCAGACCCTAGGAACAAGAGAATATGGTCAGTAAATAAGTTTTCTCAGTACTTACTCGTCAAAGGGCACAACTCAACCTTGCCATTTGGATAACAGTCTCCAACGCCAAATCAAGTATACAATTAAAACGTCAATACCATTACAATAAACTTTTACATTAGCAGCTTAATAGATAAGAGTGAGGTTATGCCACACACAGTCATAGCATAATAAAGCAATAAAAATTATTTAAAAATTAAAAAATATATACAAGTATGTATGAGCTTGAATAGAAATTCTCTGTATGAGTTCTTTAATTTATTGTTTATTACATTTCATATCACTATTCATTAATAATGAGAAAAAGGGCAGAAAGGAAGGGCAGTAGAAGTTATTGATCTACAGGGTTACTGTTATCGGCTATTCTCTGATATATTTCGAGCACTTCAGTTCAGTGGCGTGAAATAATTTTCATTTTTGTGAAAAAGCAATAAAGTGCACGAACATTGGCGTAGTTAAAATTTGTTGGAATGTATTAATTAGTAATATATTTAAAATCAAATGTCTGAAACTGAAAAAGGTGATCAAAATTATTATAAGATTGCACCCCACGCAATAACAGCTCTCAGACATTTAAATGGTTTATTAATTTTAAGGAAAAAGTTTCAAAATGGGATTGCGATCATTTACGTTGTTCATTTAGACCATGGTCGAGGCTTCTTATCTTTCTGTATATCTCAAGATACTTTCTGTAATCCAAGGTTTTGGAGTTATTACCTCTGGAGTGGTATAGGTTTTTACTATTATGAGTTGGAGAGAAACTGTGTTTGGTAAAACTAATATGGTGACCAAACATAGAGGCCTGAGGTTTGTTAATATGTTCTCTAAGTCGGACTAATAATGGTCAAATAGTTTTTTCTATATATGTTGAAGGGCAATCTGGACAACAAAACTGATACACCCCACTTTTTTGGATATGAGATATGAATTGTTTGTTATTGACAAAACGGGAACTGAGTTGATTTACACTTTTAAATGAAATCTTCACATTCTGAGTGTGATTTATTAAAGTTCTTGCTATTTTATTAGAGAAGTGACCTAAGTACGAGAGTGAGAAAAAATTTCCCAGTTGAGTTTCATTGTAAAGAGTCGAGCTGTAAACTTCTTTGGATTCCTTCTTGTTTTTACTTTTCTGTATATATTTGTCGATGACTGTATGCTCATATTCATTGTTTATGGCAATTTGTTTGGGAATATTGACCTCCTTGTTTTAATCCTCCGCTGACATGGGAATGTTGAGCAATTTGTTTACATAGCAGTTTATTGAGGTCATTTTATGTTGTAAAGGGTGGTTAGAATGAAAAGGAATTATATAGTATGTTTGGGTGGGTTTTCGAAAAATTTTAGAACTGAGAAAATAAAAAAAGACTTAATTACAATATTCATTTTCGAGCGACCATAGACAAAATTGCTGTAAACCTAAGTAAATGAGTGAAGTGGCAGTTCACAGAAGAAGTCTTTCCAAATCAAACACAGTTAAGCGCACATAGTAGAGTTGGTCCGTTTTCGGTCGCGTAAAAAGAAATTAGACTTATTTAAAAAAAATAAATAAATACTTAATTGCAATATCCGTTTTCGAGCGACCGTAGACAAAATTGCTGTAAACCTAAGTAAACGAGCGAAGTGGCAGTTCACAGAAGAAATATTTCCAAATCAAGTAGCGTTAAGCGCAAAAAACAGATTTGGTCCGTTTTCGGTCGAGTAAAAAGAAATTAGCCTTATGTAAAAAAAAAATAAATAAAGACTTAATTACAATATTCGTTTTCGAGCCACCGTAGACATAATTAAGTTTGTTTTCAGTTTCTATTTCTAAGGTAAATTTTAGAGCAGGACGCAGAGAATTAAGACTATTAACAACATCATTGCCCAGAATAATTGTAAAACAGTCATCCACATAATGAAGCCAGTTAATTATCTTGCTCTCAGAAATCAATCTCGGAATTAACGCATTTTCCAATTTGTACAGGAAGATGTCTGCTAAAAGAGGAGATAAAGGATTCCGCATTGCCAACCCCGAGGGTTGTTCTTAGTATTTGTTATTGAAAGCAAGAAGTCCTGAGATAAACATAACTTAAGAATTGTTTACTTGATTTGTACTGTATAAAGGCTGCGCTGGCGTTGGAGACTGTTCTACAAATAACAGGGTTAAGGTGTGCCCTTTGACGAGGTCTAAGCCCTGAGAATGGTCTAAGTAAGACCGAAAGCGCTTGGTCTATAAATCAAATTATACACTGAAATACTTAACAATATATTTCCGTTTCTTGATTTCTTCGGTGTACAACCTGTTAAGAACCCATTGAAAAGAACTAGATTTTTTTTTACAAAAATGTTATTATGGAATAAATATTTCAACACAAATTTCTAGAGCTGTCTCTATTTCCCACAATAAAGTATTATAATTTCTAATAAATGAACCGATTTTACGAAGAATTCCTCTAATGAAACATTTTTAATAAAAACTCTCCATACTTTAATCCTATTTGGAAATAAACTAGAATTTGTGCTTTTATTTAGGCTTTGAAATATGCATAAGTTGATTTATTTTCAAACTAATTGGCTACTCTGCAGCATGCCTATAGGCCAATTTATTATTTGAAGAGATTATTGAAATTATTTGAAAATCTGCGAGGCCTAAATACGTTAAATAAATACGTATTTAGTGCCTCTAGCGTAATCCACAGAGATTTTGGTTTGGCGAGGTGTTCGTTACCCATACGTGCAGCGAAACTGTATTAAATATATTTAATATAGAGATAATATTAATTCATTTGTTTCTATAATTCCCATCTTTGGCAATTATACGATGGACACTAGAAAATTTTTCAGCTTAAAAATAAAACAATGATCATTTTATTTCTTAAAATATTATTTCTGAACTTCAATGTACGGAATGTCCCATTTTGGACACATTTAGCGGGTATTGGAGTTATTATCAAAGATAGAGTGTTGCGATTTTCACTTCAGTAATTTATTTTTTTACGAAACGAAAGATTTGGGTGTCAAATTTATTATGGCTCTCTTAATGCACTTGCTCCTGTAGCGCTCGCCAATTCACGCCCTTTTGCTACTTACTGTAATTTGGGTCTTTCCACTCGGAGTCTGCTACAATTAACTTAGGTAGTTTCGTAGCATCATGATTGTTACACCAATTAAGGCTATTGATGATTGTTTTCTTACCCATTTATTTACTATTACTTTTAGAAAATAAAATTTAAAGACGTGTGTTTTAGTTTCATTCATCATCATCACCATCATCATCAGCCCATTTCTGTCCACTGCTGAACATAGGCCTCCTCAAGAGATTTCCATCCTCCTCTAATCTGAGCCACTGCCATCCAGTTTGTTGCTATTCTTTTAAGGTCGTCTGTCCATCTGGTCGGTGATCGTCCCTGACTGCGTTTGTCCGCTCTCGGTCGCCATTCCAAAACTCTTTTCGTTCACATGTCCGGCCCATCTCCATTTTAACCTTGTGATGCGCTAAATAACATCATCTGCCCCCGTTTTCCTCCTAAGTTCCTCGTTTCGGACCCGATCTCTCAGAGACACCTTCAGCATGGATCCTTCCATTCTGTGTTGTGTTATTTGCAGTTTCTTAGCAGTTGTTTTCATCAATGTTAGTGTCACCGCTCCATATGTTAAGACTGGGAGAATACATTGGTTAAAGGCTTTCCGTTTCAGGTTCATGGGTATATCTGTCTTGAATATATCCCTGAGTTTTCCATAATCAGCCCATCTCAAAGCTATTCGTCTGGTTGTCCCTGCTAATCCGAACTTCGTAATCAAGCTAGATGTATTTCTCGGTAATTTCGATGATTTAATTTTCTATTTTTTTAGACTCCCTTGGTACTAAATTTGTCATCAGTTTTGTTCTGTTATAATTAATCTTCAGACTTGATCTTTGTGTTGCCTGTTGTAGTTCTTCTAGCATTTCTCTGACTTCTTGTAGATCGTCTGATATTAGGACTATGTCGTCAGCGAATCTAAGATGACTCAATCTTTCCCCATCTATAATAATGCCTTTCTCTTCCAATTCCAAAGCTTTAAAGGCATGTTCTAGCACTGTCGTAAACAGTTTTGGGGATATTGTATCTCCCTGTCGAATTCCTCTTCTTATTTTTATTTTCTTCGTCATGGTGTGTAAGTTAATTGTTGTTGTTGCGTTTTTATAAATATTGTAGATGATGTTGGAATATCTTTGATCTACCCTGCATTTTTTTAATGCTTTTAAAATTGACACCAATTCCACGGTATCGAAAGCCTTATGAAAGTCGACAAATACAAGATTTAGTGGTCGGTTGTATTCTACAGTTTTTTCAATAGGTGTTTTAGTACATTGCAAATGGTCATTTGTCCCGTAGCCCGAGCGGAACCCAGCTTGTTCTCTAGGGTGGTAAAGATCCAGTTTATTCTCTAGTCTATTGGTGATTATACGATTGTAAAGTTTATATAGGTGGCTCAGAAGACTGATGGGTTTATAGTTCTCAAAGCTTGTTTCGTCGCTCTTTTTGTGAATGAGGATCGTAATAGAGTTATTCCATTGGGCCGGAATAATTTGGTTTTCAAGGCATTAATTGAATAATCTTTTAATTTTCTCAATAAGAGCAGGACCCCCACATTTTATGGACTCTACTACTATTCCGTTTTCTCCCGGTGCTCTGTTGTTTTTCATTCTCTTCAAGGCGTAGTTAATTTCTTCAATTGAGATTTCGGGCATATCTTCGGAGCCCTGATTTGTGATTCTTAGTGTTTCATGTTCGTCGGGTTCAAGTATTAATTGGGTTTTGTACAATATCTCGTAGAATTCTGCAACGATGTTTAACATTTCTTCTCTGTTAGATATTGTTTGCTCATTTTAGTATGACTTTTTTATCTTGTGTTAACCTTCGTCGAAGGACTTTCATATTTTTGTTCTCCTCTATAGTTTGCGTTATTTTTTTCTTTGTATTTTCTGATGTCTTTCCTAATAGCTTGGGATATTTCTCTGTTAATATGGTTTATTTTTTTTTGGCTTGTATTACCATCTCTTAAAAGTGATCTTCTATTTTCTATTTTAAGTTTCGTCATGGGTCTAATTATTTCTTCTCTTTCAGTATGTGTGCAAAACCTCATTTGGGCCTCTGCGATTGTGTGGGTTATCGAATCATTTACGAGATCTAGATTATTTGTTGTACACTAATTTATTAATAACTTAAATTAAGAGCCACAAAAAAATAAATCCTTCTCAATAACAAAAATCCTTTACACTATTCTTTGTACAATAATCTTATGCTAACCCTTACAGACGGAACAAAACCGCGAATACCGGGACCGTTTGTTAAGGTCTGCACCGAAAAAAACTTCCTTGACAACTAATTTTGACTATACGCAACTATTTTTCCACTACTTTTTCACTACTTTAGTTTTTCGCGTTTTTAATGCAGGTTTTTCAACTTCTAACTAACTTCATGACTTCACAACTAACAACTGTACAACTATCAACTTCACAACAACTAACTTCACCATTAACAGTTGACTGCTTCTAATAACTATCTTTTAACAACCTACTTTTAACTAACTATTTCTCTCTGAGAGTCCTGCTTTTATAGAGCAAAAAGTGCGTCTACAAGTAATAAATTTAATATTTTTGTGACAACTGACCTAAATAAGATAGTTTACACGGGTGGCTACTGTAGTTTCGAGTGCAAAATACGTAGAGATGTGCTTGATAAATTTACTTTTAATTAAAACTCTTTAAAAGATTGATAATTCAAAATACCATTTATTTCTTAAGGTAACCTTTACTAAAAAAAATTATCTCGACTTAATGGTTTGGCCATCTCTAATATGTTAAATTTTTAAGACGCACTCCTCTTGCGTCCTATCACCATACTTAAGTCACGTAAACAAAAATAGTTCATAGAGATGTTTTTTGCAATATTTTAACATTGAACTTGGATTCTGGATGAACCAAATTTGGAAGAAATCGCTTTAAATAGACGAAAATCTCTAGAAAAACTGTTTTCAAGTGTATTACCCCAAGAAACGGAGTGGTAAAAAAAACTTAAATACTGCCTGCGATCTGATTGTAGAAATGGGTGGGGAGAGGTAATAAAAATGACGTCCCATCTCGTGTCTCAACAAATTTTGGTTGGAATATTGTTTTTTTTTAACAAATAGGTCGAAAAATGATTTTTCTCCGGTTTTTTGGATTTTACGGAAAATCTAAGGGATTTAGAGAAAAATGTTCCATAGACGAATTGTACGTCTTGAAAATATCTTCAACATGAGTTTTTGTTTGTCTAAATCGGTCTGTAAACAAAAAAGTTACTGCAAATTAAACATTAAAAAAAGGCTTATTTTTCAATTGTTAATAACTTTCTTAATATTTATTGAATTGTTGTCAACTTTTACCAGAATGTGAGTTTAAAAGTGCCTTAAAAAGTGTGTGGAAGTTCGGCGCTGTCGAGTAAATTGTTTTTGTAAAATTGCAATTGGTTATTAGAAAAACGAAAAAAGTGACTATTTTTGATTGGCTGTACCGTCGTCTAGGAAACTGCTACAGAGTTCTATCAGTGCTCATTCTCTTTGTAAAGACTTAAGCTATCACGTAGTAGAAAAAGTGAATATTTTTCATATTTTGTTTATGCAAAATCGTCATGAAAATATAGGTAGTTTTTCGCTTATAAATAAATTAATTAACAACCGCATTTTTTGTCCGATTTGTTAATGAAACATATCCTTGGAGAGCTGGTAAAAAAACACGAATTTAAAAAAAAAGTCTCTACGACTAATAGGATCCGAGTTAGCAATTTTTTTTCAAAAAACCGCAGAGCGATTGTTTATTAATATTAAGAGCTGATTTTTTTACAGTTCATTAATAAGAGCCGAAGGTATATGAAATCATTCAATTGATGTTAATTTATACACAATCAACCCTTCAGGAGATCGCTAAACTGAGGGTACGTGCTGGACGCCAGACAAGGTAAGTTGGAAAGAGTAACCAAATCTCACCGAGTACAAAGTGAGAGCGCATCTTCAAATCGGCACGCGCTTGAAAAATTAGCTTCTAAATAACGTAGAGCTTTCATTTTTTGATTTTTTTTGGGGTAGCTCATCGGAAAAATAATATTGGGCACATGTTCAACTTTCCCGGACCCCCCCGAAAATTGCATTTTTTACACGTTTTACATGTTTTTCATTGAAAACGATTACATACCTTATATATATATATATATATACAAATATATATATATATATATATATATATATATATATATATATATATATATATATATATATATATATATATATAAATTAGTTGTCAAGGAAGTTTTTTTCGGTGCAGACCTTAACAAACGGTCCAAGTATTCACGATTTTGTTCCGTCTGTAAGGGTTAGCATAAGATTATTGTACAAAGAATAGTGTAAAGGATTTTTTTTATTGAGAAGGATTTATTTTTTTGTGGCTCTAAATTTAAGTTATTAACAACAACAAATAATCTAGATCTCGTAAATGATTCGATAACCCACACAATCGCAGAGGCCCAAATGAGGTTTTGCATACATACTGAAAGAGAAGAAATAATAGACCCATGACGAAACTTAAAATAGAAAATAGAAGATCACTTTTAAGAGATGGTAATACAAGCCAAAAAAAAATAAACGATATGAACAAAGAAATATCTCAAGCTATTAGGAAGACATCAGAAAATACAAAGAAAAAAATAACGCAAACTATAGAGGAGAACAAAAGTATGAAAGTACTTCGACGAAGGTTAACACCAGACAAAAAAGTCATACTAAAATTAAAGGACAAAAATGAGCAAACAATATCTAACAGAGAAGAAATGTTAAACATCGTTGCAGAATTCTACGAGATATTGTAAAAAAACCCAATTAATACTTGAACCCGACGAACATGAAACACTAAGAATCACAAATCAGGGCTCCGAAGATATGCCCGAAATCTCAATTGAAGAAATTAACTACGCCTTGAAGAGAATGAAAAACAACAGAGCCCCGGGAGAAAACGGAATAGTAATAGAGTCCATAAAATGTGGGGGTCCTGCTCTTATTGAGAAAATTAAAAGATTATTCAATTTACGCCTTGAAAACCAAATTATTCCGGCCCAATGGAATAACTCTATTACGATCCTCCTTCATATATATATATATATATATATATATATATATATATATATATATATATATATATATATATATATATATATATATATATTTTACTTTCATGAACAATTATATTCGGCCCCCTCCTACCCCCAAAAAATTATATTTTTCAAGATTTCGCATTTTTTGCTTTTATTACATATGTATGAACTGGAAATAATAATATCGTACTAAAATTTGAATTTTCTTATTATTGATTTGAAATAACATTTCTTGAATAATGTTATGGTTATAAAATAAGGTTGTATTAAAAGTTATACAATAATCCATTAAATCATAATTATCCTCTCTTTTTACTACATAGCTTAAGTCTTTACGAAGAGAATGAGCATTGACAGAACTCTGTAGCAGTTTCCTCGACGACGGTATAGCCAATCAAAAATAGTCACTTTTTTTGTTTTTAAAAAAACAATTGCAATTTTACAAAAACTATTGGACCGACAGCGCCCAACTTCCGCACACTTTTTTAGCACTTGAAAACTCACATTTTGGTAAAAGTTGAAATCAATTCAATAAATATTAAGAATGTTATTAACAACTGAAAAGTAAGTCATTTTTAATGTTTAATTTGCAATAACTTTTTTGTTTACAGACCGATTTGGACAGACAAAAACTTATATTGAAGATATTTTCAAGACATACAATTCATCTCTGGAACATTTTTCTCTAAATCCCTTAGATTTTCCGTAAAATCCAAAAAACCGGGAAAAACTCATTATTCGACCTATTTGTTAAAAAAAAAAAAGTTCCAACCAAAATTTGTTGAGACACGAGATGAGACGTCATTTCTACTACCTTCCCCTACCCATTTCTGCCATCAAATCGCAGGCAGTATTTGAGTCATTTTTACTTCCCAAAAATCGCTTCGTTTCCTGGCCTATATGCCTTATCGAAACTGACATGTTTAGATGAAGTAAATGCATTTATTTAAATTTTCTTTCGAATTTTCATCACCTTTCCTAGATCGATTTATTAAAGTTTAGATTAATTTTCCATTAATATTCGCTCGATGGCTTCTAAAAATGGATTTGTGTTCAAAATAACGGTAGTAACGTGTGCAATAGGCCACCTTAGTAAACAAAAGGACCCTTGAATAAACAACACTTGTTATTACGAGTATATTTTCAGAAAAAGTGGGAGACAACCCGAGGCTTCTAAAATTTAGAACGTTTGTTGTCCGGTCAGTTGTTGTAAAGTTTTTAAAATGGCAGGAAGAAAATAGTGAACAGTAGTGGAAGTGAACAAGTGAAAATAATTCATCCCGGGGAATTTATTATTTTTTATTTTTCTTTAATTTTAAATTTTATTTCCACTTAGAATAATTTTATTCAAGCTTGATAGTGATTAAGTGAAATATTTAGTTGCTTTTTTTTTAATTTTTGCATATTATTTTGACTTTTATTTATCAAAATTTTATTAAAACTTGATAGCAAATAACTGATAAAAATATTTTGTTTTCTTTAAGTAAGCAAAGCTTTAAAATTTCCAATTTTGACTTTTAAAATTTAATTGGAATTTTAATTTCATTTATTTTTATTTATTATTATCAGATTTACAAGCCAAACGGCTTCACACTCCCTCCAGGTAATATTGGCTCATACCAGATATACAAAGATAACAAAAGTATGAAGCTCAGTGGGAAGCCTTTCCATGTTATCGGGTCCTAGGTGACGTGGTCTGCTGTATTTCCTACGAAATTTCGGACGGTTCGCGCGGTTGCAAGGAGAATTGCTTTCTGCATCGGCTTATACAGATGCTCACCAAGGTCCAGTCCCTTGATGTTCTGCAGGAGGTTCTTTGGTATCACTCCAGTTGTTGACAGTATTATGGGAATCGTTTGGATGCTGTTCATTGCCCATTGTCTTCGGATTTAGACCCCCAGATCTCTGTATTTGGCGATCTTCTCGTTGTATTTTGGCCTTAGGTTGTTGCTGTTAGGTACAGTAATGTCGATTAGTGTAGTTCTCCTAGAAATTTTATCTATTAGTATAATGTCTGGTCTATTATGAGCTGCTGTCTGATCCGTCAGAACCGTTCGGTCCCAATATAACTTGAACTGGTTGTTCTCAAGAATAGGCTCCCGATTGTACTTGTAATACGGCACTTTTCCTACCTGTAATAGGTTTAATTGTTTATTATTATCATTATTATTATTTTTTGAATTTAACTTAGAAACATTTCTTTTTTTTAATGTTATTTATTAATATCGTTATGTGGCATTTTAAGTTTAAGTTCTAATCCAATTCCACTTAAGACATATTGATGTAGTAATATTTTAATTTTAAAAAACATTCCATTTTGAAACAAAAGAGAACTTAAGCTCTTATATTACTATTATTTTATTTTATTTTTTCTAATAAATTTAGAATTTTTTTCGGGTTCATCACACCCCCTATTGCGAGTAAACTTGCGCACCCCTTCGAGGTAAGTAAAGTAGACGCATATGGGGTAAGGCATTCCTTAGTGAAGCACACAAACAATTACAAAACATAGTTTTTTTATTTAAAACATTTATTTGGAAAATTTTTGAGTTTAATCACATTTATCTCAATGTAAACAGATATCACAAAGATCAGTCTGATTAATCAGTAACAACTGTAAAAAATAAAACACGTTTAAAAAAAACAAACAAAATCCTAAATCTTTTCTCGTTAATCATATTAAACTTCGTAAATCAACTACAATTATCATCACATGACATACTTAGTGAAGCACTAAATCAAATATTTCTTAAAAACTACATTATTGGAACGTTTTTGTTGCTAATTGTTATTGCAATTATCACATACAAAAGCACCTCTTTCATAAGCAGTGCATTGTTCGTGCCATCATTCCTTGCAATCTTTACACTTGATCCATTCCTCTGTCGGTGGCTCTTTATATTTTTCTAGACAAAGGGAACTACAGTAATCCCTTTCTTTCGCTTTTACGGTAGAGGGCTTCTGTTTCTTTTTATAAACATTTTCTTTCTTTTTCTCTCTGTTTTTCTTCTCTGAAGCTTGTATCTTCTTTTTAGTAGGAGCAGTCAATGACAGAGCTGCAACCTTCCTTTTGCTAGTTTTATTTTCCTCTTCTCAAGCTTTCTTTTCTTCTAGCTGTTGTTTATAAGGACTGTCTGTAATAATTTGTAATTTCACAGAAACTTTGCCTCCATATCTTTTTTTATCCGAGGAGGAGCTGAGAGGTGAGTTACCGGCACATATTGACTAATTGTTAGCTTTTGATTCAAGTTATAGTACACAGGAATACGTTTCTTTTCAGTGCAGGAGTCATTAGACGGATTTGTTGTCAATGGATCTTCCATTGCAGGCTCTTTTAACGGAGGAGGTCCAAGACGAATGTGACTATCATCAATTATTTCATGTATACCACGCTCATTTTCTATGCAAGGATTATTAGATACGCTACTCATTGATGAAGCTTCGGCGTTAGACTTTTCCACCACGATATCAAGTAATGAGGGAGTTGTTGCATCAGCTTCTCTAAGAAGATTATCGTCAAAGACATGGTTAAAAATTTCATATTCTTCAGAAAATAGGTGGTCACTGGTTGATACAATCCGTCTGTTAGTTGTCTCTTTTACCTCCTTAAGCTGATTTTGAATCTCATTAGAAGGTTCCACTCCTGTAGACTGGCTATTCTCAACTTGGTTTCTCTCAGCCTGATTCACTTCCACAGTTTGTTCTACATCTTGTTGCATCTAATCTGTAACCAATGATTGTACAAAATCTGTTCCATCAAACAGATCTTCATTGGAGAGATATATTCCAGTTACTTTAGAGCCAGACTCAGAATTTCCCAGCGTAGTTACTTTTTTATCCGCTTCGTTAAACAAGCGAGCCACATGACTCTTCCAGGGTGTTGCGACATGAATTTGTCAGATTCTATCGAGTATTTAACCTTTAAAGGATTGTAAAGACAACGGTCGAGGACCTGAAGTTTGTGACTTCCATGCGGAGGAAGCGTCAGCATCACAATGCTATTTTCACGGGCATATTTTACTACCTCTAAACTGATATAAGATGAGTGTTTGTCAAGTAGCAGTAATACAGGATCTTCCCGTGTGAGATGGACAAAATATTTAAAGTGGTGCAACCAGTTTACGAAAAGCTCAATGTTTACACACGCGCTGTCAGACATCATGCAAATGTTTTGTGATTGGCTTCGTCCAATTAATCATCGCAAGGTCTTTTGCGAGGGTAGATAAATGCTGGTGGGATGTAATGTATTAGCACTCATTCAGCAAATCACCGCTATCACCATGACGCCTCTGTCTACGGTTACAACATTAGAGACTACTTTCTTTCCTTTTGTAGTAACTACCTTTGGAGTTTTCTTTGATACGGTACTCATACCTCTCATCTACATTATATCTGCGACTTGGCTAAAATTTGTATTTCTCATAAAAATTCTTGAAATTTTTATAAAATCTGTCAACTTGAACTTTATTAAATCCAATAGCTTGAACCAAACTGGTCGCTCCAGATTGTCGGATGACTAGTTCAGGATGACGTTTTAAAAAACATTCATCCCTGGTCATGCTCTGCCATTTTAGAGAACTGATCAAATCGGTTAACAATCTTATTAATGGAAGCACATTCATACGCCAAGCGCCTTAAATCATTTATGGTAAGATCAAAATATATTCTATCCATTTCCTTTGCAATGAACTACAAATTCTTCCTCTTGTTCATTATTGAAGGTTGGCTAAATGCGACCCGTTGAAGCTGTAGCTTTACCCAGTATAAGTCTTTTGCGCAGACAGGATTCACTTATACCAATAATATTTGCAGCACTTCTCTTACATTTCCCCTTTTGGATAAGCTCTTTAGCACTAGCAATTTGTTCTGTCACTGATACTAGTTCGGGTTTTCCCCCTATTTAATGTTCGTGGAATGATGACACTCTAACATATAAAATAATGATGCATACAAAAGGTGTAAGAGGGGCTTAGTCAGAAAATCAACTAAGCGATTATTATTTTTTTACTTAAATTGCACACGAATATATATATATATATATATATATATATATATATATATATATATATATATATATATATATATAGAAAGGGTGGTCGTTGCTGGCTATTTAGGATAAACTAGTTAATATTGGGGTGTGCAGCAAGTGAAAGAGTACTCTGTAAAGTTAATCCAAGCTTTCGAAAATAATTACAAAAAAAGGGAAATTAGTGAGATAAATTTTCCCTAATAATATTGATAACTTACATCTTTATATGAGGATGTTCACTAAGATGTTAAATGGTTTTATGACAAAGTATATTGGAAAAAGAGACTAAAAAACTAGGGTCACAGACCAATTCACAACAAATTGTTTCAAAAAATTGATTTTAAAATTTACATTAAAATATATATATATATATATATATATATATATATATATATATATATATATATATATATATATATATACATATATATATATATATATATATATATATATGTATATATATATATATATATATATATATATATATATATATATATGTATATATATATATATATATATATATATATATATATATATATATATATATATATATATATGTATATAAACAGGAGGAACCATTTTGTTCGTTCCTTCCCGAGTCACATGCAATTGTAAAATGAGTTTGAAAATTATGAGGTTAGGAAATTTGTCAGCTGTCAGTAGGGTTGCCAACCTTATCCAATTAATAATAAGTTTAGTTCGGATGAACCGCATTTAAGGTTGACTATACAGTAAATGGCCGGTCATGCTGAAGTTATTAGGATAGAAAAATAAAAAAATTTTCAAAAAATATGAAAAATTCTTTTATATTAGGAGTCAGCAGGGCTGTCCACTATTAGAATTGTATTAATGAATTTTGTTAGGTTGAGATTGCAATTAAAGGTAATTATGCAATTTTGGTCAGCCATACTGAATTATTAAATCGTTAATATCTAAGGAAAACTATTGTCATTATTGTTAATAATATTTGTAGAGCTAGATAAAGAGTTATCCAGAGATACAAGATAAGAATAAATTTCACTCAAATGTTTAATATCAGTTTTTTTATTTAGCTATTCGGTTCTTGTGAGGTAGAGGCCATCTCTAAGAAAAGCCTCTTGGCAATGATTGACTGAGTCTAAAGTATCCTCACTGGCCTATTATAATCCATATTGTGTAAGTGATTATTAGCATGTTCAGCAAGTGCACATCTTTCAGAGTGTTGTATACAATCACTTCGGTGTAATGTAATTATATTTTTAAGTCATTGTGAAGTTTGACCGATATACACTTTATCACAATCCGCACAAGGAATGCTGTAAACAACATTGGATTGAAAACCAATTGGTGTTTTGTCTTTTAGTTTTGAATGCACAGAGCTTATTGTAAGTATAAATTTATTAGCAATTTTAATATTATCAATTTATGTGAAAATTCTTGAAAATTTGGGTGTTATCTCCCTAATATATGACAACGAGGTGAATTTAACTGTGTTTCTTAGAATTTCTTCTGCTGTAGATTGGTGATCATTGTTAAATTCCTTTAATGTTATCATTTATGTTAATAGTATGAATTGTTGTATCATCATTAATCGTTTCTGTCAGTGATGACGACGTGCTAAACAGCAGTTTTTTAATTAAAACTGGGGGAGAGAAATTGTCTGTGAAAAGCTGTAAGAAGATATTTAAGTTTTTATTATGGAAGGATGTATCAGAGATTTTTAGGATCCTGTTTTTCATTTGTTTAATTAAATTCACTTTTATTGACTGTGGTTCGAATTGTAGTTCAGGAATCTACCTGAACTACATGGTTTTCTGTACCAGTCGATTAAGATTATATTGTCCGGGGAACGTATGAGTTGAGTATCTAAAAAGGGTACTGAGAGATTCTCATCTTCCATTTCTATAGTGAATTGTATGTAAGGGTCATAACTGTTAGTGGTTTCAATTATGTCCTGGATACCATCCTCTGGAAGGGAAAGTATTATATCATTAACATATTTTTTTATAAAATGTAGGTTAAATGAGAAAACTGGAAGAACCGTGTCCAGCAGGTCGTCCATCACATATGCAGTTAAGATAGGGGAGATGGATGCTCCCATAGAAGTGTCAAAAGTTTGTAAAATTTGCCATCAAAAAAGAAATATGTATTATTGAATAGAAAGGTAATTAGTTTCATAGAGAATATATACATATATATATATATATATATATATATATATATATATATATATATATATATATATATATATATATATATATATATCTATGTTGTTCTGTCACTGGAGCTAGTTTGGGTTTTTCCCCTAATTAATGTTCGTGGTATGATGACACTGAAACATATAAATTTAAAATAAGTATAATTTTTTTTACCCCTAAGTAAAAAAAATAGCTTCACTGACTTTGATTACGAATTAAATACGTAATGTTTACCAGCGTAAACACAATTTATTATTTAAATTTTCTGTAGCATATAAAAACTAATTACATTTGGAGCCCTTTTTAGTTTTTAATTGTAATTCTGCAGATGGTTTAAGAAATAAATAAACTGAAACGTCAAATGTCCTAAAAATATTTTTAATTAATGATAAAATGACCGATAGCCTCAAATAAAATTTAATATTATATGGACGAATTTATTTTTTTATATGTTTCCCTTCTTGTGTTTTTGTATAACTTTTTTGAGAGAAAAAGGCTACGTTTTAGTCTGAATGTGCCTAAAACAGTTCCTATGCCTAAATTAAAACTAATAAAAATACAGTTGTGATTTGTGTTAAATATGTCAAAATTATCTATATTTTCTAATGTATGTGAATTATTAAAAAATCATAACAAAATAAAATAATATATTAAAAACTTTTTATTATAAGTTTATTACCGAAATAATATTCTATACCATAAATACTTAGTGATAATAAACCTCCTTCCGACGCCTATGACAAGAATTAAAATCCTTTTTAACACTTCACACATCTAAATATATCTTGTTATCCAACCCAAATAGTCCATTATTATAGACCGGCATTTTTGATTATAAAATTTCTAACCCATTCCGATGAAAAATAGGTGTATGTCTAACAAATTTTACCAAAGACACCGGACTAAAGAACACGGGTTGTTTGCGAAGAAAAAAAAAAGGTAAAAAATGATTTATTACTCTCTCTAGTTCTTAAATAAACTATAGTATGAGGCAAAATCAGATCTATTTTCCTGAAGTTAAAGCTCTTGGGAGGGGGGGGATCGCCCCTCCACCCCCCAACTCGCCTTGGATCCGCACCTTAACCAGTGCGGAGTAGTGACTGGATAAGAAAAGTTAAGAAGTGGATTGTAAGTGCGATTAGGAAAAAAGCGCCATCTGTATAGAAAGCCAGAAACTTTTAAATTTATCTTTGTACTTGGCATGCAATCCAAATGAATTTTGACTCGTTGAACAAATTTCATGCTACAAACACCAACTTTTTTCATTTAGTATATGAATTATTACCAAAATGTTATATTTCTCATAATAAGTACCATCCGGTAAACTTTACGGTAACATTTAATAACCCTGTGCTCATAAAAGTTTTCATCATATGTTTTCTGCAATATGCACTACGGTCGTTAACTGTCGAGGGGATAACTTAACTGCCAGTTAAGGGGTTAAAGTACACTAATTAGTATGTATGCTGGGGATAAATTACATACAGTGGCATTTTAATTAAATAAAGTTTGTTTGATAAGTTGCGGGAACTAAAAAGATCTATTTTTTTGTTGTTTTCAACTTTAGTAAATGTTTTAATTAAAATATACTCCTAAAGGCAGAGGCGTAGCTTGAAAAAAATTGCAAAACGGTATAGTACCTAATTTTTTTACTTAGGGGAAAAAAATTATACTTATTTTAAATTTATATGTTTCAGTGTCATCATACCACGAACATTAATTAGGGGAAAAACCCAAACTAGCTCCAGTGACAGAACAACATATATATATATATATATATATATATATATATATATATATATATATATATATATATATATATATATATATAAATATATATATATATATATATATATATATATATATATATATATATATATATATATATATATATATAAATATATATATATATATATATATATATATATATATATATATATATATATATATATATATATATATATATATCTAAATAAATTCGTCCATATAATATTAAATTTTATTTGAGGCTATCGGTCATTTTATCATTAATTAAAAATATTTTTAGGACATTTGACGTTTCAGTTTATTTATTTCTTAAACCATCTGCAGAATTACAATTAAAAACTAAAAAGGGCTCCAAATGTAATTAGTTTTTATATGCTACAGAAAATTTAAATAATAAATTGTGTTTACGCTGCTAAACATTACGTATCTAATTCGTAATCAAAGTCAGTGAAGCTATTTTCGCTCAAATTAATTATAATTGGTTCCTCTATTTTCTCCATTAAATTTATTTAAAAAAATCTTTCAAAAGTTAAGTTAAATTGCAAATTTTGTCAGTTGTGTCATTTCTAGCAACACTATTTTTTACTTGAGAGAGATATTTCCTTCTCCAACGGACATTTTCCAGACGATCTATGAGAACAGATTTCCTATCTGGTTTTTTCCAGCAAAAATTACGTTCTTTGAGCAATTTCTAGAGCTCAGTTCTTTTAATTTCAGGTAAATCCCGATCTTCATTGATTTTAGTTAGTTTTATTAAAGAATATAATTAGATTTACGGCAGTCCTCAGTTACCTGTGCACTGGAGCAGGTAAGTTGGAGGTTTCGGTACCAATATTATTACTCTCTCTAGTAGTTTAGTTAGAATTTTCTCGATGGTTGGGATCCGCTTCTCGTACTAAAATGTATATACAATTCCTTTTACTGCAGTTACTGCATCTCTCCTTCCAACGAGGGTTTTCGTCTGCCTGTGATCGAATGTCGCGTGGGAGTACTAACAATTACAGTCATTTTCTTCTCCTTCAGTATTCGGTACATAGTGGATTTTCCAACTTCTGTCATGTTAAAACACATCTCAATAGAACTTTTAACATTATTATCTAGATATTGATATCTTAAGGCATCATAAACATTCATCGTAATAAGTTTTTCGTTGAAGAAAAAATGCGATTTTGGAATAAATATAGATGTGGAAGCTATATCTTTGGGGTATCTCATTAATCTCAAATAATATCAAAACAAGTACAAACAAGATAAATCACTAAGGACACACTGTACGGTGTACCTTGCTCACTGACAGAAATCAAATTGAACTATCGGAAATTTTATTGTTGCAGTAAATTGATAAAACCTTATAAAATTTAATTAAATATAATTAGATTAACGGCAATCTTTGGTTACTTGCGGCACTGGAGCAGGTAACTTGGAGGTTTCGCTAACAGTTTTATGACTCTCTCTAGTTCTTGAATAGAATATAGGAATGTGTATGTATGTATGCTGAAACCGCCCCTGCACTGGTTAGCCTGATGATTATGGCGAAATTCCCGCCAAAACATACATTCTCATAGTGAAAATGAACTCCGAGTTCCCAGCACTTGGCATGGTGGAAAATTCAAAAAACGAGGCAGGAATGCAACAAGTAGTCATCCGAATAGACCAACAATCCCTAGAACACAAAGACAGCACTTGCAACTGTTTAAACAGAATATTATTATATGTTTTTTGTTGAATTAACTTCTTTATAACTTTTAAATTTACTTTTGTCTTTTAGATAATCGGATTTTAAATAACTTTAACTGATATTTGAATAAATTATGTGTTAACAAAGCTAACAACATAAATTAATAAAACTATTACATGACGTTTTGTAAAAAAGTACTACTTTAGCTAAAATGATTTATTTTAGTTTCTTTTGAGTAAGTGTGTTAAAGTGGGTATTAATATAAATTTTATAAAGTAATATCTAATACTAAAAACGCTAAAAATTTAGTGTTTCCTTGGATTGATAAATTTCTCAAAGATTTACGAGTAATAAGGTACTAAAAAGACATTCCTATATTTCATCATATACAGGTGTAAAAAATCCAAAACGAAACCTCTAAAAAAGGCAATGTACTAGAAACCGACAGACAACCCGTTTAGCCATGTTGAAGAAGTGAAATAAAGCATACTGTTGTATGGTAGCTTGCTTTCTGGTTTCCAGCAAAGATGGTTGCCAGGATCGTCAATTTAAACCTTCAACTGTCAATTTAGATTAATCTTAAAGTGAAGTCGTGGTCGCAAATTATCTCCCAGTTCGATCATAACAAAATTGGTTAAAATTTCCATGGACGAATTTTGGCTTAAATTACCTACTAAAAAGTAAGGACCAATTATTCTATGAACATCAGCAAGCACAGAAGATGCTAAATCAGTTTTTGGCGAAACCTATACAAGTTTCTATAAGAAACCAAACGCATGAACGGATGTACTCTGGGATTAATACTGAATCACATACTTCCTGTGAAACATTACTTTACAACATGAAAACAAAACTTTAGCAAAATGTGAATTCGATTCTTTAAACTCAAGATCTCCCAAATAATCTTCAGTACTTGGTAAAAGCTCCATCTCTCTTCTTTTACTGTTCGACTAACTTTGAAAATATCAGGGATTGTATTTAAGTATTTACTAAAATATGTTATTTTATCAAAAATATTTATTTATTATCCGAGGAAGGTAAGAATAACCCAAATGATAAATGTATCACCTTCTTGTACATTTGGTATATAAATATATATATATATATATATATATATATATATATATATATATATATATATATATATATATATATATATAGCCATATATTAGCGAGTAGAAGTTCGTGCATTTGTTTTATCGTACACTGTATATGTATATATATATATATATATATATATATATATACATATATATACATATATATATATATATATATATATATATATATATATATATATATATATATACATATATATATTATATATATATATATATATATATATATATATATATACATATATATATATATATATATATATATATATATATATATATATATATATATATATACATATACAGTGTACGATAAAACAAATGCACGAACTTCTACTCGCTAATATATGGCTAAATAACATAGTCAAATGCAGTTAAATTTAAATTCTTTTTACTTATTTATGATCGCGGTGAACTCCTCTGCTAAAAAAAAGACACAAACAAATCTATTTTTTTTTTGTATCGGAAAAAAATTAGTTTTGTTTACAACATCACTTTTTGTTTATGAAAAAACAAATATACGAAATAACAGGAGTTTACATTCTTCATGAATTATAAAAAATTATCAACAACAAGTACCATTTCGCTCTTTTGAACATTGTAAGAAAGTTTATAGAAAACTTCAACGTGTTTATAGTCGTTCCTGGTCTTTCAAAGTCATCAGTCATATGGTACAAGTTTTTAATGAAAAAAATGGCTAATAATAAGTACTCAGTGCAAGCAAAGGAAAAAATAATTAAATATTATAATAGTGGTGAATCAGTGACATCAATTGCAAAGAAATTTGGAATTCATCATAGCGTAATTTTGCAAATTATAAGCCACTTTCGTTCTTCAGACTCGTTGACCACTATTCACAAAGGAGGTCGTCCACGAAAAACCAGTAAACGGGACGACCACACAATAATTAGATTAATAAAAAAAGATATGTTCATATCAGCAAGGTCAATTGCAAATCGATTAACACTATATATTTTTGAAAGATCCATCCAAAGACTAGTTGTTGAAGGTGGATTGAAATCATACCAAAGTGCCAAAAAACCATTTATTTCGCCAAAAATAGACTAGCTAGAATTCAATTTACAAAGGAACACTTAAATTGGAGTACAACCCAATGGAAGACCGTACTCTTTTCTGACGAGTCGGAGTTCAACTTGAAAAATTCGGATGGATTTCGGCTAGTACGCGGACCTAAAGGGCAACGTAATGGTAAAATGGATCGTTTTGTATATAAGGATATCCTAAATAATGTTATATTGCAACACGCAGAGGAAGAAATGCCACTTAAGTAGAGGTATCAACATGATAACGACCCAAAACATATTGCTAAATGTGTGCAAGAGTGGTTCGTAAACAACAAGATTGACGTTTTGAAATGGCCAGTGCAATCGCCTGATCTCATTCCCATAGAAAATATATGGGATATTGTAGATCGCAAAATAAGTCGCGATAATTGCAAAAATTGCGGATGACCTTTTCCGACAAGCGGAAATTGCATGGAATGAAATTTCCGATGAAATTTTATCTAACCTTATAAAGTCCATGCCACGCAGATGCGAGGAGATTTTAAAAAATTAGGGCTACGCAACAAATATTAGTTAAATTTTTATTTAAATGGAATAACCTAAAAATGTGCTATTGTTTTGTCTCATAGAGAAAGTATTGTTAATTATGAAATATGGTTTTTGTTGGTGTTCATAACAAATGTTAGAAATTTTTGTTTTGCTTTAGTAAATTTAGTTTGTTAATTTTGTAAATAAATAAAACAATTTGAAAAGCAATGTGTTTTGTCTTGTTATTAAGGCTTATTTTAATATCCACAAGTTCGTGCATATGTTTTGTCGCACACTGTATATATATATATATATATATATATATATATATATATATATATATATACATAAATTTTTGAATATAGAAAATAAATAACTTTTTTTTCTTTTCAACATTTTGTGATTTTATTAAATATTTTTCCAAAATTTAAGAAATTCCATTTCTATGATTTAAAAAAAGAGAAAATTATCAAATTTTAATTATTATGTATTATCTTCTATTATTATATAACTTATAAATACATCATTTATATAATATAATGATAAGCCTAAATATTTACTATCTTTATTAGAATGGTTTCTCTTGCAACAGTGTAAAACATTGTTCTATTTTTCTGTCACATCTAATTTAGGGCTAAAATATGGCTTCATATGAATCTATACTAAAAAGGGTTTTACTATACATTCTTTAGCTGAAAAAGAAACTAGATCCTTATCAAACATTCATGATAGCACATGACAGGGGATATCACCGCTTTGGAGGCTCACACCATCATCAGTGGCGTGTAACGTAATATTTTCGAGTAAGAAAACCAAATGGACCACCATTCGGAAAATGATATAAAATAAAGACAAATTTCGGTGATATATTTATATTTTAATAAACAAGGTAGAAAATTATAAAAAAAAATAATTTAATTGACTAAGAAATAAGCAAGTAAATAAAAAAATTTATACAACACATTAAAATAATCTTGTGATTTAAAATTTGTTAAATCTGTATGAATTAGGATTAATCTTAGCCTACACACTGTTCGTGTGTGTTATTGCGGCATAACCTACAAAAATCAGTTGAAAATTTAATACAGTATATAATAAAAAGTTATTACTCTTTAGCACGCTGAGTAAGATCTATCTGTCTGTCTAAATATATATATATATATATATATATATATATATATATATATATATATATATATATATATATTATTTTCCTTTATTTTGTCTTTTCTTGGGTTTAGGTTTTATTTAATAAAAACACAAAACAATTGACGTTTCGCCTTTTATTCAAGGCATTTTCAAAATTTTTTCCTCCTTAAAATATTTTTATATAAATTAACATTTACAACGTCTACAACTTTAAAAAAACAAACGAATATATTCTAAAACAGTATTTAAATTTTTAAAATTCTTAAAAATATTTAATTTTACCGGTACATACATTGCCATTTTGTTATTCTATTACTAAATAAATTTTAATTTTTACTACTTCTACTGAGGATACATGGAATGCGAATGTGTTTTAGTTTTTTTATATTTTACAATGCACTAAAAAAACAAATAAGGTATACATTTAGATTTATGTTTAAGAGGATATTCAATTTTTGATTTTTATTTGACAGGATCGAATACTTAATATTTTTGTTTAAATTAGGCTTGTTAAATGTGGCTCAAATTTCCCATATCTGTTCTGTCGTTAACAGTGTTTTTGTCTTTTTTAATTTCAATCATTTCCTTTATCTGTAATTTTCGGTAATTCATATCTTTGTTTCTTTATTTTGGTACTGTTTTAATCAAAAGTATGTTTTTCGTCCTGTGTGTGTTTGTTTAAAGCTGTTGAGGCGTTTTTCATATATTTATGGCCATTTAATCTGTTCTTCAGTAATTGGACAAAAACACTGTTAACGACAGAACAGATATGGGAAATTTGAGCTACATTTACACAAGCCTAATTTAAACAAAAATATTAAGCATTCGATCCTGTCAAATAAAAATCAAAAATTGAATATCCTCTTAAACATAAAACTAAATGTATGCCTTATTTGTTTTTCTTAGTGCATTGTAAAATATAAAAAATATGAAAAAACTAAATACATTCGCATTCCATGTATCCTCAGTAGATGTTGTAAAAATTAAATATTTTTAAGAATCTTAAAAATTTAAATACTGTTTTAGAATATTTTTGTTTGTTTTTTTTTAAAGTTGTAGATGTTGTAAATGTTAATTTATATAAAAATATTTTTAGGAGGAAAAAGTTTTAAAAATGCCTTGAATAAAGGGCGAAACGTCAATTGTTTTGTGTTTCTATTAAATATAAAACCTAAACCCAAGAAAAGATAAAATAAAGAAAAAGGATAAAATCTATGGTTCAAGAATCAAGAAAATATATATTTATATATATATATATATATATATATATATATATATATATATATATATATATATATATATATATATATATACGATTTTTGAACCTTGGTATAGAATTTTTAGTTTTCAATTTTTTTGGAAATTCATTGATACTCCAGGAAGTTATGGATTCATTTAATAGACATAAAACACATAAATAAGGCATTTAAACTATCACATAGTCTCCATCAGTTATGGTTAGTCTAAAATAAGGAAAATTACTCTAGTATATAATTTTTCATTGTCTAAATTATTACTGAAAAGACGCAATAGGTTTTTACCACCCTCCTTATCATATAAAATCTTATTGTTTAATTAACAAAAAAATCTATAGATATAAAAATCTATAAATTTTTTCGGCTTATCGGTCATAACAATATATATTATCAAAACAACTATTAACCATTAAAATATAGGCACATAGTCAGTTAAAATTGAAAGTATTGCACTCACAGGTAGTTAAATTAGAATCATTCGATAAAAGTAGATATGTTTTTTTAATTAATAACAACTTTATTATTTAATTGGGAATGTTATTTATTTAAAAATTGTTCAGGTTATTAGATTATAATAGATTTTGCCTAATTTTTATGCCTGTTTTGTCATTAATGGGTTTTTCTTTATGCATATCATTTTAGATTTATTTTCTCAGTTTTCAATATCCTAATTTAATCAAAATTGAATCTATGTTGGGTTTATATGATTTGTAGGGGCTGTTGTGTTACGATTATGACCATTTAAACGGGGTGAAAGCTATTGGGTACTTTGTCCAATATAAACACTAGGACAATTGGAGCAAGGAATCTGGTTAATTGTATGAACTTTTTTGTTTTTGTTGGTTTTACCTTTAAGCCGACTAAAATTTTTGTTGCCCAAGTTTGAAACTTTTGTGACACACCGAAATGTCATGATGTTCAAAAAATTCCTGTAGACTTTCGAATAGTCCTTTAATATACGGCAATACCACGTAATTATTGTTGTTTTTTGGTGTTTAATTATGTAAGACGAGAGTTGAGAATGGGATCTATTTGTTTAGTTGGGTATCCACTGAGTAGTTTGCGGATAATTTCAGAGCAGATACCACAAACAGGTAAAATTGTTTCATGTTGTTTGAAAAATCCTCGATTGAAGGAGAGCTCTGTTCCAGATTGTCCTAAATATAGTTCTAAAATCATCCAGAATCATAAAGGTAAAGAGAAAAATTAAAATATCTCGATGAAATGTGTCTTCTAAGAGCAGTGAAAAAAAGCAAGCAGGAATATGATAGTCATAAAAAAGCAAAATATTTTCAAAATTTTGAAGAATTTTTAAATTCATTTATCACTTTTGAAGTTAAAAAGACTGGTTTTCATTATCTGAACAACGAAAATAAAATAATAATATTTAAGCTTGAATATATCCTGACCCGTCGATAATATCAGCAATTGAAATTGACAAAAATTTTAAATTAAAAAACATTTTTATATAGCCAATGCCCCATAATGTTTCCGAGTCAAAAGCAAAAATTCCATTTACAGCTAGCAATTTGCATACATTTTCAAAATTAAAAATAATATTTTTTAAGCTTTAAGCTGGCCCATCTATAATATAAGCAATTGTAATTGACGAAAATTTGAAATTAAAAAACATTTTTATATACCAATGCACATTAGTGTTTTCTTGTCAAAAGCAAAGATTCCATTTATTGCTAGCAGTTTGCATGAAAATCAAATTTTAGTCGATATTATTGATGGTTAAAAAAAATATGGTTACGGTGCCGAAATCTGTAATAATGAAAGAAATAACAAATTGTTGTAAATAAATAAGCTTAAGTTTTGTCAGATAAATAAAGACTTTTTGTTATCTGATAGTCTACTTTATTTTTTATTTAATCAGGTGGCTCTGGAATGGTCTCTACCTTTTAGGGCTCATCCGGCTAGCTCCCAAAGGGACGGAGAGTGGTCGGCATAATATGCGCCACCTGTTTTGGGACCCTACAAGTTAAGGCAGAGATCGGTCTAAAAACAAAACAGGAAATCTAATTCAACGTCAAAAAAATATCCAAAAAAAATTTCAAAGATAAGTATCTATACGGTGTAAATGTAACTATGTGGGGCCCAGCGCTTCTCTGTTTAAACGAATAAGGCTGGGACAATCAGCTGGTTTTTCACAATTTAAACTTAAATGATTAATCTAATAAAACGAATAATTACACTTTAATCAGTTATTTTTGGGCCGTAATCATGACAAGTGATAAATATATGCATAATGTGAAAATACTGAGTGCACTCTACCCGTATAAATAGGCCTGTTTACTAGAGTTAACAATTGTATCCTTTACATACGTGAAGATGTCAACTACATATGGTTACACAATTCAATACATTGTACCATATGAGGAAACACAATCGTTTTTAAAGAGGTAGGTACACTCATTATTTAATACTTATATATACAAAAGAAAAAAAAAACATACAATGGCTTTCAATTTCTAGGCTGTACCGAAGGGATTAAAGTCTATGATTCCCTGAGACGACACAGACACATAGAACCTGATTAACGGAGGTTTCCTGATGTCCTCATGTTGAAGTAGACTTTGGATGGCTCTGGATCACTACGTGTGGTCTGGTATGTACAGCAGGCAGGGTGCCGTAGAGATATCAGCAGGAAGGCCCGATGAAGATCAAAATGAGGGCAATAAATGTAGAAAAGGAAAAACGAACTAGAAAAAAAGGAAAAGAAGGGAAGAAAGAAATAGAAAAGAAAGAAAGAAAAGAAAAAAGGGAAACAAGAGAAGCAAAAGAAAGAAAGAGAAAGACAAAGAAGGGAAGAAAGAAAGGCCAGTGGTGTTAAGTGAACTTTGTGTGTTGGAAAAGAAAAAAAAAACACAAAAACTTGATATTGGGTTTGTTCTCCGAACTGACCAAACCAATATCAGCCGACAGCTTTTAAGGTACGCAAAGTAACCTTATACTATAAATTTGGTCAAGGACCCAAATCTTTAACATTAATATCCAGCAAAAATGCTAAGTGACCTTTCCAGGTGCAACTCTGCAAGGAAAAATGTCCTTATCACTGTCTGATTTTTTTCTTCTCCCCAGAAAAACGTCCAAGGAAACGGCGAGAAAAGATACCGGAATCTATATATCGACGTTATGTCAAGTGACAAGTCTTCAAAACAATGAAAAATAAAAATATGAAATTTTAAGGTTATTACAAGAAATTTTATTAGCAATTAACTAGGAAAATTGTGGTACGTTCAAAAGGCTTTATTGAAGTAAAACTGTTTCGCAAGACAAGTCGAGTAGGTTCTAACCTTAAAGTTTATTTTTGTTTGACACTTATGTAGTTTTTCGTTTTTAGCTTAATAAAATATCTAATAGTTACACGATAACTGACACTTTTCTATATTTTAGGTACAAAGTAGAGAAGCCTTACGAACTAAACATAACAACGACAAGGACTATCAAACAATTACCATCAATTATAATACCATAATTGTGAACCCAATTCTAATAAAAACAAGATATACTGCAAATGTTTTCTTTCATTCGTAGATATGTAACCAAAAAAACAAAACACATAAATGATGGAGGAGGTAAGCGTAAAAATTACTCTTTTTGTAAGAATTTTAAATAGGGAAAAATAAAAACTTAACATGATGATATATTGATGTCAATTCCTTTAGATCATAAACGTAATAATACCCCCAGGACATCTAGTTGAAACAATTCTATACCAAAAGAAAGATATAAAAGAAGATATATAAAAATACCTAAGCCTTAACCACTCACAAAATATATTGTCCAAAATTGTAATATTGAGGATATTAAAGATAAAATGCTAGTAATAATCTACTTAAACGAGTATTGCTTATAACAAACTTAAGTTTGAATTTTGCAAAACAAAACAAGTTTACAATGAGTTCTGTGTTAAAAAAAGATCATTTTTAATAAAAATATATATTACCAAAAAATTTTTAAGCAGTATTAAAAATACTTCCATTTATAATTACTGTAATAAGAAAAATGACAGTTTGGGAAAAAATAAGAAACGAAAGTTACAAATCGTTTACTTCTTGCATATGCCTAAGCAAATACCAACTTAGATTTTTGACAGAACACCTCAAGAAACTCGGATGAACAGAAAGAGAAGGGTGCAGATTTTTTGAGGATGAGGACGAAACTTCTATTAACATCTTTTCAGAATGTAGAGCTTTACCAAACACTGCAATCCAGTTCTTTGGAACACACCAAATAGAAGAAATGGAGCTACCCATTTTAAAACCGTTCCCCAAGGAAATAGGACTGGAGAGGTTGCTCTAATCAGTAAGGTGTTCGTAGCAACTTGGCGGCAGAAGGGAAATACAATAGACCTATTAAGCTGCAATATGCTGATCCTCAATTCCTCACACACCCAAATATAAGCAGCTCTATTTTCAAAATTTTAAATCCTATAAACTTTTTTTAGAGTTCATTAAGAGGAAAATTGAACCAGCGGCGGATAAGCTTTAAGGGTTGTCACGTATTTCTCAGGGATTCTTTGAATAAAAGCATTTCATTAAGTACAGTTTCGATTAATTTTATTTACCATTATTTTGTCCTATTTTGGTATTTCACTACACTGTACTTAGATATTTTCTTTTTAAAATCAAAGTTCCCGCTATCTTTTTTGTATTCAAATAAATCTTGTTTTTTTCCCCTGCCATATTGGGTTGCAGAATTCAGGAAGTTTCTTTTGATGTATTAATATATATATATATATATATATATATATATATATATATATATATATATATATATATATATATATAATCGAAGGTTTTCGGGCATCTCGTGTATGTGCTGAGTCCCTCTCAGGACTGTAAGGCAGCTGACGTTTCGATGAAATCTCATTCACCGTTTTCAAAGCTCACTGTATGGCGTCTACAAGCGAACTGCTTGCTCACCGAAAACCTTCGATTACACATCACACGCGTAAGAATATCCGACATAACATATATACATACATATATATATATATATATATATATATATATATATATATATATATATATATATATATATATATATATATATATATATGTATATATGTATATATATTCCTTAAATTTAAAAATAACTACTGGGATAATTATTAGATTTATTATTTTTGTTTTAAGGGGAAAATGCTAATGATTAACGATCTGGCTTAACTTTTCAGCCGACTGTTGTTGCTCAGTGTCGATTAGTGAGTAAGCTGGGCTATGGTTATAAATGGAGGTCATTTTACATTGATTTTTTATTTTTTCCTGGTATAATTCGGCCGAAGCAGCTGCAAACTGCCATCTCAATTTTTAGTTGCCAAATTTTTGAGATTCTGAGATGGAAAGTCGAAAATTATCCTGGTAATTGAGTTTTGGTGTACCGTATCTTTTGCCATGTTGACAGTTATGGTTTTTTTTACCGAGATAATCCTGGAGTCAGGAATTTTGAGTAGTTTCCACGTGTCAACGAACAGTCTAGATCCCAAAAACATCGTGTAAGGAACCTTAAATTAACAACTATTAAAACAAACCTGCATGGATTTTTAAATTTTAAAAGATATCAACTCAAAATTGATTCTTGCCAAGTGTAATTTAAGTATAATTTAAAACCAACCGTTGTGTTATTCTAAATCTCACTTAAATCCGAAATTAACGAATTTAAAATATTATTAAGGTATATTTTGGCGTTTTAGGGCTGATCATTTCTTCTTTTTTTGTGACAAATACGTATATCTTGAATTTTGAATTTTGTAAGTGTCTGGGTTTTTTGGTATCTACTACCTTATAGTACCTAATTTTTTCCTCTTGTTATAAGTAAGAGTTAATTTTGAGAGTACTCTTATTATCAATTGTAGTTTGCGCGATATTTTGCTATGTTTTTGCCTCCTCGACCTATCACGATGTTCCCAATTTTTAGTTAAATTAATTTATTAGTAGCAATATTGAAGTATTCTGTATTATATACAATCTTAAGGTCCCCTTCTGGATCTATTATTGACAAATTTAAAGTTTTTGTATCGTGATATGTTCACGACCACATCAACTTTCAGATTGATTCCAGCAATCTTTCTTTTTTTATGTGGTTGACTGCAATACTTAAGTATTAGAGACTAGCTTATTTAGTGAAACTAGAAATTCTTTCCGATCTTGAAGTATTTTTTTAGTAAAAATGTAATTTCTTAACGCGTATCCTATCTTTTCATATTATATTGTATTAATTAATTTGATCATTTTTTTGAGTGTATCCATTTTATTTTTATTTATATATAGAGTTAATATAGAGTTAATTAAAACGCGTTCCATTTTGGCCAGGTTTAATCCAATTTATTCGAAAACAATTAATATTAATAAACCAAGTATTGTAACGTCATTACACAGTGGTCTAGAGTCATGAATTTTATATCCAGTTTCGTGACGATTGATTTAATTAAAGAAATGAATGTATTCTATAGTAAATCTTTTGTTTAATATTTTATTAACGTAATTATGATGATCTTTAATTATGGATTGATTGATTTTGTTTATAAGTATTTTTTTTTGAATTTTAATGGACCTGTTGTTGAAATTTTGCTGGATTATTTTGTGTGGATAACTGGAGTCATACTGGAAATTTTACTTCTGCATCTTTATCACATTATTACTCCTATGTAACTCGAGCTCAATAGTTAGAGCAAGCGACTACTCTAAGTTAATAATTTTTTAAATTTTGCTAATTAATTGCAATATTTCTTATGCTATTAACTTGAAGTTTACTTTTAATAATCTTTCTATTTTGTTTAATTATAGTGTGAATTTGAAATTTTGGATGTAATTATTTCTTGACATTTTGGCAGTAGATAATTATTCGCTTGTTCTTCTTATTATATGTAAAACACTATTCCTATTTTATTCTAGAGTCCATCCGCTGGGTATTAACATCGGAGTCTACCCTACCGTGTCTTTTACTGGGCAGAATACTGTCAACTGCCACTCCTTTTACCGGGCGGAAAGCCATCATTTCCTCCCTACCTGAACACTCCACCCTCAGTGGATTTGTTAGAGTGAGTCCACACGATACCAAAAATTTCTGCGTAGGCGTATTACGCCCATTTATGTTAAAAATGTCTCGTCCACACGGGGAACTTTCATCGTGCAGTCGTGCAGTCGTAATGTTTTTTTTTGTGGTAACCTAACTTTTTTCTGATATTTTGATAATATTTATTTATGTATAAATTAAAATTAAAGAAAATAAAAAAAATAATTGCAGCAATGTTGTTATGTAGAAAAAGAAAAGTAAAGAAAAAATTACAAAAGATAAGGATATTATTAATATATTATTTATTAAAAAAACGTTGTTGTTGTTGTTGGGCCAATAAATAGGAAACACGCTATGGAAATGTGTACAGCTATACGCTTATTACAAGGTTTGAAAAAACATTGTGATATTAAGCTGATGAAATCAGCATGTGAAAGCAACAGTGCGAATTCCGAGTCGGTAAACAGTGTTTTTGAAATTAGTCATGTTACTTGTGCGATAATATGAGACTCTTTAAAGCAAGTTTTATTTCCGAAGTTTGCCACTTCTACCTGGTAAAGAATTGCCAAAGAGTTCAAAAACGAGAGTTTTAATATAAAGTGTCATTTTAACAATCGTTTTAATAATTACAATTGTTTGTAGTTTTTAGAAGAATATATTACGTATGACACTAACTGGATTTCTGTTATTAAATTTCCATTAATGTTAATTTTTACTTTTTAATTGTTTATAATAGGTTTATATAAAATTTGCTAAGGGTAGGGTTACCAGACGACAGGAATTTTCCTGACATGTCTGAAATTTTAGCCCCTTGTTAGGAAGAAACAGGAAAAAACTGTAATTGTCAGTATTTTTTTGAAATTAAAAGAGGAAAATGTAAGTAATGAAAAAATATTTATTAATCATTCTAGTGAGGAAAAAATAAATTCATTAAACGTTAACAAAATGAGTGAATTGTTAATTTAGTATATTAATAAATTTTGTTTCATACTTTTTATTGCTTGATGTTTCTTTTGGCAATTGCTGGACTTTTATAACCATTTCATGACATTCTTCACATGATATGTTCTTTAAGTTAAATTGTGTCTAGAGTAGAACCTTAACACAAGACATTGTTGTAAACCAACTATTACTACAAATTATTAAATTACTATATATATTTTTAAGTTACTCTTATGGATTAATAGATAATTATAGTCTGATATTTAATACTCCCTTAAGAAACAGTTATATCTTAAGTAAATTTATGTTGTAATAGGCTCAAACAAAAGCATGCCTTAATCTCCGAAACTCTAAAACTTTACTTTTTTCAGAGACCATTAGTTTTGTTCATATTGTCATCGTCCCATAAATACACACTTTTTCATTTCAGTAATAATGTAAATAAATAGTTATAAGTTATATTTGTTAGTACGCCTATCACTGTAAAATATATAATTTAGATTCAGAATAGAATGTAACTAGGACATGAACATTGAAACGAGAGGAACTAAAATCAAAAAACTACAATAGTAACATTAAATTAGTAAGTAAGAAGAAAAACTGTTGTTACCTCATGATTTAGTGAACATTATAATAAAATATTAAAAAAGTAATATTAGAAGATTTATTTGAATTCATCGAAACCAGTGATAAACTAAAAGCAGAACTAGCAAAGTTATAACATTGGTGGCAGCGAAAGGCAAAGCTTATAACAATATAGACAGTCTATGTCTCTCCTTAGTCCACTACGCTCCCATTAATGAGAAGACTCACTCGATATTGGCATTTGATGCTTTGATTGCAAAAATTTTGAAAATCTCACTGCCTTAACATACAACATTCAGATAAAATGTCCGGATATTTACAGAAACATTAGGGATATTGTCAGGAAATCTCATTATTTGATCTGGTAACCATAGCTAAGGGCATGTCTGTGGATTAGCGTCTTGATATCACAGATTGTCGTTGAATAGAAATTGTATTATATAATGGCCTTTATTTCATAAGCTTTAATTTATATAACGAACACCTGTATTATTGCAATTGTTATAAAATTAATAAAAAAATGAACAAAAATCGTTTTTTTTTTTTGAGGACAATTTAACATAATTCATAAATATCCATTATTTCAAAACTCGCTAAATAAAATATATAAATAAAACAACAAAGTTTAAAAAAAAAACATAGGTTATGTTTTCATACAAAATATTGAAAATAAACAGTTTCCACCATTTTTAAAGCAGTCCGCTGAAAAGTTCAACATCATTTGGCGTAATGACCTTGGAAAAGGCGGATTTAGGCGGGAAATCTTCGATCTTTGTCTTTTTTTAAATCTAACAAATCACAATGCTTGAAATTTGACATATGTCTTATGACGCTACGCTGCCGCCGAAATTTTTCTTATCGTGTGGACTCACTCTTAGGCTGCAGTAGATCCTTGCAGTTGAAGGAGTTTATATTTCCATCAACTATTTTAACTTAAGTAAAGAACTTAATTAGTATTAAACTTGAAGACTTGTATTTGTCTAACAAACTTCTTGCCCTTTGTAGTTCGATTGATTTTTTTATTTTTTTATTTTTTTTTTATTATATACGAGTGTGTAGCAAATTAGCTGAGTTGGAAGCTAGGTCTATTTAATATGCAAATAGTATTGCTTACTAGATTATTAAAAGTTAATTAAAATAGGTAAAAGTAATAATGTTAAATTTTAGGTTTTAAAAATGTCTACATATTAACATTTAGAATTTTAAAGGTGGACAATATCATGAAGATAAAAATTGAAAGACTAAATTTTGTAAGTTTCCGTATTTTATTCATAGTTTTTCGAATATCTCTGGTTTGAAAAATATGTCAAATTGTAGTTTTGACCATTTTTGGGAGTTTTTAACCATAGTTTATGACGCTAAAAGATAGGTACATCAAGTTTTTCTCAACAAGATCAATATCACCAAATTTAATTGACCCAAACCTGAATTTTAAGCATTCTTGGAAATAAAAGTTCGAACTTCCTCCGCCACTTTATTTAAGAACGGACAAAGATAACATTAAAATCTATTTCCTTTACAAAACTGTTTAAGTTACTACAAAGGCTTTTTTTGAGAAAACCTTATTTTTATATTTTGTCACTACTGTTACGTCTTCCAGTCACCATCTTAGAAACTAAAAAATATTTTCCTGTAATTTTTAAAAGCCACTTTATGATAATTATTTTTTAATATACAGACCATTGCCATTCTTTTTGCGGCACCCAGTATACATTTTCCCTTTCAACAATTGTTTTAGCAGTATCTTCAATAAAATTGTATTATTGTCAGTAATATTAGAATACTGTTGATTTTAGGCTTTTTCTCGTTGGGTTATATCATGTTTAAAAATATAGTGTAATATGATTTTTACTATAATTTTTTTCACAATCATAGAAATACATAAACATCTGATATAGCAATTTGCTATAATCCTTTGAAAATAAATAGAAATAGTTTAAAGCAACTACCCCATTATCTACGCCTATGCGTCCACACAATAAAATTATTTATCCCCTTTAGGGAACCTATTTCGGCATTCCTCGTTATCCCTCGTCCCTGGACGAAGTTTGTCCTGGCAGAGGAATTTGCAACCCGTCAGACGTGATTTGAAAAATGTTTCTCTCTTTCTTGACGGATGAGTTGAACGAAAAAAGGCGATAGATCAAACTATCTATGTTATGAGTTGGCAGGGATTCTAGAAGTAACAATTTATTACTTTTTTTGGGTTATGTTTCGGGTCCGGGTCTGGGTCAACTTAATCTTTCGGAAAGATTAAAATTCGGAATCATTTTGGGAGCTTTGCAAATTTCTCATCCTGCTTTTCGCACTTAAAATTTTCTGATTATTTTTTTTTACGCCTGCCAACTATTTGTCTGTTAAATTTATTTTATCTCTACGGCTATATACAGTGCATTGGAATTATTTCAATGTCTACACACAACGTATATATATATATATATATATATATATATATATATAATATATATATATATATATATATATATATATATATATATATATATATTTATATATATTTATTTATTTATTTATTTATTTTTCTGAATTTTCTTGGGTATGTGGTTTTTTGTTTTTTTATTTTTAAATCAATCTAATTAAAATTTTAACGTTTCGCCCATTCTGTTAATGGATAAAATCTACAAAGAAAAACAGGAAAATCACTCAAACAATTAAATGCACTTAAAATAGGTATACATATTTTATAAAACGGACACACTGTACACTATCAAAAATGTAAATTTAAAATTATTTGCTAGATACGCACCCATTGTAGCTGTGCCGTACAAAATTCAACTGAAAGTATACATTGCCTGTACGAAGGAATTTGGTGTTACCAGTAAAAGTTTTTTTTATATATTTTTATTAATTATTTGTGAAGCAATTATTATATTATTAAAGACCCAATTTTTTTTTTTGGTATTTTATATACTTTTTAATGAAGTTTTAAATTAATTAGGTTACTATATATTTGGCTAAGATTTTTTATATCTTGTTTGTCGTTAACGACATGCTTTTCTTTTTTAATGTGAATCATCTCCTTAATAAGCAGTTTGTGGTAGTTTTAGTCTTGGGCTAATATCCGTGTATTTGCGAAATCAAATTCGTGTTTTTGAGAAGATTCGTGCTTATGTACTGCATTTTTGGTGTACTTGTGACCATTCAATCTATTATCCAAATATTGCGTTGTCACGCCTATGTATTTTTTTGGGCTGTTAAGGCAAGGTACAGCGTATATTAAATTTGACTTCTTTTTGGTTGCTACTTTACTTTTTAACGGAGTAAAAAGCGAAGACAAAAGATTTTGAGATTTGTGGCATACAACAATGGCGTGTTTTTTTAAGGTGTATTTTATTTTTTCTGAAAGTCCTTTAGTGTACGGCATAGCTATGTATTTTTTGTTACCATCTGGGTTCGCTGATTTGTCTATATAACTAGTATTATAAAATTTTTAAATTCGTTGTTTAATAATTTTATTAACTTCATATTCTAAAAAGTTATTTTCCATCAGAATCTTTTTGACTTTCTTAAGTGTTTTGGTTCGATATTCAGGAGACGTTAATGTTAGTGCTGTATCTGTTAGACCGATGACAACGCTGTTTTTTTTTTTGAGATCGGGGATGGTGTGAATTTTAGTTTAAGTATCGACCAGGCCATGTTTCTTTTGTAAACCACTTCGTCTTAAGGCATTCATCAATATTGTTTTTTATTATTGTTAAGCCTAAAAAGTTAATCTTATCGTTTTTTTCGATTTCTGATGTAAATTGTAATTTGGGGTGAAAGTTATTGAAACAATCTAAAATGTCTGGTACATGGATTTCTGGAACGGCACTAAGGCAATCATCAACATACCTTTTGAAAAAAGTCATAGGGATATTAGTACTATTTAAGACAGTTTCTTCCAAATATTCCATTACACGTTGTGCAACTGTGGAAGATATGGTTGATTCCATGGCACAGCTATCTAATTGTTGGTAAAAAGTATTTTGGTATTGGAAGTAATTATTAGTTAACGTTAGATTTATAGATTCTATAAAAAGATCTTGATTAAGGCTGGTATGTTCATTTAAAATTTCCCACTTTTCTTTTATTATTTGATTTAAAAGTTTGTTAGGTATATTGGTATATAATGATGCTACGTCAAGAGAAAGTATAATATATTTATTTGGAATTTTTGTTTTGTTGATCAATTCCTTAAAACTAAGAGAGTCTTTTATATAATATTCATTTTTACAAGTAATTTTTGATAAACAATTGCTAAGATACTTAGATAATTTGTAGAACGGTGATGGTGTGCACGAAACTATGAGTCTATGTGGAATGCCTGGTTTATGTAATTTAGGCAGTCCGTAGATCTTCGGTGCAACTGCGTTATGTATTAATAATTTCTTGGCTTCCGTCTCAGACATGAGTTTTTTGGATATCATTTTCTTGATCAAGGTATTGTTTCTTAATTGAAAAGTGTTAGTAGGATCACTGCGAAGTTTCTTATATGTTAGGTTGTCAGATAGTAAACTATTTAATTTTAAGTCGTAGTCTTTTGTGTTCATAACTACAGTTGTATTTGTTTGCTCTGGTTTTAAAATGGTTATATCGGGATTATCTTTAATACATTGTTTTGCTTTATTTAATTGTTTGAAATTTTTTTTCTGGAAGGTATTTTGTTTTTGATTTTTATGTTTCAATTTAATTTTATGATTTGTAATTATATTTACAATATCAGCGCGTATGGTATCTTTAATTTCAGTGGGTTTGTCATGTATAGCAGATTCTAAACATGCTATATATTCAGTTGTTGGGAGTTGTTTTTCAGTTACCACTGGTAATGCGAATTTATATGTATATATATATATATATATATATATATATATATATATATATATATATATACAGAGTGATTCTCCGGAGACTTTATCGATTGTGGGAAAACTATAATTAGGAAGAATCTAAAAATTTAACAGTGTAGTAAAGTGATTGAGGAACAGCCGGCTGAAATATCTTCAAGATGGCGGCACTTGCAGCTATACCGGAAATAGATGTCAACTTGCTTATTTTAAATAGAACATCCTATATATTATTGCATTTTTGATTTCTAAGAAATATTCTAGACCTATTTAATGTATAATGTTCTATACTTAAGTCTCACCGTTTTGGACATATTTTTATAATTTTGTCATATTAAGCATTAAAAATAAGGGTAACTTTGTATAAAGTTGTCTATTTCAAACATTTGTAGTTTTCAGAATATTGGCAATTCAACATTTTTCTATAGTAAATATGCTATATGGCTTTTAAGTTTTGTTACTAGTTGGCTATGAAGGAGAGGCGTGGCCAAAATACAAAAATCGAATCCTGCAGAATTGTCACTATTTCTTGCCATTTGACATTCATTAATAATAATCATACCTGGGCGATTAACTTACATGCACGAAACTTCTTTATTATTTATGGAGAATGTGATCGAGTTATTTCAAGAACATACGATACATTCGCGATCCGATATTCGAAGAAACAGAAACCAACACTACCAACTGTTAAAAAGATTATAAAAAACTTCAAGAACTTTGGATCCATAAAAGCTAAAAGAAATAGAAATAAACCAATTGTTAATTAAATATAGTTACAAAAATAACTTGATTAAATGTTCAACGCCCTTGAGCTTCCAAACATTTTTCGCACCTAAGCAGGAACTCTTTATGGGTGGCTCTTCTTATTGACTGAGGATCAAGTTCTTCAAATGCTATTCTGACGTGCTACGTGCAATCTTCCGTAGTGCTTAATGCGATGTTGTACATTTTATTTTTGATTGTCCCCCAAATAAAAGAATCAAGCACTGTTAGGTCGGGGGAGCGAGGTGGCCAAAGATGTGGTCCATTCTTGGCTATCCATTGGTCATAAAACAAGTTTTAGAGATGATTGTTAACTAAATGACTATCATGTGGCGGCGCTCCATCATGGTGATAAAATAGACTTTTATGATCAGCCAGTGGCATGTTAGTTCACTCCCAAATTTCTGAAAATATCGAAGTAGCGCTCACCTATACGTTAAAAAACGTGTTTTGTATCTAGAAGTCTTCAAAAATGTCTAACTTACCATTCAAATTTTTTTGATAGAATTCTAGGACGATGACGCCGTCATTTCTTATAGTACAATACACGTTATACTTACAAGACTCTTCAAAATTAATTCTCTAAATGGATGTACATTGAGTCTCTTCAACAGTGAGAATTGCGTCGATTAAACAATCCATTTTTTGTGAATTTGGCTTCGTCCAACCAAATAATATTATCTAAAAACCAGCATTTTTTAGTGACCGAAGTAAAATAAATTGACAGAACTCTTCTCTTGGTCGCCTTTTAAATGTTCTACTATAGAATATACATAGGGGTAAAAATTGTGTTTCCATAAAATCCTTAAAACTGATGTTTGAGATAATCCAGACTCTAATGCTATTTGCCTTGTATATATTGTCGAATATGCAGCGAAATATCCTAAAATTTTAGTTTCAATATTTTCATTATTAATAACTGGTTTCTTTCTATTTCTTTTTGCTTTTATGGACCCAAAGTTCTTGAAATTTTCTATAATTCTTTTAATATTTGATGGTGTTGGTTTCTGTTTCTGCGGATATCTGATCGCGAATCTATCGCATGTTCTTGAAATAACTCACATTCTCCATGAAATATTAAATAAGTTTAAATAATCTTCGTGCGTATAATTTAATCGCCCCAGCATGTTTATTATTAATGAATGTCAAATGGCAAGAAATAACGACAATTCTGTAGGGTTTGAGTGTTTTATTTTCGCCACGCCTCACCTTCATGACTAACTAATAACAAAACTTAAAGGCCGTATAGCATTTTTAGATCGGAAAAATATTAAATTGCCAATATTTTAAAACTTACAACCTTATACAAAGTTACCGTTATTTTTTATGCTTAATATGATAAAATTATATAGGTGCTTTCTATTTGAAAAAATTGACTTCTGACGATTTTTTAAATATAATTTTTATTCTTCTTTTTTGACAACTCTCTACTAATAGTTTTCAAAATATCACAAAACGACTACTAAAGTCGATCTTCGTCTACAAGAAAACTAACCCAAATTAAGTAATAAAGACTCTCTTATAGGAAAAATTTGTAGTTAAGTTTTGGTCCGCAAACATCATTTTTGAGATAAAAATTTAAATATGTTCAAAATGGTAAGACTTGAGTATAGAACCTTATACATCAAAATGGGTCTAGAATTTTACGTATAAATCAAAAATGTAATAATATATAAGGTGTTCTATTTAAAATAAGCAAGTTGACATCTACTTCCGGTATAACTGGAAGTGCCACCATCTTGAAAATATTTCAGCCAACTATGCCCCATCCAAGTTAGTATACTTTCAAATTTTCAGATTTTTCCTAATTATAGTTTTTCCACAATCGATCGATAAATTTCTCGGAAAATCACCCTGTATACTTAAGGATGAGTTAAAAAAATCTTTTTAACCGACTTCTAAAAGAAGGAGGTTCTCAATTCGTCGACTATGTATTTTTTTTTTTTATGTATGTACACCGATTACTCC
The DNA here is from genome assembly GCA_034092305.1 of Diaprepes abbreviatus. Taxonomy (NCBI): domain Eukaryota; kingdom Metazoa; phylum Arthropoda; class Insecta; order Coleoptera; family Curculionidae; genus Diaprepes; species Diaprepes abbreviatus. Next base: position 2,635,921 of record JASJET010000106.1, read on the forward strand.
GGAACGGCTGCACCGATTTGAATGAAATTTTTTACGTTATGTAAAGAAAGTTGCTGCGGTGGTCCCATATTTTTTTAGATGAAATTGGTGCAGTAAAATCCAAGATGGCGCTTACAATATGGCGACCAAAAAAATTAATATTGTCCGATTTTCTCCAAAATTAGTATGGAGGAATTTTCGGGGTTGTACCCAACGAATCTAAAATTATTTTTAAAAAATTCAAAATGGCGGATCCAATATGGCGGACAAAATAATTTAATTTAGTCCGATTTTCTCCGAAATTGGTATGGGGGAGTTTTCGAGGTTGCACAAAACGAATCTGATATTATTTTTAAAAAATTCAATATGGTGGATCCAATATGGCCGACAAAAAAATTAATTTTGTCCGATTTTCTCCAAAATTGATACGGGTTAGTTTTCGGGGTCGCATATGACGAATATAAAATAATTTTTAAAAAATTCAAATTGGCGGATCCAATATGGCCGACAAAAAAATCGTTTTTGTCCGATTTTCTCCAAAATTGGTACGGGGGAGTTTTCGGAGTCGCATATGACGAATCTAAAATAATTTTTTAAAAATTCAATATGGCGGAAGAAAAAATCAATTATGTTCTATTTTCTCCAAAATTGGTATGGGGAAGTTTTCGGGGCCTCACATAAAGAATCTGAAATTATTTTTAAAAAACTCAATATGGCGGATTCAATATGGCGGACAAAAAATATCAATTTTGTCCGATTTTCAGGGTCACACATGACAAATCTAAAATTATTTTTAAAAAATTCAATTATGCGTATGGTGGATAAAAAATTAATTTATTTTCTTTAAATATCGATAATGGAAGGTTTTAGGGCCTATATTACCAATCTAAAATTAATTTGAAATTTAAGATAGTGGATTCTCTATGACAGACTAAATATTCGTTTGACCCAATTTGATTGGTATTTGGAAAACTCTAAGAACTAAAGAATTTTTAGTGGTTCATTTTAGGGTGATTTACAACTTTGGATAAAATGGGTACTTTTTTGCCAGTTTGGAGTCATTGCGAGGTACACTGATCTCGATTAGTACTTATTTCAAATAATTTATGAATATTAAAATGAATTCTAAAACTAAAAATAGAAAAATAAAATTTTTATAAAAAAATTGAACCGACTTCTAAAAGTGCGCTAAAAAGTGAAAAATAACCATAAATTTTTATATGAAATTGAACTTTTTGAAGTCGGCGCCAAATTATTTGTACACGAAAGAAATAACTACTAATAAATACAAATTATGGTAAGAACGCAATTAGAAATAAAGTATTTTTAATCTGTTTATGCAAATCACATTTTGTCAGGTAAAACTTTGGCGTCGACTTCAAAAAGTTCAATTTCATATAAAAATTTATGGTTATTTTTCACTTTTTAGCGCACTTTTAGAAGTCGATTCAATTTTTTTATAAAAATTTTATTTAAATTATATATTCTAATAGCAATATTATATTGCTGTTTAAGGCTAGTGTGATGTGCGTGAAATATTATTGCAAAAGGTTAAGTGCCTGGAGTAGCTTCAACTTTTCAAAAATTCCAATAATTTTTTTATTTTTTCAGAAAGATATTAGTATAAATAAAATATTCTAAAACTTTTTATTACGATATATATCGATCGAAAAAATGGACCAACTATATTTGAATTTAACATTGAAAATAAATTTAAATAACCTTCTCCAGAGAAACGATATGTTTCTGTATCAAAAGAAATACTTCAATTTTACCATGCTCAAGGCAAACAGACATAATCTTTTTAGGAGATATGTTTCCTACATTTTTTTGGCAAAAATTTACAAATGTCGTAACAGAAAATATTTATAAATATGATTTGAAAAAACTGATTTACTTTTTTTTAGGGAAATTAAACATATAAACATTCTTTTCATAATAATAAGTTCTAAAGAAACAGTTGACAAAGCCATTTTCGCCAGAATGGAAAGATATATTATCTCAGCAGGACCTTTTTCAGAAATTGATTTTGAAGTTCTGACCATTTCAAGACGTGAAAGTAAAAGTTCCAATGTAGAAGATACGACTTAAATATCCCGAAGTGTAACCAGGAGTTCCGGAATATTTTTGGTAGCTGAAAATTTCTTTTTAAAACAGGAATTAGAAGAAACCATACAGAAATTAAATAATCTCTCCATACGATTCAATTATGATTCCTGTGTGCTTATATACACTGGAATACCAAAAAGTGCTTTATTTTTAATACTGTGTGAAACCATGAATACTTTTAATTTATTATGGAGGATGACAAGTTAAAATACTATCAACAATTGATCAGATTCTGATGACTTTAATGAAATTAAAATTAAATTGACCCAATGAGGACTTGGACTTCGCTTTTGTTGTAGTAGTGCTACAATAACAAATATAATAATGACGTAGGTATTGTTACAGTTTTGTTATTTCATGAACAAAACTATAAATAATTTTACCAAAATACCAACAATCAAGCCAATACTCACCATACATTAAACTCTTATTTTCATCAAGTAGTCTCTTTAATACATATAAAATAAAAGCTAAAAGTTTTTGTCACTGTCACACAAAACCGGTTTTGTAAAAAAAATCAAGTGTGCCTAGAAATGTATCAAACACTCCACTTTTGCCACTTTCATCAAGGGTGTAGTTAGTTAACCTTTTGTTTTTTTCTTGGCGCTCTTGAGTGTCAGTAGAGAGAGTCTGGGCCAAGCCTTGGTTGTGAAAACTGGCATGAACCCAGAAAGCAGTTTTTTTGCTGATTTTTTCAAAGTACAATACTACTTTTCCTGTTTGCAGCTAAAATCATAGTTTAGTGCGTTAAGGCATCATTTGCCAGGTATTGAGGATAAACAAAGTTTTGTTGTATTCGTTTTTCGTTAAGTACAGTTTAGTGAAAGTGATCTCACCTAAAAAGCTAACACACCATCGTTGTGACTACTTGGTGCACCTTCAAGACAATCAGGTACATGCCACAAACAGTTCTTATTATACCGGGACGTTGCCATCCTATCTAAAATTAGATTTGCCTGCCATAGCCAACATATTACACACCACTGCTCCATAGAGGCCATCGGCTATCTAGCTTGCCGAAAGTGTTTGGATTTAATAACAAAACAGCCTTTCAGGTATTAGAACTCCGTAATAAACAGTGAAATTACCGGTTTTAATGTATACTTTCCTTTTTCCCCTGTGATTGGGAACTAATAAGACTTTATGCGAGCAATTACAGGACACTTTATTTTTAAATTTCATTTAAAATACCTTGTAAAGCGAAGGTATACGTATACACTAGGTAATTTAAAACATCACTTCACATATTAATAGTCCCACATTTTTAATTAGGCTTAAGTAAACATAATTTTAGACTAAATCGGCATACTAGATAATTTGTTAGTGTGAAATACAACCGTACTCAAAAAGTAAGGTTATTCAGTTTAGCCGATAGTGAAAATTAAAGCTGGATCTACATCTACACCTACTTGGCGTATGGCGCAGATGACGTCATACTTGCAGTAGTGTTGTTCATTGTTTCTTTGTTTTTTTTTGTTATGATCCATTTAGCAAATAGTCACATATTTCTTTAGTTTAAAACTGTAATTCAAAATCCATTTTTTAATTGTTAAATATAGATTTTAATGGTTTTTGGAATCGGTGTGTTTTATTTTTGGATCCAGTTGTTTCCTGTTTTCCATAAGATCATCGCTTCTTCTTACCGATGGACCTAAAACAGGTGGCGCTTTGAATTTAAATAACCCCCCTAATCTCCGGCCTGCTAGCCTAGGCACTGCCCTAAAAGAAGGAGCGATCAACACTAAAAAAAATAACCACCTGTACAGAAGCATTAAATATTTAATTTTGATTCATTTCTTTTCATTTTAATTCTTTTTCTCTTCCGTGACGTGGCAGCATATGCAATGCATAAAGTTCTTTTCGACCAATTAAGGGAGACTATACCCTCCAGACCAAAAGAAAATCTTGTCTTCCAGCAGCATTTACATATTTAAGGATAATATACGACAGAGAAATTTATTCGGCTATTCCAACAAATCAAAAAATTCATAGGAAGAGTTATCATAATTCTTATAAACATAGAAATACTTCGAAGATATTAGTAGGTGTAGCTCCAAATGGTGCAATTATTTTTTTGAGCAAGCCAAGTCCTGGATCAATGTCAAACAAAAATTTGTAGAACACTGTGAAATATTGAAACAAATAGTACTTGATGATCTTATACTAGCTGGTAAAGCATTCCTGATCAAGGACTTACTTCCTATAGGTGTGTCTTTTAAATATTCCTCCATTTTCACTTACCCCTCAAACTATAGCAAAGGCAAGAATACATGTGAAATAAGCTATTTCTAGAATTAAGTGTTTTAATATTTTACAAGTACTTCATTACCATATATCACAAATATCAATTATTTTTCAATTAGATGATTTTTGACAAATTTTCAAAATTCTCCAACACAAGAAGTTGAGAAATATTATTGTCAAATAAACATATTACACATTTTTTGCCGTTGTTTATATTTAAGTCAATCATGAAATATTTTTAAGTATTAAAAATAAAATTTTTAAATATTTTGTTGTATTTCATATAATTAAGATTTTTGGTTTAAAAAAAAATATTTTTACGAGTAAAAACTAATTATTTAAAAAAAAAATTGGTGAAAAGATATAACTCAATTAGTAACAATTAAAATGTGAGTCAATATATATTAACCTACGATATATTTACAAAAAATTCTTAAATGATTACTGAAATCTTTTTGAATTTTATTTATAATTTTTTATAAATAACTACTTAATTATCTAATAGTTTACGTAAGTACTGATGAATATCCAATCCAATATTACTAAATCTTCTTTCCGTGAAGTATCATATACTATCATTATTTTTACCACTTCTTTTAATCCAGATACAGAGGTAACACTTTAATTTTTTTTTTTAGAATATTAAGATTTGCCTGTATCTAGAGATAATAATTATGCGTATTGTTTATAACTATTTCCCCATTATCATTGTGAGAGATTATACATTTCTCGTTGTTTTTCAACATTTCACCTCGACAATTGCATCATCTGCAGCTAGGGGCGGATCCAGCCTCTCTCTTTGGGTGGGGGGGTGATATCACAAAAGTACAGTATGGAAGGCGAAAACAAGTTGTCGACAGGGGGAGGGGGGAGACATCAGCAAAATTCCCATTTTTAGTGTAAAAGGCAGGGTCTGGTCTATTTTTCTGAATTTGAAGTTTTTATAGAGGGGGGGGGGCGATCATAAGAAAAAACAAGTTGTCGACAGGGGAAGAGGATGCGGGTAACATAGTATAAAAGGCAGAATCGTGTTTATTTTCCTGAACATAAAGTTCTTGGGGGAGTGGCTATCGCAAGAAAAACAAGTTGTCAACGGAAGGGGAGTGTTAGCAGCATACACATTTCTAATATAAAACGCAGAATCGTTTCTATTTTCCTGAACTCAAAGCTCTTGTGAAGGGGAGGGGCGATCGCAAGCATACACATCCCTATACTCTATTCAAGAACTAGAGAGAGTAATAAAACTGTTACCGAAACCTCCAACTTACCTGTTCCAGTGCCGCAAGTAACTGAGAACTGACGTGAATCTAATTAAATTTAATTATATTTAAACATTATAAGGTTTTATAAATTTACTGCAACAACAGAGTTTCTGATAGTTCAATTTAATTTCTGTCAGTGAGCAAAGTACACCTTACAGTGTGTTCTTAGTGTTTTATCGTGTTTGTGCTTGTTTTTATATACTATATGAGATTAGTGAGATACCCAAAAGATATGGCTTCCACATCTATATTTATTCCAAAATCGTTAAACCAGGACATTTTTTTCTCAACGAAAATCTTATAACGATGAATGTTTATGATGCCTTAAAATATCAATATCTAGATAACAGTGTTAAAAGTTCTGTTGAGATGTGTTCTAACATGACAGGAGTTGGAAAATCTACTGAAGGAGAAAAAAACGAATGGAATTATTAGTATTCCCAAGTCACATTCGATCACAGGCAGACGAAAAACCTCGTTGGAAGAAGAGATGTAAACTGCAATAAAAGGAGTGTTACATACATCTTATTATGAGAAGCAGATCCCAACCATCGACAAAATTCTAACTAAAATCAATGAATATCGGGATTTATCTGAAATTCAAGGAACTGCGCTCTGAAAATTGCTTAGAGAACTTAATTTTTGCTGGGAAGAACCAAATAGAAAATCTGTTCTTATAGATCGTCCGGAAAATGTCCGTTGGTAAAGGAAATATCTCTCTCAAGTAAAAGGTAGAGTTGCTAGAAATAACACAACTTACAAAATTAGTAATTTAACTGAACTTTTGAAATATTTTCTGGAATAAAGTTATTGCAGAAAATTTAGAAAAATCCATATGATAAAAGAATAAAATAAAATGTGGAAACTCGATCTCATGACCCGTGAGATAGAGGAACTAATTATAATTAATTTGGGCGAAAATGGCTTCACTGACTTGGATTACGAATTAGATATGTAATATTTACCAGGGTAAACACAATTTATTATGTAAATATTTTTAAGTAAGTAAATTAAATTAAGATGTTAGTGCAATAGAAATAAAAATAAGTAGGTTTAGTTTTAACTGTAACATATAAAAATTAATTACATTTGAATCCCTTTTTAGTGTTTAATTGTAATTCTGCAGATGGTCTAAGAAATAAATAAACTGAAACGTCAAATGTCCTAAAAATGTTTTTAATTAATAATAAAATGACCGATGGCTCAAAAAAAATTTCACATTATATGGAAGAATTTATTTTTTTTATATATATGTTTAACTTCTTGTATTTTTGACAATGGGTATTTTATAATTATTTAAATTATTACTTAGAATTTTTTGAGAGAAAAAAAGGCTACGTTTAATTCTAAATGTGCCTAAAACGGTTTCTTTGCCAAAATTAAAAATACAGTTGTGATTTGCGATCGCCCCCCCCTCCCCTTGGATCCGCGCCTGTCTGCAGCCAATCCATCCAAAATTCCTGAATTAGACAATCTAATACCAGTTTGCCTGACATCTAAATTTAATTCTGGTTTAAGAAAATCTATGGCATTTTTTCGTGAGTTGATACCATCAAGATTGTAGAATCTAACAATATAATTGAATTGGATTGCTACTAGCAATTTATATTAAAAAAAAATTTGAAAAAATATGAATCAAATATATAATAATAAAGTAAGTGCTGAATGCCACTAGTACACAAAAGAACATGGACAAATTCTACATTTAATAATGTCTAAACAAATACTTATTTACATACCAATAAAATTTTCAAAAAGGCTACCTGAATGTCGATTTCTGTGACAAGGAGATCAAATGGCTCCAAAGTTACTTGCAGTTATGCGAAACTTTTTTATTAATTACCAATTTGCATTAGAAATTTGTTTAGTAGTAGCTTATGCAATTTTCCTTATGATATCATTAAAGGCAAATTTTTGTTGAAAATATTTAATTTTGTCACATGAATTGATAAAATCATCAGGCAAAATAATGTCTTCAATAATGGAATAATTTAAAAGTAACGTATTGCCAAATAAGCTTAATTTTGCTTTTGCTTTATTTAGTTCTTCCTAGCTCATTTTCCCCTCAATAGCCGTATATGGCTTGGGGGGATACATTTCTTCAGCCGTTTTTGCAGGTACATATTCCGTCTTTTGGGCATTCGATGTACAGTTTTCCTCCAACAAATATGTTGCATTATCCAGATAGTACCAAATTAACAATATGATGATATTTTATTCCCCTTGGACAAGCACAAATTGCAGTTTCAATATCTCCAGTTCTGTCTAATGAAATCTATAATAACAAATTTAAATTCAAATTTAATAAAACTGAACAAAAGACTTATAATATATCCCAATGCAAGGATTTTAACAACCTCTTTATTAGCAGGCAAGATTAATTCTTCTTCGATAGAAATAGATATTGTAAGATGTTCGTAAACCCTCGTCGACTCTTATTGATGTTGAAGCAAACATACTGTTCATCGTGGGTCTCCTTTGAAGTTTTCCTTCAGTATTTAAAATTATTACAAACTTTTAACTGTTTTATCAGGATGACATCTTGTCAAAAAATCTTCCAATTTCAATAATTTGTCATTGTTTACAACTCTGTTTCATATGAAATACATAAGCAGATGTTTGTCCGATGTTTATAGAATGAAACCAACACAGAAAACTTGAGAAACCCTTAAGCAAAGAGTAGAAACTATTGTGTTGAAGAACAAAATATATTTCGTTATTTTTACACCCTGTAGTTAAAAACATGCAATATAATTAGAAGTATGATATAAATACGAATTCAATACCAATCAAAATTCAGATAGTTCAATAAAAAGACTATAAAAGGGCAATTCTTATTGAGTGGGCAATTAAAACGAGCTTTAGAGGACGTGTTAAAAAGTGTAATAAAATCTACTAATAAAAATGCAAAATCACTTACTGTTTTACAAATGAGATATTCCCGGACTTTATAAGGCAGTGATATTTGATTTAATAGGTACTTTTAATGCTGATTTATCGGTTTTACGTTTTTGAAGCATTATAAATTTAACTTTTCAACAAAAGCAACATTTAAGAATGAAGGATGATACTTTTTCTTTTCGAAGGAATAATTTATATATTTTCCATTAAATTGTGCTAAAATGTAAACAAAAGTTCTCAGATTTTAGTCACTACGTTAATAAAATAATAATAATAATAATACGTAGAGAACTAGGGCCCAATTGTAAGTGCCATCCACCGACACCATCGAAACTAACACAATTCCGATACGTAATGGGAATCTTTCAGGGCAATTCCCTTAACCCTTTGTAGTTCTGCCTTGCAATGAACCCACTATCACGCCATTTGAACTCCACCAGATACGACTTTGTTATTAGAAATAACAACGAAGAGGTAGTAAGACTCAATCACTACCAGAAATCAGCAGGAACAAATGCCTAAAATTGTAGAGGATTTCTCCGGGGATATTGGAATGCAATTTGGACTTGACACTTGCCGTATTTTGAACATTAGTAAAGGTGAGATACAACCAGGAGCATCTGAATGCAAAAAGATGAAACTATAGCTCTAATGGAAGTAGAACAAACATATAAATACCTAGGTAAGAAATAGAGTAAAAGAATTGACCATCGCACTATGAAAGCCGAATTGACAACCGAATTTGTCAGGGTAATGCCGGTATTACAAACTAACCTAAATAGTAGAAATTTGTTTAAGGAGCTCATCACATACGGTTGCTCTGCACTTAACGACTCTTTTGGAATTGTAAAATGGAGCAAGACGGACATCCAAAACCTGTAAAGAAAAATAAGAACACTCCTTACAAAAGCAGAAAAAGATCACCCTTGGAGTGCGATTGAACGTACAGTGCTTCCAAGACATCAAGAAGGAAGAGGATTGGTGGATATTTGTAAGCAGCTCGACCAGCAAATAATAAACTTACATTCATATTTCCACAGGTTAGTGGACTCTTCCCCACTACGTCGAGCAATATGCGAGGCAGGCGATTCGACGCCGTTATAGCTGAGAAATCAGAATATTGTTTCTCACCACCAGACTGACCAAGAAAAGTTACAAGCCTGGCTACAAAAACCACTTCATGGACGGCATCCAAATGAGGTCAATCAGGACAATGTCGACAACTCAGCGTCGAACTACTGATTTCAGGACAGATGCTTCCGGAAACGGAGGGCTTCTTATTAGCCTTCCAAGACCAGGTTATTCCGACGAAAAACTATCAGAAATTCATCATGAAAGATGCTTCAATAGAAAATGACCAATGTAAATTTGGCTGTCAAACGTTAGAGATAATCCAGCACATAAATGGAGGATGCCAAACGTTTGTCACAACCGAGTATAAGGAAAGACACGACTCAGCCGCAAAGATACTCCACCAAGAGTTAATAGATAAGTTAAACCTATTGCAGGTAAGAAAGTGCCTTATTACAAAAACAGTCCAGAGCCCATTCTTGATAACAACCAGTTCCAGTTATATTGAGACCGAACTCTTCTGACGGATCATATAGTTACTCATAATAGACCAGACATTATACTAACAAATAAAATTTCTAGGCGAACTGCATTAATCGAAACTGCTGTACGTAACAACAACAACCTAAGGCCAAAATACAACGAGAAGATTGCCAAATATAGAGATTTGGAGGTGCAAATCCGAAGACAGTGGGCAATGAACAGCGTCCAAGCGATTCTCATAATTTTATCAACATCTAGAGTGATACTAAAGAACTTTTGCAGAGCATCAAGAGATTGGGTCTTAGTGGTCATCTGTATGAGTCGATGCAGAAAGCGGTTCTCCTTACAAGCGCGCGGACCGTCCGAAAGTTCGTAGGAAATGCAGCAGACCACGTCACCTAGGACTCGATAATATGGATAGGGTCCCCACAGAGCTTCATACTTTTGGTATCTTTGTATACCTGCTATAACTCAATATTCCCTGGAGGGAGTGGGAAGGCGTTTAACTTGAAATCATGAATAATATGTTTATATGTATTTACTTTTTGTGTTGTGGTCCTGTAAGTAAATGTTCCCTACGTAAATTAATATTATAAACGCCTGTCTACGGTTTTTTTTTTCATGTAGGTCCACCAAGAGTTGGCAGAGAAAAACACAATATTACAGATAGAGGTAGTACTATAACATGTATACAGCCTGAGACTAATGAAGGAGAACAATGATCTCCAGCAGTACTAGGATCGAGCTCCAACAGAAGTCGCCATCCCTAACAACAATAATCTAAAGGACCAGTATAATGAGAAGATCGCGAAATATCGATGCCTAGAGATACAAATACGCAGAAAATGGAGAATAAATCAGGACGATCCTAATAATTTTATCGATAACTGACGTAGTCTTCTGCTTAATATCAAGGTATTTAGACTTAGCGAATACCTGTCAATGACTACTCTCATCGTCATCACCATCATCACTCTCATCATTGACATAATTATCGTCATCATCAACATTATCAATATTATAATAATCTTAATTATTTTCTTTTCTATTAATTTTATCGCCTTTGAAAGTAATATTACAATAATTCTCGATTGGAAAATAGCTTACAATATCCAAATTCGGATTTAGAAACACCCTAGGTACTAGAGAGGCTTTATTCGCTCTAAATATACTTCTGCAAAAATGCCGGGACCAACACAAAGATGTATTCGCATGTTTTGTCGATTACGAGAAGGCCTTCGACAGAGTACAGCACAGAAAACTCATAGACATTTTAAGTAACATAGGGGTAGACAGCAAATACGTAAGAATTATTAAAAATCTATATTGGCGGCAGAAAGCAACAGTAAGGCTAAATTGAAAACTCACACAAGAAAGTAAAGTTCTGCAAGGCGTCAGACAGGACTGCATACTATCTCCACTGCTTTTTAATATATATTCAGATAAAATCTTTAAACGGGCTACTCAAGAACAATGAATGGGAGTACAAATCAATGGAGAATATATAAATACAATACGATATGCTGACGACACTGTTATCCTAAGGGACAAACTACAAGACCTGCAACATCTATTAAACTGTGTTAACCTGAGGGTCAAGAAATGGGCCTCAACATAAATATCAAAAAGACAAAATTTATGGTCTATAGTAGACAACTTCATCTTAACGCTTCAATACAAATAGAAGGAAAAAGTATAGACAGGGTGACTCATTTTTAATATCTTGGATGTTATTTCACCGAAAATCTAAACTGAGATAAAGAGATAAGGTGTAGAATAGAGACTGCTAGAGCAACTTTTCAAAAAATAAAACCACTTTTCTGCAATGATAACCTCAACCAAAAACTACGACAGAGAATGATAAGATCATATATCTAGCCAGTGTTACTATATGGGACAGAGATCTGGACAATTAAGGCTGCCACGATTAATCTGTTGGAGGCTCTCGAAATGTGGTTACACCGGCGAATGCTGAGAATACCTTGGACAGCTAGGCAGACCAACGAAATGGTACTCAATAGGGCCGACACAACTCGTCTACTATTAAACAATGTGAAGTGTAGAAAAATCTCATATCTTGGACATATATTCAGAGGGGAGCGATATAGAATTCTTCAGCTAATCATGATGGGTAAAGTAGAGGGGCGTAGAGGGGTAAGAAGGAGACAGGCTTCCTGGTTGAGGAATATTCGTGAACGGACAGATATACGTAGCGCGAAGGAACTGTTTCAGCTTGCGCAGGGCCGTGAAAGACTTGCCAATGTAATTGCCAACGTCAGGGGGACCTGATATAGCACTTGAAGAAGAAGAACAATAGTTTAACCATCTCCCTCTGAGTTCCTACTTAAATAATACCTTAATGTGAATAACTCTGCAGCGATTTTATGAAAAAAAAACTCTATCTCAGCTTCTAGTACCCGTACACATTTTTTTTTTTCAAAATGTGCGTCAAAATCTCAGCTATCGCGTCCACTTATCGGTATTTCGATATCAACAATTGCCCAAGAGTTATAAAGATCTCGAAAAAATTATTTTTTCACATCTTAATTGTTAAATAAATAATTTTCCCCAAAAAGGAAAATGAGACATAAGATTATTAACATCATTCTGAAGGTTTCTACGTAATCAGAAGTCTACTAGCAATTAATTTCAAAATCACCTCATATGAAACTAATTCCGCCGGCCTAAAATCCGTAAAAACTTTCGTTTTTTATGAGAATATAAAATATGCATACGTGGAAAACGTCTTGCAATAAGCGTCCGATTGATTATTTTTTAATTATATTTCACCTTAAATATCCTTAAATGGTAGATAATCATTCCCACTTGCATGTTTTTGGTACAAAGTAATATTAACTATCACATATGTTTCATTCTAAGTGGGAGCTTTCCTTCTCCTTCATTCATCATTGTACGCAAATATATTATTGAGCACTCAACAGTCAAACGGTGGGGATATTTTTCAAAACCGGCCACTAGCTTCAAGTCTATTTTGATTTCCATTTAAAAAATTTAATAAACATAAAAATTGCTCTGAAGGTCGAAGTCAAGGTGACCTTAAGACCTCCTTCTAACATTTAGTTCAAAATTTCAAGAATCTGTGCATTGCCCTTTGCTTGGTCATCTCCAAAAACTGAAAAATCAATTAAATGTGTCTCACAATGGAGTAAAAGAATTTTTTTTTCCTGTGTCTTGGATAAAAACAGGGCTGTCGTAGGGCTCCTGTAATGAATAAGAAATTACACATTTTTTATCTTATTTCACTGATATTACATTAACTTAAAGCAAAAATGTTTCCAAAAATAGACCTATCCTTGAAAACTTTTAAAAACCAACAAGTAACACTATGGAAAAACAAATACCGATGACGATGTTATTTTTTCCGACCGCTCGAAATGACTTTAACGTGGGTAAACGGAAAATGAAATAGGTCGACATTTTTTTGCGTACACCTCCATCCACGTGTTCTCATTTCTAAAAGAAAATGGTTCTACTGATAAGTAAAAGCCACGTATATATCTTATTTCCCAATTTAAAATCCGCTGTTGCCAGATTTTTTACATTTTTATTCATAGGGCGTATGGAAAAATAAAACGGATATGAATAACAAAAAATATTCTAGCTGGAATTCGAATTCCTACGTGAGAATAATATGTTCTTCGGAAAGATAAACCACAGTTTTTTATACGTAGTTCAATAAAAATAAAGAGAGATTCTTATGGTTTTTGATATAACTTATTTAAAGTCGAATATTTTTAGAGTTCTATAAGTTTCTAAATTGAACGCTTGTAGTGCCTGTGTGTCATAGTTGGATTAGTCCAATTTTATTGCCCACTTACAGGTCATCTTGCAACAGATAGAACCACTAAAAAATATGGAAATTTAGGATGAAGGGGAGAGAGCTCACATTAATTTATAAGAACTTAGGTTTGATTGAAATTGCCCGTAGGAATTTATCGGGTAAAATAACAGAAATATACATAAATATCAAAGAAGTTCTGCTGACTCCAAGGTTCCATAAAATCATCAAATATCATCAAGGTTGGCAATGTTTAAAACATTTGTTTTAAACATATGTTCAAAACACTGATTAAAACACTACACAAATAAACACTATGTTTAAAACACAATTGAAAACAATCTGTTTTAAACATGTTTAAAACACACATAAAATACATGTACGATTTAATCATAAAATTTCTTGTTATCAAGAGTCGCGGTAGCGACTCGCGCCAAGTTTAAATTAAATGTGCAATTTATTAAATACAATAATCATAAGAAAACTCCTCTGCTTTGCTCCAAAATATCAGCTAGTGAATTAATAACATTTATATTTATATTCGTGATTATTTCCAGACTGCATTTTGAATAAATTCACATAAAATTAATGTAATTTGTGTATCAACATACTGTAATGAAGTTGCATAAATTCTATTAAAAGGAAAATGGTACTAATTATATTAATACTATAATTGGAAATATTAAACAGTATTGTTGCTCAATTCGATAACCAACTATTATATTTTCAATTTTTGCATAAATCTCATAAAAAAAAGGTCGCACCAAGTTTTTTTGTAATACGGATTTGAGTAGAATGAAATGGCTCTAATGGACGAAAAAAAATGTAATTCATATAAATCAAATTTAAAATTATGTTGTACATACGTCATATATAATATTGCCAATAAAAATAAAGTTCAACGTTTCATTACTGTCACTTACATGTCAAATGAAATTAAAATTAAATGTATTATATTCTCGATAGTAGTTATCGAATACTGTTAAAATATTTTTCAATTATGTATAACAGAAAATAATTTTCCTTTAATTGTACAGCTATCTGGTTATTTTTGGCCTGATAATATTATAGTACATTATATTAGTTAGAAATATTATTATTTTGTAGTATGTTTTTTACCTAAGAGATGGCAACTGTGAAATCAGTATGCGGGATTCCCCTGACGTGTGGCGAATATACTGGTGAATCGCTTTCCCCAATTTTTTGTTGTGTTTAGTTAGAGAAAGCCAAACGAAATCGAATTTAATTGGAGCTTTGCTTGTCAAATGTGGACACGCACTATTTCGTGTACCTAAATAAATTTCAGGTTTTATTTGGTGTTATTACGAGTAGTACATAATAACTGTGTTTGGTGAGTTACTTTGGAAGAGAACATGTCTACAGGATGGAAAGAAGATCCTCTTTGGCGAAACTTTACAGAACTTCCAGCATCTACGACAGGGGTTGGTGGAAAAATTCTCAGAGCGCGACGCAAGTATTGAAAGACGAATATGGTGGGTCTAATTGCTCGTATGAAGGCACATTTGGAAAAGTGTTCAGATTATGTATCTAGAAATTCTGGTGCATCGTCTACATTGAACTTTTCTTCAAAAATCCAAATTGATTGTAATGATGATTCAAGTGATGATGGTAAGGAAATAATTGAATACCTATCTATTACCTACCTATTACCCAGTGATCGGTAAAAAAATAAAGCCATTTTTAATTTTTTAAATGCAACCTGGAATATTACTATAGGAGAACTTGCTGGGCGGAAAGCCAGAAAAAATAATGTTATTTTGTATTTGTAGGTAGAGTATCTACAGTTGTTTTACTCGTAAGTAAGTATTTAATAGTGTCTTTGTTTCTAGGCGGTGGTGCAGATGGAGTCCGAGTCAATGTCAACCCAAGTGATGAGAAGACGAGTTAGGCTACATCTGTGTCGACACTATCGAAGAATTCTGTAAGTTGCTCAATGTCCCAATACATAGTAAAAACGTCATAAAAGGAAAAACATAAAATAGATATTTAGGTTGCGAGATACTTTTACGCCACAAATACTCCATTTCGGCACTCTGAGCATCCAGAGTTTATCAAAATGATGCAATTATCTCGACCAGACTATTTACCACCTAACAGAAAAAATATAGGCGGAAAATTATTGGATGATGTATATGGTACCGTGAGATTAAACATGGAAAAGAATTTGAAGGAAAAAGTGGTTTGTATGGCTCTTGATGGTTGGAGTAACATACGCAATGAGCCAATTGTGTGTGTTAGTGTAACCACTACTGAAAATGATGGTAGCGTTTACCTCATAGATACAATTGACACTTCTGGCAATAGTCACACTGGTGATTATCTGTTAGCTCTGGCAGTACACAACATTAAAAAATGTCGAAGTTTTGATTGTAATGTCCATAGTTATGGTATCTGACAACGCCGCTAAAATGGCAAAGATGCTAAGACAACTAATGGAGGAATTAGAAGTTGATCAGATTGGCGATGTTATAACATATGGTTGTTCTGCTCATTTAATCAATTTATTTGCCAAGAATATTGAAGAAGCGGAGATAAAAAGTAATGTAAAAAAAAATTGTAAATTACTTCAAGTATCATCATTTTCCAAAAGCAAAGTACAAGAAAATTTCCTCTCATCGGACTAGTTGCCAGAAGAAGCAGATAAACTAAAAGCAAGATTTAATACCGCAATCACACCTGCACATTTTGCTGCTTATATATTAGACCCTAACTATAAAGGCGAAGGACTATCAGAAGAGGAGGACACAATGGGCATGAAGTTCATAGATTCAAGCTGCCCGCAAGCAATGAAAGATGTCCTGACGTACCGAGCGAGAAGTTTTCCATTTCTGGAATACATGTTTAAGGAAGATCTTTTAAAGAAAACACACGTTTCAGTGTGGTGGAAATCACTTGGGACCAAACTGAATCCAGGGATGCTCGACATCACAAGTCAGTTATTTACTGCGACGACTACGTCTTCTGCAGGGATCGAAATGTTATTTTCCACCTTCGGATTGGTACATTCCAAATTACGCAACAGGCTCGGGGCAGAGAAAGCGGCTAAATTGGTTGCAGTTATGAGGGCGCTGAATCCACATAGCTCGCTTGAGAACGTGAACGTGAAGGATTGAGGAGTTGAAGAAGAGAGAAAGAGAAAGAAAAAAAAATTGTAAATGCAGTGACATTATAACCGTTGATCGAAATAATTAAACATTTTTAATTACTTACACTTTTTTTTTTGAAACCTATGTATAATACTTGTTTAAAATTAAGTTTAAAACATGTTTAAAACAAGGTAAATAAAACAAGAATTAGGCATTAATAAAAAACAATGTTGTGTTCTTTTTTTAAAAAAAAAACATGTTTTTTTCTCAACCTTTAATATCATTAGACGCTAATGCTCGGGAATAGCATTGCTGTTTACTGGTCTAAAAACATTTGCACTGCTGAGGAAGTATTCAAGTCCATATATTGATTAAAGATGTGACTAGTTCAAAACAGAACATTGTGGGCTATGAAATTGTTTCAGAGCTACAAGGCACCGAGATCCAATGAGGTCATCCCAATGCTTTCAAAGTAGAGCAAATAGTTCATCACTCTGGTAGTCTGCAGAATCCTGAGAGCAAGCGTATCTACAGGATACTTACCCTCACCTTGGAAAAGGTCAATAATCATATGTATACCGAAGTCTTTCAAGAGAAGTCCTTTTGACCAAATTTGACAAGTTCTCCTCATAATGACAGTTTGAAGCTTCTACTGAAATCCAGTGCAAAAATACCAGAATCACTATAGAATATTTCAACCTAATAATACATCAAGAAACATACGATCACAAAAATTATACTCGTGTTGGAACATATACAGGGTATCCGGTAAGTACCTCCTAATTTCTCAGAACAATACAGGGGAGGTCAAAATAATCCTACTTTGTCATAGAAAAAATATTTCTAAAGTGCCCCTTAACGGAAATACAGAGCTCTAAAAGGGTACCCAGCGATTTATCTTTTCGGCTCTAAATTTTGAACCGACTTGTCTTTTTTTTAAATAATTTGGTCATTTTTCTTCAGAATAGGTACTCTTAATTTATTTCGATAAAGTGTCAGTTTTTGAGATAAATCGGTTTTCGTGAGAAACACTCAAAAGTTACAATGCTAAACACAACAGGTAAAAATAAAATCCCCAGTGTGTGCTGACGTGCTTTAATTTTTATTTTATTTATTTAATGTTATGCCGAAAGATTTCCAGCTCAGACATTGTTAAGTCTAGAAACCTTTCAAATGGTTGATCCAGGCTCAATTTACAATTTTATTAAAATACAAAAATAGTGAAAACATTTAAATGTTATTTTGGCAAATGTCCAATCATCAATGTTCATTCCGGCATTGTTACAGACTTGGTTAGAATCATGTGCTATTGTCGTTAGTAGTTTTTCTCCAGTATTTACTAGTGTCAAATAAACAAGTTCTTTTAGATATCCCCTGAAGTAAAGTCTAAGGGATTAAGGTTTGGAGACCTTGGTGGCGAAAAAACAGGCCCACCTCGATCCATCCATCGAGGGCCACAAATATTAGTCAAGTGTTACCGTACTATACGGTTAAAGTGAGATGAAGCACCATCAAGCATGTTGCACATTTGCATTCATCTCTCATAAGCTAAGTCTTTCAATAAATTACACCGGCACATAAAAAAAAAAGTGGTCTGATCTCGGTACCCCACCATTTGCATTTTCATGCATTTTGACTCGCTGGATTCGAATACGGAGTCTGTTTGATCTCCCACAGTTTTTCCGCAAAAAGCGGAGGATCCGGAAAATTTTCGAAAAAAATTTTGAAAATTTTTTTTTATCATTATTGAGATATACTCCTATAAATTTTGACGTACTCAGTCGAGATCTATTGTTTGTTTTGTTATAGAGCTTACACAACTTAAGCATATCATCTAAAATGGCTAGAAAAGCTCAAAATCCTCGAATGTCGCGAACACATTGTTTTTGTCACAAAAAGTTCATTAGTAAACAATTTTTTTTCATCATATCAAGACACATTCCTATGAATTTTGATGTTCTGAACAAGAATGTACCGCTGGTGTTGCCATAAAGCCCATAAAATTGGAGCATATCGCCTAAAATGGCTGGTAGAGCCCCAAATACGCTTAAAAAATGTTTCATTTGAAAACTTTTTGAGCGACGAAGGCTTTATTTAAAGAGAGGGCGGCGTTTTTTAGTCAACTTTCTAATGTGTGTATATGTACGTGTGTATGGATGTGTATGCGGATGAGTGGTGTGTAGATGAGATGAATAGGTGGATGAATGGGTGAATAACTGAGTTGGTGATGGATGAGCAGATGAATTTGATTTACTACTTTTTTCATCAAAAAGAGAAGGTAACACTCAATTCATTAAATGATTTCATATGTATTTCTAAAACGGTAAAATATGAAGTAAGCAATGTTCCACTTTTTCAGCTATTTTTCGTGATTTCCTGAAAAAATGTGGATGATGGAATCAAACGAACTCCGTATTCGATTTCAGCGTATCAAAATACATGAAAATACTATAGTGGGGTGCCGAGATCAGGCCACTTCTTTTTTTTGGGCTGGTGTTATTTAAATTTTGCTGCAAGAATTGTAAGTAAATTTCGCCATTGAGTCTTCCTTCCAAAATAAATGGACCTATAAGATTATTTCCGATGATGCCAGTCCACACATTTACAAAAAACCTTTGTTGGTGTTTGTTTTGAATTATAGCGTGCGGGTTTTCATCAGCCCAAAAATATAAATTGTGTGAGTTTTTTATACCATCTCTTATAAAACCAGCCTCATCGATAAACAAAACAAGGTTAGAAAAAGTTAGATTTTGGTTATGTTGCTGTATAAACAAGTTGGACTATTGAGATCTTGTAGGACAATCATGCGGAAATATAACGTCTATTTTTTCAACATGGTATGGGTGAAGTAACTGTTCGGTTAGAGTTTCACGTAACCGATTTTGCAACATTGTTTTATATCGCGATCATTTTTATGCTGGTTCAAAGTTTGTAAGCAATATCTTGCCAAATTATTCCTCCAAGTGATGATCTCGTGCTCTCCTAGGAGGGCTCTCATCGCCACGTCGTGGCAAAAATGAGCCTCAATAAAACATGTAAAAAATTAATTCGTTAACTCAAATAATTATTTTCTAACCATCTTTTACATGTTTCTCTTAGACTTCGAACAACTCCTTGAAAGTTTTTGGACTTGGCAATATTCCAGCTGGAAATCTTTCAGCATAAAGTCTTTTTGCCTTCCAAGAATTTGACAGCGCTTCACCATCAGTTAAATTTTTACTTGAAGGCGATTTTGACAAATTCCGTCAATAGTAATTCATTATGTTAGTATTAACAATAATAACCCTTTTTGAAGAACACTCAAAATATTTAAAAAAGCAAATTTACGGTTCTGTAAAATGACACCTGATTAAAATTAGGCCCAACGGGTGTAGCTGTAGGTCAAGTCGTGACTTCTTTGATGATCTAAAATATCTACTGTAGTATGATTGAATGAGTCTTTGTGACCTGTATAATAATAATAATAATATATTATAATAATAATTGACCATCGCACTATGAAGGCCGAATTGACAACCGACTTTGTCAGGAGGGTAAGACGGGTGTTACGAACTAGTCTAAATAGTAGAAATTTGTTTAAGGCGCTCAACACGTACGCATGCTCTGCGCTTAGCTACTCTTTTGGAATAGTAAAATGGAGCAAGACGGACATCGAAGGCCTGCAAAGAAAAATAAGAACATTCCTAACAAAAGCACACAAACACCACCCTCGGAGTGCTATTGAACGTACAATACTTCCAAGACACCAAGGACGAGGAGGATTGGTCGATATTGGTAAGCAGCTCGACCAACAAATAACAAACTTACGTTCTTATTTCCATAGGACTCTTCCACACTATATCGAGCAATATGCGAGGCAGACGATTCAACGCCGCTACAGCTGAGGGAACGGGATAATGCTTCTCACCACCGAACAGACCAAGAGAAGTTACAAGCTTGGCTACAGAAGCCACTTCGTGGACGGCATCCAAATGAGGTCAACCAGGACAATGTCGACAACTTAGCGTAGAACTACTGGTTGATTTCAGGACAGATGTTTTCGCAAACGGAGAGCTTGTTGTTAGCTATCCAAGATCAGGTTATTCCGACGAAGAACTGTCGGAAATTCATTATCAAAGATCCCTCAATAGAAAATGATCAATGTAGATATGGCTGTCGATCATCAGAGACGATCCAGCACGTAACTGGAGGATGCCAAGCGTTTGCCGCAACCGAGTAAAAGGAAAGACACGATTCAGCCTCTAAGATACTACACCAAGAGTTAGCAGATAAGTTAAAACTATTGCAGGAAGGAAAAGTGCCTTACTACAAATATAATCTAGAGCCTATTCTTGAAAACAACGAGTTCAAGTTATACTGGGATCGAACGATCCTAACAGATCAAACACTTGCTCATAACAGGCCAGACATTATACTAACAGATAAAATTTCCAGGCGAACTACACTAATCGACATCGCTGTGCCTAACAACAACAACCTAAGGTCAAAGTACAACGAGAAGATCGACAAATACAGAGATCTGGAGGTGCAAATCTGCAGACAGTGGGCAATGAACAGCGTCCACACGATTCCTATAATACTGTCAACAACTGGAGTGATACCAAAGAACCTCCTGCAGAACATCAAGGGACTGGGCCTTAGTGAACATCTGTATAAACGATTCAGAAAGCGGTTCTCCTTGCAACCGCGCGAACCGTCCGGAAGTTTGTAGGAAGTGCAGAAGACCACGCCACCTAGGACCCGATAACATGGAAAGGGTCCCAACAAAGCTTCATACTTTTGGTGTCTTTGCATACCTGGTATGAGTGAATAATCCCTGGAGGGAGTGCGAAGCCGTTTGGCTTGTAAGTCTAAATAATAATAATAATATATTACGATCAATTTTAGTACAGATCTTCAAACAGATGATGATCTAATCTAAACATATGTGTGTGCACAAAATCAATAATATCATATTAATTTCAAAAAACAACCATAAAAAGAAAAAATAATGTATGAAAATAATACTAATCAATGGAATACCTACATACTAAACAAACCTACACACTAAGTAACCTATGAAGATTTTGTCAAAGAAAAAGTTTAAATTGATCAATGTTATGAAAAATATATGTTCTGCAAAGCTTACTAAATTTTTTCACATTGAAGATTGTTCTTATACTAATTGGGATAATATTGTAGAACTTGGGCGCCAGACAGGTAACAAATCTATAACTAATGTTTTTATTACTATTTGGTATCCTTAGATGTCTAATCATTCTACATCTCGTTTTGATAAGAGTGACATAACATAATTTTTTAATTTCGCAGACTTATGTACATAAATACAAGAAAACAAAATATACAATGAACGGACATCAAAAATTTGTTCTGAATAAAGAAACCTAGTAGAATATCTTTTTTTCTTTCAAAAAATTCCCTTTAAAATGTAATTTTGTACTACAAAGAGTTGTTGTAACGAGTTTTGATACAGGCCACCCCAAACAATTATTCCATATCTAATTAAGGATTCTACTAATGTTTTATAAATATTTATGTAAAGTTGCCTAGTGAAAATGTTTCTCAGTACATAAAATTTATGAATTAACTTTCTGATGTTGTTTGTTAATTTTAAAATGTGCTGATCCCATTTTAGATTTTTGTCGATTATTATACCCAAATATTTTATGAATGGTACATTTTTGATTAAGATATTTCCAGCTTCAATTTGGTTAAAGTCTGGACGATTTGATGTTGTTATCGAAAATGCAATATAATGAGTCTTGTCAACGTTCAAAGTGAGTTTAGATGAATCTAGCCAGTTTATTATTTTAAGCAGACCAGTTTTTATTGATTCTTTTACTTGATCCCAGGTTTCTCCAGAAAAAAACGGTTTCTGTATCGTCCGCGTATGAAATTAAAGAACCATGCTCCAAGCACATGCTTGTTAGTGAATTTATATAAACTATAAACAAAATCGGTCCCAATACCGTCCCTTGAGGAACCCCGATTCTGATGTCTAAAGGGTCACTATAGATGTTATCAATTTTTAAAATTTGTTTTCTATTACTCAAGTAACTCTCAAAGATACTCAACACAGAACCCCTAACACCATAGACGTTTAGAACCTCCAAAACTGAGTCATGGGGGTACAGTGTCAAACGCTCTGGCAAGATCCAGAAAGACGGCAAGACATTTTTTATCATTATCAAGATTCACCGTTACTGACTTAGTAAATTCATAAATCGCATCTGATGTACTCAATCCACTGGTTAATCCAAATTGATTTTTAGAGAGGATGTTATTAATTTCCAAAAAATTTACCAATCTATCCTTTAAACATTTCTCAAATATCTTCGCAAAATTATTTATTACACTAACTGGACGATAATTGCTAATAGTCGCTTTGTCTCCTGCTTCATGTATTGGTGTAATAATTGTCAGTTTAAAATGGCTGGGTACTTTACCCGATTTAAATATTAAATTTATTAGATAAGTCAAGGGTTTCAGCAAGAAGAGGTAGAATTGTTTAACGAACTGAGAATTTATTCCATCTACACCGGGAGCGCAATTATTCTTGTGTATTTGTTTTATTATTTCGATTTCATTGACAGGCTTCAGGAACATAGAGGAAATAGAGGTATGTCGTACCTGAAATTTTTTATCAGGATCTTATCTTATCTTATCTTATTTAACATATTAACTTCCACATTCACAAAAAAATTGTTGCAAAAATTTGCCATTTCTTTCACGTCTGAAAATATTCTATTAGTATGTTCAATTTGCAGCTTTCCTTTGTTTTTTTATTATTATGATTTGAGGCTTCATTAACAATTTCAAACATTTTTTTGACGTCATGTTCACTATTCATTATTTTTTGTCTACAGTAATCATATTTGCATTTATGTATGATTTTATTTAAAGTATTTCTGTATTCTTTATACTTTTTTTCTTCATTTAAGTCGAATTTTTTTCTAAGACATTTTTCCATTTTATCTCGTTGTTTTATTGAGTGTATAATAGCAGATGTTATCCATGGTTTAATTTTTTTAGCTTCCTTATACCTAACAATGCTCTTCGGATTCCTTTATAATACGAGATATTATTGTAGTGAAGTTTTGAGTCGCAATTTTTATGTCATTACTAGCAGTCACAACACTCCAATCCTGCTCATCCAGCAAATCATTAACTCTTTCATAATTGATTCTTGTAACAGCCTTTGTAACAAATCCTGATGAAACTTTTAATTCACTTATTACATTGGTATAAAAATTTATCATAACCGGATAATGATCTGCGAGATCAGACTCCAGAATGAAAGTAGAATATTTAAGTGAAGAGCATACTAACGTTTTCTTAACAAATATATGATCAACGCATGAAGCACTTGTCGGTGTTACACGTGTCGGGTCATTTATAACAGATTTATAAAATATTAAAATTTCATTAAAGTATACAAATCGGTTCAGAACTTAAAAGCGATAAGGTAAATCGCTGGGTACCCCTTTAAGGCTCTGTATCTCCGTTAAGGGACACTTTAGGAATTTTTTTTCTATGACAGAGTAGGGCTATTTTGACCTCTCCTGTATGCTCCCGAGAAGTAAGGAGGTACTTACCGGACACCCTGTATGTGCATTTCTTCACTAATTTGCCAACTATATAAAACTACCTCATTTTAAATTCATTAGATCCTCAGACGTCTGTTTTATGTTGCCAATCCCAATTCGCTGACATGTCTCAGTCAATAAAATTATAAAAACAAGTTAAGTTTTAATGTTTGAAGTTATACTGGGACATTCTCACTTCAATTTTATGATGGTGCAGAAGATAAAACTTTTTCATAAAACTTTTATTGTTAACTCTATGCTATCCAATTTCTTTTTAAGAAATAATAAAATTGTTCTTTCGTTTTAATGTCAACGTTTGACGAAAATTGAAGATTGCCTTATAATCATTTATCTTACGAATTTTAATTGTTTTAAAAATTAGTAAAATAGTAAAATATTTAAAATAAGTTCTCAAGATACGACAGCTAGTTGTTTTTTCACAAAAACTGACAACGTAGTATGCCATGTAGGCAAGAGGGATTATAAGACCATACTTCTTTGAAAATGATGAAAGGGCCTCCGTGGACGTAAAGCATGATTGCTACATGTTGACATACTTTTTTATTGGCAAGAATGGGATCACATCTCACATTAAAAAACAGAGAACATGTTACGCATGTCATTTCACTAATGTTCGGTTTTTGTGAGCTATTTTATACAGGGTGTCCGGGAAAATGTTGGAAATCTCCCGGATACGTAAAAAATTCTTGAAAGGAATACTACAAGGTCATGTAAACTTTTTTCGTATAGACCTCCTCTTCGCAGATATAGGCTTCAAAGAGCTGCAATGGAATCTAATTTTTACACATAATTGTTGAATCACCAGGTATATTTCAATTTCTTTTAATATAATATATACCAGGGAAGACCCTTCAAATTACTAGTATTGTGAATTACTCAGACTGCAGGGACGGACTAGCTATGACACTCATGACCCAATATTTTTACGCCCTGTATGATAAGACAACGTGTTTTACATACCTTTAACTATTGACTAAAAATTAAGTATTCTTCATTCATGTCGCTAATCCTAACCGTTTTCGAAAAAACATCATTTTATTGGCACTGTTGGATATGAAAAAGAGTAATTTTCCCCTGTCACCATAGTTTCAATAAAAAGATATACCAACTGCTTAGTTAAAAACTTCCTAAGAGGATTCAACATGGACTCCGTGAAGTCTGATACACTCGCGGGTACGACGAATTAAGGACTGCTGTACTCAGCATTATTTCTTATTTGATCACAATTAAACGTGATTCTCCGTAGAAATTCATCCCTAATATCGACCGGAATGGAATACACTAAGATTTTGAGGTGTCATGATAGGTAAAAATCCGACGGCATTAGGTTGGGAGACGAGAAGGCAATAGGTTTTCCTCTACCTATCCAACGGTTTGGATAGACGTTATTCAGGTACTTCTGCACAGCAGCGCTGAAATGAGGTGGTGCCCCATCGTGCATGTAGTAATATTTCGGCGAGTTTCAGATGGTAAGTATTCTACTAAATCGTGAAAAGCATTCTGGAGAAACTTCCAATAAAGTTTTCCATTCAGTCGTGTCGGCAATACGAATGGTCCAATCAAAAAATTGACAATGATTCCTGCCCCGACATTAATTGATTGGAACTGACGTTAATGATGCGAAAGAAGAGTTGTATGAGGATCTTCACCAGCCCATCCATGTGAGTTGTATAGTTTTATGGTACCATTTTTGGTAAACTTTACTTCATCCGTAAAGAGAATAGTGCTAATGAAGTTTACGTTATTTTGTTGCTGATCCAATAGCCAATTTGCACACTGTATTCTACTAAGAAAATCTTCAGGAATCAGTTCGTGCACTTTGTTCAAATGATATGGATATAACAGCTGTTCTTGAAGAACTTTATATACTATTGTTTTCGACGTATTAAATTGCTCTGATAATTTTAGAGTGCTCGTTGAAGGAGAATCATCTACAGCATTTAAAATATGTTGCTCTATTTGCGGCATATTCTCCCCCGACCAGCATCAGTACATCTTTTCCAAAAATTTCCTAAAATTATAAAGAAATTTAAGAATATTACCTTATTAAATGGAATCGCATACTGTTCTCCCTTAGACGTTGGTCAACTCGTTGAAACGTTTTCCGATCTGGAAGAGTACGATTAGGATATCTGTCATGATATAACTTTCTGGCTTCCAAAGCACTGCAAGATCATACATCAGATGCATATCTGCATACTAAAATAAACGTGTATTTGGAATTATTTCACAATTAATTTCATCACGAAATCCAAAAATCAGTAAATTAATATCCAAGTAAAGAATCAATGTGTCAGTGATGTGAAAGTTGGCAAGTTCTAAAATGCTGGATATGTATTTCTTTCGTACCTACCAATGTCTACAACAATAATACTTTATTTTGGTGTCGATAAAATATGACGCACATTTTTTTGCGAACCTAGGTCGAACTGCAATTCACAGAATTAGTTTCGTATCGTGAGCATTCTTATGCTGTTTGGAGAGTTATCAGCAATATCTTTCAAAATTTATTCCTCCAAGTGAGGGTCTCGTGCTCCCCTGGGAGGTTCCTCATCCGCCACGTCACAGCCAAAATGACCCTGAGTAAAACATGTAAAAATTAGTTCTTTAACTCTAATAATTATTTTCTAATCATCTTTTACCTGTTCGCTTCGATCAATCCTTTGAAAGATTTTTGGACATAGCAACGTTCTAGCTGGAAATTTTTCAGCATAAGGTCTTTTTGCCTTCGAAGAATTTGACAGTGCTTTACCATAAGTAAAATGCTTGTCAGCATTACCATTATATATATATATATATATATATATATATATATATATATATATATATATATATATATATATATATATATATACAGGGTGTCCAAGATAAGGATCCTAAGCATGGGGATCTCAGTACCTGTTGGAGTTACAGCTTAGGTTAAATTAGAAAAAAGTTGCGTACTTTGAAGCGTATTTACATGCCGTTGAGAAACTTTAAAAATTTTCATGGCCAGCTGAGATATTGGGGAAAAACGAAAATTTGACGAAATAGATTTTATTTTTTTGTGACTTTATTTTAAAAGATATTAAAAAACTAATAAAACTTTTTCATTGGCACTTTTTAGATAATACGTGATGGCGTTTTTAAATTTTATATCAGACGTTTTGTTTTCGAGAAACCATCATCAACTTTATTTTTTTATATGGCCCAAAAAAAAAGTATACCCTGTATCTGATTCCATTTTTTATTACAAATTCAACGATGTATCACATGTTATATTTTTTTTGTTAGACAAAAAAAAAATGCGATTTTTCTATTTTTTTAAACATATTTTTAAGTAGGCTCTTTTATCTAACAAAAAAAATGTGACATGTGATACATCGTTGAATTTGTAATAAAAAAGGAAATCAGATACAGGGTATACTTTTTTTTTAGCCCTTATAAAAAAATAAAGTTGATGATGGTTTCTCGAAAACGAAACGTCGGATATAAAATTTAAAAACTCCATCACGTAGTACCTAAAAACTGCTAATGAAAAAGTTTTATTAGTATTTTAATATCTTTTAAAATAAAGTCACAAAAAAATAAAATCTATTTCATCAAATTTTCGTTTTTCCCCAATATCTCAGCTGGCCATGAAAATTTTTAAAGTTTCTCAACGGCATGTAAATACGCTTCAAAGTACGCAACTTTTTTCTAATTTAACCTAAGCTGTAACTCCAACAGGTACTGAGATCCCCATGCTTAGGATCCTTATCTTGGACACCCTGTATATATATATATATATATATATATATATATATATATATATATATATATATATACCGGGTGTCAACGAATCTATTAGACAAATCATAATTTCTAGAGTATTATGTGTATCAAAAATGTTATGTGAAGAGGAGAGTTTTCGCATATTTTCCACTTTCCGGTCACTTCCGGTTTCACCGGAAATGGCTCCGGTTTTGAATTCTTAAATAGAACACCCTGTATATTTTAACATCTTAGGATTTCTGAGACAATTCTAGATCAGAATGTGACATTTTAAAAACTTTTTACGTCTACCTCATTTTTTTAGAGCCACTTTTAAAATTGCATCTAGGTGGCCATGATCGGACGCAAACCAATCTAACGGCCTTAGGTGATGTCAAAAAAATACAATCGCAAAGTTTTAGTGACTAGTATGAAAGACAGGAATTGGATTAAAAATTTAACAATATTAACAAAAAACTAACAAAATAAACTAATAACTTAGACGACGCACTTAAAATATTTGAAAGTACAGTAGCTGAATTTGTTAAAAAGTTTAGTGTAGTAAATGTTCAAAGTGCATTCCTTCTTTTTCACGACACATTTCAGCTCGTTCAATTGTTTCTCTCAACACGTTTTGTAGCATTTGGGGCGTTATACTTCTAAACGCTTCTAAGAGTAGCTGGGGCTGCTCCATAGTAAACCCTTTCTTTAACATATCCCCAGACAAAAAAATCGAGCACAGTAAGATCTGGTGAGCGGGTTGGCCACCGTATCGGACCATTGGTTGCAATAATTCGATTATTAAAATGCTCTATTAAATAATTAAGAACTTCTCTAGTATTGTGAAGCGGTGCTCCATCTTGTTGAAAGAAAATTCGCCGTAAAACTGCTAAAGGTGTATCATTGAGATGATTTTCGATTTCATTTTGAAGAAAACCTAAGTATCTAATCGCTG
Source organism: Diaprepes abbreviatus (assembly GCA_034092305.1). NCBI lineage: Eukaryota > Metazoa > Arthropoda > Insecta > Coleoptera > Curculionidae > Diaprepes > Diaprepes abbreviatus. Next base: position 2,665,170 of record JASJET010000106.1, read on the forward strand.
TTAACTGACCTTGAAACAATATTGGCCCCATTATTATGTTTCCAACGATACCAGCCCAGACATTGACGCCAAATCTTTCTTGAAAATTGCCCTCTCTCATTTGATGTTGATATTGTTGGGCCCAGTACCGAGTATTTTGCTTATTGAACATACCATTATTTGTAAATCGGGATTCGTCGAAAATAGAATAAAATCGATAAAATTTGGGTTAACTCTATGATTTTGAAGCAGCCAATAACAAAACACTACCCGTCTCGATATGCTCGATATCCATGCTTTTTCAGTATTTTTCTTGCTGATTCATAACTTATCTGCAGTTCTTGACTAATTTTTCTTAACGAAACTGTTTTATCAACCTCAACCATAGCAAGTACGTTAATCTCAGTCTCTTCATTTATGATAAACCTCTGTTCCGCCTCTTGATTTCCTATTTGCCTAAAACGAGTCTCGACATACGGAAAATACTGATGGGATGGATGTTGCCAATTCGGATATCTATGAGCATACAACTCGGCAGCATTCCTTGAATTTCGATGACACTCTCCAAATATTAATAACATATCCACTTTTTCACTTTGAGTATACATTATTTTAACGAAAATTTAAACTAAACTTAACGAAAATTAAGAAACTTTTACGTCTGTTCTTAGAGCGTATGTCACTGTCATTATCTACTTAAGTGAGTGCTTTGTTTTCCAAAGAAGACTTGATAAAAACAGTTGCAAATTATTATGCATCATGGCTGTCCATGGCGCACTTGTCATAAGTAAATAAATTATCCAGTATTTTGCTGAATAATATTTAATCTTTGTTCTTATGTCTAATCCAATCGCAAATAAATTAGTACCGTTAGATTCGTCAAAGAATGCTTTTTTCGAAAAGTAGTTGTCAAAAACGGGTCGCCATTTGAAAATTAATAGTTAGAAATGAAAACGTAATTTTGTCAACTTGTCTTATTCCTGTCTTTCATACTAGTAACTAAAACTTTGCGATTGTATTTTTTTGACATCACCTAAGGCCCTTAGATTAGTTTGCGTCCGACCATGGCCACCTAGATGCAATTTTAAAAGTGGCTCTAAAAAAATGAAGTAGACGTAAAAATGTCATATTCTAATCTAGAATTGTCTCAGAAATCCAAAAATGTTAAAATATACAGGGAGTTCCATTTAAAAATTCAAAACCGGGGCCATTTCCGGTGAAACCGGAAGTGGCCGGAAAGTGGAAAATATGCAAAACTCTCCCCTTCACATACCATTTACCTATACCAATTACCATTTTGATACACATAATACTCTAGAAATTATGACTTGTCTAATAGATTAGTTGATACCCTATATATATATATATATATATATATATATATATATATATATATATATATATATATATATATATATCATTTTCAAAGCTCCCTCTATGGCGTCTGTCGGCGAACTGACGGTTGCGACCGGGTACTATCGGTCCCGTGTGTACGCAGCACGCGTTCATTGGCTGAATAGCTCTGGCCAATGAGGTTGCGAGCCCTGCTGCGTATTATCGGCCCTGTTGCCAGTATTGGGTGTCGTCTTGCCGGGTTGTGATCCATTTCTTTATTACCTAATACTGATTGATGTTTCATAAGCAGGTTTTCCCAAGTATTTGGCAATCGCTTGATAGCATCTCTTCTATTTAATTTGTGGGGCCTCTTTGCAATTTCGATGGCTAGACAAAAAAATCAAATTGGCCGTTACTAGCAATAATATCTTTGGTGAACATAAAGCTACATCGAATTTATAAACAGATAGTGCATGTAATATAGTAACGAAATATGACATTTTTAAGCTCAAAAAATGGTTTTTATATTGATTTCTACATAAGATCAAAATTATAACAGAAGTACGTAATAATCTCGTCTGATTCACCGTGACAATCGCGTCTTCTTACTCACACTCCTGCGGGCGCATTAAGGTACACCAGACGCGTCTGATACCGTTCTTATAGCCGATACTGCAGAGGGACTTCAAAGAATTATCGACCGAATAGTGAGAGCTTGCAACAGATATGGTATGAAGATAAACTGCAAGAAGACGCAAACGATTATTGTCAGTAAAAACGACGTCGGCTATATAAAGTTTACTGCCAACAACGTAACTCTCACCATGGCCTAGACGATCACATATCTAGGCTGCACGTTGAATAAGGACTGAGACCACTCTCGAGAAATAAGAAGCCGAATCGAGAAAGCAAGAGGTACTTTTAATAAGCTGCGCAACATACTCTGCAACCTATCCCTCAATATACATACGCGGATCAGGATTTTGAAATGCTATGTACTCTCAACTCTCTTATATGAAGCAGAAGCCTGGACTCTTACCGATGCTTCATGTAAACGTATAGATGCATTTAAGATGTGGTGCTACCGCCGCATGCTTAGGGTTCCTTGGATACACCACGTATCAAACGAAAACATTTTACAACGTGTCGGTGGAGAACTGGAATACCTTACAAATGTCAAACGCAGAAAATTGGAGTACTTTGGACATATCATGGGGAATGAGAAATATCACCTGCTCCAACTTATCCTACAGGGGAAAATAGAAAGCCAGAGATCAGCTGGACGAAGACGAATATCATGGCTGCGCAACCTACGAACATAGACTGGAATGACATCAACAGGTCTGTTCAGAGCAGCAGTGAATAAAGTAATGTGGACCAATGTGATAGCCAACATCCAAAGAGGATAGGCACTTTAAGAAGAATAAGAAACGCGTCTACGTGAGCGAATGGTGTAGTGCGAGGGAAAGTATTTGATATTCAATTGTTCCTTACCACCAACCGTTCTTAATTACCCCACTTTCCCCTACTTTAAAATTTTTCTAAAACTTATTAAGAGCTTACTTTAACAGATCGTGTTGGTTATATAGTCTAAAATATAATTTAATTATATTAAAAAAACCAAAAACCAAAAAAATTGGAAAAATTGATTTTCACGAAAAAATTTTTATTTTTCTTATTTTTCGATATAAAGGGCTGAAGTTTTAGAAGCGTTTTCTTCTAATGTATCACTTTAAGCAAATAATTAGTACTAAAGTGGCTTCTTTAAAAGAAGATGTTTATTCTGATAAATGAAAAATGGAATTTTGAGAAAAAATTAATTTGGTATTTTAATTAAAAAACATTATTTTATTAAATATTTAATAGATGTAGATTGAAGATTTAAGTTAAAAATAAAAGCTATAAGTTATAAAAAATAAATTTTGAGCATCAGAATTTATTTTAAGCAATAATTTTTATAAATAACCGCTTTTTCGTTTCCTTGTCGGCTTTTCTCGAGCATATGAGATATCGCTGTTTCGATGGCAACTCGATCCGATGTATTTACTCGTACGATAGATCTTTTTTTTTTAAATTTCAACGATACTGCAAGTCTTTGCGTAAACTTCTGTGTTTCAAATTATTGTTATTGAAAAGTTATTTATTTGAAAAAAAAATAGACTTACAATATAATATACCAACATTATTCTTCACTTTCTATTAAATATCATTTGGAAAAAAATTTACTCTAAAAATTTGATTTTAAACGTACTTGTCACAGTGGGGTTTATTTGGACCCCACGCGAATTTGAACGACTGCTACAGACAGGCTAATCAATTCAGTATTATCCTACCTGGACTAGCGGGTAGTTGTACTCTCAAATTATCGAGAAATGTTGGTGTATACCCGAGCCATGAACATTTAGGTATTTAAAATTAAGAAAAAATAGGCTTAAGGTGTTTTGCACCCCAGTGTGGCAAGTAAGAATTAAGATAAATACTTACAAAAAATCTTATCAACTTTTTAAATTAGTGTCCTAGACCATTTAGAGACACCCTGTATATCAATAAAAATTACTATAAAATCCATTAATGTAATATATTTCTTATTTTCTTGTTGAGGTACACATAGAAAAATGCCAGACAATACTAAAACTATGTGTATCCGCCTAATATTATCTACACAGACAGAAGCGTAATAACTTTTCGAAGCTACAAAACTGATTTTTTTTTGCTATGTCGCCTTCGGACCCTTTGATTTCTATCTTTTGTCTCAATATAAGACGCGCCACGCCAATTTGTTGCCGATTAAGCCACTAGGGTAGGTTCATATTTATTTGATGAAAGAGTGTTCAATCTTTTTTTTTATAGTAAAAAAAATAATACGAACAAAATGAGAATTTTTTAAAAATCTTACACCTGTTTCTTAGTTTAAAATTTAATATCTTAAAGTAAAACTCCGACTTTGTTTCTAATAGAACATATTGATGCTGGACCCGATGTAGTTATATTGCTACTTAAAATTTATGGTTTATATGATTCCTTGAAAAGTTTTTATCAGATAAACACTTTAACTCAATCCTTTGATTTTTATGGTTTGAATTGAATACATCGAATACGAAAAATACAGTAAAATGTTAGAGGTAGCAATGAATGTCATTTGTCCATATTTTACAATGTTTGTTAATAAATGTTTTTGGGATGTTACTTTTTTTAGGCACTAAAATTTCCTAAAATTACACCTATATTGAAAGGAGGTGCTGTTAAAAATATAACAGTTGCACAGACCGACAAAATTTCCCTTAGCATCATACCCAGAAAAGAGATTATACTTTTCCGAAGGTTTTTGACGTGCTGAAACCAAATATGAACCATTTTGAAACACCTTTATTTGTAAATGTACGGTCACATATCAGGGTTAAATTTTAAACAATATATTATTTTATATGTTGCAACCGACTGTGACAGCAACTTGATTGCCGATTTGGCCATCATCGTAGCTAAGGTCAGGAACGCCCAGAGCAAGAATTGAATTATGCCTCCTCAAAATTTATTTTGTAGGAAGAGAAATAATACAATTACTTTAAAGTTTAAGTTTGCGAGTGCATCCCCTTGAGATATGCTTCCTTGACAGCCTTCCCTCCAGCCAGCTTCCAGCTGTGACACTGGATTTAACCCAACAGCTCTGGTTTTCGAGATATCCTAACCTAAAAGTGCAAAAAATGCTGCTTTTGTTATATTGGAGATTATGTTTCAGTGTAGCATAAATCTTTTCGTGGTGACAACACTGAAAATACCACTCATTTCCTTAAAAATCCATTTTAAATAATCTCATTTTTTTCCTTTTTGAGATATCGCTTGTGGAAATTTATGGTTTTACCGACTATTTGCACCATATGACCTTACATTTATCATTAGCGATCCCTGGCTCATTCCAGATAACTTTTCCTGTTGCATATTTTTCGAAAAGTGAATATTTTTCAGTATTTCGCTGGTTTTTTGCCTTATCCATATCGTACAAATGGTGAGCAAAGCTATAAATTTTCACAGCCAATAGCTCAGAAAGGAAAAAGATTTTGAAATTATTCACAAAGGGTTTTGAATGCATGGAGTGGTACTTTCAGAGACCGTGCCGTGTCGTACTGAAAAGTTTCATACTACTTTGAAACATAACCTCCAAAATAACAAAAAACATCGTTTTTGGCACTTTTAGGTTAGGATATCTCGAAAACAAGAGCTAATGGGTCAAATTCGAGTTCAGCGCGTCAGAGACCTTCGGAAAAATAATGTCTCGTTTTGTCCAAATGTTATCATCCTGCGTTGTCACCCTCTCTCAATAATTCCGCTCTTTGAGAAAATTATTGTAAAGGTATTTCAAAACAGACTGTACAGGGTGAGTCAACGATTGGATGAAGTAGGTTTGTGCCTTTTCGGTGAAATTAACAAAGAAACTATATTTATTGTTTGATACAGTTTATTTTTACGCAGATTTTAAAAATATTTAGGACCCTACAGGGTGAGCCATAAAACTAGGACAGCATAAAGTTGTATTTTTTTAAATAGACCACCCTATATACGAATCATATTTTCAATTTAGCTTATAATTTTAAATCTTTTTTATTAAGGGTTTACTATAACAAAACTTTATAGTTTCTGAGATAATTAAGTTTATAGAAAAAAAGTCACATTTTCAAGCATCAATTCAATCCTAAATAACGTTTTCAATTTTGTGACAAATATATTCAAATTTGGAATTTAGCAAGGCCAAGGACAAGTTAACATAATTTTTACCTAATATTTGCAATAAAAGCTACAGGGCTACATCGGCTCAAATTTGAACAAGTTTAAATGAATAAATATATTTTTTTTTTAAATTGTACACCCTGTATATTTTCATGTTATTTAATAGAGTAATAAAACCCTAAAAGTTTTGTTCAATATATACCATACCTATTTATAATAGTTTTTGAGATATTTCAGTTTTTCTTATTTTCCATACTTTTTTACAGAAATAGTCTTCATTATCATAGTAGCCATGGCAAAAACAATGTAAAAGAACATTTTTCTGTGTGTCAAATTTATAACCGCAATCACTTCTCTTGGTTTTTATGTAGTGTAGTTTGGTTTTTTTTGCATTCATCTTATATTGTACAATGAATTTTCGAAAGAATGAGTTAATAGATATGATTTATACAATAGGAGAGGCTCAAAAAAATTGCCTTCTTGCTCAAAGAATTTACAAAATGAAGTATCCTGATCGACGCCAGCCTAATACCCATACTTTTCAAAACTTAATGCAAAGATTTGATTCTTCTGGTAATGTTGATTATCCAAAACGTAAAGTGGTCAACAAACCAGTAACTAATGAAGAAAAAGAACTACAAGTATTGTTAAATGTTCAGGAAAATCCTTATATTGGTAGCCGTCAGTTAGCAGCATTATGTGAAACATCACAATCCACCGCTAATCGTACTACCAAGAAATATAGGTATCATCCATATCACATGGAATTACACCAAGAATTGCATGGACAGGATTTTGAAAGTCGTGTAAACTTTTGTCGTACAATAAATGCGGAGATTCAATAAAATCCAAATTTATTATGCAAGGTAATGTTTAGTGATGAAGCTACTTTTAGAAGTAACGGTGCCGTAAATAGACGCAACATGCATTATTAAGCCACAGAAAACCCATTTTGGATTAGAGAGGTGCAACATCAAAACCACTGGTCATTAAATGTTTGGTGTGGTATTCATCATAATCGAATTATTGGACCCCACTTTTTTAATGAACCACTAAATGGCCATAGTTACCTGAACTTTCTACAAGACGAACTACCCCAACTGCTTCAAGGTCTCGATAGGGATGAGCTCGACAGTATGTGGTTCCAGCACGATGGTGCGCCTCCGCATTACCATCGTGAAGTTCGTGCGTTTTTGGACCAACGATATCCGCAAAAATGGATTAGACCAAAGTCTTGCGACATCACCCCATTAGATTTCTTCCTATGTGGTTATATTAAAAATAAGGTGTATGTTAATCCACCAACAACAGTGGAAGATATGCGAAACAGGATTAGGGATACCTGTAGAACAATAACGCCACTAATTTTGTCCAGGGTCCGAGAAAATCTGCAAAAAAGACTAAATTTGTGCATTGCACAAGAGGGTCGTTTATTCGAATACTTATTCAAAAGAAATAATTAATGTCAGTATTTAATAGGTAATTTTTTTGTTTCAATTTAGTATAAAAGTAAATATGTATTTGCCTTGTCGTTATTGTTGTGTTAATTTTTTCACATTATGTTTAATTAAACTATTGCCATTGTAATATAACGAATAATGTATTACATCATATTTAACCACATTCTGTTTGTTTCTGTAGTTTCTTTTTATTATTTTACATGGCTACTATGATAATGAAGACTATTTCTGTAAAAAAGTATGGAAAATAAGAAAAACTGAAATATCTCAAAAACTATTATAAATAGGTATAGGATATATTGAACAAAACTTTTAGGGTTTTTATTACTCTATTAAATAACATGAAAATATACAGGGTGTACCATTTAAAAAAAAGATATTTATTCATTTAAACTTGTTTAAATTTGAGCCGATATGTTCAACAGCCTGTAGCTTTTATTGCAAATATTAGGTAAAAATTATGTTAACTTGTCCTTGGCCTAGCTAAATTCCAAATTTGAATATATTTGTCACAAAATTGAAAACGTTATTTAGGATTGAATTGATGCTTGAAAATGTGACTTTTTTTCATTAAACTTAATTATCTCAGAAACTATAAAGTTTTGTTATAATAGACCCTTAATAAAAAAGATTTAGAATTATAAGCTAAATCGAAAATACGATTCGTATATAGGGTGTTCTATTTAAAAAAATACAACTTTATGCTGTCCTAGTTTTTTGGCTCACCCTGTAGAGTCCTAAATATTTTTAAAATCTACGTAAAAATAAACTGTATCAAACAATAAATATAGTTTCTTTGTTAATTTCACCGAAAAGGCACAAACCTACTTCATCCAATCGTTGACTCACCCTGTAGGGTTATTTTTGAAAAAAAAAATAGTTTACGATTATTATGAGTCAAGTACCAGTTTGGATTTAGTCAAGGATGCTACACTACCCAGGCAATTGAAGTGAAAATATGTAATTGATGGCATGGAATCTAAAGTGCACACAATCGTTAAGTTGCATGACTTAAATACGGTAGATATATTTCTTTACTTGTTACGGTTAAAAATTGATCTTAAAAATTAAATATTTTCGTTTACATTTTTCTACATTAAATTACAGGTTCAGATTACTAAAGTAATAAATAGATTTTTGTTTGGTACGTTTTTCTTTAAAGGCTGTCAATGACATGCATAACTTGAAACGTAAATTTACAGTAAACGATGTTTTCTACTATAAAACTAATGATGTCCTTTTGTTTTTCATTCATTAATATTGGTTTCATCTATATTCAGACCATTCCTTTTGTTTACATTTTGAAATTTTGATTGACATCGAAACTTAACATATTTCTGTAATTTGTAAATTTCGTTAGGTACCTCGAGACAATGTGTCACAGATTGGGATAAACGTTTTCTTAGTGATTGGATAAATATAAACAGTATTTTTTTTTTGTTTTCTTGCTGATTTTCTTTCTTTAGGAAATATTTATTTGTTGTCACATATCAGCTGTTTGAGATATCCAGGTCCACTGAATTGCATGGATAGTTTTATGGTTGCCTATATGATGGCACCTCTGTTGAATATATCGAAATATTAAATTCGAAATAAGATAGTATCGACGTTTTCATTATGTTGTTTTTAGTTTATTAGTTGAATATTTCCCCTTTACTTTACTAGTTAGAATTTTTGGTAATTATAATATTGTAAATTAAACCCTAACCTGAACTAATTCGAACCAATTGGATTTCATTTTTGAATATTTTGAATCCGTAAATTACTTTGTTCATAGGATATTCATTTTGTTGGACGAGGCAGTTTAGATTATTATGATATTGGTTGTCTCTGTCTGATTTCAGTACTGGTCAATTTAAAATTGAAATAGAAGAATTTTTGTATATATTTTCCGGAAGTAGTTCAAATTGTATGATAAATTTCAAGGGTTCGAGATTATGGCTACGAGATTTAGGTTATTTTTTTTTTGGATAGATTTTTGATGGACTTTTTTTATTAAGTTTTTTTGGTAACTTCCGTTGGAAGGAATGTGCGAGTGACTTGAGGAAAATCGTTCTCTCTTGGCTCTCTGACGCAAGAGCGAGAAGTGGTTTAGTTTTATTACTTTCCCAAGTAAAGGGATTTGGTCATAAATGGACAATTGAAGTAACAAAACCAAGTCGGGGTGCAAACAATTTTTGGTGATTTTGGTCGTTTCATCCTACAGCCTGTTTGGCGATTATTTTCCTTCAACCAGCCCAGAAACAACGGCTTAACATATTATCAGATGCCACCATTTTCTTGAGTTCGAATTACGTACATATTTCTTTTGAAACAATCAGTTTTTGTGTTTAAACAAAGTTTAGCTAGGCTTTGCGTAGGCCTTTTGTACGACTGATTGAGTAGGAATTTTTATTTCGTTATTTTAGGGTCTTTGGGATAAGTACAATACGCCTTTTAGGATATCTACAATGCGTCTTTTGAGATATTTACAATTCGTCTTAGAATAAATACAGTATGTTTTAGAAATAACTTCAGTGTCTTTGGATTTCTTCAGTCTTTTTTTTTGGATGAAATTTTATAACATACAGCGTTTGGGAAAAAAGTATGCAGTTTGGGTTATCGTGCTGCACTTCTGGGATTGTGAGCCTCTGAATGGGACAATCTCTGTATTAAGCCAGGTCAACGTCCTTTCTGGTGAAGCGGACTACATTACAGGCCTTGTTTAACCACCTGTTTGAAAGTGATGCAGCTAAGTGCCTAATTTTAGCCAAAGTATGTACACGAGAGCTTCTGATTGTTAAGCCTAATGGGTATTAAACCTGTATTTTTAATCGCTTAGTTATCTAAGCACAGTTTTCTTTTCGATTACCTAGAGGACTAATAAGTGAGGGATTCTTCTGTACTTGGTTTTGAAATTTTTTTTAATTAGTAGATTTTAAATATTTGGACTTTAATATTTTTCTAATGATATTTATCTTTTGCTAAATTTACTATATCACTTAATCTTTGCGGCGAACCAGTAAATTTTGTAAAGTGAGCGAAGTCGACTCCGTTGCGCTACAACCCCAAATTTAAATGTTTTATTTTGCGATACTCTACTGTAATTGAGGTTTTTTTTTTTATTATGGTTCCATTTATAGAGTCCTAGAGTGGCCAATTAACCATTTAATAATTGTTTAAAGTATTGAATATTATGATGATAAATTTATTGAAAATTTTAATTGCTTAACAATTGAATATTTTGGAAACTAGTTGATTTGTTCAAAATTGTAACATACTTTTCAGAAAGATTTTAACCACTTGAGCGACAGGTATAAGTTGATTTCTATGATCTAATTTTTGTAATTATCCATCACCTTTTTGTGTAATTTTCTATTGCTTCTATTTCTGTTAACTATCGCTTAAACACTCATTATCTTTCTCATTATCAATTTTCTAATTCTTTCTCTTTGCAGACATTTTTGTAGTTTTTTTATATTGCTTTTTTTTTATTACTGCAAAGTTGATAGTCTCCTGCATTGTTGGGCTTATGAAACTTCATAGTCTAGTTCAAAATAGAGAGTGTTTTTATCTTCTATAACTAGGATATGTCGACGTAAACCTTCCAAGTGTGATAGTTGTTTTGTTTACCTTTTGGATAGGTTTGCCGGTCACTGTGCAGGACACTGTCAAGTTTAACTTATTCCTTTTTTTTTTTGTTATAATTTGCACCTTTTCTACATCATGGAAAGTCAATAAATTTCGACTGAGTCGTTAACAAAGTTTTTATTTTATTTGCAATTTACCTTTTGTAAACGCAATTCTATCAGATAGCCCCATTAGAGGAGCTTGCAATAATTCACACTGGTGATAACTTTTTCCAGGGGTTGTCTTTATTATCTGGGAAGGGGTATACCGTGAGGAATAAACGTATTGGCCTCTATTTAATTAGTTTTATTTCCTATAATCTTAAATTAGAATACTATTAAGCAGTTAAACTCAGTGATTTATTTACCCGGATATGACATATTTGTTCTTTTCCAAGTTTTCTCTACTACAATTGCTCGTAGTATAATCATTAGGGCAAATTTTAAAGTAAAATTTGGTAGCACCTTTTTCCCGATTTAGACATTTCTAAAACTTACACAGACAATATATTAAAAATAGTAGAAAAATATAAAAACAACGAATCTACCCTGAGATGAGCTAGCGTATAGGTAGACTCCAGTCAGCATTAGAACAATCATTAGGTAAGTCTGAACTGAGGTACCTTACAGGGTGTTGCCAGGATTTGGTAAGGCGTACATAGTTGGTAATATTATATTATATTTCATGATAAAATTTTAAGATTTCATTAGAGCTCAAAAAATCTTGATCTCATACTTCCTGCTGAAATTTTAATTTTGATATTATTCAGTCTGGCATCGAAGTCGGTAGGCTTTTGATATCCTACCGACATACTTTGGAAATAATATTTTATATAGCAGCTGTTTCCTGCGAATGTTGCTCTCGGTTCGATACAGCTCCACCGACGAGAGCATAAGGTATATTTATTATTTTCTTTTATCTTCCTGAAAGGATAATACATATAAACAATCTTCCTGTTTAACCTACATAACATGTATCACAAGAACCACAATTCAACAAATAGACACCAGACTTAAAACTTTTATCTACTCTATCTTTATTGTTCTTTATATAGCTACATAATTCGTTTCCTGTCCTGTAAGCGATATTTGTGTTTCCCGATTTAATATATTTTGAAACAATTTCTGAAGGTTTGCCAAAATATGTGATAAATTTGAACCTTTTATCGTTGTTATTATTTTATCGAGGATAAATCTTGTTATTTGCTAAATTTGTGAATTTATTATTTAATGTTTTGTCTACCATTTGTAACTAGAAACTATCGTTAGGTGCTATTTGTTTAACAATGTTTAATTCTTCTTAAAATTTGTTTCGTTGATTGGAACCTTAACTAGTCTATGTACCATTTGCTTTGCTGTTGCTTTTTCTTGGCTGTTAAGGTGTAACAAAAGTAAATGTATGGTCATGTCAGTTAAATGTTTATTATTTCTAGATATGGAGGGGTTTAAACAAATTTATACATTTATTGCCTTCTGTTGCTAGTATAAATTAATAATTATATAATAATAACAATAGACGCTGAGATACAGAACGGTGAAACTCTAGCCGCAATGGAAGCACAACAAACATACAAATACCTAGGTATGAAACAGGCTAAACGAATTGATCATCGCACTATGAAAGCCGACTTGACAACGAAATTTGTTAGGAGGGTGAGACGGATGTTATGAACCAGTCTAAATAGTAGAAATTCGTTTAAGGCGCTCAACATGTACGCTCTCTTTGCACTTAGCTTCTCTTTTAAAATTGTAAAATGGAGCAGGACGAACATCTTCAAAGGAAAATACAAATACGAAAGCACACAAAAACTACCCTCAGAGTGCTATTGAACGTACAATGCCTTCAAGACACCAAGGAGGGAGAGGATTTGTCGATATTAGTAAGCAGCTCGATCAACAAATAATAAACTTACGTTTTTATTTCCACAGGTTAGGGGACTCTTCCACACTATATCGAGCAATATGCGACGCAGATGATTCAACACCGCTACAGCTGACTGAACAGGATATTTCTTCTCACCATCGAACAGCCCAAGAGAAGTTACAAGGCTGGCTACAGAAACTACTTCATGGACGACATCTAAATGAGGTCATCCTGGACAATGTCGACAACTCAGCGTCGAACTACTGGTTGATTTCAGGACAGATATTTCCGAAAACGGAGGGCGTTTTTTTATCTATCGAAAACCAAGTTATTCAATCATTAGAAAATAACCAATGTAGATATGGTTGTCGAACATCAGAGACAATCCAGCATATAACTGGAGGATGCCAAGCGTGTGCTGCAACCGAGTATAAGGAAAGATACGACCCAGCTGCTAAGATACTTCACCAAGTGTTAGCATTCAAGGTAAAATTTTTGCAGGTAGAAAAAGTGCCTTAATACAAATACAATCCAGAGCCTATTCTTAAAAACAACGAGTTCAAGTTATATTGGTATCAAACGGTTCTAACAGATCAAGCATTTGTTCAGAATAGGCCAGACATTAACTAAGAGAAGAAATTTCTAGGCGAACTACACTGATTGGCATTGCTATATCTAATAACAACAATCTAAGACAAAAATACAATGAGAAGATCGCCAAATACAGAGATCTGGAGGTGCAAATCCGCAGACAGTGGGCAATGAACAGCATCTGCACTAATGGAACAAATATTAATTATTTTACACCATCCAATGTGAACTATATTCTGTTAAAATGAATAATTAAATAATCACTCTGTGAATAGATTTCCCGTGGGAATAGGGTAGTTATATTTTTTATCACTATCCACGAAAGTCTAAAGGAAAAATAAATCAGTTATCGAACTTAACTTAAATATTTTTGTCGTTTAAATGTTTTCTTAAAAATATATAAACTCAGTAAATTTATGAAGTCATAAAACTAAAAGACCCTTTCTAAGATTTGGCTATAAATCTGTCGAAATAATCCTACTCTGATTATGTAAGCAAAACCAGACATATGGTATATGAAATACCGTTAAAATGTATTAAAATATTGAACGATTTTCCCAATATTAGGAAACAAAAGAATAATCAAGTAGACTCATTGTACTGTAATATAACGTTTGGCCTGTGAAAGGAGGTATATAGCGACTGTTTTTCCTGATTGCACAGCAATGTGAATAAAAGGGCACTCAGGTTTTTTCACAGACGTTATATTATCTTATTCCTTTAGTTATAGAAAGAAATAGAATAGTTTTATTAACTGTGTTTATATAAAAATTAAGATTAAGACGCTCAGAGGCCAATTCGGGAGTCAAGTATCCGGTATAGAATAGCTAGCGCCCTCAGCGCGTAGCGATCGAAACCTTGGGAGGGAATGAAATTATCGGTTACAGGACGTACGACCGAAAAAGTCACTAAAAAGAGGGAGAGGGGGTGTAAGATTTGAGAACGCTCTTTTAAAAAATACTAAACGGCAGTCATAATTTGAAAGTCGTTAGAAAAGTACTGTGAGAATCAGTGCCGTAGAATAATTACGTCACGGATATAATTGTCGGGAGAGAAAGTTATCTTTGTTTTGATTTGTTTTCAGTTAATTTGGGAAATTAAGGGAATACCGTGTGTTCTTTTAGTCGGACATTTTGCCATTTTCGTACGGTTTGATTAAGTAATATAAATAGCTGTTTTTTTTGCGTTTTATTTTTTTTTCTGTTTAATATTTATACGTGTTTTTCAAAATTGGGTTTTATATTTTTGTTTATTAAATCGGCCAAGAAGAGCAATTATGTTAGTTTCCATAATTGTTATTAGTTTTAAGTTTCTCATTGTAAATAGTTTGTTTTTCCATTTATTTTTATTAAATAGATTTAAGTGCTTTGAGAAACTTGTTTTATTCAATCTAATTAAAACCTTCACGAGAATTAACTTGCAGGCGCGCTCTTGCGAAACCTACAAAACAAGAGATGTCTTCTGACCAATTAGCAGCCTTTCCTGAGTTCTGAAGTTCTGAGTTGTGGTTGGTAAGCTTAAATAATCGTAGTTGTTTCGTACTAAAGCTGCAGGAGAGAATATGCACGACCAGACTTCCAGAGTGTCTTATTATTGTGAAATTTAATTATAAGTTGTTAAAATAGTTACAAATTAATGTGTGGCAACAATTTGGTTATAGATAGGCTGGCTAACGCTACCTCAATAAGTCATTTGCAGGAGTCTATAATCAAATTCTGTCACAACACTATCAACAACTGGAGTGATACCAAAGAACCTTCTGCACAACATCAAGAAACTGGGCCTTGGTGAGCATCTGTATAAGCCGATTCATAAAGCGGTTCTCCTTGCAACCGCGCGGACCATCCGAAAGTTTGTAGGAAATACAGAAGACCGCGCCGGACCCAATAACATGGAAATAGTCCCCACACAGCTTCATACTTTTGATGTCTTTGTATACCTGGTATGAGTCAGTAATCCCTGGAGGTAGTGCGAAGCCGTTTGGCTTGTAAATCTAACAATAAAATATTCAAGTGTATCACATATATTGGAAAACCTTCAGAAATTATCTCAAAATATATTAAATCGGAAAACACAAATATCGCTTACAGAACAGTTAATAAATTAGGTCATTATGTAAAGAACAATAAAGAGAGTAGATATAAACTCGAAGTCTGGTGTCTATCTGGTCAGTTGTGATTCTTGTCATAAATGTTATGTAAGTCAAATAGGAAGATGGTTAAAAACACCAATACTGGAAAACGAGAGGCCATTAAAATACAAAAAAGAGTACTTTGCATATGCACAATATTTTTTACAGGAAAAACATCACTTTAATAATAAGTTTAAAATTTTCGATGTATTAGATAAAAGTAACAAATTATCTTATTACGAAAAATAAATAAAATTAAAAACGGCCAATAAGAAACTAACCCGTTTCCTTTATTAAACATGTACAACATCAAGTAATTTTAGGTCGTAAATTTAAACCTTCCTTTTTCTTAGTTTCAAAACAGTGCACGACGAAGCTATAGTATAGCGAAACATATGTCATATTGTGGTACAAATAATAATTTTTTTTTTAAATTGAATCAATTTCTAGAAGTGCGCTAAAAAGTGAAAAATGACTATAAATTTTTATATGAAATTGAAATTTCTGAAGTCGGCGCCAAACTAATACCTGACAAAATATGATTCGCATAAACAGATTAAAAATACTTTATTTGTAATTGCTTTCTTACCATAATTTGTATATATTAGTAGTTATTTATTTGATTTAGAAATAATTTGGCGCCAACTTCAAAAATTTCAATTTCATATAAAAATTTATAGTATTTTTCACTTTTTGGCGCACTTTTAAAAGTCGGTTGAATTTTTTTTATAAAAATTTTATTTTGCGACCTTCATTCGGCAGTTCTTAGAATTGATTTTGTTTTGTCTTGTTGTCAGCTCTCGTCTCTATTGCGTACGTCATTATCGGTCGAATACAGGTGTTGTAGATTTTTGTTTTTGCGTCCTTGCTCATGTATGTGTTGTGCCATATTATATCCGCCAGGCTTCCTGAGATTCTATTTACCTTGTTTACTTGGTTTCTTACTTCTCTTGTTCTGTCTTGGTTTGCGGATATCTCAATTCCTAAGTAATTAAAGGTCATGACTTGTTCTATTGGTTTGTCATCCACTACTAGTTTGCATCTTAAGGGCACTTTGCTTATTACAATTGACTTAGTTTTATCGATGGATATTTTCATATTGAATTGCTTGTTTATGGTGTGGAATGCAAATAGAAGTCTTTGGAGATCGTCTTCATTTTCCGAGACTATGACGGCGTCATCAGCGTAACATATTATTGTTATTTCCCCGGTATTCATTCTGTATCCTGGTGCCGCTCTTTTGACGTTCTCAATTATTTGGTCCATTACTATGTTAAACAGTAATGGACTCAGAGAATCCCCCTCTCGTATGCCGGACACTATCGGTACATCCTTAGTTAGGTTGCCGCTTACTGAGATTTGTGTTGTGGTGTTGGAGATTAACTGTTCAACTATGTTAATTAAATTGTTTGGGAAGCCTTTAATTCGCATTATTTGCAGAATATCATCCAGTCTCACCCTATCAAAGGCTTTAATGAGATCTATAAAGCACATAAAAGCCGGCTTAGTAAATTCAATAGATTTCTCTGCTATCTGTCTTACGATGAATATGGCATCTACTGTAGATCTGTTTTTGCGGAAACCTTGCTGTTCTTCTGATATTCTGCAATAGTCAGTTATTATACCTTCAAGGATTTTGGTGAATAATTTCATTATTGAATTTAATAAAGTTATTCCTCTATAGTTTTCCGTGATTTTCTTATCACCCTTCTTGAAAATAGGTACTGTTATACTTTTCTTCCAATCTCGGGGTATCTCTTGGTCTTTAATTATTTTGATATTCATTATGATATCCATAAATTATTTGAACTAAGTGCTAGTCGAGATTAGTGTTCCTCGCAATGACGTCAAGGAGGCAAAAAAGTACCCATTTTATCCAAAGTTGTAAATCTCCCTAAAATGGACCACTAAAAATTTTTTGGTTCTTAGAGTTCTTCAAAGACCAGTGAAATTGTGTCAAACATATATTTAATCTGTCATAGTAAATCCACTATCTTAAATTTCAAATTAATTTTGATTGGTAATATAGGCCCCAAAACTTTCCAATATCGATTTTTAAAGAATTAGAGACGTAAACCCACTAATACCAAATCTGAAAAAATGCGAATAAGGTAAAATTTTCAACCCACCATATTGGGATCCGCCATTTTGCATTTAAAAAAAATAATTTTAACGTTTTAATCTAATCTAAATCTAAATCCTTAAAAGCTCCCTAGAACCAATGTTGGATAAAATCCGGAAACTTAAAATATCTAGACCGTCATATTGCATCTGACATATTAGATTTTCTTAAAATAATTTTATATTCGCTATTTACATCTTCAAAGACGATTCAGTCCCACCTTTGAACAAAATCGAAAAATGTAAAATTTTTAGTCTAATATATTGGAATCGGATATTAAATCCTGGACAAATAATTTTAAATTCATTATTAACACCCTCAAGAACCCTCTATATAAATTTTGGAGAAAATAGAAAAAAATAAAATTTTTAGGACGCTATATTGAATCCGCCATATTAAGTTTTTCAAAAAATATTTTAAATTCGCAATTAACACTAACAAAAATCCTTCAATACTGATTTTAGACAATATCGGGAGATGTAGAATCTTTAATCCGTCATCTTGGATCAGCCATATTTTTTTTTTTTAATAATTTCAGATTCGTAATGTGCGATTCCAAAAACTCCCCATATCAATCTTGAAAAAAATTGGATAAAATTAATTTTTTTATCCGCCATATTGGAGACACCATAGAGAATTTTTTTAAAATAATTTCAGATTCGTTATGTGCGACCCCAAAATTTTTTTTTGCCTGCCATATTGGATCCGCCATATTGAACTTATTAAAGATAATCTCAGATTCATTGTGTATGATCCTGAAAATTCCACGATACCAATTTTGAAGAAAATCGGACAAAATTGATATTTGTGTGCCATATTGGATCCGGCATATTGAATTTTTTAAAAATAATATCAGATGCTTTTTGTACGATCCCGAAAATTTCCCCATGCCAATTTTGACGAAAATCGGACGAAATTAATTTTTTTGGCCACAATATTGTCAGCGCCATCTTGGATTTTGCTACAACAATTTCGTCCAAAAAAATATGGACCAATACAGCAACTTCCTAAACATAACCAAATTTCATTCAAATCGGTGCCGCCGTTCGGGAGTAACCGGTGTACATATATAAAAAAAAAACATACATAGTCAGCGAACTGAGAACCTCCTTCTTTTAGAAGTCTTAGTGAAAAAACTATCTGAGTGATATTTATGAAAGGTAAAATAAATTTACATCAAGTAGCCATTTCATATAATCCATTTAAATTGTTTTAAATCTATTTTCTTGTATAATACTTGTATGTTTAGATTATACGATGATCTCTGTTGAAAAGATATTTACACTTGGTATTTATAATAAGTAATTATCAGATCCACATTTCATTCCTCGATATACTTTAGTTATAAGTTTTGTATTCCTCCGGGGACTTAGATAGATTAATATTCCTTCATATTCTTTTATTTCCAATAAACTTCTTCGAAACATAAAGAAACATGCCACAAAAAACCTGTTACGTCTCTAATATATTCCAACTAGTGATAAATACGAGCCTAGTTGTGGCTTATAAATAATATAGGAACGTTTCGTGGACATTTATGCGGTCTTTCGCCCATAAAAGAACACATTTCGTAGTCTAGGCTTATAAAAATACTTTAATAAAATTCCAATGAGAAAGAGAGGCGGATGGAAAAACGAAAACAAGATGGTTAATAAATGAAATGTTTAGGAAGGAGGGGCAGCCGTCAAGAGATATTTACAAGTGTTTATTTTAGGAGGTTTTTGCCTGAATGAAAAGGTTTTCGTATCATATTTTATTAAATTTTAATAATTTAGGGCAAATTTACCACCCCTTTTTGGTTTTCATTTTACTCAGTACCTTGGTAATTTCGGGAGAATACAATATTAATTTAAAACCGACTTTTAACTAGTAGGCCAGCGGAATTAGCATCAAACAAATTATTGGTTGTACAAGAAAATCACATGTTAACTTTTTGTTTATTTTATTGGACGAACATTTATCACATATAACATTTTTTGCTAACATACATATTTTTTGCTTACATCTATACAAAATATTTATTCCGTTCTCCGTTCCTTAGACATCGATAGACACTTATTTTCGAAACCCTTATCGGTTTCATTATTATCATTAAAATTATTATAGTCATTATCACTAACATCATCATCACTCTCATCATTGACATAATTATCATTATTATTATCATAATCATAATTGTTTTCTCCCCTATTACTTTCATCGGCTTTGAAAGTAATATTACAATTATTCTCGATTGGTTAATCGCTTACAATATAATCACCAAATGGAGTTTATTCTGCATCTCAAAAAATAACTTTGCTATCAACAAATGTTGCTATTTATTTCATGCTATATCTCGATAAATATTAAGGGTACATTAAAAATCAATCTAATTTTTAATATCCCTAATTAATAGTAAACTGTTGATCACTGTAACAATTTTTTCGCAATTTGAAAAGCACGTAAGGACGGTAAAATTATAATTATGCATGAAATGTATAAAAGTGCAACAATTTGTTTATTGCCATGTTTAACAATAATTTGATTACAAAAACATATCATCCATTGTTCAGATTTGAAGCGTCCTAGTCACATTTTTTTCCACGCGCTGCAGGCTAAAAGAACGCCCCCCTCCACTGCTCACTTTCTGACTGTTTGACTATGAGCACTCTTAAACTATCTCTACATCAACAATTTTGAAAGAATTGAGTTGAAAACTGCTGAATACAATAATTTAATCATCTCCTTATGAATTCCTACTTGAATACTCCCTTAATGTTAATGAACAACTCCGCAGCGATTTAATTTTTAAATATTTTGTCATGGCTAAACTTTACACCAATGCAGAAATGAACAATATGATATTAGTTTACGGTTGATTCCCAAGAAAACGGCCTGGGGCCGGAAATCTATAACGAACTAGTGGTGATAAATTCCAACTTTATTCCTACACAGTAAAGTTAAGGATCGTGTGAAACTCATTGTTTTTAAATTTGTATCCCCTACAAATTACATTACGCAACTAATTTTAGTTTATTTGTTGTATCTTTTATGAAAAGCGAATTTTTTTGTTAATTTTGGGGCGCTGAAAACAAAAATGACAATGAAATTAACAACTTAAATGCAATTTTCAAGAACACGTTTTTTTTATTTATTTTTAAAAAAATTTAAAAAAATGCATACTTTTACACTTGTAACGACACTAAATCTCCTGTCTTATGCTTTTCTTTCGTGAATTTTTTCTGGAGCATTCCTAACAAGAGTCCAACAGTAGTCGGCAAGCATAGAAGCATTACACCTTCTCTGGTACCTTTTCTTCATTTGTAATGGAACAATTGTTAATTATTTTCATTGTTCAATGTCAACCATATTTTGTTAAAATAAATAATCAAATAATCACTCTGTGAATAGATATGCCGTGGGAATAGGGTAGTTATATTTTTTTATCACTATCCACGAAGGTCTAAAGGAAGAATAAATCAGTTATCGAACTTAACTTTTATGATCTTTGTCGTTTAAATGTTTTCTTAAAAAAATACATAAAGTCAGTTAATTTATGAAGACGTAAAAGACCCTCTCTTAGAATTGCCTATAAATCCGTCTAAGTAATCTTGCCCTGGTTAAGTATATAGGACTAGATGTGATAAGGGTAGTTGTAACATGTGGTATGTGGAATACCGTTAAGGTGTTTTAGAGTATTGAACGATTTTCCCATTATTGGGAAACAAAAGAATGACCAAGTAAACTCACTATAATGAAAATATATCGTTTGGCCATTTGTAAAAAGAATTATGATTAATAATTGTTTTTTCTATTCACAAGAAATAATGAGTTAAGATGTTTATTGCCAAAACAGCCAAGAAAAGTGAATATTTTTTTTTACAGTCTTTAACATATATTCTTTTAGTTATAGAAAGAAATAGAATAGTTTTATTAATTGTGTTTATATTCAAATTATTATTAAGATCCTCACAGGTCAATTCGTGAATCAAGCATCCGGTATAGAATAGCTAACGCCCTCAACATGTAATGATCGAAACCTTCGAATTTTAAGGGAAAGACCTTTACCGGGTTCCATCTTGTAATTTGGGTATAAACTGGAAAAAGGGAGAGGTGGTGTAAGATTCGAATACACTGTTTTAAGAAATAGTAAATTTTAGTTCCAATCTGAAATTCGAATAAGGGTGATCGGTACCTTTCTATAAGCCCAGTGCCGTAGGGTGTATTTGGCGGGAATGAAGGTTTTCTTTGTTTGATTTTTTTTTGATTTAATTCGGGAAATTAAGGGATTATCGTGTGTTATTTTAGTGGGGCATTTCGCGATTTTCATATGGTTCGATTAAGTAATATAAATAGCTGTTTTTCGCGTTTTATTTCTTTTTGTTTTGTTTTGTTTAATATTTTATTAAGCTATTTATACGTGTTTCTTCAAAATTGGGTTTTACGTTTTTGGTTAAAATAACGGCCGAGAAGAGCAATTATGTTAGTTTTTCGTAATTGTTATTAGTTTTAGGTTTCTCATTGTAAATAGTTCGTTTTCATTCTATTTATTTTGTTAATAGACTAAGTGTTTTGAGAAACTTGTTTTATTCAATTTAATTCAAAACTTCCCGCGAATAAACTCGCGGGCGCGCTGTTGCGAGACCTACAAAACAAGAGATGTCTACTGACCAACTAATTAGCAGCCTTTCCTGAGTCCTGAAGATCTGAGTCATGGTTGTGGTAAGCCTTAATAACCGTAGTGTTTGGTACTAAAGCTGCAAGAGAGAAGTCGAAGACCAGACTTCCAGAGTGTCTTTATTACTGTGATATTTAATTGTAGGTTATCAAAATAGTTACTAATTAATATGGGACAAAAATGATTATAGATAAGATAATTAACGCTACCTCAATATGTCATCGGCAAGAGTCTATAATCAAATTCTGTCACACATTGTTGACATGTCCTTATGTAAGCCTTCGCCGTGCTCATTACTTACAGTTCCACAGTTGTCAAGAAGAAAGTTCAAATGTGAGTGTAGCAAATGCATCTATAGAGAAATTTTTCAACCAATTTTTTAATACGGTGACAGCATATTTTCAACAAGAGTAACATAATTCTCAGCTTTTTTATTTATGAAGAAATTAATGACCACGAGGCGAAAGTTATTTCAAGCATTTTTTTCGATATCTGAAAGAGTGCTGTC
Source organism: Diaprepes abbreviatus (assembly GCA_034092305.1). NCBI lineage: Eukaryota > Metazoa > Arthropoda > Insecta > Coleoptera > Curculionidae > Diaprepes > Diaprepes abbreviatus. Next base: position 2,688,147 of record JASJET010000106.1, read on the forward strand.
AAAATGTTTGTCTTTCAGAATATTTCGAATCTGTGGCCCAACAAAAATACCTTAATTTTTGCTGCACTTAGCCTTGAAAATTTCTGACGTAGGTACTGAAAAGCTGGTCCATCTGCATTTAGTGACTTAACAAAGTTTCTCATTAGGCCCAATTTGATATGCAATGGCCGCAACAAACATTTTTTTCGTGTATACCAATGGCATATGTTGTCCATTTTTTTCACATGACTTTAATGATTCTCGAACGGATCAGTCTTTTCTCTTGTAATGAAGTGGACTCGATGGTCCCAGTCACACAAATAACAGTAAAAAGTTGTAGCTTAGCTGCAACCCAAGTAAAAATCGCCACAGATTTTCGTGCTCATGAAATTTTATACTTGTCAATAGGTACTTCATATTGTCGTATGATTCTTTCATGTGAACTGCATATCCAACAGAAATAGACTGTAAAATATTTCCCATATGCAATAGTACTGCTCTTAAACTCAATGTTGAACTGTCTATAAACAATCTCCATTCCTCTGGCTTGTAGTTTATATTTAAAGCCACCAATAAACCGCTAATGTTATTTCAGAAAACCAAATCCTTTTCTACGTTAAAAAATGTTACCAGGTCTTTAAGACGTTTAAGAAAAACACATACTGAAAAGTCGTCTTCTAATAAGTTCTACTGCTGCAATCATGATTCTAGAAACTCTGCTTTACTTTTTGAAAGTTCTAAGTCTCTCACAAGATCGTTTAATTCTGATAGGATTATTTTGTGCGGTTGAAGGTATAACGTGTTGGGTGTGAAATCAGGATCTCTTGATGTTGATGGCGTATCTTCTTCTTAAGAAATCGTTGTATCGTTGTTATCTGATTCGTAAGTGAATGTTCTAAGCTCGTCATTATAAGGCCTAGGTCTTATGACCGATAATATATTTGGTTAGGTTATAACAGACTTTTTCTCCTTAGATATACCTGTGCTTTGCTCAAAACGAGGTATGATGCAGAAATAGCAATCATTAGCATGATTTGAAGTTTTTCTCCAGATCATTGGGACAGCAAACCGCATAGATTGTTTTTTACAATTTAACTAGTTTCCCAGACTTGAAACGCATGCATTACAGCAAATATGTAACGTTCACTGCTTGTCTTGATCCCCAATATTGCAACCGAAATAAAGCTGATATGCCTTTTTTATCAATATGGTAATAGACCGCTTCTGAGACGCAAAAGTCAACTCACCACAAACATAACAGAAGTGATCTGGATTGTCCACACACTTTCAAGACATTTTACAATCTCCACTATCCGATTCGACTCGCTAACTTCGACCGATTAGCCCTCCGTTTTGTAGCTGCTTATATACTCAAATATGGCTTCTATATTTTCTATTAAATTACATAATAATCGCAATAGTGGCCTTTTTAATTTGTATACAGGGTCTGTATATATCCCTGATTTGAAGCCTGGAGGGTGTTGGGACTTCTTATATGAGGGGTCATACCTGGAAATCCCCCATGCGATGTTGCCAAGCTAGCCAAAATTTCCGTAACGTATATTTGGCAACATCCAACATCTCTGTTTTTATAACAATACAAATATACCTCTAGCACTCTTGCGGTTACATTGTTAACATATATGGAGACATGACATCGCGTATCTCTAAAACTTGAGCTAATATTAAAAAGATAAGTTTAGTTTTGGTTGCAGCACACCAAAAATGGTGAGATTTAGTTGAGTCGAGTATAGGTCAGGGGGGCTCCAATCTAAATTTAGAAAATATAGAGTTGAGAAGAAGCAGTGTGTGTGCAAACCAAAAGTCAGGAAGATACAATAAACCATTTATTAACAATAAGTGTAGCAAATAATTATAAACAAAAAAAATAGATTAGTTAGAAAACTATGACACAGTACGTGTCGTCAAGATTAAAAGTTGTTTTCTTAATGGGTTTAAAAAACAAAGACTTCTTTTCATACTATTATAAATTAAAATTCACAACGGTAATAAAATAATATGAGGCAGTTACAATAGTAATAAATAAGAGAAGAAAATTAAAATAGTAATTCGGCAAGAAAAGAAAGTTCCTTAAATTTGGAACAGTTTAGCAGATAAAGTCAAAATTCTACAGATAAGCTTCAAAGAAGCCAAAGGTAAAAGAAAATAATTAAAACTCAACCGTAGTTATTCGAAGTAAATTGAGACTCAAGTGTCCTTTTTCATATGGCTTTGGCTCCAATGTGTCTTCTGAAGTTTTTGTCAGCTAGGTTCCCCCAGGAATCTTAGTTTGTACAATGATCAGTACCTTTTAGATATATTTTACCCTGGTGATAGTGCTAAAGAACATAAAACTAGGCAATACAACTCTTAACACAATATTAGGTTGTCAAAACGTTTTAGAAGCAGGTAGTTTTAATAAAGAAAATAGGTAATTCAGACCAGGACCAGGTCTTTAAGGTAATTTTCATAGACTCGGGTCAAATTGCTGTATAAAGATTATTGTTAAAACCCAAATAAATTTATGCTCTGTAGATATATTTAAATATACATAAACAAAAACAAAAGTTGATTTGTATCTCAAACAAAACAATCTGCTAAATTTTGAAAGATCTTAAGAAAACAAATAATTTTACCTCGTTTTTTCATAATCAACGACGGAAGACCTCGAGTTCATGATTCCAGTTCCCCACCACATGAAAAAAATTTCCAAAGAAAAATGTTTTTTAAATATTGCAGAACAAACCAACCGAATCCAAAAGATGACTAAACAACCCAAAACCCTTCCAACCGAATAAGTTAAATTATATAAACAAATAATTACCTTTTTTTTTGCTAAAACATTTTTTTGAAATCAAGATGCTGATAAATGTGAAGAAGTAGTTTAATGAATGATGATCACTTCCTATCAATAATGACGTAAGCAATATCTTAGTTGATTATACAGAAGGAATATAGTATTTTTTCATCTGTACCAGGGTGTTGGGAAAAACAGGGCATCGGAATTACATTTAGTTCGTAATAATCAATTGCTGCAGGAGCAAAACCACCGATTTCTTGAAGACATCTTTCATCACCAGCAGATATTTGGTGGTTTGTTAAAGAATAAGGGTTGAATGGTTTCATAATTCTCTTTTATAACTATTGACGATATTTGTCATTGTCAAATTTTTTAATACGCAAATTTCCATTGTTTTGGCCTATTGGTCCTTAAATACGCTCCTCATGTCTTGTTCCATTCTTAAGCCTGGACAAAGTGAGAAGGAGGCTAAGATAACTCTGAGAACTGGCTGATCGAAGCGACACCTATTAGGTATAACTGTCTGGATAAAAGATGTCAAGAAATAAGGATTTTTAGTTAAACATTGAGTGTAACAAGGTCCAAAAAATGTAATGAAGTTATAGATCTAGGCGAAGTACTGCTGGTGTCATCCTCTGCAATGTGTATCAGAACTGCAATTAAATTTTGATTTTTCATCCAAAATAAACCCAAAATACCAAATTTAGGATCATTGTAAAATAGCATTATGTAGAGACCTATCAGAAATACCATCTACTACAAATTTAACAAACACATTTTCTTATGTATTCGCAAAACAATTCATCTAATCTTTGAATTTTCATTTTAAAGCTCAAATTTAATTGAAGTATCGTAACAAAAGCTTTCAACGACAGAAAGGTTCGATAACCCTTTGTCATTAATTTTTTCTCAATTAGTTTGAATTTTAAATTATGTATTTCTCAATTTTTAATAAGCAAACTAATAAACAAAGCAGTGATTTTTAATTAATAGTTAATTTATATAAAGGATGCTTATATAAATAGGAGTAATAAATCTTCCAAAATTTAAATCATTATAACCAGTTTCATTAAAACTTTTAACTCTTAAATTTCATATAATTACAATGAAAGTTAGAGGTTCTAGTTGATTGGTTCTGTTTTGCTTATGCTATATTTATAATTTGTTCTAAACCTTTCATGTGCAAATTCGAGATAAAACCCTAAAGATAAACATGGATTGATAGTTTATATTCGCCAGCTTAAATACCATCCCTAGTTGCATTTGATTAAAATGCTTTAACCAGAACAATCAAATAAATTAACATAGCATAACAAAATGACAGCTCACCATACACATTTTGCTGGTACCCCTAAATGCATACCCAGAAAGAATCATTGTAACAATGAGTTATGCTGCGGAGATCCCCACTCATGTTTCTAATAATAGGGCACGACGTGAAATTTGCAAATTGAATAAAAGTAACCATTTCTAGTGGATTTTGTGTCATCATATCAAGATTCTTAAATGTCTTAACCTAAAAGTTCAAAAACGCGATTTTGTCCTATATTTGGGGTTATATATCATCGTGAAATTTTTTTTTTTTAAACAATTATACATATCATCTTAAAACATAAGTTTTACTATAAATTTTGAATTTAGTTGGACCAGGAAAATAAAACAACTTATGGACACTTTGCTGTATTTGTCGACGTTTCGACTTCTATGAGATCATCCTCAGGATTATACGGCTAGATCCCTTGAGTACACAATAAAAATAGAAACATTTTTAGGATGTAATATGCTGGATAATTTGATTATATTTTTAAATTGGGGAAGAACGGGCCAGAAACACATAAAATATCAATTTGTGCTATTATATTAAAAAATAATGAATTTTGAAATAATTTGTTTAAACAAATAGATATGGTCATAGACATAGACGTAGACGTAAACGTAGACGTAAAGGTAGACGTAAAAGTAGACGTAAACGTAGACGTAAACGTAGACGTAAACGTAGACGTAAACGTAGACGTAAACGTAGACGTAAACGTAGACGTAAACGTAGACGTAAACGTAGACGTAAACGTAGACGTAAACGTAGACGTAAACGTAGACGTAAACGTAGACGTAAACGTAGACGTAAACGTAGACGTAAACGTAGACGTAAACGTAGACGTAAACGTAGACGTAAACGTAGACGTAAACGTAGACGTAAACGTAGACGTAAACGTAGACGTAAACGTAGACGTAAACGTAGACGTAAACGTAGACGTAAACGTAGACGTAAACGTAGACGTAAACGTAGACGTAAACGTAGACGTAAACGTAGACGTAAACGTAGACGTAAACGTAGACGTAAACGTAGACGTAAACGTAGACGTAAACGTAGGCGTAAACGTAGACGTAAACGTAGACGTAAACGTAGACGTAAACGTAGACGTAAACGTAGACGTAAACGTAGACGTAAACGTAGACGTAAACGTAGACGTAAACGTAGACGTAAACGTAGACGTAAACGTAGACGTAAACGTAGACGTAAACGTAGACGTAAACGTAGACGTAAACGTAGGCGTAAACGTAGACGTAAACGTAGACGTAAACGTAGACGTAAACGTAGACGTAAACGTAGACGTAAACGTAGACGTAAACGTAGACGTAAACGTAGACGTAAACGTAGACGTAAACGTAGACGTAAACGTAGACGTAAACGTAGACGTAAACGTAGACGTAAACGTAGACGTAAACGTAGACGTAAAGGTAGACGTAAACGTAGACGTAAACGTAGACGTAAAGGTAGACGTAAAGGTAGACGTAAACGTAGACGTAAACGTAGACGTAAACGTAGACGTAAACGTAGACGTAAACGTAGACGTAAACGTAGACGTAAACGTAGACGTAAACGTAGACGTAAACGTAGACGTAAACGTAGACGTAAAAGTAGACGTAAACGTAGACGTAAACGTAGACGTAAACGTAGACGTAAACGTAGACGTAAACGTAGACGTAAACGTAGACGTAAACGTAGACGTAAACGTAGACGTAAACGTAAACGTAAACGTAGGCGTAAACGTAGGCGTAAACGTAGGCGTAAACGTAGGCGTAAACGTAGGCGTAAACGTAGGCGTAAACGTAGGCGTAAACGTAGGCGTAAACGTAGGCGTAAACGTAGGCGTAAACGTAGACGTAAACGTAGACGTAAACGTAAACGTAAACGTAGAAGTAGACGTAAACTTAGACGTAAACTTAGACGTAAACGTAGACGTAAACGTAGGCGTAAACGTAGACGTAAACGTAAACGTAGACGTAAACGGAGACGTAAACGTAGACGTAGATGTAGACGTAGACGTAGACGTACACTTAGACATAGACACATATTTATTTCCATAGACTTTCTTACAAAGTATCGGATAATATCAAAAATAAATAAACCTTAAAATTGTTTAGAGTTTTGGGCATCAAAAAAAAATAATAATAATAAAAATAATAAATGAAAGTTTTTCATTAGAATACTGAAAAACAAATCACCCAAGTTTAACAAATAAACGAAAATAAAAGTTATGGTAGTAAGTCAACATTGACGCAATTTAAATATTCTTCTGTAGCGTAGAATGAGTTTTTAAATTTTAATTTTCAGAATCTTTTTAATTGCTGTAGGAAGTTTATTGTATAACTTAATTGGTAAAACGATTGGGCTATTTGCCACCTTAGTCAATCTATGCTTGGGTAAGCTTAAATTAAGATGTACCCTCAATTCATACCGAGTGCTTCTGGATAAAGAATAATCAGACAGGTTTTTCTTTATATGTAAAATCGAGCTTCAAATAAACAAACATGGAAAGGATTATAGAGTTTTACAGGAGACTGCATATGGCCTAAACAAAATTGTTCTTACTATTATTTTTTGAGCCCTGAAAACCTGTTCCGCCCTGGAACAGTTACCCTAACACGCGATGCCATACGACAAACAATATTTCACTTAACCGTAACAGTAAAGAAGCAGTAGCTCGATGTTAACTTTATTACATAACTGCCAAATAACATATACATGAATTAACATTTTTCTTGAAACTGCGTCCACCTGGTCCATCCAAGTAAGGTGCTTATCAATAAATATATCTAGGTATTTGATAACTCTATTAGGCTCAATCGATTTGTTATGGAATTTAACAAGTAAATTTTTATTTAAATTGATGAGGCTAAAAAATATCAATTCGGTTTTCACTGATTTAGAACTAAGCTATTTGCTAACTGCTCTAGTTGCCATCTTAGATAATATCTCCAATCCACCACCCGACATTGAGACAACTGTTTTATCCGCAAATGTTGCCAAATAGTGATAAGGAAATTCCTCCATAATACCATAAAAAAATACAATGAACAAAAGCAGTCCCAGTATACTATTCTGTAGCACACTACTAGACACAGGTAATAATCCTGACACAACGATCACCATTTTTTAACGTAATTTTTGCCCTCTCGGTGAGGTAAAACCTAAACCACAAGTAAATAAGACCACGAATACCGCACTTATCAAACTTATCCAACATTAACTCGATACTAATTACATTCAAATGCCCTTTTTAGATAAAAAAACAGATATAACGACTTATTACTTCGTTCGAAATTTGATAATACGTGTGAATACCCAGATAATATTGCATCCTGAATAGAGCGGTCCCTTCTGAAGTCCAATTAATATCTACTAAAAAACTTATTGTTGTGGATAAATGACTCTACACGCTGGTAGATCAACAAATTCATTAAACAAATTTATTATGCAACACAAATAATAAATTTGGATTGCAGGAAGCTTCGATAATCTTAAAACTTATCAAAATTGTAGCTTATAAGCTTATCGGTCACTTAAAAAATTCATGCAATTTAAAATTTTCAAAATTAAATATTTCGAAAAAAAAAAAGATGATCCAGTTGATGATCAAATTACGGTGAGAGAGGATATTCGCAGCATAGTCCATTGATACAGCTATTCTGTAACGAAGTTACTAAATTTTTGGGCATGAGTATGTCCGGGATTTATTTAATTTATTTTACATCCGAAAAATCTGATTCTTACGGGGAAAGAATGCTTAAAGTTTCAATATTGCCGGTATATAATTATATTTGCCGCGCCATGCCGGAAAATGAGTTTTTCCGATAGTTTCTGGAGCGTCTTTCCATAGTAATCGCGATCACCCCACGCAATCACTCGTCGGCGTAGTAGGAGCTCTGACCGGTTATTTAAGCTCGAGCTGACCGTTAATTTGCGGAGATGGACAGAGGATTGTGCTGGAAAATACCACTGCCGCAATCAAAAAATTCAAAATGACGAGAAAATAACTCCACCCACTGCTGAATAGAAGAAGTAAAATGGGTTTGAGAACAAACGATAATAAAAACAGTGCTTATGCCAGTATTGACCTACAGATCTTCAGCGTAGGGCTACGCTGCAGAATCGCGTATTAAAAAGCTTGACGCCCAGGAGAAAGTAGTATTAAGAATGGCCTTAAAAATAGAGAAATGATATGGACCTCTCTACGGGAAGAATAAAGGCTGCAAAAGTCTTTCAAAAAGCCGAAGAACATGATAATCCACTGAGAAGATAAGCAGTGGACTATGACTCAGAAGTGGCCGCAAGAAAACATAAAAGACTCTAGGTAAAGAATCTAGGAAGAATCCAGAATATCAGATAGAAAAGAAGAAAGAAGAGGAAGAAAGAAGTAGACGAGTGAAGAAAGAACTCCGAAGAAAAAGAAGAAGCAAGGTAAGCAGATTCCGTAGAGGATAGCACCGAAAAATAAGTGAACGGGAGCGAGACCAACCTTACATTGAATGCGAAATGTAAGGCGGTGAGAAGCAATAGGTGCAACTGCACCTGGAGCGGAAATATCAACGAGTGATGACCGGAGGTTTACAAGGCTTCGGCCCGGAAACCAATGGGACACTCAGAATGCACTTCTGTAGGCTATAGCCTCACTATGGCAAACAGAAAGAGATCGTGGGAACCTTAAATCCAGGATAGGTTTTAGCCGGTAGTAATCCGGCACTACCTGCACGCTTCGTGTAGGTGTCTATGCATGATTTCTCCTCCTCAAAAAAAATATTTCGCGGAAAACTGAACGTTCTCCACCAGGATCAACAGTCCCAACGGACAGCCTGAGGCGCCTTCCTGGTCTAGCAATCCAGGTGAGGTGTGTATATGGTGTTCCACTTCCTTCCTTACGGTCAATGTTGTGTCATCCTACCATCAATGCCGAGGACACTTACATGTACGAGCAGTGTAGGGTCCTTTCCTAATTTCCTACTGCTATTGGTCGATGTTGTCGAGGATCCTTGTAAATACGGGCAATGTCGGTCCATGCTGCTGACGCTGCCGAGGACCTTTACAAGTACGGACAGCGTCGGTCCCTTTCTTTCCTTCCTACCGTCACCTATACACACACGCACTGAATGCCGTCAGTTTTGTTTTTTTTTTCGTATTAACCAGGAATGTGTTTTACCGCTGGATGCCCTCGGTTATCCGTTGAGAAAGATGCTTAACAACTGCCGCCTCGACGTTTAACGCCGATGCCGGATTACTGTTAGATATATCGCGTGTACCGTCATCGGTCGAATTTTTAATACGAAGCACCGTGAACAGCGTCCGTGGATTTTAGCCACGAAGCGCCGCGAATTCAAGCACGAGCCGTCGTGCATAGCATCGCAACCGTGTAGTACGAGATGACGTAAGTAGCGTCGAGAATGATACCGCCGGGTTACCGACTCCAGCGCTGTCGACCAGTACGAGCTACCGTGAACAGCTTTCATAACATACTCTTGACATCCAGGCCGTTTATTTGTTTAGTTCGTTGTACATCTTAGGTTATAAGTTAGTTTTAGGCCATATCTGTTTGTTTTACTATCTAGTCCCATTTTAATATTACAAGTAACAATTGGCAACCAGCAGCTAGCACTAATACGCGCAATTGACCCCTGGCTTGTCGTTTTTCCACTGTAACAAGCTGCCCTGTGCATAAGTGGGCCCTCGACCACATTAATCCCCTGGGGTGGCGCCCGAGAACCGACCACTGGGTGGATATTTTGACCATCGGGCGGGCAGTCAAACTGTTGAATAGTTCAGAGAACAGGGATATCCCGATTATAAGTAGATACTGTCAAATCGACACACTGACCGATATTCCGCTGCCGTAAACAAAGTAGATTCGTAGAGCACGACTAGCTCCCTTCGGAAAAATGCGTCACAATTCTTTCTGTGTGTGAATTTATTGGCACAAGCAAAGAGCAAATGGTGAACTCTGATTTTGTTACGCTCTTTCAATTTATTTGATTGTTTTAGTTAAAGTTTTTTAATGATATTTAACCGGGGATGGTATTTAAGCTGGCAAATATAAACTAGTACTGGAGTAACTTTTAGGTTGGGATATTTAAAAAATCTGATATAATAGAGCAATTGTGAGGTTGGATTCGAATTCAGAGACACAAAATCTAAAAAAAAAAAGATTATTTTTATTCAATATACACATTTCATGTCGTGCTGTGTAACACGCTCCTGTAGAAAAAGAATAAAATGTCGATATTTCCAACTCAATCAAGTGAAAAGTTGCGATAAGTTTTACAAAACTTTTCTGTGGAAATTGCTCGGGTAATTGTAATTTCCTTCGGTTCTAATATGCTACCTCGCGTTAAAACAAACAATTTATAAACAAACAAGCTCGAAAACTTTGCGCCACTAACTGCAACTCATGCAGGTAAATCTTTTTGCAGGAAATCGTTCCTGCTTGATAAATTTTTGTCTGAAATTAACTCGTTAAATTTAGTAATGAGATCCTTATTCGGTTTTATTTGAAGTTAACTGAGCCAAAACTTTATGTTTCATTACTTCGGATGTATACAGGACGGAAATTCTAAACTGGATAAACCTGACGATTAAATGAATTCATTGTTGTTCGTTCAGCATTAACTTCAGTATCAATTATGGACATATACAGGTGTGGAAAATCCAAATCGGAACGTGGACGTATCTTAAGTAAAAGAAAGGAAAGAAAATATTATGTTATTAACCAAATCAGAGTGAGACAGAATATAAGCATCGTAAGTATGGACATACGTACTTAAATTAAATTAACAGCTTGGCCACAGGGTAAGGGGTAATAAAATGCTGGCGCGGTGAAGGCCGGCGGTAGCATACGCCACGCTCTAGCAAAACAAGAGGGTTTCAAGTCATTTGCTTTATTTTTATCCAGGCCGTTGAAGTGTAAGTACTGAGTACTGTAATTTCCGTATTTCGCGCCAAGATTTTATTATTTTAAATTGGTAATTTATTCCATGGAACGAAAAGTGCAAATTATTAAGTGGTACTATTCTGGTAAATTATCTTACTCCTTCAAAATCTAGAATTTCGGAAACCATTAAAAAATTTGAAACAACCGGTTGTTTAAAAATTTGTAAAAAATCAAGTGATAATAATTAGTAGCAACCGGTTCCTCAAATTACTGAAGAGCGAACAAATCGAGAGACTGACATTTGCAGTTTAACGAAAATTGATTTTCCTTGCAATAGTACCGCAATTGTCGAAAAATTTTATATGAACGCTCGAACAGTTCGGAATATTTTAAAGCGTAACAAATATCGCTGTTACAAATTGCGAACAACTTAAAAAATTTTTCCGGAAGATCAGGGAAAACGTATGGGGTTTTATGAGGACATGATAAAAAGGGTTAATAGGGACGACAGGATCATCAGCAACATTTTGTTTACTGATAAATCTTCATTGTCCTTGCACAGCCGTCACAATCCTTCTATCACCGTAGGATACTCTAGAGAGAATCAAACCGTCAATATTCCTGACAGCATACAATACTTTCAAAAGGTGTATGGGCTGATATGTTAGAGGATTAATTCATTTGACCCTTTTTATTAATGGGAATCTAACTGCCGACAAATACTTGGACCTTTTACGAAATTACGTCATTTCAGCTGTTCGGGAACTGAATACTAATTTTGTGGAAATTTGGTTTCAGCAGGATGGTTGCTCTGCTCATAATGCGAGAGAAGTTCAACAGTTTTTGCAATCTATAATTCCAGGGCGCCTCATAAGCGCAAGGAGAACCATTCAAATCCCACCCAGGTCTCCCGATTTGGCCCCCAAACTATGTTTTTCTTTAGAGTCATGTTTCCCAAAAAAATTTTTTGCCGCAGATATGAACGTGTTAATAATAAATATTACCCTTGAAGTTTTAGTAAATACACGAACCGCATTGTACAATAGACTAGGTTATGTTCTCGCTTAAAATGAAGGCCTGTTTGAACACCTCTTGTAGAATTTTAGATGTTTATGTTGACTTAAATAGATTTTAATTATTTGTTTATTTATTTACAATTTATGGATGTGTTACTTTTATTTTTTACCAGAATCAAAGTTCATTTTTGAGAATGATTTATAATTTTAAAATGGTTTATTAACTTATTGACTTACAAATTACCGTTACGTTTTTCTAGTATTTTTATTAGAATCAATGTTTATTTTGCAACAGAAATGCCATTTTGCTTTACGCCCAACGGCCTGCATGCATTTAAAACAATAGATGCATCAAAAAGTCATTAAATAGTCCAAATTCAGTCGATTATGTTATAAGTTTAGACGAAAAGCAAAATATCCTCTCATTTGTTTCTAGCTACTGTTCGTTTTTCATGTCGCATGTTAGAGACGGTAATATGTCGCGTAGGCGTTCCCCAGTAATCGTCTGTACCGAACGAACCCGAAAGACTTAGCGGTCAGAATGGAGAAACCATGGTCAAAATAAAAAATAATTCTAGTTAAGAAATTTAAACTAGAAGGTTGGTATAGTAACGTTTCTATCAAATCTCGGTAAAATGAACGGCCAGTCTTTTCTTTCGAAGGTTTCGTTTCAAGTCAAAGGCAGTAGTCTTATGGGAGCGTTGCGCCCAGTTAGTTGGTCGAGAACATTTGTGCATCGTTCAAGTCAATTATTTCTGATTTGCGTATTTCGATCTTCAGATTTTAAAATGGAAGCTCGTTCGAGAGGCCTGCACTTAATTAAAAATCGCTATTTAATTTTTTTATTAACTTTTATACGAAAAATGAAACAAATTATCTTGAAATGCAATGACAATTGAAGTAGAGGGTACAACTTCAATGCAACCCTGTTGAATCTTCAGTTTTTTCCGAACTCGCTTAGTGCCAATGAAGGCTCTTCTATTTGACATTAGAATGTCGAGAGACAAATATCAACGATTACGAAATTGGACTAAAAAGAAAGGCAGTAATATATTTCCGCTATACTCTGGTGCGTGAAATACAAAAAAAGCATGTTAGTCACTTGACGATTATCTAACCTCTACTAAATCAAAAGCCGAGGTTAAATTATAAGGCTTTCTGGATCATACAATGGAAAGAATTATATTGCTTCAATTAGACGCCATTGAACAATTCGATAAATTAAATTTGCAAATATGAGTTTCATATGCAAATAGGGCTTCGATGGAACGTCAGGTCAAAGCCAGTACAAAATGAAATTCACTGATCTGAATATTTCTGATACAAACTTATTCCTCACCTTTCTTGTTCCACTTCCATTAGCAGGTATTAAGGCATATTCAACAAGACCAGATTATTTTGTCCAATCCCAAACTCTTCTCTACTATAGCCTCTAAAATTGGAATTTATTAAGGAAACCAAATAAACGTCTTTAAAGAAAGAAGAAAATTATGAACTCGAACTAAACAACTTTCACCATATAAAAGAGTTCTCTTTACCACCCTGGCTTCAACACAGTACAACTTATCTATGACGATGATAGGCGGCTAGGTGAACACACACGAAACGAAATCGGTCCAACATTGTAACCTTTGACAACAACATCTCAGTTTAACAATATTGATACCGTGTCCCGGTACATACAGAGTATTTCAAGCTACGACTGTTAACTCTACATACATGTATTAGATTTTTCGAATGCTGCCTGTATTTGTCGTATCAACGTGACACACAGAAATGGCAAGCCTGTAAGAGAAAGACAAGGAGATGCAAGCATAAACAAAGGCTGCCATCCAACAGGCCTTTAAAAAGAGAGTTTAGGACTTCTGGTTGACATGCCAGAGAAAGGGTTAGGAAACACTAACGATAGCAACATAGCTCGACGTTTTTTTTCGAACAGTGATGAGTCCGCTATTATCATAAGAGTAAAGCGGAAACTGATCCTTCGGTTTCACGTCATTTTGCAAACTATTTTTACTGAAATAAGTGGTTTCCCTGTGTAGGTACACAGTACAAAAATGTTAAATTTGTCAATACTTGGAAAACTGCAAATTTCTGGAATAGGCAACCTTGTACAAAGTCACCATTATTTTTAATGCTAAATAGGATGAAATGAAAATAGAGAATTTATATTTAAAAAAAAATACTTTTAATGCTTTTTTCAAGTTAACATTTAATGTTACTTTTTGATCTTCCTGTATTGACTTTTTATCAAAATATCAACACATTCTACTAAAGTAGATCTCCTTCTAGAAGGAAACGAACTTCAATTAAATAATAAATACTTTAATATAGGAACAATTATTAGTTATGTTTAGTCCTGCCAACGCTATTTTTGACATAAAATTTTAAATATACCAAAAAAATTTAGACTTAGTTATAGGAGAATATATATGAAATATGTCTATAATTTTGCGTAAAGTCTAAAAATTAAATAACATATAGGTTATTCTATTTAAAATAACCAAGAAGGCATCCACTTCCGGTATAACCAGAAGTGTCATTATCTTGAAAATATTTTACCCGAATTGTCTCCATTAACTTCAGTAAATTGCGAAATTTTGAACATTTTCAAAAGTTTAGTTTTCGAGAAATTGATCGCGCCGTACAATCCTAGGAAAAATAGGTTTTCGTAGACGATGCGTTTAGTGAATTAATCTTTAAGAGCAGGGTTTGTTACGATTAAAACAGATCTAATTCGAGCTTCAGCGAATAAAGTATAAATCGCTCTGGTGACGGCAGAGCGAAAACCGATAAAGAACTGCTTACAAAGGATCTGAACAACTACATAAAGAACACAAGAACTGACGACAACGTAGAAGAAATTTGGAAATCGTTTAAGGAACTAACCAACAAACTAATGACTGAAAATACTGTACGGAAGAACAAACCGAAAAAACAGAAATGGATGACAGCAGAAATATTGGACCTCATGGAACAAAGGAGACAGTCGAAAACAAATCGAGTGGAATATAAAAGAAGACAAAGAGAAATTAAACAGAAAATTCGAATAGCCAAAGAGAACTGGATGAGAGACAAGTGTATCGAAATGGAAGATCTAGGAAGGAAACATGACACATTCAATGTACAAAAAGGTCAGAGAAATAGCAATTAATAATATAATACCACTAATACCCTTGTGGACCCTGATAGAAAAATTATCTTGGATGAAAAAGAAATTTTTGATACATAGGTTAAATATGTGAAAGAATTATTTGATGACAGACCGAATGAACACAACTCCGATGATCTCGCTAATATAGACGCTAACATAGACATGGGACCGGAAATTTTAAACAGTGAAGTTCTATCTGCCATAAGATCTGCAAAAACCAAGAAAGCCATCAAGCCTGATAATGTCCCAACCGAACTGTTACAAATGATCCATGAGGAAAATATAGGAATCTTGTTCAAATTGTTTAATACCATTTACGCGACTGGAGATATACCGGAAGATTGGCTGAGGTCTGTATTCGTCCCAATCCCAAAAAAACAGATAGCAAAGCGATGCAGTGAATACAGACTAATAAGTCTAATGAGCCACAGTTTGAAGGTCTTTCTCAGAATCATCCACAGCAGGATAAGATCTAAATGCGAAGCAGATTTAGATGAAACCCAATTCGGATTTAGAAACGCCCTAGGTACTAGAGAGACTTTATTCGCTCTACATATACTTCTGCAAAAATGCCGGGACGAACACAAGGATGTATTCGTATGTTTTGTCGATTACAAGAAGGCCTTCGACAGAGTACAGCACAGAAAATCTATAGACATTTTAAATAACGTAGGGGTTGACAGCAGAGATGTAAGAATTATTAAAAATCTATATTCGCGGCAGAAAGCAACAGTAAGGCTAAATGGAAAACTCACAGAAGAAAGTAAAATTCTGCGAGGCGTCAGACAGGGCTGCATACTATCTCCACTACTTTTTAATATATATTCAGATAAAATCTTTAAACGGGCTACTCAAGGACAACGAATGGGAGTACAAATCAATGGAGAATATATAAATACAATAAGATATGCTGACGACACTGTTATCCTAAGCAACAAATTACAAGACCTGCGACATCTATTAAACTGTGTTAACACTGAGGGTCAAGAAATGGGGCTCAACATAAATGTCAAAAAGACAAAATTTATGGTCTTTAGTAGACAACCTCATCTTAACGCTTCAATACAAATAGAAGGAAAAAGCATAGACAGAGTGACTCATTTTAAATATCTTGGATGTTATATCACCGAAAATCTAAACTCAGATAAAGAGATAAGGTGTAGAATAGAGACTGCTAGAGCAACTTTTCAAAAAATGAAACCACTTTTCTGCAATGATAACCTCAACCTAAAACTACGACAGAGAATGATAAGATCATACGTCTTGCCAGTATTACTATATGGGGCAGAGATCTGGACAATTAAGGCTGCCACGATTAATCGGTTGGAGGCCCTCGAAATGTGGTTACACCAGCGAATGCTGAGAATACTTTGGGCAGCTAGGCAGACCAACGAAATGGTACTCAATAGGGCTGACACAACTCGTCTACTATTAAACATTGTGAAGTGTAGAAAAATCTCATATCTTGGACATATATTCAGAGGGGAGCGACATAGAATTCTTCAGCTAATCATGATGGGTAAAATAGAGGGACGTAGAGGGGTAGGAAGGAGACAGGCTTCCTAGTTGAGGAATATTCGTGAATGGACAGGTATACGTAGCGCGGAGGAACTGTTCCAGCTGGCACAGGACCGGGAAAGACTTGCCAATGTAATTGCCAACGTCAAGGGGACCCGATATGTCACTTGAAGACGGCAGACATCCGAAACGCATAGGTACCACAAAAAAAAGATTAATTATATAATATGAAATACCTCCTCGACATTACCTAAAGCTTTAAGGAAAACTATGCTTAGAACACATTTAAAAATGGTGTCATCTCTAAGGCTGGATAGCAATCTACGGCTTTTAAAAAAAAATCTCGTAGCACATAACTGTTCCAAATCGATACTTATTGTTAAACCTCAATTGGCATTGTAACAATCAACTTGGAAAACGAAAAATATTTTAGATTTTATTTTATCGCTACTAGATACAATGTTTGGAAAAAAGACTACGCAGAATGTTTTTTGAATGAAACTAGTTTCCAGTCGATGGTTTGTCCGTGCTTAAAATTAAATTGTTGTTTAATTTTTACCTTTACAGAGTCACGTACGGTAAATTTCTGTCAGCTTAAATTTATCAGCGGGGGATTAAAAACAATAATAAAATTATCAATTAATCGCTAATCTTTAGAAATAAAGGGTGTTTTTTATAGAGATATAGAACTTTAAGTTGGCAACACTTTTTTAACTGGCGGCCATTTTGTCAGCTGTCAAGTGATTTATGTTTAATTTGGTTTGGCATTTCAACATGAAAAGACTGACGCCTGAACAACGCTTCCAAATTGTGCAAATTTATTTTGAAAATCATGGTTCTGTTCGAAATACTTATCGCGCACTACGTCCATTTTACGGTCAACATAATCGTCCATCAGAGCAATTAATTCGATTAACTATGGAACGTTTTCGCACCACGTTTACTCTAAATGATAATACGCATCCACAGAGACGTCGTACAGTGCGTACATAAGAAGTCATTGCTGCTGTAGAGCGTAGCGTAGAGGAAGACCCGAATCAGTCTATCTGCCATCGTGCACAGGAATTGGATATGTGTCCATTCACTTTATGGAAGATTTTGCCGAAAGATCTTGGTTTGCGTGCTTACAAAATCCAACTCGTGCAAGAATTGAAGCCACACGATCACCTAGCAAGGCGTAGATTCGGTGAATTGGCCCAAAACGAGATTGCCGTTGATCCCGATTTTCATAAGCCAATTTTGTTTAGCGATGAAGCTCACTTTTTTTTGAATGGATACATCAATAAACAAAACTGCCGTATTTGGAGTAATGATAATCCTCAAGTGTATATTGAGACACCGTTACATCCAGAAAAACTGACTGTTTGGTGTGCTTTATTGACTGGTGGAATCATTGGTCCATACCTCTTTAAAAACGATGCTGGTCAGAACGTTACAGTCAATGGTGACCGCTATAGAGCCATGATTACTGACTTTTTTGTTCATCAATTGAACAACCATGATGTGCAGAAGCTGTGGTTTCAACAAGACGGCGCAACATGTCACACAGCTCGTGCCACAATTGATTTATTGAAGGAAATGTTTAGTAACCGCATAGTTTCACATTTCGGACTCGTGAATTGGCCTCCAAGATCGTGCGACTTAACGCCGCTAGACTATTTTCTGTGGAGATATGTGAAGTCGCTAGTCTACGCCGATAAACCTGAAACGATTGATCACTTGGAGGACAACATTCGCCGCGTCATGGCCGATATACGGCCACAAATGTTGGAAAAAGTCATCGAAAATTAGACCTCCAGATTAGACTACGTCCGAGCCAGCCGTGGCGATCATATACCAGAAGTCATATTTAAATTAGAATGCCAGAAGGTTATCTTTCGAAGAAAGTAAATTTCATGTCAATTTAAAAAATTCATTTTTGTTTTATTCCATTTAAAAGTTCTATACCTCTATAAAAAACACCCTTTATATGTGACGATCAAATATATTTTGTGAGAGAGGTTCACGAGCTTGAGAAGGAGATTCGTGAAAAAACTATTATAATTGCGGAATTTTAACGAGTCGCTACGCCGCTGACGATGCGAGTACATTCTCGAATGAGCGGCAATTTCTACTTCGGCGAACCAATACTTTTCCCAAATGCGCACGAAAGAACGAGAATAACCTCTACCGACATAAAAACGCCACAGGAAGGATAGAGTAGAACTGAATCGTGTGATGAACTTAAGAACCTTGAGTGATTCCAAAAAGATAAATGAGTTAGTAGTTAATACATAGTATGTGCATAAATATTAGTGGTGTAAACCAATTCCGTGATTTCTTCTTGTCTAAATAAATTACAAAAAATACCCAAGCTTTAAATATCGCATGTGCACACGTCGGACGTTAAAGTAAATAATTACACTAGTTAACAAATACAAAAAAAAATGCGACTAATGATATAATGGCTGTCCATTGAAGATTAAGGTATCCCGAGTGCGAATTCAACAACGAAATTTTTTCACCACGTACAGATTTTAGGTTATATAATTCTTAAATACAAACATTTTTATGTAATATAAGTTCAAAACAATAAAAATAACAAGATATTTTAAGGATTGCAGGTTTTATTTACAAAAATACTCATGAAAATACATTTATAGTAAGTTTTTTGTACATAACTTATTGCATATGTTGATTTTCGTCTATATTCCTGATCCTCTCATAATAAACCAACAATAATCCCCCATCATTGCTGAATCTTAGCTGCTTTGGTAGCGTTGCTCCATTGTTAATATGTTTTGGTAGAACCTGTTACGGTTAAAAATTAGGTTTAAATAATAAATATTTTTGTTTACATTTTTCAAGATTAAATTACAGGGTTAGATTACTAAAGTCATAAATAGATTTTTCTTTTTTACGTAAATTTACAGTAAACGATGTTTTCTACTATATAAAACTATTGATTACCTTTTGTTTTTCATTCATTAATATTGGTTTCATCTATATTCAGATCATTCCTTTTCTTTACATTTTGAAATTTTGATTGACATCGAAACTTAACATATTTCTGTAATTTGTAAATTTCGTTAGGTACCTCGAGACAATGTATCACAGATTGGGAAAAGCGTTTTCTTAATGATTGGATAAATATAAACAGTATTTTTTTTTGTTTTCTTGTTGATTTTCTTTCTTTAGGAAATATTTATTTATTGTCACATATCAGCTGTTTCAGATAAATAGTCAGGTCCAATCAATTCTTGAAAAGTTTTTAGGGTTGCCTATAAGATGGCACATCAGTTGAATATTATCGAAATGCTAAATTGGAAATAAGATAGTATAGATTTTCATTGTGTTGTTTTTAGTTTATTAGTTAAATATTTCCCCTTTACTTTGCTAGTTAGAATTGTTGGTAATTATAATACTGTAAATTAGACCCTCGAACTAATTCGAACTAATTGGATTTAATTTTTGAATATTTTCGAACCCATTAAGTAATTTGTTATTGGGTATTCATTTTGTAGGACGAGACAGTTTAGATTATTAGGATATTGGTTGTCTCTGTCTGATTTCAGTACTGGCCAGTTTAAAATTGAGATAGAAGAATTTTTGTATATATTTTCCGGAAGTAGTTCAAGTTGTATGATAAATTTCAAGGGTTCGAGATTATGGCTACGAGATTAAGGTTATTTTTTTTTGGATAGATTTTTGATGGACATTTTTTATTAAGTTTTTTTAGTAACTTCCGTTGGAAGGAATGTGCTAGTGACTTGAGAAAAATCGTTCTCTTTTGGCTATCTGACGCAAGAGCGAGAAGTGGTTTAGTTTTACTACTTTCCCAGGTAAAGGGATTTGGTCATAAATGGCCGATTAAAGTAACAAAACCAAGTCGGGGTGCAAACAATTTTTGGTGATTTTGGTCGTTTCACCCTACAGCCAGTTTGGCGATTATTTTTCTTCAGCCAGCCCAGAAACAGCGGCTTAACATATTATTCTTTTGAAACAATCAGTTTTTATGTTTAAGCAAAATTTAGCTAGGCTTTGCGTAGGCCTTTTGTACGACTGATTCAGTAGGAATTTTTATTTCTTTATTTTAGGGTCTTTGGGAAAACTATAGTACGTCTTTGGGATAAGTACAATACGTTTTTGAATTTTTTCATTGGTTCTGTTTTTCTTGAATGAAATTTTATGAGATACAGCGTTTGGGAGAAAATGTACAGTTTGGGTTATCCTGTTGCACTTCTGGGATTGTGAGCCTCTGAATGGGACAATTTCCGTATTGAGCCGGGTCAACGTCCTTTCTGGTGAAGCCGTCTATGTCACAGGCCTTGTTTAACCACCTATTTGAAAGTGATTCAGCTAGGTGCCTAATTTTAGCCAAAGTATGTACACGAGAGTTTCTAATTGTTAAGCCTAATCGGTATTAAACCTGTATTTTTTTTAATCGCTTAGTTATCTAAGTAGAGTCTCCTTTTCGATTACCTAGAGGGCTAACAAGTAAGGAATTCTTATGTACATGATTTTGAACCTTTTTAATAAATAGACTTTAAATATTTGGACTTTAATATTTTTTTTCTAATGATATTTATCTTTTGCTAAATTGACAATATCATATTTGCGGCGAACCAGTAATTTATGTAAGGTGAAACGCAGTCGACTTCGTTGCGCTACAACCTCAAATTTAAATGTTTTATTTTTCGATACCCTACTGTAATTGAGGTTTTTTTTTATTATGGTTCCATTTTTAGAGTCCCAGAGTGGCCATTTAACCATTTAATAATTGTTTGAAGTATTGAATATTATAATGATAAATTTATTGAAAATTTTAATTGCCTAACAATTGAATATTTTGGAAACTAGTTATTTTGTTCAAAATTGTAGAAAAATTTTGTTAAGATTTTAACCACTTGAGCGACAATTATAAGTTGATTTCTATGATCTAATTTTTGTAATTATCTATCATTTTTTTGTGTAATTATCTATTACTTATATTTTTGTTAACTGTCATTTAAACACTTATTGTCTCTCTCATTATCAATTTTCTATTTCTTTCTCTTTGCAGATATTTTTGTAGTTTTTTGATATTGCTTATTTTTTTTTTATTACTGCAAAGTTGATAGTCTCCTGCATTGTTGGTCTTATGGAACTTCATAATCCAGTTTAAAATAGAGAGTGTTTTTATCTTCTATGACTGGGCTATGTCGACGTAAACCTTCCAAGTGTAGTTGATTTGTTTACTTTTGGATCGGTTTGCCGTTCACTGTGCAGGACACTGTCAAGTTTAACTTATACTTTTGTTTTAATTTTCATATTTTTCTACGTCATAGAAAGACAATAACTTTCGACTAAATCAACAAAGTTTATTTATTGCAATTTACCATTTGTACACGCAATTCTATCAGATAGCCCCATTAGAGGAGCTTGCAATAATTCACATTGGTGATAACTTTTTCCAGGGGTTGTCCTTATTTTCTGGGAAGGGGTATACCGTGAGGAATAAATGTATTGGCCTCTATTTAATTGGTATTATTTCCTATAATTTTAAATTAGGATACTTTTAAGTACTTAGACTCTGCGATTTATTTACACGGATATGACATATTAAATATTTGTTCTTTTTCAAGTTTTCTCTACTAATAGTGCTCGTAGTATAATATCTAAAGTAAAGTAAAATTTGGTGGCGCCTTTTTCCCGATTTAGACTTTTATAAAACTTACACAGGCAATAAATTAAAAATAGTGGAAAAATATAAAAACAACGAATCTACCCTAAGATGAGCTAGCGTAAAGGTAGACTCCAGTCAGCATTAGGACAATCATTAGGTAAGTCTGAACTGAGGTACCTTACAGGGTGTTGCCAGGATTTGGTAAGGCGTACATAGTTGGTAATAATATATTATATTTCATAGTAAAATTTTAAGATTTCATTCGCGTCAAAAATTCTTGATTTCACTGGCGCGAGATTAATTGAATTTTAATTACCCAGTTTAATATATCTTTTGATACGCAGCAATCCGAATTTTTCAAACCTTTCTTCTTGCTCGTCACTAACAGCACCCAAATTTTCTGGGAAAAATTTAAATGGGAGTGCAAAGATGAATTTTAAGAGACTTGCGACAGCAGTAGCTTTCAAGTAATTCTTCTATAGGTTTTTGTTTCCTAAACACTCCAAAGCAATTGTGTTAAAGTAATTCCACGCTGCTAATTCAACATCACTTAATTTTTAATCAAACTGTTGATCCCTTAGTATTTTTCTAATATGAAGTCCAACAAATATTCCTTCTTTAACCTTAGCGTCATTTAGTTTAGAAAAAAATTGTTTAAGGTATTTAAACGCATCTCCTTTTGAATCAATCTCAGTTGAATGTGTAATGGAGGTAACACTACTTTTTTGGGATCAACAAGAAATATATTCTCTACGTTTGATTGACCTAGAATATACTGATCTCTCGGAAGTCATTCTTTTACTTGGTAATGGCTCTGTATTGCTCTACGGTCCCAAAGACAAATAAAACAGCAAGACTTTATAAATCCACCCTGAAGCCCTAGTAATATTCCTAAGACTTTTAAGTTACCACATATTTGCCACATACGTATCATAGCTTATCGCATTTAGAATAAATGACATACTTTCGTATATTTCCGTCATGTCAACTACATGTGCAAGAGGAATAGAGGGTCTTTTTTGCCATTATGGAGCAAAACTACCTTTAAACTTATTTTAGAAAAATCTATAAATAAGCGCCATTCGTTCGGGTTATATACTAATCCTAATTTTTTCGATAACACTATTTGAATTAACACAAATACACATTTTATCCTGCAGAGTCAAAACGAAGATAGCTCCTGGTTACGGTTCCTAAATATTGTAACTTTGGTTCCAGTGGCTAGTAAATTCAATTGTTGTAATCTAAACCCAAATATTTTGGAGAGGTGGATGTCCCGAACTAGATCATTTAATTCAGGTTGCTCGATTAAATGGGATGCTTTTCCTTCACTTTCGAGAAAATAGGAATCGCCCTTTTCACATACATTATCGGGTACTGCCTTATCATCGTACATTTTTGAATTTTCCTCCCATTTTGCCGAGGACGCTGTAAGTGGTAAAACTTCTCCATGAAGAAGTGGTTCTATTGCTGAAGGAATATCTGGATATTCAATATTATGTTCTTGAAAAACCTGACGCTTTTGTCATGCAAGAGAAAGAGTCGTTAAAATAATTTATTGGTTCTCGTCAAATCATTGAAACTGCAAAAGGCATAGAAGAGCGTTTGCTATTTAATCAGTTACATAGATTTGCTGCACAAGTTTGCCAACATATGTGAGGAGTCCAGTCCCGATCTTAATCGCCAACAAGACATCCAAAATACTTATGATAAGCTACTTTGGTCATTTTGTTAATCATCCTTTTCTACGATTTAGGGGTAAACTCACCACATATGTTGCAAAAACTGTCCACGGGGTTAACACAGTCACGTTTCTGTACTTTAGACATTTTTGTGCTGTCGCATACGTCGGTATAGTAATGTGATACTACGTTTATAGTCGTCAACTAAATTTATTAAACACAAAAATAACACTAATACACGAAATTTGGAACTATATGAGTTTAAATAGGTATTTTCGTCATTTTAACCTCTAGGAGGTTGAGACTTCGTGGTTAACTTGTTATCTCTATACACCCGCACTTGGTGTTGCCTGATTGTGCTTATTTCACTAACTTATGGAAAACGTAAATTAGGCAACGTCGTGCTGCGGTATATAACAAATTACTTTTTAAAATAATGTGATGATGTGTAAGGAAGTTTGTATTAACATTTTTGCATTAAGAGACCAAAAATTAACCAAAAATGGCTTTTTACATTACAGTCGCAAATTAGCTGTAAAGTAATGTTATTTTTGGAATAATCTGCTAAGATATTATGATCACCATATTCACTTGTTTTTGCTAATATGTTTTTTGATTTATTTTCAGATAAA
The DNA here is from genome assembly GCA_034092305.1 of Diaprepes abbreviatus. Classification (NCBI taxonomy): domain Eukaryota; kingdom Metazoa; phylum Arthropoda; class Insecta; order Coleoptera; family Curculionidae; genus Diaprepes; species Diaprepes abbreviatus. The sequence continues at coordinate 2,712,773 of JASJET010000106.1, forward strand.
ATAATTTTTTTCTGTAAGATATTTTTTGTGTTGCTTTAATTTGTGTTTATATATTTTCCTAGTATTGATTATTTAATTTTTCACATTAGTTTTAGTTCTTTGTAGGAGATGCTTTAAAAATATTATATTTTCTCTGAAAACCTTTAATTCAGAGATAAAATATTTTTTAGACTTATCGTGAGAATGAATTGTTTTAGGTTTTAACAGAATATACTCATCTACAATATTAGAAAATGTTTTCAGAAAGCTGTTACACGTCACGTTAACATTGTCAGCAACACAAAGCCCTGTCCAGTCCTACTGTTGCCCTTTTTGTATACACATTTCAATTAATTCTTGAGATAAAGGTCAAAAAGTTATAAATATAACTTAATATATAAGAGAGAACTACCAGCAAAACTACTGAAATTGAGAAATGTGAAGCATCATTATGAGCATAATAATTACTTAATATAGGGTTATTCACCCTATACGGCACGGATTATTGCGGACAAAATACGTGACTTTCAAAAAGTTTTACTTTTGGGATATATAGGGGTCTAATATAGTTACTTTTTAAAATTAGTTCCATGTTATACTGGGTGTCCCAAAAGCTCTGAAGGTATCAAAGTTGTGTTTTTTCAGTAGAAACCCCTGTACATTATTGCATTTTTGGATTCTCCTATAAAAACAGGTGCTTACTTTAATAAGGTTTATAGTACCTAAACCTTAAAGGTTTTTAAATAATTTAAATTTTGACAAAATCTAACCTAATTTTCATGTTTCAAATACTTAAGAATTATTTCAGTTATGTACTCGAAATTTACAGTGAAGTGTAACATCAAATCATATCGTATATCCCAATTATAATAAACTTGCTATATTATACGGGGTTTCCAAAAAGTAAAACTAGGTTATAACTTGATTAATTTAAATATAGTCCTACACAGCACTAGACGTCTTATAGACGTCATTTTTATATCCAGATTATGTCTGAACGTCGTAAAACATAAATAAGGTGTCTTATAGACGTTGTTTTAAAGACGCCCATAAGACGTTTATATACAACGTTTTTAAGATATCTTTTAAAGGTGTACATATTACATTTTAAATGAAAATAAATACAGTTGTTAATAATTTACTTGATAAAAAACAAAAAAAAATTTCTTCCTTATGGGTTTTGTCTCAGTCGGGTAATAAGTTCGCAACACCGCACAGAGCTCAGCTGAATACCAGTTGAAATTAAAATTTTTGATTGATTGAAAAATTTTTAGTAGCCTCATTACGAGCTTGGTTAATAGAACTTTTGCATGATCTTTTTTATCAATATTTTGTTGCCTTTTGTTACAGGCTCTTTGATGTTCCGATACCAATGACACACATAAATCTGATGCCAGCAAAGCTATGACTTTAAAGCACCCGCCTTTTGTTCCTGTCAACTGTCATTTTTCAGTTTTGTATTTGTTTCATCATGTTATTCTTTTTTGATGTTGTTGGGGTGCCGGTTGTGAAAATTTAGCTTTTGAAAGAATTTTATTAAAATATTTGAGTTATCTATGTGCCTCTGAAAATATTATTTTATTCGTGTTTATGTAATGCTTAAGGTAAGATCGAAAATCATATGTTCTTAGGAAAAATAGTAACGTTATTTATAGGTTGTGTTACATTAAATTCCTGAATACTTTACCACTTAAATTTTTGTTAGTAACTCTGGGTTACTAGAAGTAATATGAAACAAAATCTTCAAAAATATTGTATGCTTGCAAAAAGTGGTGCACAGCTCATCCAGACTCGGTCCTAAACATTACAAGAAATATTACTAGTGGAGTGGAAGGCGACATGTTTGTTTATGGGCTGCTCCACTGATGCAACCTGTAAGATTTATTTTGTTCCTGATGATTGGTTTATATTTAAAGAACATAGAAAATAGAGTTTTGTTAATTACAAGAATTTGTAATTTTGCTTAAGGTATTAGAAATTTCGAAACTGAGAGTAGGGAGCATTTATTACTTTGTAGAGCGAGCTTGTAAAATTACCATGTACGGTTGGTTAGTACGAAAAGGAAAGAAAAAATTCTACGATTCGAACTTGGGGAGACTTATTATAAGTAAGTTCTGTCTTTCATTATACATATTAAACTTAAAATAATATAAGCGACCATTCTATAGTAGCGGAGAATTATAAAAATTCACAAAAATATCAATAAATTTACTCCCACAAATGACAAACTTAATCCTATAAAATTAAAACAAGTTTGTTATTAGAATCTACAGAGACAACAGGACTGTCAAAAAGTCAGAAGAATGAGGAAATTTCAATCCAAACATGGCCGAAAAGGGCACCAAACCACATTTGCTCTTCGACTAAATAAAAAATTCTTTTATAGCCACATTGTTTTTAAAACTAAAGATTCGTGTACTTTTTATTTCAACAAACTTTGTTTTGTTGATAGTCTACCTTTTAGTTATTATATCGAAGGGATAAACTACGGCTTAAATTTGATAGGTTCGCTTTTAGTTCGAACAGAAATAGTCCTGAAAATGTTTGCTCTTCTACCTCACTTCTTAAATTTCAAATTAGAAAAAGTTTACATTATGCTTAAGTTATGTATTTTTTTGTGTAACGAAATTATATCTTTTAAAGCAAATTATTTATGCAGAACTTGTAGTTATTTAAAATCGTAGCGTATATTTTGCTTTTGATTTTTTCTTAATTAAAATTATTTCTTGGACTTTTGAATAATCACGATTTGACTTTGTAAACAAGAAAAACAAAAAAAATTAAAGGGATCCTATTTAATGTACATAATTTTGTGGGGAATATGTTATTTTAATGTTGGGAAGGGACGTCCATAAAATGTTGTAAGCAAATATCTTAAATACGTTACCTTTTGTAACATAAGACGTCTATACAACGTCTTATGAACGTCATTCGACTTTAATGGACATCCATAAGACGTCCCGAATGTTGAGATCAAACGTTTTATGGACGTCTTTAAGACGTATATGTGCTGTTTGGGGTGCTATACTTTTTACCTTACCAGAAAATGTATCTTTTAAATACCTATCGAATGTTATAAGGATGTTCTATAGCTAAGTTTTCACGTCTTCACAGAATACGCCAAATAATAGTTTTCTGTACCATTTTGTGTTTTTTGAATAGACGTACTAATGTATCTAGTTGCCCATGTGATTTAGAAACGTCAGATAATTCATGTAATCTGTCAGTTTAGTCTGCAAAGCCTATTGCTATAGTGGCTGTATTATTTTTTGTAACTGTGAAACTTCATTTATTGAATTGAAGTATTTAAATATTGAAAATGGAAGATTTATCCTTCTCGAGTCGATGCTCAAAGGTTTCCTGAAAGAAACCATCCTAAAACAGCCGTTTTTATGAGACTATTAAACCAGTTTCGGAAAAGTGGAAGTGTCAGTTATAAAAAACCTGTTATAAGAAAACCTGTCACTGAGGATAAAGAAAATGTTTTTACTGTACTTGGTTCAGTGATCGAAAATCCCAATATTAGTCAGAATCATAGATCCGAAAATATTAACATTAGCCAAGCAAGTGTTTCAAGGATTCTTAACAAATACAGATTTCATCCTTATAAAATGCAGCTCTGTCAAGAGCTTCACGGAAATGAATTTGACAACCGAACTGAATTCTGTTTGTGAGTGTTCTATAAAGTGGCAGAAAATAAACACTTTTTTGATAATGTGTTGTTTAATGGTTTCGTGAATAGACACAACCTTTATTACTATTCTGAATCAAATCCGCATGAATATAGAGTTATGTGAAATCAGAATATGTGGGGAGGAATACTGGGTCCATACCTAATTAGGCCCTATATTTTTGAAAGACCTTTAAATGGTTTGATATTTCGCGATTTTCTTTTACACCAATTCCAGTGTTGTTAGAAGATGTCGTTTTAAATATTAGAGCAACTATATGACGGGATGAAGGTCCGCCTCATTATCATCGTGAGGTTCGACAATTTTTAAATGTCAACTTTTGAAACAGGTAGATTGGGAGAGACGAATTTCAAAATTGGCCTCCGAGATCTCCGAACTTAACTCCACCAGATTTCTTTTTATGGAGATATATAAAAGGAATTGTCTACAATGCTCCCCCGACAACACCACAAGATATGAAAGTACACATAAGAGATGCTTTTCAAACTGTAACCCCGCAAATGTTGTCCAGAGTTAGCGGTGGTTTCGAAAAAAGAATATGTACCTTTTGGGAAATGGACGGTCGACATTTCGAACATCTACTATAAATATTTTGCTTCTGTTTTGTGCTATCGTCAATATGTTATTACCATTATTGCTATTATAACCTGTTGGACGAGTATAAATTACGTTCCAAGTTTCTAAACATTTGTAAAGATATTCCTGATTATTATTCTTATAGTTGTAAATTACTTGTCATTTTCAAATGCCATAGGCAATTAGATACATTAGAACATCTATTCAAAAAACACAAAATGGTGCAGAAAATGATTTTTTTTAATTTAGTTTCTTCTTCTTCTTCTTCTTCTTCTTCTTCTTGGTAGAACCAAGTTCTGTTATCTACACAATGCCTCATCGATCCTCGTTTGAGGTTGAAATCCAGCTGTCTCTCCATCTTTTGGGGGGCCGTCCAGGCGGCCGTTTGGTGTTTGGTTTCTCTCTCATCACGGTTTTTGCTAGTCTGTCATCGTCCATTCGTTCCACGTGATCTCTCTACTGCCTACGACGGTTTCGAACCCACTTCACAACATCCCCCACTCCGCTGCCCTCGCGTATTTTTGCGTTTCTTATTCTATCTCTTAAACTTGTTCCCGTGACCATTCTCAACATTTTCATTTCTGTGGTTCTCATAATTTGTTTTGTCTTTGTGGTTTCATTTTTTGTTTCTGCGCCGTAGGTCAGTATCGGTCTTACACAGACCTTGTAAATTCTTGCTTTGCTCTGTTTATTGTTCCAGATTATGTCTCTTAGTTGGCCTGGTATCATGGCCGCTTTGTTGGCCTGTGTGCGTACTTCTTCCGTTACTGCCCTGTTACTTGGTATATGTGCTCCTAGGTATTTAAACTTCCCAACCTGTTCGATATGTTTGTCATCAACCATTAGTTTGCATCTTACCGGTTCTTTTGCTATTACCATTGCTTTGGTTTTCTCCACAGATATCTTCATATTATACTGTTTGGCTGTTCGACTGAGATGGAAAAGCATTCTTTGTAAGTTGTCCTCGCTATCTGCTGTCAAGGCAACATCGTATGCAAAGCATATAATCTGAACGGTATTGTGTTCCATTGGGTACCCAATATTTTTGCTTATTACCTCATCAATGATTTCGTCCATAATTACATTGAAAAGTGTTGGACTTAGGCTATCACCCTGTCTTATTCCTATGGATAGAGGGATTTCCTATGTTAGAGTGTTATTTGTTTTAATTACCATGGTGTTTTTGGAATTCCGTTCGTATATTGTGAGTATGATTGCTTCGTCTACTTGTTTTCTTCGCAGTAATTCTGTTATGTGTTCCAGTTTGACTCGGTCGAACGCTTGTGTAAAGTCCACAAAACAAATAAACAGCGGTTTATCGTATTCAATAGATTTTTCAACCAGCTGTCTGATAATAAATATACCGTCGATAGTAGAGCGGTTATTCCGGAAGCCCTGCTGTTCTTCGCACGCCCCTAACTTGTCTACGATCCGTTGTGACAGTGTTTTGGTTAACAATTTGGCTGAACTATTCAGTAGGCTGATTCCCCTATAGTTTTAGGGTTGTTTCTTTGATCCTCTTTTGTGGATCAGAATTGTGATGCTTTTCCGCCATTCGTTGGGTACTGACGTTGTGCGGAGTATTTTTTGAAATAGAACAGTGAGCTCTGTGACAAGGCTGGGGCCTCCGTACTTTAGCATCTCATTCGTAATTTGGTCGATACCAGGTGATTCTCTGTTTTTTAATTTCTTAATTGTCAGGTGCATCTCTGCTTCACTGATGTTAACATCTGTTAGTTCTGTGATTTCTTGTTGGTTTTCGTATACGTTGTTTTCTGTAGCTGGTGCCTGGAGTAAGTCCTTAAAATGGCTGACTCATTGTTGGCTATCGATTGGACTTAGTTGAACGTATTCATTGATTGTTTTTTTTCTGTTCCTCAGCATGTTCCATATTTTCTTTTGTCCTTCATATAGGTCGTGTTCCATGTCTTTTGAATACTTTTCCCAGTATTCTTTCTTTAGTTGAGCTATTTGACTGTTGATTCTGTTTCTTACCTATTTGTACTCTTCGAAATGGTTTGTTGTTTTGTGCTGTCGGTATTTAATTTAATTTAATTAACTAAAATAAGATTCTGTCCAAATCAGCCCAACTTAAAATATGCAATCGATACTTTTGTTATAAGAAAATGACAAACTAGATAGAATTTCATGAACACCCGTCAGAACAACTAAAAATAAATTTAAAGTAGAGCTCTTATTATAAAACTTCTGCACTTAATTTTACTCAAAGATAAATCGTCGAGTGGAAAGAGCTCTTTGTTCAGAATACGATTCACTTTACCTATATATTTTCATCATCAGTAGCAAAGTTTCAAAAGTTTTAAAATTAGTCGTAACAACACAGAGTGCGATTAAATGATGGATATTGGAGAAAACTGTAAAATAGAAATTGCGAGGAAATGTTCCTTTAAGAAACGTTTGATTATTTGAAGGAAATGACTCGCAAGTTTTAGTTATATTTTTTTCACTACTAGACGGTTAATGATTCTCATTTCAATTATTTTTTTTTAGCTACGTATAATATTTTCAGATTTTACAATTAATTCGGTTGTTACAAACATTAACTAAATAAACACAAGACTGTTACTCCAATGCTATAACGCCAACGCTTATAAAATGGACACAACGATAGGACACAACTCATTCATCATTATGACGTTTCGAATGATTAAATATCAGTAGTAAAATGTTATATACATGCCTTTGTAACAAGTATAAAGGAATTTAAATTGTTGGATTTCCGTTCAAAACGTGGCAGTGTTGCATATCCCTTCTTGCCAACTAAAGAGGATAAACTCCTCCTAGGAAATGCAGGGTTGCCAATTCCTAGCGACCTTTTACTATTTGAAAAGTCGTTCTCCTTTTTTTGTGGTATGTTGTGGTATATTAATGAAGTATTTTCTAGAGTGATAACAACCCCCAAAGTTTATCGCTGAAATGGTTTTTTTTTATTTAAAAGGCTAATTTTTCGTGTAAAATTACTTGCATATTATTAGATTTATGAAAAGGTATTGTCATTCGTAAGAGCGTGTATTGAGTCTTTTATAGCATTGACAACATTTTTTTTACGCTATTTCCTTTCGATAAATGTATAAAGTTATTTAATTTAGTCAAAAACTCGTTAGTTGTATACGATTTTCAACAATTAAGTTGAATTTTGACTTTTTTTACAATAATATTTATCCTGTCAATCACTGCCTTTTATGATTTTTTTTATATTATTTAATTTTTTTCTAAGAAATTAATAATCAACTAATACAGTCATGACATTAATAACAAATATCTAAAGGGATTAACTACACAATTAAAGTTTTCACTGAAAATAAGTTTGTTTTTGTAGTGCTTATGTCATATGTTGTATTTCTTAAAATAATATATACTTACTTGACGTGTATTTTTATATTCTGAGCTGCACGTCTACGAGATGAAAATCATCCTCAATGTTGGCACAAAAATAAAATGATATTCCTAACTTTTATTGTAAAGAGGACTTTTGTTATAAAATCGCTGAAAAAAAAATACTCTTTTACAAGTTTGGGGACAAAATAAAAATTTATTTCATCTTAAATATTGTGTCTTGAATTTTAAGAAATTAATTTTTGATTCTTAATTTACGTCTCCAAAATCCTCCAATACCGATTTTGAAAGAACTTGAGATATGTACATTTTTAGTCTGACATGTTTCGTTCAGCCTATTGAGTTTGGAGAACTTACTTTTACATCGATAATGTTCGCCTCGTCTCCCAATTTTTGGGAGAATCCGAAAAATACAATTTTAAAGCTGTAATCTAAGCTCCCGAAACAAACATCAATTTTGAACAAAATTTTCATATTGAATTAAAAGGAAATTTTTTGAAAGTCTTGGTATGCAAACTCAAGAACTACCCAGTACCAATTTTGAGCAAGATCCGGGGATGTCAAATTTTTAGTTCGCCATATTGGTACTTTATACCTTGACAAATCACCCAGTACCAGTTTTAGACAAAATTAAGAAATATAAAATATTTAATCCGCCATTTTGAATTACAAAAAAATTAATTCCGTATGTGCAGCCCGGAAAACTCTCCCATATCAGTTTTGGAGAAAATTGGACAAAATAGAATTTTTTATGCGCCATTTTGCATTTTACTGAAACAATTTTAAACAAAATGATGTGGAACTACTGCAGAAACTTTCTTAATATAACGCAAAAAATATTATTTAAATCGGACAGCTGTTGCGGAATAACCGACCTATATATATATATATATATATATATATATATATATATATATATATATATATATATATATATATATCGTCACAATTGGGGCCCCACGTTGGGCGCCAATTTTGACGATTTATTGAATTTATCTGTTTGCTGGAGTCACTGCGTTTTTCGAGCTCCCGAAAATTTACTTAACCTCAAATTTTCAACTGTTTAAAAAGAAACAGAAGTTTTCCTACATCACAAGAAAACAAAAGTTAAATATTTTGGTTTTAAAAGAGGTTATGTGTTTTTGTTGTCAAGTAAAAAGAATTTAATAATTTATTTAAAGTAATTCGTAAAAATTTATACATTTTGTTCTGTAAATTGTACAACTCTCAAACAACAACAAATAGAATAATATTGTGATAAAAAGAATATAGAAAAATTAATTTGTATTGAACTAAGAAGAACATAGCTAATCGAGACTTTGGATAATATTTTTGTCATTTCTTTACTTTATAGGAAACGACAACTAAAATATTTTTGGGAATTTAGAGGAGGAAATAAATAAGGAAGAAAATAAATAAAATTACTGGAATTGTGTTTATTAATATATTGGGACTAAATAAAAGAAAACATAACAAGGTATTTATATTAGATAAGGAAGTAGAAAGCTTTAATTTTTCGTAGACATTGAAGATTACCATCTAATATTAACCTAACTTTCCTTAAAATTAACATAATAAAATAAATAAATTATAGTTTGCAATACTAACCTGTTAGAAGATAATAATATTTATCATCATAAATATTAGGTGTGAAACTATAATAACTACTTGTATCATAACACAGCACACGATAATTTGTTTAAAATAATATTAATTCTAACAAATAAATGACGCTTTCCATATGTAACTGCCCTATAGCCATCTAGTAGACGATCACGAAATTAAACGTTGCCAATTTGTGATCCAGTTTGTTAAAAGCCAATGCATGGTAGATAAAAGTAACTAATAAGTAATATTGACTAGAAATAGTGTTGGATGAAAGATAAAAGTATTTACCATTAAATTCCATTTGGTAATAATTAATACCATTTTTTTTATTCTAAAATAAAATTTATATTTTGTGTTTTAATCATTCTGTGTATTGACTGTCTGATTGATATCTTATAAACCACTGAACTCACATGAATAGGGATCAATTTACAGGTAGGAACACATCTATATCTATATAGAAAATTGGAAAATTGAAAATACTTCAAATTGGTAAAGAATATTTATGATTTATTATAATTATTTTTTACCAGGGGCTCAACAGATAAATATTAATATTTTAATTAAATTTACGGGTATCTTTGGGGGTTTTTTATATATTATTATCCCATATAAACAGAACTTGACACAAAATAAGACAAAATAAGACACATTTCAACAGCCCTAGAACGGAATGGTTTCTCACAAGATATAAAGAAAGCCATAAAAAGACAAGAGAAGACTACAACAAAGACCAAAGACCAAGATCAAACAAGGAACAAAGCCATAATACCATACATAAAAGGAATAATAGACAGAATCGGAAGAATCTTAAGAAAACACAACATACAGCCCTTATTTAAACCACAAAAAACAATAGCCAATATCGTGGGAAATCCCAAAGACAAGACCAACATTGAAAATCATGGCGTTTACAGCATTCCATGTGCAGATTGCCATCAAACTTATATAGAACAAACAAACAGGCGCATATCAGCAAGAATCCAAGAACATAAAAATAGCCTCAAAAAACAAACAGACAACCTCAGCCCTATTTCAACATCACCAAACAACCGGACATACCATCGACTTCGAAAAAACAAAAGAAATAGCACCAGTACAGAACTACAAGTTACGCGTCATAAGAGAGACCCTAGAAATCGAAAAATCGGGACAGCTAAATAAACGAGAAGATGCTATAAATGTTCCAATTACATGGAAAACATTAATAATCAAGAAAGAAAACAACAAAAATCAACTAGTACACGAGAGACCAGCATACAAGAACAAAATATATCGCACTCGGCAGAGGGGAGGAGCCTGCGAAGCCGCTCATCCAATCAGGAAGCGAGCCAGCTAAACAAAACTCGAAATTCACCAGAGGCTACCATCAGTTCTCAGCGAGTAACGAGACAAACCGCACTTGAAAATGCCAAACGAGATTTTGGCGAAACGTCGTGAGAACGATTTTTTGAACGAACGGATTGAAACCCGGAATAACCAAACTATTCATTCTACCATCCGTGAAAACCTACGATATAACGTTTTCCGAGTGGTTCGGGCCCATCACCAAAATCGGTAACGCAATCCCAAATACCGGAAGCGGGTCTCGCAACCTGATTGATAACTCGTAATCATTCTGTTTTCCTTCAGGAATGTTACGTAGAACCTTCATAGCTTCAGCTCGTAGCGCTAGAACAAGAGCACATGCCTTCTCCGGTGAACTTCAATTATTGCTGGTGGCGGCGGCTTCGAATTGACGGACATAGGTAAGCCAAGGTACCTTACCGTCGAAAGTAGGTAGCTTCATCACACTAATGACACTAACATCATTTACTTTTATTATACCTGTACTGGCTACCTTCCCAATTTGCAAATGTAATTGTTGCACCTGTTTCTGGATTCCCATCACCTCATGTTGTACTGCGCAATGTACGTCATCTCTAATTTGCAAATGTAATTGTTGTATCTGTTTCTGGATTCATGCCACCTCCTGTTGTACTCTACCATGTACGTATTCTCTAATTTTACTAAACTTTTGTTGCATTTCTTGTTCAATGCGCTTCATATCATCTTCATTTTTTTTTCAGTTCCCATCTCATATTCTCCAGACTTATTTTTACTTCTTGTTTTATATTATTTTGACTTGTTTATATCTTCTTGGCTTTTTCTTAATGTCATCGATTCTTTTTTTGATATCATCTTGACCTGTCTTTATATTTTCATCGACGTCTCATGAGGAAATTAACGAAAAGTAAAATTAATTAAATAAAGTATGAACTCGTAGAAAATAAACCTAAAACCGTAAAAACTAGAAGAACTAACATTATGAAGTATGTGCTGCTATAAAAACCGTCGATTTCTAAACAGTAAGCACCAAAGAACTTCTGCACGTTGATACGTTTCAAGAATTCAAATTAATGAACGGATGTGCACCCGAATTAATACAGAAGCAAATGTTCTCATCCGTGAAGCACTACGCTCTAATAAACGTATATTTATTTTTACTAGAAATAAAATTTATGACTACCCTAGCGAAACTTATTTCCTGCAAAACATAATGAGGAAACAAGAAACAATTTCAATACGTTCGCAATTATATTGCCATTAAAATTAAAATTGCTACATTAAGTCCTTTTACCTCAATTTGCATTATAACAACTAATTTGAAACTTGGCAATCTCGTAAACTTTGTCACCATCGGCGAAAATGAGCAGGTACATTATGCTTTGAACAAAACTGGTTTGCACACCATAATTTACCCTTACTAGAATCAACCAGTTAAATTTTGTCGTCTGGTTCCTGTTTAAATTTGTTCACACTTGCTTTGTTGTATTGGACACTTTAATGTATAACTTTGATAAACGTATATAGCATGTTTTGAAAATTGTTTAATAGGCATATTAAGTATTTAATTCAATGAAGTAACTGAGTACTTTGAATTTGATATTTAAAATGAATTTGAGTGTATATTGAGAGATCCCCTCAGTAACTTCGTGTTACTTTATAATTTCTAATGCGCTGAATCCATTTTTCGTGGTTACAAAGCTCAAATTTGACCTCATTTTGAGCTATGGTTAATTTTTAGTCAAAAAATGAAGATATTCCGACTATTTCGGAGAATTAAAAAATAGTTGGGGTGGGTAATCCAATTTTTATTAAATATTATTTAATTTTACTAATTAATTCAGAGTAATTTGACAATATAGAATAAAAACCCTCATACGTGATCTCAAGCAGGATTAGTATACGTTTTTGTATTGATATTTAACATTGTATCGTTTGCTTGTAGGTTGTACAATGTTGAAGATTAACTGAAATGTAATTGTCGGACATGCATTTTTTTTATTTCTGTTTATATTTTACGACGTTTCGATTAAGAAGCCGCTTATATCAAAACATAATAATGGAACATTCAGTAAACCCAGTGCTGAGATACCTAATCTTTGAAAACCACTACTTCGTAACATCAAATCATTGAGGTGTGTACAGTGAAGCGAAACTTTGCGCTTCGGGGAAGAGAGAGTCTCTATATAAGCTTTTAGCCTTAAGACACAAACATTCAGTTTACACTTGATAACGATTAGAGACATAACTTGAAACGTCATAAAACAAAAATAAAGACAATTCAAGTCCGATAACCACATTTTATTTAACATGACATGTTTCGTCAATCTTACAAGATAATAAAATTCCATTTATTAAAAATTGAAATTTATATATATATATATATATATATATATATATATATATATATATATATATATATATATATATGTTATGTCGGATATTATCACGGGTGTGATGTGTAATCGAAGGTTTTTGGGCATCCCGTGTATGTGCTGAGTCCCTCTCAGGACTCTAAAGCAGCCGACGTTTCGGTGAAATCTCATTCACCATTTTCAAAGCTCACCGTATGGCGTCTACGAGCGATTTGACGCCTTAAGACACAAACATTCAGTTTACACTTAATAACGATTAGAGACATAACTTGATCGAAACGTCATAAAATAAAAATAAAGACAATGCAAGTCTGATAACCACATTTTATTTAACATGACATGTTTCGTTAGTCTTACAAGATAATAACATTCCATTTATTAAAAATTGAAATTTTATATATATATATATATATATATATATATATATATATATATATATATATATGTTATGTCGGATATTATCACGGGTGTGATGTGTAATCGAAGGTTTTTGGCCATCCCGTGTATGTGCTGAGTCCCTCTCAGGACATACACGGCAGCCGACGTTTCGGTGAAATCTCATTCACCATTTTCAAAGCTCACCGTATGGCGTCTACGAGCGATTAGAGGCCTGCGACTCGGGTGTTGTTGGTCCAGGTTGCGAGACCTGCTGCGTGTCATCAGCCCTGTTGCCAGTGTTTGGGGTTACGTTGCCGATTTGTAATCTGTTTCGTTACTAAGTGGTACTGGTTGATGTTTTGTAAGCAGATTTTTCCAAGTATTGGGCATTTGCTGGCTATCATCTCTGCTATTTAAGTTGTTGGGTCTCTTTGCAATTTCAATGGCTTTTCTTATAACTTTTGTGGACAGGTTTTCACATCTCGATAGCATTTCTGTTCCTGAGAAATTTATCTTATGTCCTGTGTTTAACCAGTGTTGGGCCAGAGCAGAAGAAGTTGTTTTTTGCTTGACAGCGTTCATGTGTTCGTCTCTTCTGGCGCTTATTTTACGGTTGGTTTCAGGTGTTGGCAAGAGATCTTTTACTCTACGGTCTGGGGTGAAAATGGTTTCAATGTTGCGTCTCCTAAGAATTTTAGCGATCTTGTCTGTAATGCCTCTTACATAAGGAACAAAAGCTTTGACGTTATTTTCTTGGTTTGCGCGTTTTTTTTTGGGGCCAAGTGTTTGTTTTTTAAAGCTTTGCCTATATGTTCTTTTTTATAACCGTTTTTTGTTAAGGCGTCTTGCAGTATGTTCATCTCTTGGTGATAATTTTCTGGATCTTTAAGGGACTGCGATCGAAACGCAAGTGATTTCACTACTGCGAATAATTGGGCGGGGTGGTGATGTGAATCCGCGTTGAGGTATCTGTTGGTGTGTTCGCTCGTAGACGCCATACAGTGAGCTTTGAAAATGGTGAATGAGATTTCACCGAAACGTCAGCTGCCTTACAGTCCTGAGAGGGACTCAGCACATACACGGGATGCCCGAAAATTTTCGATTATATATATATATATATATATATATATATATATATATATATATATATATATATACATATATATACTTAGTGTTGCAACTCAGTAAAGTCAAAATAAAAATAAAATAAATTTAAGCTAAGTTAACAAATCGTAATTTTTTATTTAACAACGATGAAACACTAAAGAAAGAAAAATCAATTTTCAAGAATTCGAAAAAAAAATAAATTCAAAGCATTTAAACTTTAAATAATCTCAGTGGTTTTACTGGGATTAAATAGTCTCAGTGGTTTTATTGTGATTGAAGATTAGAAGTGGGTTGATTTTGATAAAAAAAAAAACGTTTTTTTCTATTTAAAAAAAAAATCATTTCATTTGAAAGATGATAGGGAAAAGTCGAGAGGATTCACTCATATTTAGAAAATATATTTTATTATCGAGTACAAATACTCAAATATATAATTCACAGATTATATTATTTTTATTATTTATATATTTCTATTTACATCACTAAATTTATATTTTACAAGTAGGTATATATATATATATATATATATATATATATATATATATATATATATATATATATATATATATATCTTAGTGTTGCAACTCAGTAAAGTCAAAATAAAAATAAAATAAATTTAAGCTAAGTTAACAAATCGTAATTTTTTATTTAACAACGATGAAACACTAAAGAAAGAAAAATCAATTTTCAAGAATTCGAAAAAAAAATAAATTCAAAGCATTTAAACTTTAAATAATCTCAGTGGTTTTACTGGGATTAAATAGTCTCAGTGGTTTTATTGTGATTGAAGATTAGAAGTGGGTTGATTTTGATAAAAAAAAAACGTTTTTTTCTATTTAAAAAAAAAATCATTTCATTTGAAAGATGATAGGGAAAAGTCGAGAGGATTCACTCATATTTAGAAAATATATTTTATTATCGAGTACAAATACTCAAATATATAATTCACAGATTATATTATTTTTATTATTTATATATTTCTATTTACATCACTAAATTTATATTTTACAAGTAGGTATATATATATATATATATATATATATATATATATATATATATATATATATATTGGGTTTTCGGTTCGGTCAGATTAATTTATTTCCTCATCCTCCCAATCCACCTGTTTCGAAAGTTAAGATTAAAAAATTGCTGAATCTCGTGATGATAATGAGGTGGAGCTCCATCCAGTTGAAACCAAATAGTTGTTCTAATATTTAAAAGAACATCTTCTAATAACACTTGAAGTTGGTGAAATAGAAAATCGTGAAACATCAAACCATTTAAAGGTTCTTCAAAAAAGTAGGGCCAATTAAGTGTGGACTCAGTATTCCTCCCCACACATTAACCGACCACCTCTTCTTCACCTTCTTAAGTATTTGAAACATGAAAATTAGGTTAGATTTTGTTAAAATTCAATTTATTTAAAAACCCTTAAGGTTTGGGTACTATTAACCTTATTAAAATAGGCACCTATTTTGATCGGAGAATCCAAAAATGCAATAATATACAGGGGGTTCCATTTCAAAAAAAACACAACTTTGATACTTTCAGAGCTTTTGGGACACCTTGTACAATATGAAAATAATTTTAAAAAGTAACTATATTAGACCCCCCTATATCTCAAAAGTGAAACTTTTTAAAGTCACGTATTCCGTGCCGTATAGGGTGAATAACTCTGTATATATATATATATATATATATATATATATATATATATATATATATATATATATATATATATATATATATATATATATATATATATATATATATATATATATATATATATATATATATATATATATATATATATATTGCCTCTTCTTAGATCTCAGTTACTTGATTTAGGAAAACTTTATGCACATTATCATGCTTCCAGACCCAACGATTTCGGCTATGCGTTGATCACTCAGTCAGTCAGTTTCTTTTTTAACTGACTTCTAAAGGAGGGAAATTCTCAATTCGCCGACTGTGTATTTTTTTGTGTATGTACACCGATTACTCCGGAACGGCAGCACCGATTTGAATGAAATTTTTTACGTTATGTTCAGAAAGTTGCTGCGGTGATCCCATATTTTTTTGGACGAATTTGGTGGTGTAAAATCCAAGATGGCGCTGACAATATGGCGGCCTAAAAAATAATTATGGCCTATTTTCTCCAAAATTGGTATGTGGGAATTTTCGGGGTCGTAAACAATGAATCTGAAATTATTTTTAAAAAATTCAATATAGCGGATCCAATATGGCGGACAAGAAAATTTAATTTTGTTCGATTTTCTCCAAAATTGGTATGGGGGAGTTTTCGGGGTCACACATAACGAATCTGACAATATTTTTAAAAAATTCAGTAGGGCGTATCTTATATGGCAGATAAAAATTAATTTTGTCCGATTAGTACTTAGTTTAAAATAATGTATGGATATCATAATGAATTCAAAACTAAAAATCGACAAATGAAATTTTTATAAAAAAAAAATTAACCGACTTCTAAAAGTGCGCTAAAAAGTTAAAAATAGCAATAAATTTTTATATGAAATTGAAATTTTTGAAGTCGGCGCCAAATTATTTCTAAATGAAATGAATAACTAATTCTATATACAAATTATGGTAAGAAAACAATTACAAATAAAGTATTGTCTGGTATTAGTTTGGCGCTGACTTCAAAAATTTCAATTTCATATAAAAATTTATAATTATTTTTAACTTTTTAGCGCACTTTTAGAAGTCTGATCAATTTTTTTTTTATAAAAATTTCATTCACATATGATATATTAGATTTCCCAGCTGATCTAGTGTCAACATACTTACGGCTAAACGCTTTCTATTCTTCGCGCTCTATCTGAAGAATTGTTAATTATATAACATATTGTCTTCCACCAAGTTTGTAGAGAATTTTAAGATCTACATCTTTCTAAATAATTCCAAATATTATTTAGAGCAAACCAAACAAGATATTTACAAAAAATGGTTTTTGCTACCTTTAATCTTCAATATTTTGACTCATTTCAATATTGAATTCCTATTTGTTTGGATGAATAAAATTTCAGAATAATAAAACAATATCACAATACTCCCTCAAATACTCAGTATAACGTTCCAAATTCGTACAGACAAAATGACACCATCTCAAGTGAAAAAGTGGAAACTTTTTATGGATTGTTCTACAAACTAAGGACGAAACTGAGTCTGATTTTGGCTCAGCATTTTTTGTACATTTTGGTTGCAAAATTCTATCTATTATCACAGAAAATAATAACTTTTCCTTTTTGAGTCTAAGCTTTCCCTTGATCTTTTTTCTTTTTAATGGCTCAGTCAATAGGTCTTGAGGCAGATCTGGGAAGAGAGCAGTTGGATCAATTTGCAAATCAGGCATAGTAGCCGAAACTTCTGGATTTTCCAAAATGTAAGATCGCTTGCAACGCTGAGGTTATCAGACTAATCCCTTAATTCTAGTATGGTCGTGTTGTAAGATTTGTCTGAGTATTGCTTTAAATTTTTGCGAGCTTTTTTTTCAGGGGCTGATATTTCAGATAATAGTTTTTTTTCACCAGTTTCTTTAAATTTTTCACACTTTTGCTTTATTTTCTCTTTTTCAGCCGCTAATCTCTGAGAAGCATTCTTTATACTTCATATACCAATTTTTCAGTTGTCCTTTTATTTCTAATATTTCTCCCTTGATCTGTTTTCTCTTTGGTTTCGGCATTTTTCTGTACAACAAAACATAACCTAATGAGCTTTTTAAATAATGAAAATAAATCAACTCATTCTTTAAATTATCGTAGTTTTGTATGTAGGAACGTTACCGTTCGAAACTATTTCCTAAACTTTATATTTCAATATTTCTCTCTAGAATAAAAGTATCACGGAAATATCTATATTTTTTTAACGCGTCAGATACTCCTACGAACATATAAATATAAAATTCATACTTATAATTGTACTTTGGTGATCAAAGAATTTTGTTTAAAGAATTCGAGGTCAGGCCGTATGCTTAAGAATAGTAGTATATATTTAAAATAGTATTAGGCACGGGTCTAAGAGCAATTACATTTATGTACTTATTTTTTATTCCAACGTTTCGAAACAGTTATACGAATAGTCGCACTTAGATCAGTGTCAATATTAATTAGTTTTAGAGAAACTCAATACAAAAGTTAGTCAAAGGTCTTATTATTTTGACTTTATAGTGTATAGCTAAAAAGTTGTAAATTATCTTGCACACAAACAATATTTCAATATAAACTTCTCAGGATCCTGGATAGTTCTCAATAACCTGGGTCTCAATTTAACAGGATCCTGAAACCAGGTTCCTGAGAATTGTTAAATAATATTAAAAAAAAACATTAATTTAGAACATTCAACAAAAATTAGGTGGAACTAAGTCTTCATGTAAGGAACTTCCATATTAGAACGCTAAAATTACCCATATTGTTTATTTCGTAAAAAAATATCTTAGCAGGATTCTGCGAACTCGACTGATTATGACGCATTTTTCTACGCCGACTGTGCCAAGCTGATTAAACAACACGCTAGATGCAAAAAGATGGTATCCTTTTTCTCTTTCCTAGGTTCAGTTGACTCAGCTGAACGACAACATCGCTCGACGTATAGGATATTGAATATTCCATTATCTTACATTGAACAGGATCCTGCTACAAAACCCTTGGGACAAATTCTGGAAAAGGATTTTTTAATATATTTTTGAGAAAATAAGATAATAATATGTCTCCCAGGCAAGAAAAAATAATAAATTTCTTTATTTTGGTTTAATTATGGCCTCAATGTCGTAGTAAATAAATCACATTACACTTTTGACTAGATTTTGTTCGAGGGACACTGCAGGTTTCTGAGAATTTGGCTTTTTGAATAGTAATTTTGTCAAGAAAATAATTTTAAATTTACATAATTTTTAGTGGCTAACTAGAAATAGGTGAAAATAACATTATGTTATACAAATAAATTAGTTTGTAATACATTTTTCATGATATTTTAGCTGAGCCGCCGAAAATTCCTTAGTTTGTAGAACTAGCATTATCTTATTATTGATTTTAAAATATATGTTAAAAGAGTTTTGTTAATTAATAATATGGTATTTTTCCATTATATAATAATTTCAATGAAGTCCATGGATTGTTTTGAACCGAAAAGTAATTTTGGACTTAAGCTTTTAAAGTAATTAATTTTCGAAGCAATTTTAAACATGAAACCGGATATTAAAATTTAATAACTGAAATTTACCTCCGACGGCAAGAAAATGCAAAGACAAATATTTTTGTATCCAGGTGAAATAAATTACAGCGTTTTACCTCGCTCTTGGTAAAAACACATTAAAGCCGAAACTTGTTTACGAAATCGAACGAAGTGATTCCGGAAGATTGTAAATCATCGGGTGAAAACGAGTTCCGTGCAAGGTGCAATCAACTTTAGACTTACCTGCATATTTTTGTCGGGCAATGGTAAGGAAATTCAAAGCCTGAATTAAATTGGTTGTTGGAACGCAAGCAGGGATATATGCGCCGGGAAAACTGGAAATTAGAAATATGATACTTGGGAGCTTTAAAAAATGTTTTATTTTTAACCGACTTTTAAAAGAAAGAGGTTCTAAATTCGACCGGTATGCATTTTTTAACCGATTTCTAAAAGAAGGAGGTACTCAAGTCGTCAACTTCGTATTGTTGTTTTGGGTTTATGTATTTCTTTTAGCATATCTGATGATTTGTTTTTAATAGACTTGTAAATTGAGGTGTTAGTATTAATATAAACAGGAGGTGTTTTTAATTTTTTTTTAACCGACTTCTAAAAGAAGGAGATTCTCAATTCGTCGCGAATGTATTTTTTTTAATGTATGTACACCAATTACTCCGGAGCGGTGGCACCGATTTAAATGAAATTTTTTACGTTATGTTCAGAAAGTTGCTGCGGTGGTCTCACATTTTTTTGGACGAAATTGGTGCAGTAGAATCCAAGATGGCGCTGACAATATGGCGACCAAAAAACTTAATTTAGCCCGATTTTCTCCGAAATTGGTATGGGGGAATGTTCGGGGTCATACACAACGAATCTGAAATTATTTTAAAAAAATTCAATATGGCGGATTTGATATGACGGACAAAATAATTTAGTTTTGTCCGATTTTCTCCAAAATTGGAGTGGAGGAGTTTTCGGGGTCGCACATAATGAATCCAAAATATTTTTAAAAAAGTCAACATGGCGGATCCAATATGGCGGACGAAAAAATCAATTTTGTCTGAGTTTCTCCAAAATTGATATGGGGGAGTTTTCAGGGTCGCACAAAACGGATTAAGTCTTCTTCATCTCTCGATTTTGTCTAAATTCAGTAATGGAGGATTTTTTTTTTAGTGTTAATTTCAAATTTAAAATATTTTTTGAAAAACTCAATTTGTCGTATTCAACCTGTCGTCCTGAAAATTATAAGTTTTTCGATTTTCTCCAAAACTGTTATAGGGGTTCTTGAGGGTGTAAATTATGAACTGAAATGTATTTTTTCAGAATTCAATATAGCGAATCCAATATAGTGGACTAAAAATTTTACATTTTTTCTACTTTGTTCAAAGGTGGGAGTGAATCGTTTTTCAGTATGTAAATAGCGAATATAAAATTATTTTAAAAAAAATCTAAAATGCCAGATGCAATATGACGGTCTAGGAATTTTAAATTTCCGTATTTTATCTAAAATTGATACTATAGGGTTTTGAAGGGTATAGATTAGATTAAGACGTTAAATTTTTTTTTAATTTTTTGAAATATGAAGTTAATTTTTTAACACTATTAGGTTGATATGGAACTGAAAATTCTACATTTTCTGATCTTACCTAAAATTGACATTGCGGGGTTCCTGGGGCGTATACAAATTCAATATGTAGTATAAAATATATCAGGCTTAGGTATTTGAAAATTCTAAGAATCAAAGAATTTTTAGTGGTTCATTTTACGGTGATTTACAACTTTGGAAAAATAGGTACTTTTTTACCACCTTGGAGTCACTGCGACGTATACTATTCTCGATTAGTACTTAGTGTGCTAAGAAGTGAAAAATAACTAGAAATTTTTAAATGAAATTGAAATATTTGAATACTTTATTTGTAGTTGCTTTTTTACCATAATTTGTATATATAATTATTTATTTATTTCATTTAGAACAATTTGGCGCCGCCTTCAAAAATTTCAATTTCATATAAAAATTTATAGTTATTTTTCACTTTTTAGCGCACTTTTAGAAGTCGGTTCAATTTTTCTTATAAACATTTTATTTTGATGTTTGTACGTCGATTTCTCAAGATCGGAGCATAGCACAGTGTCTTGTTCAGTACAAGCTAGCGAGATAAAAATATTTCTTAACTGTTTTAATTGTTTACATATATTGGAAGTATACTATGCTATTTTTAGAGAAAATGACTAGAAAGTGTGTAGGTAGGTTCTGTAATGTGTGGTGATGGTCTCACCATATGACACGTTTGGTCAACATTGACACTGTGAAATATGGGTGATTGCTCTGTAATTAGGTATGTTTTCCTACTTGTTATGCCTGCGGGGCACGAGTGTATTGTTTTTTATTTTTAAAGAAGTCTCAGAAAAATTAAAAATCATCAGTATGCAAAGAATTGTTTGGCATGTATTTATTTACAATTTCTATATTTACCCATATAAAATCAATCAACAATACAATAACAACAACAATTATTTGACAAAACTGTGGTCGGACTTGCATTGTCTTTATTTTTATTTTAACGACGTTTCGATTAGGTTGTATCTATAATCGTTATCAAGTATAAATTGAATGTTTTGTCTTAAAACTACGAGCTTATATAAAGACTGTGTTCATTGAAGCGCAAAGTTTCGCTTCACTGTACACACCTCAGTGATTTGATCTTACAAAGTAGTGGTTGCCAAAGATTAGGTATCTCAACACTCGGTTTTCTGAAGATTCCATTATTGTTTTTAATGTATGCTGCTTCTATAAATTTTCTTTTTTTTTCATATTGGGTTCCATATATATTGCCGCAGCCTTAGATCATTTTATATGGAGTTGTTTATCCCAGGAGTGTTCTGCAATACCTGATTTATAGAAACAGCATACATTAAAAACAATAATGAAATCTTCAGTAAGCCGAGTGTTGAGATACCTAATCTTTGGCAACCACTACTTTGTAAAATCAAATCACTGAGGTGTGTACAGTGAAGCGAAAAGTTGCGCTTCAATGAACGCGGTCCCTATATAAGCTCGTAGTCTTAAGACAAAACATTCAATTTGTACTTGATAACGATTAGAGATACAACCTAATCGAAACGTCATAAAAATAAAAATAAAGACACTGCAAGTCCAACCACATTTTAGTCATTCTTCAACATTGTCTATAACCTTCAAAAAAAAACAACAATTATTTACAATATTAAATATATATGAAATAGCTAGAGCAATTAAAATAATGAATAAAACTACAGCTATATAATACAAAAGGCATATTGAAATAATCGCCAAAAAAGAGTTTATTACAAAAAAATTTATTATCATCATCAGATGATCCCTCATTATTACTATCCCAATCGGGTTTTTTATCGAACTCAAAGTGACTACATTTTCAGCTACAGCTAAGACAAGCTACTCATGATATTTCAGCACTGTTCTAGAGGAAATACATGGCATATTAAGGGTAAGTAGTACCTGCCTTTTATTCGAAAATATTTGTACATATTTGCTAGTAATTTTTCTGCTTATAATTTCGTTTGCGGCCAGTGAGCTCTATTTTAGTTACACTGGCAAATTTACTCATTAGTAAAATGTGTCAAATAATAAACTATTACTTAACGTGGATAAATCTTACCATTTGGAGCTAATCGATATTAAAATATTTTATTAACAAAATAACAGATTTAATTATTGATCTCGACTATACCTAAAATCCATTGACTGGTGCACGTGTCTTTCTGTAAAGAACTGCTTATTAAGTTTATCTCCACGATATCTTCCTACATACTGTACATTTATATCATTATATAACGTCATTTGCAACTAGACAT
Source organism: Diaprepes abbreviatus (assembly GCA_034092305.1). Taxonomy (NCBI): domain Eukaryota; kingdom Metazoa; phylum Arthropoda; class Insecta; order Coleoptera; family Curculionidae; genus Diaprepes; species Diaprepes abbreviatus. The sequence continues at coordinate 2,736,210 of JASJET010000106.1, forward strand.
ATCCTTTATATTTTAAGTGTCATATTTAAAATGAACCCCAATTTTAAGAGGAAAAATTTGAGTCCTGCCAATTTGGAATGAAAAGAATGTAACATCAAAAGGAAACGAGCACTTTCGTGCCTCTGGCACATATCCAGACATATATTACAATTTAACGAAGTTGAAATATCACAATTTTGTTTATTGTAATAGTATAAAATAAAAATTAGAATTGTATACTAAATACAAGAACAAGTCGGGAGGACACAAGGTAGAGAGTTTACTTGCATGGAAGGTATAGGAAGATTATCTCGTTGATTTAACTAATTTTCTAATATGTTATAGTACATCAAAAAATATATAGTTCAGAAATTCAAAGATTTTCCATGGCCGATGAAGAAAAATGGTTCCACTAAAGTTTTTATATATATTTTCACCCCCTGATTGCGAATACCGAGGGTGAAATCCCAAAAAAAAGGTTAGATAATAGACAGAAAAATTGTTAATAATCAAAAAAGAAAGTGTTTTTCTTTCTAAAATAAATAAAATTCTTTTAATAAATATTGAACCTTCCACTTCCAAAAGTGCGCTAAAAAGTGAAAAATAACTATAAATTTTCAGATTAAATTGAAATTTTTGAAGTCGGCGCCTAACTAATACCTGATAAAAGGTGAGTCGTTTAAATAGATTAAATTTGTATATTTAAGTAGTTATTTATTTCATTTAGAAATAATTTGACGCCGACGTCAAACATTTCAATTTAATATAAAAATTTATAGTTATTTTTTACTTTTTAGGACACTTTTAGAAGTCGGTTCAATTTATTTTATAAAAATCTTATTTTTCGATTTTTAGTTTTGAATTTATTATGATATTAATAAATTATTTAAACTAAGTACTAATCGACATTAGTGTGCCTCGCAAGAACTCCAAGTAGAAAAAAAAGAACTAATTTTATCCAAGGTTGTAAATCACATCAAAGCCACTAAAAATTCTTTGATTCTTAGAGTTCTCCAAATACCTGTGAAATTTTGTCAAACCAATATTTAGTATGTCATAGAAAATTCACTATCTTAAATTTCAAATTAATTTAAGATTGGTAATTTAGGCCCTAAAATCTTCCAATATCGATATTTAATTAACTTCATATTCATAATACACGACATCTCTAATATCAAATCTGAAAAAAATGTGAATAAGGTAAATTTTTAACACACCATATTTGATCCGCCATACTGAATTTAAAAAAAAAATAATTTTAATGTCTGTCTATAAATCTAAACTCTTCGAAGCCCCCTAGTACCAATTTTGGATGAAATCCGGAAATTTAAAATTTCTAGATCCTCATATTACATCTGACATATCAGATTTTCTTAAAAAATTTTAAATTAGCGATTTACATCCTCAAAAAAAAACAATTTAGTCCCACTTTTGAACAAAATTGAAAATTTCAGTCCTCTGGATTCACCATATTGATTCCTGAAAAAATCCCTTTAAATTCATAGTTTACATCCTGAAGAACCCCCTATATCAGTTTTAGAGAAAATCAAAATATGTAAAATTTTCGGGACGACAGGTTCAGTTTTTCAAAAAATATTTTAAATTCGTAATTAACACTAACAAAAATCCCCCAATACTGATTTTAGACAAAATCATGAAATGTAGGATCTTTAATCCACCATCTCCCTCATATTTAATTTTTTTTAAATAATTTCAGATTTATAATATGCGATCCCATAAACTTCGCCATTTCAATTTTGAAAAAAATCGGACAAAATTAATTTCTTATACGCCATATTAGACCTGACATATTGAATTTTTAGAGAGTAATTTTAGATTCGTTATATGCGACCCCGAAAACTCTCTCATACCAATTTTGGTGAAAATCGGACAAAATTGATTTTTGTGTCCGCCATATTGATTTTTTTAAATTTTTCAATGTTTTAAATTCGTTATGAGAGACCCCAAAAACTCTCTAACACCATTTTTGGAGAAAGTTGGACAAAATTTAATTTTTTGTCCGCCATATTAAATACACAATATTGAATTTTTTAAAAATAATTTCAGGTTCGTTATGTGCGATTCCGAATACTTCCCCGTACCAATTTTGGAGGAATTCGGACAAAATTAATTTTTTCGTCCGCCATATTGAATCCGACATATTGAATTTTTTAAAAATAATTTTAGATTCGTTATACGCGACCTCGATAACTCTCCAGTGCCAATTTTGGACAAAATTGGACAAAATTGATTTTTTTGTTCGCCATATTGAATCCACCATATTGTTTTTTTAATATTTAAGATTCATTATGTGCGACCCCAAAAACTACCCCATACCAATTTTGAAGACAGTCGGACATAATTAAATTTTTTTGTCTGCCATATTGTATCCTCCATATTGAATTTTTTTTAAATAATTTCAGATTCGTTGTATACGACTCCGAAAATTCCCACATACCTATTTTAGAAAAAAACCGGACAAAATTAATTTTTTAGCCCGCCATATTATCGGCGCCATCTTGGTGTTACTGAACCAATTTTGTACAAAAAAATATGGGACCACCGCAACAACCTCCTGAACATAACGTAAAAATTTTTATTCAAATCGGTGCCGCCGTTCCGGAGTAATCGGTGTACATAAATAAAAAAAAATACATAGTGGACGAATTGAGAACCTCCTTCTTTTAGAAGTTGGTTAAAAAATATTTTCGTGTTCTTCCGCCGACTCTGAGAAAAAAATATTCCTCGTGATTTTTTCTTTCGATGCTTATTTTTTGAGTTAAAAGTACAAGTTAACAAATATAAAAAAAAATTCCGACAGATGTTATAATGGCTGTCCGTAGAAGTTTAAAACATCCTAATTGCGAATTCAACAACGAAAATTTTCCACCACGTATAGATTTTGAGTTATAGAATGTATCAGTTATTTTTATTTAATACAAACATTTTTATATAATATTTATGGATAAGTTCAAAATAATAAAAAAAACAGGATATTTTAATGATAACAGATTTATTTACGAAAATACACATGAAAATATATTTTTAGTAAGTGTTTTCCAAATAACTTTTTTGCAAATATTGACTTTCCTTTATATTCCTGATCGCTTTATCTCATATGAAACCAACCAATAATCTTCGTCATTGCTAGATTCCATCTGCCTTTGTAGCGTTGCTCCATTATTAATATGTCTTGGTGGAACCTTTCTCCTTGCTCGTCACTAACCGCATCCCAATTTTCTGGGAAAAAATTTAAATGGGAGTGCTAGAAGTGTATTTTAAGAAACATGCGGCAGTTCATTTTGCAGTTAAGGAAATCTATAAGTTTTTCGTAGTTTTTTACTTTTTTGTTTCTTAAAAACTCCAAACCAATTGTAAAAAGATTCCACGCAGCTACTTCAACATCACTTAATTTTTGATCAAACTGTTGATCACTGAGTATTTTTGTAAATTGTGGCCCAACAAATATTCCTTCCTTAAGATTAGTATTATTTAGTTTATGAAAAATTTGTTTAAGGTATTTAAACGCATCTCCTTTTTAACCAATCTCAGTTTAATGTGTAATGGAGGTAATAGTAGTTTTTTGGGATCAACAAGAGGTATGTTCTTAACGTTACCTTGACCTGGAATATATTGATCTCTCGGAAGCCATTCTTTTACTTAATAATAGCTCTATGTTGCTCCACTGTTCCGAAAACAAAGAAAACAGCAATCCTTCGTAATAGTCCTAAGACTTTTAGGTCACCACATATTTGCCACTTATACGTATTATAGCTTATTGATTTTGAATAAATGACATACTTTCGTATATTTCCTTCATGTCAACTGCATGTGCATAAGGAATGGAAGGTCTTTTGTTGAAATTATGGGGCAGGATTACTTTTAAACTTATTTTAGAAGAATCTATAAATAAGCGCCATTGGTCAGGGTTATGCCCAAATCCTAATTTTTCCATAACCCTATTTGGATTAACACAAGTCCACATTTTATCCTGCCGAGTAAAAAACGAGGATGACTCCTGGTTACAGTTCCTAAATATTATAACTTTGATTCCAGTGTCTACGAAATTCCATTGCTGTAATCTAGACATTTATACTTCAGCACGCTCTCTGGACAAGTGGAGGTCCAGAACTAGATCATTTAATTCAGGTTATTAGATCAAATGAGGTGCTTTTCTCTTATTTTCGAGAAAATAAGGATCATCCTTTTCTGATACATTATCGGGTTCTGTCTTATCATCATACATTTATAAATCTTCCTCTTATTTTGCCCGGGACGTTGGAGCTGGTAAATCTTCTCCAAGAAGAACAGGTTTTATTGTTTAAGAAATATCCGGATATTCAATATTATATTTGCTCTTTCTTGAAAAACCAAACACTAGGTAGATGGGATCCAGTAATGATGGGGGATTATTGTTGGTTTTTTATGGGAGAAAGCGAGCAGGAGTATAAACAAAAGTCAATATTTGCAAAATATTTAGTTTTTTATGGTTTTGGATTTACGAGGCATGTCCAGAAAGTAAGTGTACTGAGGCTCTCATTGCCGGAGAAATTTTTTTTTCAACATTTTGGCTACACTGTCGTGTAACCTGGCTCCTCCCCTCCACAACGAGACCGGTTCAGAGTTAGTACGTTGAGAACTCTTGACGCGGCAGCACGTTTCGTGAAAAATGTTGCTCCAATCTTCCGCAAGGTGCGAAATGAGCGCCGTCATCCGCAATCTCGTATGGAAGGAAAAAACTCCGGTTGAGGTTTATAATGAGGTGAAAACTGCATACGGTGATACAGCTATGAATCGTACGAGTGTGTACAAGTGGTGTCGCGAGTTTATAAATGATCGTATGTCTGTGCATGATGATCAGAGGAGCAGAAGACCTTCAATTATGACTGATGAAATTGTTAAGAAAATTGACAATACGCTCCGTGACGATGGCAGATTGACTGTGGATGAACTTTCTGCGATGTTTCCGCAAATCTCCAGACCTTTACTACACGAAACCGTCACAGAAACCCTCGGATATCAGAAACTGTCTGCGAGGTGGGTCTCAAAACAGCTGACAAACCAACAAAAGTTGAATCGAGTCGAGGCCGGGCAATAGTTATTGAGGCGCGACAAATTCCATGGAGATGAATTTCGTCGCTCCATTGTTACTGGAGATGAAACTTGAGTTGCACAATACACGCCTAAAACCAAAAGGCAGTCTCAACAGTGACGTCACAAGTTCAAAACCACAATTTCAGCCATAAGAATCATGGCATCGGTGTTTTGGAACTGCCAAGGCATAATTTTGATTGAATATTTGCCTCAAGAGAGACCATGAGCTCTGCAAGATACTGTTAGACCCTAAAAAAAATGCGGAGGGCGATTCAGAACAAGAGGAGAGGCATGCTGACAAAGGGAATCAGCCTGTTGTACGACATTGCCTGACCACAGATAACCAACGTCACGAAGGAACTGCTCTCCTCGTTTAAACGGGATGTCCTGAACCATCCCGGTTATTCCACTGATCTGACACCTTCAGATTTATATCTCATCACCTCCCTGGAGCTACACATAGGTGGAAACAAGTTTTCAACTGATGAGGAGGTGAAGAGAAAGGTGGAGAAGTGGACGAAGGGGTTGGTGGGAAACTACTTCGAGGAAGGTATCAAAAAGTTGATATCCCGCTTCATCACCTGTATTGAGAGGAATAGCGACTATGTTGAAAAATAACTTACATATGTACTAATGTAACCATGCATTTTTTTTTAAATAAAATTTTTGTAGCCTATAAAAATTCAGTACACTTACTTTCTGGACATGCCGTATGTAAAAATATTATATAAAAATGTTTGTATTAAATAAGAAGTGTTAAACTAACTGCATTCTATATGTGATGGAAAATTTTCCTTGTTAAATTCGCAATCAAAATGCTTTAAACTCTTGGGAACAGTCATTATATCATTAGTCGCAAATTCTTTTTTTGTATTTGTTGACTAGTGTTATCAGTGTAATTTTTACCCATAGTAACTTGTATCCCCTAATTTATCCATCTATCATACACTTTTCATTATAACTTAGTTTATACTTTTTTGGGTTTCGGTCATATTATTACTTTATAAAAAAATTAACACATGTTTTTTTCTGACGTTTCGGTTTATTTTATTGATTAAACCATCTTCAGAGAATTACTGGATATATGAAAAGGAATATGTAAATTTATGCTATATAAACTGAAAATTTTACTTTCTTACCTAATGTTAACAGGTGGTTCACTTGAATAACTTACATTTAACTATTTTATTACTTTAATACAATATAATTAAAAACTTCTTTTTTAATATAAATATAAATATAGAAAACTATTATTTTTTGAATGCATTTTTTTTTTCACACGTTTTGCTTTTAATAGAGTACTACCAAAGGGTTTGAAAGTTTCTGGACCATCTGCAATTTTATTGCCCTATTAGATTCGTATATACATTACTCAGGTCATTTGTGTCCGTTCTGAAATTCATTGATCCATATTAAAAGAACACCCTGTACAAAATGATTGCACTAAAATTTTGTTTTCGCTACAATAAAATGACGTATGCCGTAAAAATCATTAAGGATGAAACCCTCGATGACGCTTCTAATAGCGACTTCCCCCGATGAATAATTTGGCTTTTGTTTCAATAAAAAAGGGATATTAGTTTTCGAAATATGAAAAATACACTGTTGGGGGCAAATTTTTGAGGAGGCTTTCACCTCTTCAATGGATGATTTAGGGTGTCAGAAAATACACCAGTCCAATGATTCTTAATTTTTAATTAAAATTAAACATATTATTCGCTAAGACATGATGAATTTTAAAAATTTAGGTATATTTTTCCGCAATAGTTGAGACGCATTAAATTTTTTTAAATTCTCTTTAGGTGTTTTTTTTTTAACAATTTTAGAACGATTTAAAATATTAAAATTGGTCAAAAAAATATTAAGGGTAACTGTACCAGTAATAAACACTGCACCAGTAATTGACACTGGCTATTTTTAAACCCGAAAATAAGAATATTATTGAAAAAATCAATATTGCTGGGTCATCTTCAAGTTTATGCAATTATTAGCTGCCAGTTTTTTTGTTAATAACTTGATACTAGAGTTGGGCACAAAATATGTAAAAATAAGAAGCAATTTATGACATGGTTCCTTTTGTTTTTTTTTTTTTGGAAATCTTGCTCCTGAATTCAAGGTAAGAGAAAGCGATTTTTTAAATGAATTAATGTAAAATATATAATATCCGTAATATTTAGACGTATTATTTTTTATTTTCTTTCTTTTTGTTGAGTCAATATTTTTACTAGAAAATTTATGACGGAAGTATCCACTACTGGAACAAAAAAATCTGTTTTTTAACCGACTTCTATAAGAAGGAGGTTCTCAATTCGTCGACTATGTATTTTTTTATGTATGTACACCGATTACTTCGGAATGGCGGCATCGATTTGAATGAAATTATTTACATTATGTTCAGGAAGTTGCTGCGGTGGTCCCATATTCTTTTGGATGAAATTGGTGCAGTAAAATCCAAGATGGCGCTGACAATATGGTGGCCAAAAAAATAAATTTTATCAAAATTTCTTCAAAATTGGTATGTCAGAATTTTCGGGGCTGTACACAACGAATATGAAATTATTTTTAAAAATTCAAGATGGCGGATCCAATATGGCGGATAAAAAAATTAATTTTTGTCCGATTTTCCCCAAAATTGGTATGGGGGAATTTTCGGGGTAGCACATAACCAATCAATTTTTTTTTTTTTTAATTTAAGGCGGATCCAATATGGTTTTGTCCGATTTTCTCCAAAATTGGTTTGGGGGAGTCTTCGGGGCTGCACATGACGAATCTAAATTTATTTTTAAAAAATTCAATATTTCGTATCCAATACGCTGGTTTTTTTTAAATTGATATGGGGGAGTTTTTGGGATCTCACATTACGATTCTGAAATTATTTTTAAAAAATTCAATATGGCGTATTCAATATGACCGAGAAAAAATCCAAGATGGTGGATTAAAGATTCTACATCCCTCGATTTTGTCTAAAATCAGTATTGGGGGATTTTTGTTAGTATTAATTACGAATTTAAAATATTTTTTGTAAAACGGAATCTGGTGAATTCTTGAAAACTTTACCTATTTCGATTTTCTCCAAAGACTAAGTATGTATTTGACACAATTTCATTGATATTCGGAGAACTCTAAGAATCAAAGAATTTTTCGTGGTTCATTTTAGGGTGATTTACAACTTTGAATAAAATGGGTATCTTTTTGTCACTTAGGAGTCATTGCGAGATACAATAATTTCGATTATTACTTAGTTACAATAATGTATGGATATCATAATGAATTCAAAGCTAAAAATCGAAAAATAAAATTTTTATAAAAAAAATGAATCGACTTCTAAAAGTGATTTAAAAAGTAAAAAATAACTATGAATTTTTATATAAAATTAAAATTTTTAAGTCGGCGCCAAATTATTTCTAAATGAAATAAATAAATACTAATATATACAAATTATGATAAGACAGCAATTACAAATAAAGTATTCTTAAACTGTTTATGCCAATCATATTTTGCCAGGTATTAGTTTGGCGCCGACTTCAAAAATTTCAATTTCATAAAAAAATTCATAGTTATTTTTCACTTTTTAGGGCAATTTTTTTATAAAAATTTTATTGCATTAATAAGTATTAATGTTAATTACCGGATATTTACAATTACTTTTTCATTACTAATCTGATTTGTTTAGTCTGAGTTAAGATAACGAATTCAGCAGAAAGAAAAAAAATACAAATAACTTATATCGTAAATAAGGTTTACATACAATGTTTAAATACTTGGTATAATTTCCACCTAGTGTTAAACTAAACAAAAATAATTGTGGAATTCAAAAGTATCAAATAGACAATTGCGGACATGTATAAATCTTTCATAATTTGGCTATTTAGAGGGAGGGTACGTCAATTTTTGCTCTAAATCTACCAGAATAACGTGCATAACAATAATTACGACATGCTTCCTCTTAAAAAGTTGTAAAAAATTTATTAATTAATAAAAATGTGTAAAAAAATGGAACAAATGCTTTTTTTCCTTTTATTTCTTATAACTTTGAAAGGATTCATTCTGGAGAAAAGTTGAAAGGGGCAAAAGTTTCATAATTAAATTTTTTACAAGGTTGCGTTGGTTGGAAATCCCCAAATTGATTATCGTTGTTGCAAAATAATAATAATTTAAAAAAAAAACAGATCACTTTTACATGTTTCTCAGGACTTTCATATTTGGACAAAAAAATATATGGCATGATAAAATAACATGCTAAATTTCGTTAATATCGTTTGAGTAATTTTTGCACAATAATTTTGCAGTTCAACTGTTTTTTCAAAAATGCATAATTTTTCAAATTTGATCGTATACTAGAAATCTCAAGCTTTCAAGAGCTATTTCAAAAATTAAAATCGAATTATTATAGTCCCCTCAGGAATTGTCTAAAATGAAATTGAATATCTCTGAGAATTTTTTAAAAACATTTCTGAAAATACTATATAAAAGTACTCGAAAAACGCTTATTTTGAAAAAAAAAATTAATTCTGTCAACTCGTTTCCGAGATACAAACTGTCAAAATATGCAGGTGTTTACAGCGAATCTGTTAACAACAGAGGTCTGCTTCTTGAACCATTAACTTCGTCTTTCCGAGTATTTTTCGAACAAAGATCTTCACATATTTATATTATCGGCAACATGAATCAAAATTGATAAAAAAAATCGCCCAAGAGCATGAAAAATTACAAAAAGAGGGATGGGGAGCTCTTGTTCCAAAACTGAATCTGCAGGTTCGAAATACGCAAGTACAAAAAAAGTCATTATTTCGGCTGCTAATAAATCATTTTTTTATAAGCAGATGTCACTATACTAGTTATTTTTTATGCATTCGTTTTGTTGTAAAAAAATTAAAAGTCATTTGGAGCGAAAATTAGCGCGTTTCTTCTCATAGCCAAACAAAAACAGATCCGCACTGGTGTAAAAGTGATAGAAGTTTACATAACAGCCTAAAAATTCATCAGCAGATGACATTTTTTTTTTCAAATGAACCAGTAGTTGACACAAAAAGTTTCAGTAGTTGACAGCTATGTTAACTACCCATCAATTATTATATCTAGAGCGTAAGTTATACAAGGTGCCCGGTAAATACCTCCTAATTTCTCGAAAGCATACAGGGGAGGTCAAAATAACCCTACTTTGTCATAGAAAAAAGATTCCTCAAAAGCTACTAATGCTGAACACAAACAGGTAAAAATTAGGTTGTTATAGTTAATACTATTTACGCAACTTGTCAAAACCGCCTTCAAGTCAATATAATTTTTAAAAAAATGGAAGAATATTCTTACGTAGAGTATGTTTATGCACATTTAATTTATGGTGAAGCGCTGTCAAATTCTTCGAAGTCAAGAAGACTTTATGCTGAAAAATTTCGATTTCGAACATTACCAAGTCCAAAAATCTTTCAAAGGGTTGATCGAAGCCTAAGGAAAACAGGTATAAGATGATTATAAAATAATAATAAGGGTTAATGAATTACTTTTTTATATCTTATATTCAGGGTCATTTTTGCCGCGACGTGGCAGTAAGGGCACTCCCAGGAGAGTAAGAGAACCTCACGTAGGGGAAAAGATACTGCTGACAACCCTTCAATCAGCATAAGAAAGCTCGCTATGCAAACCAATGTTACAAAATGAATTGTACATGAAACTATAACAGAACAGTAACTTCACCCGTACCACATTAAAAAAGTACGCGCTATGAGTCCAGATGATTATTCCGCAAGACTTAAATACTCTAACTGGTTTATACAGCAACATAACCAAAATCTAAATTTTTCTAACATTAGTTTATATATCGATGAGAATGGTTTTACAAGAGATGGCGCAATAAACTTACACAATTTACATTTTACTTAAAACCAATTCTCAAATTTATTTTACTAGAATTACTAACCTTAGGTTCATTTATATCTACCAACGTAACAGCTTCAGGGTTTCAAGGAGAAATAACAGATTTTCGAAACCCATTTTGAAGAATATCTAAATAACCTAAATTTAACAAATTATTTAACTTATTTGGACATGTTTTAACTTTTTTGTGTGAACTAGCTCTAAAAAATTTTAGTATGCAAATTGAAAAGGGCGTAAAAAAAGAGATTCCTACGATTTCCGTATTATCGCATAGGACACAACATACAACAAAATGTTTGGTGAGGTGGATATAAACAGTAAATGGAAAAAATATACCTTGATTTCGGCTTCAATTATTGATTTTAACAGACATCCATTGTTACTAGACCGTTGGATGTAGCAACACAATGTCTGATTTCGTTTCGTAATACGCTAGCGGCGCGACGAGGTACGGTAATTAGCATAATTGAAATTTACGGTTATAATATTTTATTCTAAATTAAAGCTATATCATCAAATTTGCAACTTTATAATTCACCCAGAACTTTTCTCCACTAGTTCTTGTTACACTGTACAGGTAAAATGCTAGTTGACTGTACTTTGCACGAAAATTTGTGTCACCTTAATATGATTTATTTCTGACTGCAACTAAATATTTTGTAAACAAAGTCTTCTTTTAGATCGTTTTTAGTTAAAGAAAAGTGGAGCGAAACTCAATAAAAATGTATATAGTTGTTGTCACAGAAAATATGGCTCGTATTAAATCTTATATAGGGTTGTGATAAAGAAATACGTCTGTCGTTTTTATGGCACATCTCCTTTTTAAGGAAAAATCGCTCTGACCAGTCAAATTTATTTATTGAAATGAGTTTTTTAGAAAAGAAAATATTATATATATATATATATATATATATATATATATATATATATATATATATATATGTATATATATATATATATATATATATATATATATATATATATATATATATATATATATATATATATAGAGAGAGAGAGAGAGAGAGAGAGAGAGAGTCGTTAATTTTCTGAACTCTTTTTCTTGTATATTGTTTCTTTTTCCTCTTGGGAATAAGGTTCTTTTTAAGAAAAGACAATTTTTTATTTGCATATTTTTTTATTTTGTCTCATTTTTTCTCCATGATTAGTCAATGTTACAGTTACGTTAGTATATAGTGATACTACATCTAGTGAGACTAAGGTGTGTTCATCTTTGAGTGTGACGTTTTTAGTTTTTCTTTAAAGTTCATAGAGTCTTTTATGTAATAATAATTTTTATTGATGATATTGGATCAAGTCTTTTTTAGAAATTTTGAAAGTAAATTAAAGGGCGATTAAATACACGAAACAATTGGTCTTAGTGGGATGCCCTTTTTAATGATGTTTTGGGAGATCATAAAATTTAGGGTGTCACGCATTATTTATTTTTAATTTAGATTCAGTATCAGATGAAATATAGTCCATTTTTTCCCATTTGTTGATTAGGTTATTATTAGTATTTTGGAAATATTTGTGGGGTCATTATTAATATCTTTATATGTTCTGTTATCCATTAGCTTCTTTATCGTATTCTTTTTCTTCTAAAATGACAGTTTTGTTGGTTTTGTGAGATTTTAGTACAATTAAATATGTTTTTTTAGACAGATTTTGGTTTTTTTTAATGCTTTTTTTTTTAAGTTTTTTGTTGTCTAGATCTGAAGTATTTTTGGTTTTGAAATTAGTGAAAATATTACAACATTTATTTCTAATTTCATCTTTAGAGGGATTATCAATGTTCGCTATGGAAGTTTTTATATTGTAGATTATTTTAGCTACAGGAATATATTCTGTTTTTTCTAATGGGCTTGTAAAATTTCTCCCCAACCTTAGCATCTCCCAAACATAATCAGGAATTTGTGTATACGTAAGTATTTCTATCCATAGAGATGTATTGGTATTAGTGTCTGTAAATTTTGATAACAAGTTCTGGATTTTTTTTTCTCTTATTTTCATCCTAAATTAAAAATAAATAACGCGTTACCCCCTAAAATTTGTGGTCTCCCAAAACTCCATAAAAGGGGCATCCCACTAAGACCAATTGTTTCTTGTATTCAATCGCCCATTAACTCACTTTCAAAATTTCTAAAAAATATTTTGTACAATATTGTCAATAAAAATCAATATTATCAGACTCTATGGACTTTAAAGAAAAAATTAAAAATGTCACACTCAAAGATGAACACAACCTTGATCTCATTAGATGTAGTATCACTATATATTAACGTACCTGTAACTTTGGCTAAAAATTTCATTGAAAAAATGGGACAAAATAAAAAAATATACAGATATTTCCTTAAATGAGTTCCAAGATGCGGCTGAATTGAGTTCAAACTCTATTTATATTTTATATAAAGACATAATATATTAACAAACTGAAGGCTGTAGCAAGTGTCATTGCGTAACTCGTACTAAAGGATTTAGAAGAAGAAATCATCCCTAAGTTGAATTTTCCGTTCTTCTTTCGGTATGTCGATGAAGGTATAGCCACCGTCCCTAATGACGAAATAAATCAAACACTGTCTCTATTTAATAGTTACCATAAAAAATTGAAATTCACTATCAAAATGGATAAAACAACAAAATAAATTTTTTAGATATAAATTTACACAAAATAAAAATTGTACAAAAACACAATGTTATTCCAAAGAAACCTGATCGTCTGGATTTACCAATTATGAGTCTAATCACCCCCTTTCCAAAAAAAATCTGTCATTATAGGGTTAGCAGACCGCGCAGTGCAGTTATCGGATCCTGAATTTAGGGAGGAATCAATAACAAAGGACAAAGACGCACTAATAAAAAAACGATTATCCTCAAGCTTTCAACTCTGTTTTTAAAACGCGAATACACAAATTTTATTATAAAATTCAACATGAAGGAAAAAAACAATGTAGTCTAAAAACAAACTTACTTGACATTGCTATACATAAACGGGCTATCCGAACAATTAAAGAGTATGCTCTGAAAACACAACATTCCAGTCGCACACAGGGGATACAATTGTTTGAAAACTAAACAGGAAAACTGAAAAAGATAAAAAGACTCATGTTGTATACGAAATCTCATGCACCAACTGCACTGAAGGCAAACAAGTCAGCATCTCTAAAAACGACTTCGGTCACATAAGTATGATGAGAAAAACCAAACAGAACTTACTAAACATGGAGCCTAATATAATTATAATTTAAATTACGAAAAAAAATGTAAGCTGACGTTTCGGTGAAATCTCATTCACCATTTTCAAAGCTCACTGTACGGCGTCTACGAGCGAACTGATGTCTGCGACTCGGGTGCTCTCGGTCCCGTGTGTACGTCGGACGCCTTCGTTTTCCGGATGGTTCTGGCCAATCAGGTTGCGAGACCTGCTGCGAGTCATCGGCCCTGTTGAAAGTATTTGGGGTTGTGTTGCTGAGTTGTAATCTGTTTCGTTACTAAGGGGTACTGGTTGATGTTTTCTTAGCAGATTTTTCCAAGTATTAGGCACTCGCTGGCTACCATCTCTGCTATTTAAGTTGTTAAGCCTCTTTGCAATTTTAATGGCTTCCCTTATAACTCCTGTGGACAGGTTTTCACATGTTGATGGCATTTTTGTTCCTGAGAAATTTATCTTATGTCCTGTGTTTAACCAGTGTTTGGTCAGTGTAGAAGAAGTTGTTTTTTGCTTGACAGCGTTTATATGTTCGTTTCTTTTGGCGCTTATTTTACGGTTGGTTTGGTCTACGTAAGATGAGCTGCATTCTCCGCATGGAATTTCGTACACTCCCTAGTTTTCTAGAGGGATTCTTTCTTTAGATGTTGGCAAGAAGTCTTTTACTTTACGGTCTGTGGTGAAAATGGTTTCAATGTTGGGTCTCCTGAGAATTTTTGCGATCTTGTCTATGGTGCCTCTTACATATGGAACAAAAGCTTTGGAGCTATTGTCTTGGTTTTCCCGACTTTTTGGGGCCAAGTTTTTGTTTTTTAGACCCTTGTCTATATGTTCTTTTTTATAACCTTTTTTTGTTAGGGCGTCTGCGATCGAAATGCAAGTGATTTCACTACTGCAAATAATTGGGCGGGGTGGTAATGTGAATCGACGTTGAGGTACCTGTTGGAGCGAGTGGGCTTTCTGTAGACAATGTGCGAAAGCAAGCCATCATCTTTTCTTTTCAGTAGGATATCTAGAAACGGTAGTTTTCTTTCATGTTCTGTCTCCATGGTGAATTTGATTTTTGGATGTATACTGTTTATGTGATTTAGGAAACTTTTGAGATTTTCTTCTTCATGTTACCAAATAACGAATGTGTCATCTACGTAACGCAGCTACAGTCGTAGTTTGTATGCAGAGGTCTCCTAAGCTCTTGATTCAAAGTCTTCCATAAATAAGTTAGTGAGTGCGAGCGGCCTTCATGGGTAAAATAGGTGTTATCAACACAGTGTCTAGCTAACTCGATGATATATTTTGACAGATTGTATTTGCTCTCTATTACAGAAAGAGCCTCTTTGGGTAATATTTGCATGAAAAGTGATGTTACGTCGAAACTAACTATACATTCTTTTTCTTGTAAACGTATGTTTTTGATTATTTCGCAAAAATGTTGCGAGTTTTTAACGTAGGAGACGGTTTTTTCGACGAAGGGTTGGAGAATGGTAGCTAAATATTTTGCTAGGGCCTGAGTTGGAGAGCCAACAGAGCTTATAATTGATCTCAAAGGGGCTCCGGGCTTATGTATTCTGAGTAAGCCATAAAGTTTAGGACATATGAATGATTTTTCTTTTGGTGTGATCTTTTTCTTTATTTCTTCGGTAAGTGGAGATGCTCTGGTCAATATTTTGTTGGTCTTTTCTAGATAAGTAGTATGGTCTCTGTTTATTGGCTTGTAGGCAGGATCGTTTAACAGGGCCATCATTTTTTCATGATAGTCTATTTTGTTTAGGACCACTGTCAAATTTCCTATGTCAGCTGGAAGTATTACGATCGAGGTATCTTTGCGCAAGTCTGGTAAGGCTCGATGTTCTTCTGCAGATAGATTACTTTTTGGAGGTTTTGCTTTGCGCAAACGGCAGAAATTTCAGACAAGATCGCCAAAATTCTCAGAAGACACAACATTGAAACCATTTTCACCACAGACCGTAAAGTAAAAGATCTCTTGCCAACACCTAAAGAAAGAATCCCTCTAGAAAACCAGGGAGTGTACGAAATTCTATGCGGAGAATGCAGCTCATTTTACATAGGTGAAACCAACCGTAAAATAGGCGCCAGAAGAGAGGAACATATAAACGCTGTCAAGAAAAAAACAACTTCTTCTGCACTGGCCAACACTGGTTAAACACAGGACATAAGATAAATTTCTCAAGAACAAAAATGCTATGGAGATATGAAAACCTGTCCACAAGAGTTAGATAGATTGAGTTTGGTAATGGAATCCACAGTGAAAGAAGGGCAAATCGTCCAAGTTGATGTTATCATAGGAAGGACCATATACTGTAACATACAAAATTAATTTTTCAAAAGTCACCTCCAAAAAGGGCATTGGCCTTCAAAAGGAGAACTAGATACATCACTACTTAATAGCCAGCGGTTGACAAAACAGTGCGATAGCCTAATGCCATGAATCTCGGAGGTGTCATTATTTCCTCTTCCCAATTTCTTTACGTGCTCCAATAAATGATGTACCAAAGGATACGTACATAATAAAAGTGTGTTCTTGCTTTTGCACGTGACGGATTCAGGAAAGACGACCAACTATAAGTATTGCCCACGTTTTCTTTATAACGTTAATATTAAATAACAACTTGTTAAAGGAAAATAAAACTTCAAATTATACAAAATATCGTAGCATTGCTGTAAAATCAAATAACTATAAGAATATTTTTTTTTCAAATTTTAAGAGTCATCACGTCTCCTGAAAATAGTCTAATCATTGATAACTTTTATGTGCCATTATTATAAATTGTTATTTCTAGAGAACTGAAGAAAACTGTCAAAATTACACGAGACCTTATAGAATTCTTCCCTTTCCGTGAAACGAGACTTCGCGGTGTGTAGTCCGGTAACACGTGATTTATTCTTTTGACCCAGATTTAAATTCCAATGCACTTTTGGAATTTATGGCCCTTTTCTCTGCATGCAGAACATTTAAAAACCCTCTTCGAACCGATATTTTCCCTATATTTATTTGTGTTTTTCGCTTGATACTGAACATTTGTTTTGTAAGATGTCGATGCTATATTAGTTTTTGTATTGAAAACTTTCAGCGTACAGCATATTATGTACGAAATTATTTTATGCACAAATTTTCAGCCGGTTGATGCAGTTTTTGACATTTGGAAAATGATTCCCGCAGAGTATGGCAATAAAGCAGTTTGCACTATACAGGGTGATTCTCCGGAATATTTAGGGGTCGATTCTTGGAAAAATATAATTAGAGAGAATCTTAAAGTTTGACAGTGTACTAAAGTGCATGAGAAACAGCCGGCTAAAATATTTTTAAGATGGCAGTACTTCTGGTTATTTTAGATAGCACAACTAAATGTCAACTTGCTTATTTTAGATAGAAAAACTTATATAATATGGCATTTTTGATTTCTACGTAAAATTCTAGATATATTTCATATATAATATTCTATATTTAAGTCGCACTGTTTTGAACATATTTAAATTGTATATCAAAAATGACATTTGCGGACAAAAAATTAACTATAAATTTTTCCAATTAGAAAGTCTTTATTATTGAATTTGGATTGGCTTTTTTATAGACGAAGGTCGACTTTAGTAGTCCTTTTATGATATTTTGAAAATTATTAATACAGAATGTTTAAAAAAGATAAATAAAAATTGTATTTAAAAAATCGGCAAAAGTCAATTTTTTCAAATAGAAAGCACCAATTTTTATAATTTTATCATATTAAACATTAAAAATAAAGGTAACTTTGTATAAGATTGTCTATTCCAAAAATTTGTAGTTTTCAAAATATTGGCAACTCAACATTTTTCTATTGTAAAAATGCTATAAGACATTTAGGTTTTGTTATTAGTTGGCCATGACAGTGAGGGGTGGTGAAAATAAAAAAATCGAACCCAACAGAATTGTCACTATCTCTTGCCATTTGACATTTATTAATAGTAATCATTCCGGGGCGATTAAATTACACGCACAAAGATTATTTAAACTTGTTTATTATTTATGGAGAATGTGAGTTTTAAGAACATGCGATACATTCGCGATCCGATATCCGCAGAAACAGAAACCAACACCACCAACTGTTAAGAGGATTATAGAAAACTTCAAGAACTTTAGATCCACGAAAGCAAAAAGAAATAAAAATGAACCAGTTGTTATTAATGAAAATATTTAAACTACAATTTTAGGATATTTCGCCCCACATCCGACAATATCTACAAGGCAAGTAGCCTTAGAGTCAGGATTATCTCGTAGCATTTTCATATTTCCGTACGTTAATGCTACAATGTTTTGTATGAAATAGAGGTCTTATTTTCCTTTTTGTAATTCATCGTTAATATTACGGAATAAACGTAGGCAATATTATCAATTAGTTGTCTGTCCTGGGTCCGTTCTGTGGCGAAAGAGAGAGAGCACCATTTTATTCCGGGTTTGCCCTTATAATAGTTGTTGCCCGATGACGTACCTATGGCGGGAAGAATTAACTTTTGAGGTTAGTTTGTTTAAAAGCCGACATTTTTCGTTTAGCCGTCAGTACGCTTAAAAATGCTGTTTTCTAGTTCTCCATTTGGAGGCCTAAGCCCTTTTAGAGAGAAGTTTCTCTTTTTGGCTAATAATTTATAGTGTTTTACACCGTTGCGTGTAATTTTAGGGTAACCTAAGTCCAGGCTTCCTGGAGTGTATTGT
This sequence comes from Diaprepes abbreviatus, assembly GCA_034092305.1. Lineage (NCBI taxonomy): Eukaryota > Metazoa > Arthropoda > Insecta > Coleoptera > Curculionidae > Diaprepes > Diaprepes abbreviatus. The sequence continues at coordinate 2,755,067 of JASJET010000106.1, forward strand.
CCCTTCATATTTTTCGAGATCTGCAATTTCTTTATGACGAGAGAGGGCAATGCATGGCCGACGCAAGTCTTTAAGTAGTTTTGTTTGCTTGCCATCCTTAAAAATAAAAACAGAACATATCGATTTGAAGCCTCTTCTAAGGACCTACAACCGTCTTTAAACAGCCATTACTTTATTTACCTGAGACAAACATCTATGCCATCATAATTATTCCCCACCCAACCTTAATTTTAAGAATTTTTTTATTAGGCTTTTATTATGAGGCTATCTGGGTAAGTTATCTAGAAGCTTATTAACCGACACCTTTTGCTATTACTAAATCTTACCCAGAGAGGCTGTTTAATATATATATATATATATATATATATATATATATATATATATATATATAAATTTAACATAATCCAACAACTGACTTAATTTTTTTTCTCATTATAAATTTCATCGTAATAGAGCCTAAGTTATTTTACAGAAATTTGGTGTTTTATTTGAGTTTCCTACCATAATATTGTATGTTTAGGTTTTCTCTGTTTTAACCTTAGAAAAACCAGAGTGGCGCCCTAATGAATGAAAGTTTGAACAGGTAAGATAGAACCTACGACTTTCCCCTCCACAGATAAGAGCTGCCATATGCATTGTGCTCCTTGTTGGTTACTACAGATGGCGAAAACGAAAGGGGTTACCATCTCAATTAGTTTTAAGGATTATATGGAAATACAGTTTCATCCCTATATATATTCCATAGTACAACATTTAAAAGGCATTAATTTTCCATGAAGACTAGAGTTCTGTTAATTTATTTTACTCCAGTCACAATAAAATACTGGTTTTTAGATAATATTATTTGGTCAGAGGAAGCCAAATTCACAACAAATAGACTATTTAATTGACGCAACTTCCACTATTGGATGTACATCCATTTAGAAAATCAAATTTTCAGCAGTCTTGGCAGTTTAACCTGTATTTTGCTATAAGCAATGAAGGCCCTAGAATTCTAGCAAGATAATCTAAATGGTAAGTTAGCCTTTTTTGAAAACTTTTAGATACAAAATATGTTTTTTACCTTATGGATGAGCGCTACTCTGACATCTTGAGATATTTGAAGATAAACTATATAGATAACTTGCCGCTTGCTGATCATAAAAATCTATTTTATCATCACTATGGGGCGTCTCCACATAACAGTCATTTAGTTAACAATCATCTGGAAAACTTGTTTTATGATCAATGGATAGCCAAGAATAGGCCACATCTTTGGCCACCCCACTCCCCGAACCTAAGAGTACTTGATTTTTTTATTAGGGGGACAACCAAAATTAAAATAAATAACACCGCATTAACCACTATGAAAGATTAAATGCAGCGCATCAGAATGACAGTTCTTGAAGTTTTTTATAACCTTTTTAACAGCTGGTAATGTGGGTTTTTGTTTCTTCGGACATCGGATCTTGAATATATCGCATGTTCTTGAAATAACTCCATAAATAATAAATAAGTTTGAATAATCTTCGTGCATGTAATTTAATCGCTCCGGCATGATAATTTTTAATGAATGTCAAATGGCAAGAAATAGTGACACTTCTGTAGGGTTCGACTGTTTTATTTTCGTCAAGCTTCACCGTCATGGCCAACTAATAACAAAACTTAAAAGCGATATAGCATTTTTACAATAGAAAAATGTTGAATTGCTAACATTTTGAAAACTACAAATTTTTGGAATAGACAATCCTATACAAAGTTATCCTTATTTTCAATGCTTAATATGATATAATTATAAAAATAGGTGCTTTCTATTTTAAAAAATTGACTTCTGACGATTTTTTAAATATAATTTTTATTCTTCTTTTTTGACCACTCTGTATTAATAATTTTCAAAATATCATAAAAAGACCACTAAAGTCGATCTTTATCTACAAGAAAACTGACCCAAGTTAAATAATAAAGACTTTCTTATAGGAAGAATTAAATTTTAGTCCGTAAACGTCATTTTTGACATAAAAATTTAAATATGTCCAAATCGGTGAGACAAGTATAGAATGTCATACATAAAATATATTTAGAGTTTTACGTAAAAATCAAAAATGTAATAATATGTAGGGTGTTCTATTTAAAATAAGCAAGTTGACATGTACTTCCGATACTGAAAATATTTTAGCAGGCTGTTCCCCATGCAAGTTAGTACATTCTAAAATTTTCAGATTCTTTTTAGCTATAATTTTTCTACAATCGATTGATAAAGTTTCCGGAGAATCACCCGGTATATTAAATGTTATGAAATGATTTTGTCATTTGCAATGTTGTCTCCCGGACTATTAATTCCAACAAAATACTATTCAGATAAATATTTCCAAATATTATACGTTTGATATTCTGAATTTCGATAACTATCAACTTTTAGGCTAAGATAAATTGGGCTGGTGCTATTTTAGCACCAGAAATTTATGCTAGTAGTTTGTTCAGCCTTTTAGTTGACACCCCGTAGAATCGCAACTTTTAGAAGAAGAAATTGAGCGTTTTAAAGAGACCTCTTTATTTTTTAATACATTCAAATAGCTTTAAACCTCGCAATTCTACAGACAGTAAGCTTAAAAAGCTATTATTTCCCAATAATTTTTCTCAATTCTGTATATTTTTCTCCCTTCAATGTTCTCTTGCTGATATATGTAGCTCTATTCTTTCAAAAAATATTTAATTTTGTCCGAAGAACCATCAAATTTTTGCGACGTGATCGTCTTGAGTTGATGACCATCCAGGGTGCGCATCAATTTCAACATCTTTGAAGCCCTCAGGAAAAATCTTATTCCTTTTAAAACTCTTGAGAGACCCCAGTTAATGTTTTTAATGGAAAGTTAATATTAATAAAAATAGAAAGTTTAAATTTCCTTGATGAGTTGAATTTGATAAGGTAAAAATCTTCGTGATGCATTTAACAAATACTTCTGTCACTTAATTACTAATGTGTCAAGCGTTATGAAATTTTACATGTTTGCAGGTTGTATAGGGTGAGTCAACGATTGGATGAAGTAGGTTTGTGCCTTTTCGGTGAAATTAACAAAGAAACTATATTTATTGTTTGATACAGTTTATTTTTACGCAGATTTTAAAAATATTTAGGACTCTACAGGGTGAGCCAAAAAACTAGGACAGCATAAAGTTATATTTTTTTAAATAGAACACCCTATATACGAATCGTATTTTCGATTTAGCTTATAATTTTAAATCTTTTTTATTAAGGGTTTACTATAGCAAAACTTTATAGTTTCTAAGATAATTAAGTTTAAAGAAAAAAAGTCACATTTTCAAGCATCAATTCAATCCTAAATAACGTTTTCAATTTTGTGACAAATATATTCAAATTTGGAATTTAGCAAGGCCAAGGACAAGTTAACATAATTTTTACCTAATATTTGCAATAAAAGCTACAGGGTGTTGAACACATCGGCTCAAATTTGAACAAGTTTAAATAAATAAATATCTTTTTTTTAATGGTACACCCTGTATATTTTCATGTTATTTAATAGAGTAATAAAAATCCTAAAAGTTTTGTTCAATATATCCTATACCTATTTGTAATAGTTTTTGAGATATTTCAGTTTTTCTTATTTTCCATACTTTTTTACAGAAAAAGTCTTCATTATCATAGTAGCCATGGCAAAAACAATGTAAAAGAACATTTTTCTGTGTGTCAGATTTATAACCGCAATCGCTTCTTTTGGTTTTTATGTAGTGTAGTTTGGTTTTTTTTGCATTCATCTTATATTGTAAAATGAATTTTCCATAGAATGAGTTAATAGATATGATTTATACAATAGGAGAGGCTCAAAAAAATTGCCTTTTTGCTCAAAGAATTTACAAAATGAAGTATCCTGATCGAAGCCAGCCTAATACCCATACTTTTCAAAACTTAATGCAAAGATTTGATTCTTCTGGTACTGTTGATTATCCAAAACGTAAAGTGGTCAACAAACCAGTAACTAATGAAGAAAAAGAACTACAAGTATTGTTAAATGTTCAGGAAAATCCTTATATTGGTAGCCGTCAGTTAGCAGCAGTATGTGAAACATCACAATCCACCGCTAATCGTACTACCAAGAAATATAGGTATCATCCATATCACATGGAATTACACCACGAATTGCATGGACAGGATTTTGAAAGCCGTGTAAACTTTTGTCGTACAATAAATGCGGAGATTCAATTAAATCCAAATTTATTATGCAAGGTAATGTTTAGTGATGAAGCTACTTTTAGAAGTAACGGTGCCGTAAATAGACACAGCATGCATTATTATGCCACAGAAACCCCATTTTGGATTAGAGAGGTGCAACATCAAAACCACTGGTCATTAAATGTTTGGTGTGGTATTCATCATAATCGAATTATTGGACCCCACTTTTTTAATGAACCACTAAATGGCCATAGTTACCTGAACTTTCTACAAGAAGAACTACCCCAACTGCTTCAAGGTCTCGATAGGGATGAGCTCGACAGTATGTGGTACCAGCACGATGGTGCGCCTCCGCATTACCATCGTGAAGTTCGTGCGTTTTTGGACCAAGATATCCGCAAAAATGGATTGGAGGTGGGGGTTTCATTTAGTGGCCACCAAGGTCTTGCGACATCACCCCATTAGATTTCTTCCTATGGGGTTATATTAAAAATAAGGTGTATGTTAATCCACCAACAACAGTGGAAGATATGCGAAACAGGATTAGGGATACCTGTAGAACAATAACGCCACTAATTTTGTCCAGGGTCCGAGAAAATCTGCAAAAAAGACTAAATTTGTGCATTGCACAAGAGGGTCGTTTATTCGAACACTTATTAAAAAGAAATAATTAATCTCAGTATTTAATTGGTAATTTTTTTGTTTCAATTTAGTATAAAAGTAAATATGTATTTGCCTTGTAGTTATTGTTGTGTTAATTTTTTCACATTATGTTTAATTAAACTATTGCCGTTGTAATATAACGAATAATGTATTTCATCATATTTAACCACATTCTGTTTGTTCTTTAGTTTCTTTTTATTATTTTACATGGCTACTATGATAATGAAGACTATTTCTTTAAAAAAGTATGGAAAATGAGAAAAACTGAAATATCTCAAAAACTATTATAAATAGGTATAGGATATATTGAACAAAACTTTTAGGGTTTTTATTACTCTATTAAATAACATTAAAATATACGGGGTGTACCATTTAAAAAAAAAAAGATATTTATTCATTTAAACTTGTTCAAATTTGAGCCGATGTGTTCAACACCCTGTAGTTTTTATTGCAAATATTAGGTAAAAATTATGTTAACTTGTCCTTGGCCTTGCTAAATTCAAAATTTGAATATATTTGTCACAAAATTGAAAACGTTATTTAGGATTGAATTGATGCTTGAAAATGTGACTTTTTTTCTATAAACTTAATTATCTCAGAAACTATAAAGTTTTGTTATAGTAAATCCTTAATAAAAAAGATTTAAAATTATAAGCTAAATCGAAAATACGATTCGTATATAGGATGTTCTATTTAAAAAAAATACAACTTTATGCTGTCCTAGTTTTTTGGCTCACCCTGTAGAGTCCTAAATATTTTTAAAATCTGCGTAAAAATAAACTGTATCAAACAATAAATATAGTTTCTTTGTAAAGTTCACCGAAAAGGCACAAACCTACTTCATCCAATCGTTGACTCACCCTGTACCAACTTAAAAAAATTACGTAGCAATTTTATTTACGCGCGCGGTTTAAATTTAAAAGTACCGTTATTTGCAGCTCCTTCTAACTTAGTCAATAATTCTGAAAACAAGAAATCCTAAAAATCCCAAAAGTAAGTTCAGGCTTTTCACCAATTGTTTTATACAATTCCCGAGGGATAGAAATCTGTCTTGCTTTTTTAGGGAAAGCGCAATTGAGAAAGGAAATTCGAAAATGGTTTGGTGTTTGTTTTTCCCTAAATCTCTTTAAATTCAAAAAGACACAATAAGACAACTGTGAGAATGTTATTTTCACGTTAGGGCCTAAAAAAATACATAAAAACTTATCCATAAAATTCTAAGTTGTTTAATTCAACAAGCTGAAATATTGATAAAAATTCCTATAAATAATATTTAAAAATAATCTGCATGAATGAATATAACGACTAGTGTCCACCCAAAAAAAATATAATACAGAAAAATACTAAACGAGCTACATTTTATTGCCATAACCGCCGTACAATGACAGTTTGATGGACTTTTGGTCAAAATTAAATATATTTGGAAAGAAAATATTTACAGAGATGAGCCAAGAAGCATTCGAAAGAAAAAAATATTTTAATGGACTTTATAGCCGTAGACATTACATAGTATTATTAGTTTGTGTGTGTTTGAAGGTCATAGACAATGATGTTTCTTGCGAAGTAGTAGATATCTGTTGGACTTCCATTGTCTTTATTTTTGTTGAATATCACGACGTTTCAGCTAGTTGTTATCTTTAGCCGTTTTCAAGTGAAACTAAATAAATCCCTTAGCTACATGACTATTTATACTAAGAGTAAATGCAGTAGAGTGTGACTGAGATGGGTGCAGTCATGCCTGCTATGGCAAAATCCCATTTTTTTAATGCTACATTTAGTTTTAGTTTACAATTATTAAGAAATGATTTCCACACTTTTCTTCTATCTAAAGATGGTTTACTAAAACAACTCGGGTTCTGATGTATAACCGCGGCTCCTTTGAATTTCCGTTTTCTCCAATGTTGTTCTCGGTGTGGTATTTTTTGTGGTGTCTATGAGTCCATGAGTTGTTGGTTTGACCCTAGTAAGCCAACTTCTCAGAGAGTTATTTGAATTGAAAACAACGTTGATTTTATATCGTTTTCCTAGCCTTATAACTTTTTCTGAAATGCCTTTAACATAGGGGATGTTCAATACTGGTTTTCGGTATTCATTCGTTGTCGATATGGTCACGCCCAGTTTTGAGGTGTGACTAGGGACGTAGCATTTAGGAATTTGGTCTTCAGAGGTTGCACTCAAAATAAACTCTTTACCACGGATTATATAAAAAAAAATAGTTTAATTAAAAATAAACGACATTAACATTTTGGACTGTACATAATTGTCACTAAATTCTTAACTTACATTAAAGCTATCTTCATACTGGCACTCTTCACGGGGGTTGTCACTAGTATGCTCTATTTGTCGACCTGCTCAGGACTGGGACACGCTTGGGATTTTCGCTTCACTAATAATTAACTAAGTCGCGATAGACTAGCATCAGGATTCAACCGATCGAACAGATTGAACCAATTGACCCGATAGAACCAATTGACCCCCGTCCCAAGCATGTCCGTCCTTTTTATCCTGTTTGCTTTTTTTCATCAAGTCAACGAATCGCCTTCTTACAACCTCGATCCCTCATGATCCGGAAAGCGACCTTGCTGACTTGGTGAATTAGCACGATCGACGGTCAGTGAATAAACATAACATTTCATAATTAAAAGGTTATTAAATTATAAGAGGTGACGTGATTGTTATTGTTTAAATTTAAAATAAAAGATTTGTAAAATTGGAAAATGCAAATTTATGAAATATTATGTTTTTATGTTTTTCCCTATGTGACACATCCCCCGGTCTTAGAGAGCTGGACCCCAGCGATGAATAGAAAAAAAGTAGAAACTGAAAAAAAAAAATATGACTTAAAATTGAATAGAAACAAAAAATTCTACTTTTTTCCTATTTCATGACTCTCTGTTTACTAAACTAAGAAAAAAATGAACTTAATTATAAAAAAAAAAAAGTCTTTTAAAAGTTTTTCAAAGCTTCGCACCACTGCACTAAATCACTTTTTTAAGAGTCTGTCTGGAGGATGCTGTCGTGTTGCCTTGTCCGGTGAGTCGAAAGAGTGGATACCACTCACGCTGATGTTGTAGTACTCCTTACTCCTACCGTTGGTCGGAACCCTCTGACGTCACACATCGTTTGTCCAGCCGAGGTCGGCAACGCGTCGAATGACTCTTGACGTCTATAAGCCCCCTGCGTTGACTGCTCATACCTACAATGCACTCCATTCTCTGCCGAATTCCAGTAGCTAAGTTTGTGAGATACATGTAGCATGTTACTCCTGACTTAAACTTTCCTTATTCTGTTGACTTCTGGTCTGGCAGTAGAAGATACTGTAGCTGTAAAAGATGAGTGTTCATGGATGTGTAGGCATAGATGAAGTCGCAGCGGGGTCTGCCGACTGCGCTGGTATAGAGCTGCGTGCGTCAATAGAACTCGTGGACCATTTATTGGGCTCGACATGCCTCCAGTTTGCTTCATACGTGCAGACAGTGGTGGTGAGATTACGTATCATCGTAATATATTTGTCTTATACCTAAATTTCTATACTAAATCACAATTTTTTATACAAAAACATTTTTAACAGTTTACAAAGTAATTTTGTGGTATGAATGGTTGCACTAAAAATGAATGATAACTTAATTTAAGCATTGTTTTCAATGCAAAAGGCAAAGGATTTTAAATGTCGAGATGCTTTAAACTTATATTAATTATTACATTACTTATGTTAGGCAGCTAAGATGAAACGTCACTAAGTACAAATTTAGTTTGTAAAGGAAAAAATATTATTTTCTAACTTTCAACAATTTTGTCACATGATAAATTTACAATTTCTTAGTGGTTCTAAGGGACCTATTTGATTTATATATAATGTGGTATTTTTTATACCAGTTTAAAATTATTAATTATCTGCGTAGGATTTTGAGATGCACTTGAAAAACCATCTATCGGTTGTATGCCCCTATCTCCTATCTACGCCAAAAAAATGTATCAATTTTAGATACGTATTACATGGTACTATATTTAAGTACCTAACTTATTATTACATATATTTACGTATTGTTAACGTATTTAATATTTACTATATAACAAATATATTGTATGCATTACCTCTGCATTTACATATGGGTACCTTATTTTGGTACTGTCCTAGGACTCTAGAGTTTATGTAATTTACAATGATATTTATCCAAGAACTCCTCTTAAAGTGCGCTTGGAAGTTTTGGCTTAAATAACAAAGTAAAAATACACTCTAACATTACTAATTTTTGCAAGACAACTTGGGCATACTATGTGTCTTAATTATAAAAAGGAGATAGTGATAGATGATTCTTACATCAAGTATCTCTAGTGCAACTTTGTTTTGCACAATTTTATGTAAAATTTTCCGTTAACGTTCGGACATTTCAATGTATTTTGTATTTTGTATTTAGTTATTGTTGTGACTAATACTTTTGTTTCGGTTAAATTCGAAAGAATAACATACTATTTCTATAGTACAGTTAAATGCCTGAAAAAAGAAAGAAAAAATAATTATTACGGGAAGGTCAAAATATTTTAAAATTCTGTGATAGGAATGGCTACTTCCTGTCAGAGGTTTCTTGTTTCTTCCCCTAGTCCTAAAATCCGGGATTAGTTACCCTTGTATAAATTAATGGACTGGTTTCGTTGTGTGTGACTTCCAGACTGCCTTGGCTTTGACTTCTATGTTATGTAGATTGAATTATGAAATGCTTAATTTCTTATGTAGTAAAATTGCAAATAGAGGAAATCTATATTAAAAAAAAAGAAGGAAAAAGATTATTAACTTTACTTTCAATATATAAATATACCTCGTTGTTTTGCTAAACCATTCATTAATGATAAACTTTTATACGTTAATTATTTATGCAGTCTTCCTGCTTACGGAACTATGTTTATATTTTTTCTATTATTATTAAACAAATAAATGTGATGATAATATGAAATTGTATACTACAGGTGGTACTTACTATAAATATATTTACATAAACATTTGTTTTGTTTTTTCAATATTTAAATTAATTATTATTATACAATAAAACCATATTTAGATTTATGTTACAGCAATTTTCAATTTTTCAGATTTTTCGATTTTTTTTGTATATTATGAAATATAAACTTACATATGGTAAAATATTAATTTTGTAAAAAAAATCTATCCTATTTATTTGGAACAGTTATTTATGAAGAATATTAACTAGAGAGTTAGGCATTGCTTGCATTTCTATTTGCTTGTGTAGCAATAAGTTCACCATGCGTGAGTAATAATATTAGTGAATTTGATACAAGATTATCAATACACATATAAGAATTGTAGAAAATAGGTCTTTGTGCCATCGCTGAGAATATTAACACAAAAAAAAATATCCTTATATACTTTCGCAGTTCAAAAGATGTATGTATCAAACAAATATTATATTTTATTAGTTTAAGCTTAAAGTTTTAAAATCGAAGAAGTTTCCTTGTTTAACCTAGTTATTGTAAAATCTTAATTTGTTTTATAAAATTTTTGAAAATTTAAATATTCTAACTGGAATAAGTAGAGTAAAAATACCTAAATCTAAAATATATTTGAATGAACAGCCCAAAATGTTATAGTTAAAATAATAATAATAATAAAGAGAATATCTTAGAAATAAGTAATCTCGTTTAAACCAAATTCTTGATTCTATAATTACGTAGTTAAATGGTATATAAAAAAATGAATAAATATAGAATTTAAATTAAATCACAGATAAGACGGAGTTTGCCGCTTTTTAAATACGGCATCTTCACTATATTATCATAGTGGAGTTTTAAAAAAAATGGTAGAAATATCACAAGCCTCCACCACATTGTTATGGTGTAAGGAGCTTTACAAAAAAAATTATTTGGAATTTAAAAAGACCTGGCGGCAGTGTTTTTGAAACACTGCACCTCCACCACATTTTCATGGTGTGTGGAGTTTTAGAAAACACAATTATAATTAATTGGCTATAAATTACAGGAAAACTCGTCTACAGCCACATTTTTAAGCACGGCACCTCCACCACATTGTTAAAATCTGTGGAGTTTTACAAAAAGGCTAGTTAAAATTTCAGAAGAACCTTGCATCAGTTTATTAAAGCACGGCGCCTCCACCACATTGTTACGCCCAGTTTTGAGGTGTGACTAGGGACGTAGCATTTAGGAATTTGGTCTTCAGAGGTTGCACTCAAAATAAACTCTTTACCACGGATTATATAAAAAAAAAATAGTTTAATTAAAAATAAACGACATTAACATTTTGGACTGTACATAATTGTCACTAAATTCTTAACTTACATTAAAGCTATCTTCATACTGGCACTCTTCACGGGGGTTGTCACTAGTATGCTCTGTTTGTCGACCTGCTCAGGACTGGGACACGCTTGGGATTTTCGCTTCACTAATAATTAACTAAGTCGCGATAGACTAGCATCAGGATTCAACCGATCGAACAGATTGAACCAATTGACCCGATAGAACCAATTGACCCCCGTCCCAAGCATGTCCGTCCTTTTTATCCTGTTTGCTTTTTTTCATCAAGTCAACGAATCGCCTTCTTACAACCTCGATCCCTCATGACCCGGAAAGCGACCTTGCTGACTTGGTGAATTAGCACGATCGACGGTCAGTGAATAAACATAACATTTCATAATTAAAAGGTTATTAAATTATAAGAGGTGACGTGATTGTTATTGTTTAAATTTAAAATAAAAGATTTGTAAAATTGGAAAATGCAAATTTATGAAATATTATGTTTTTATGTTTTTCCCAATGTGACAATATTGTCCTATTTCTACGTTGTTCTAGAAATTTATCCACTAGATATACTGGATATCCGTTGGCTGTCAGATCATTTTTAATGTAATCTTCTCTTTCATCAAGTTCTCGTTGGAGTTGCAGAGAGTTAAGGCTCTATCTACGAGATTTCTTATATTTCCTTGTTTGGGGTTGTTGGAGTGATTAGCTGAATAATTAAGGTATTGTCCTATGTGCGTGGCTTTTCTGAAAACCGAAGTTCGAATTTGTCTGCCATTTCTATCAACAAAGACATCTAAGAATGGTAATTTATTTTCTACTTCTTTCTCCATGGTGAGTTTAATAGTTGGGCTGATACTGTTGAGATGAAAAAGAAAGTTTCGAAGTTCTTCGTCGTTTCCACTTCAAATAATTAAAATATCGTCTACGTATCTGAGCCATAACTTTGGTTCCTTAGTTGTGGATTCAATTGCAAACGTCTCGAATAATTCCATGAAAATATTTGCGACCACCGGTGAGAGTGAAGATCTCATCGGTAGTTCATCATCCTGGATGTAGAATTTTTCCTTTTCTTGAAAATAGGAATTAGTCAAATAACTTTCCAACAAGTCCATAATGGCGTGCGGTGGTAAAGATGTTCTTTCTGCAAAGGTCTGGTCTTCTTCAAGTTTCTTTCTAATGATTTTTAGCGAGTCCTTAACTGGGACGTTGGTGTATAGGCTTTCCACGTCAAAGCTAATAAAATGGTCTTCTGGTTGTACTTCTATTTCACGTATAATTTCTACGAAATATTGCGAATTCTTAACCCAGGACTATGTATTTCCTTGTAATGGTCTCAGGATTGGAAGAAGAAATTTGGCAAGTTCAGCAGTCGGAGAGTTCCGGGAACTCGTGATAGGTCGTAAGGGCATGTCTTGCTTATGTATTTTCGGGAGTCCATAAATATGTGGAGTTTTGCTATGGTGTGGCGTCAACTGAGTCCCGATCCTCCCAGGAATATACCGTTCATGTTTCTTAAGAACGCGATAAATTCTTCCTTCAATTGCAGATGTGGGATCTTTAGCAAGAGATGAATAATTTCCTTTCCTTAAAACTTCGGCAAATTTTTGATTGTATGTCTCAGCATTCATTACGACTGTAGCATTTCCTTTATCCGCTGGTAGAATTTTAATATTGGAGTCCTTCTGTAGGTTAGCTAGGGCGGTTTTCTCGTCTTTGCTGATGTTTGGTTCGGTTTTTCTAGATTTTTGTAGAGTTTCTCTTATTTTCCACCTGAACTCATCGATATAATTAGCGCCGCAGACTCAGCGAGCATCAAAGACCTTTTTCGGTGTCGTACACAAAGAATCTGAAATTATTTTAAAAAATTCGATATGGCGGATCTAATATGGCGGACAAAAACATTTAGTTTTTTCCGATTTTCCTCAAAATTGGTGTGGGGGAGTTCTCGGAGTCGTACACAACGAATCTGAGATTATTTAAAAATAAATAAATATGGCGTATCCATTATAGCGGATATAAAATTTAAAATGGCTGATTAAAGATTCTTCACCTCTCATTTTGTCTAAAATCAATTTTGGGGGATCTTTGTTAGCTTAAATTGCGAATTTAAAATATTTTTTGAAAAACTGAATCTGATGGATTCATTATGGCGTCCTGAAAATTTTACAATCTCCGATTGTCTCCAAAACTCATATAGGGGGTTTTTGAGGTTGTAATTATGAATTTAAAAGTGTTTTTCGGGATTCAATATGGCGAATCCAACATAGCGGACCTAAATTTAAAGTAGTGGATTTACTATGTCAGACTAAATATTTGAATGACACAATTTCACTAGTATTTGAAGAACTCTAAGAATCAAAGAATTTTTAGTGGTTCATTTTAGGGTAATTTACAGCTTTGGATAAAATGGGTATTTTTTGCCACCTTGAAGTCATTTACACTACTCTCGATTAGTATTTAGGTCAAATAATTTATGGATATCATAATGAATTCTACAACTAAAAATAGAAAAATAAAATGTTTATAAAAAAAATTGAACCGACTTTTAAAAGTGCACTAAAAAGTGAAAAATAACTATAAATTTTTTATATGAAATGAAAATTTTTGAAGTCGGCGCCAAATTATTTCTAAATGAAATAAATAACTACGAATATATACAAATTATAGTAAGAAAGCAATTACAAATAAAGTATTTTTAATCTGTTTATGAAAATCACATTTTGTCAGGTATTAGTTTGGCGCCGACTTGAAAAATTTAAATTTCATGTAAAATTTTTTAGTTTTTTTCACTTTTTAGCGCATATTTAGAAGTCGGTTCAATTTTTTTTTATAAAAATTTTTATTATAATACCATGTAGTAAGAAAATCCATCTAGAAAGATCCGTAATTTTCTGGTATTTAAAAAAAGCGTGAAGGGCCCCAATCATTTTTCAAGGATTGTCTAGTTGTAGAAGTTCTTGATGCAAGTTTAACTGTTGTCAGAATTTTGAAGTTGAATTAAAGGTTATTAAATAATACAGTGTGTATTGTGTCGGAAGGGGGTAAAAACCATAAGAGGTTAAAAAAATATGATGAGCTAGTGAACTAGTTTAAATCAGATACTGATGATGATACAAGGCATGAAAACAAGCCAAGAAGAGACGAAACAAGAATTGAAAGAAGATATGACGAAAAATCAAGGAGATATGAAATAAGAATTGATGACACTGAATACAAGTCAAGGCGATATGAAACAAGGATTAAAGATAGGCCAAAATGATATGGAACAAGAACTGATGACACTGAAAACGTGTCAAGAAGATATAAGAAAAGTCAAGATGTGATGAAACACGAATTAAAGACAAGCCAAGATGATATGAAACAAGAAATGAAACAACACATTATCAAAATTCAAGAAAGTATAAAACAAGAACTACAAAAAAGCCAAGAGAACACGAGACAGAAACTTAAGGCAAGACAAAAAGATTTGAATCAAGAACCGAAAGAAGACATTAAAAAAAAAATCAAGAAGATATGAGGCGCATAGAACAAGAAATTGAATAGAAAATTTTCAAAATTAGAGAAGATGTACAGGGCGAAGTGCAAAATGAGGTGACTGCAATCCAAAAACAGATTTAACAGTTACATTTGCAAATCAAGAAGGTAGCCAGTACAGGTATAACGGAGGTAGATGTTCCTGCAACTAGCGTAATGAAGGTACTTTGATGGCAAAATACCTTCGCTTACCTAAGTCCGTCAATTCAAAGCCGCCTCCGCCATCAATAATTAGAGTCCACCAGAGATAGCACTTGCGCTTGTTTTTGCACTACTAAGTGAAGGTATGGAGGTTTACGTAACATTTCCGACGAAAAACAGAATGATTACGATTTTATTGTTACTTTTCTGGAAATGCGCTATGGGAATGCCTACCCTCAAGAAATTTATAAGGCTCAACTCCAAGGAAGAAGACAATAATATAAAGAAAGTCTTCAAGAATACGAGGCGGATATAATGAGACTAATACATTTGATTTACCCAACATATCCGGAAGAAATACGGAAAGAGTTAGCAGTAAATAGTTTTAACAAAGGTTTACTTGACTCAAAAAAACTCTTGTTTATGCCCTTCAGTTTGAAACAGCCAAAGAGACCTCAAGGAATCAATAAAGAATCATAAGAAATGTCAACGGTTCCCAGGATTATTGCAAGAGCAACGAGGAAATCTTCATAACGCTAATGAGGGAGTTGCAAAAATTTTTAAACAAATAGAAAACACCTGACAACAAAAACACAACCTTCCATAGTAGAAATAGCATTCGTTTTTGGGAGTGTGGCCAAGAGGGACATGTACAAAGCCACTGTACTAGCAGTACTGCTCCTGACAGTGTTCCTGATGGCTATTGGCTTCATATTGCCTGATATAAGTGATGAAGTTCGAAGGACCGATTTTGCTTCACGGTGAACTTAAAGAGGTCTGGTTGAGTAATAGCATCCCCTGCTTCGTATTTGCTGTTTACAAAGATAAAAAAGTGTTGCAGTTGCCGTCAAGGCTTGCCATAGAGTTGAGGTATGCGGTTGTTACATTAGAGTGACTTGTGCCAGACCAAGAAGAAGATGTTAAGGTCGCCAGTAGTAGTCAAATAACATGCATTGTTACAATGGTCACTTTTACCGAGATTGCCCGGAAATTATTCCTGGTGGAGACGATAGCAGACTGAAGAAGAATATCCTACAGATCATCCTTGTGAAGGTACGTCGAAAGGGACCGCGACCGCGATCGCGAAAAAGACTACAAAAGAAGAACATCCTGCAGATCATCCTCGAGAAAGTACAGCGACTACTACAAATAGGAAGTGACAAAATAAAGACCAGCTATGACCTAAAAGCCAATACTAGTAGATTCATGTTTGGAGAATAAATGTGGTTGTACAATCCGAAAAGAACCAAAGGGCGTTCACCAAAGCTTTAGAAATCACGGGAAGGACCCTACAATGTTGTGACCCGACTAAATGATCTGGTGTACCGAATTCAGAAAATCCCCGTTATCAAGATCAAGAAGGTTGATCGCAACGATCAAAACTTGGAAGGGGGCAATGTAACGGACTTTACAGTAGTAGATACTTCATAATATTAATTGTGTTTCTAATCTTTCAACGTCTCTCTCCGTATACCGAGGAGATTATTGGAGATTACCAATGTGGCTTTCGAAACGGAAGATCAACAGTTGACCAGCTGTTCACTATCCGACAGATGCTAGAGAAATGTTGGGAATTTAACAAAAACTTACATACCTTGTTCATAGATTTCGAGCAAGCATATGACAGTGTTATTAGGATAAGGTTGTGGGAAGCTATGGAAAAATTTGGAATCCCGCACAAGCTGATTAGACTGTGTAGAGTATGCCTGGAGGGGGCAAAACGCTGTGTCAAAATTGAAGGAGAATGTAGCCAAACACTTTTTATCAACAGAGGATTAAAACAGGGAGATGCTTTGTCGCCAGTACTGTTTAACCTTGCACTGGAGAAAGCCGTAAGAACAGTATCAGTTGACGCGGAGGTTTTTGGGCCAAGAGGCCCTAAACTTATTTTGGCCTACGCGGATGATATGGGCGCTATAGGAGAAAGCACAGTCAGTGTGAAGGAAAACTTCATAAAGATAGAAAAAGAAGCTCAGAGATTAGGGCTCCGAACAAATGAAGGAAAGACCAAATACATGCATGTCTCCCGCAACCCCGCCCGAGACAGAATCAGGCAGAACGTCACCATGGATGACTATAATTTAGAGCATGTGCGAATTTTCAAGTACCTGGGCGCAGTGATAACGGCAAACAATAATATGCAGGAAGAGGTTAAACAGCGCATCACACAAGCAAATAGATGTACATTTGCGAAACAAACCTTGCTTAAGTCAAAATTTATCACTAGAAAGGCAAAAACCGAAATTTATCGAACAATAATATGATCAGTAGCAATCTATGTCAGTGAAACGTGAACTCTGACAGTTCACGATACGGAGCTGCTAAGAAGGTTTGAGACAAAAATCCTGCGCATAATATATGGCCCATACCGAGACCTTGAAACAGGCCGTCACAGAATACGAAACAATATAGAGCTTGCGCAAATATATCAAAGCCCTGACATCATTCAAGAAATAAAGTCCAGAAGACTACGATGGGCAAGTCATATACAACGGAGTCAAAACGATCGACTAATAAAACGGGTATGGGAGGAAGCACCACAAGGAAAAAGACCACTGGGAAGACCTAGGATTAGATGGAGAGATAACATCCACAAGGATCTAGCTATCCTTGAAGTTGACCAGCGAGAATGGAGGGAGCTGGCACAAGACCGTTCTAGGAGGAGGCAGATAGTCGAGGCAGCCAAGACCCACCCTGAGTTGTAGTGCTACGGAGTCAGTCAGTCAGTCAGTTTCTAATTTGTAGGGTTTTAGTTTTTTTTTCTACGAGTTCATAATTTATTTAATTAATTTTACCTTTTGTAAATTTTCTCATGAGACATCGATGAAAGAAGGTCTGGAACTTTTTAGAAAAGTCTATTTCCTTATTATCGACATGGAACGCCTATGACAGAATATCTATAAATTGACAAATTATTCCTATTTTTATTTTTATTATATCATGTCGTATAAAAATTCATCTAGAAAGATCCGTAAAGGTATATAAAGAGTCCAGATCGGCTTTCCAAGAACGTTTAGTTTAAGAAGTCGTTGAACCAACTTGAACTGTTTGAATTTTGAATAAAAGGTTATTAAATAACACAATGTGTTTAAAGACCGGTCGTACGGAACAATATGTTAAATTCAGGAAAATTTTTCCAAAATCCTTAGCTTTAAAATTTACGATTTTATCAGTACTAAAAGTCGCAAAAAGAATGGTTTTATTAACTTAACTAGCTTTAGAATCGCGAGTTTAATAGCTTTTTGGACGTAATTGGAAAAAAAAAGAAACGTCTTATTAAGAAATCCTTTTTGTTTAAGTCATAACCGCTTTAAAATTTCTGATTCTTTAAGAACTAAGTTTCTAGAAAAATGAATATTCGATATTTGACACTTTTAACTGGGAAAATAAGAGCTCATTGACTTATTCTCTGGCAATTCTCTAAAATTTATTTTTAGAGATAACTATTTCACTAATTTTTGGCTCATTGTAAGAAATGAGTATCCTATTTTGGCAGAAAAAGCCATTAAAGTCCTTTTGTACAACATATCTATGTGAGAAAGAATTTTCAATATACAGTTAGCTGAAACATAAGTACAGAAACAAGTTAAATGCAGAACCTGATCTAAGTTTCAAACTTTCAGACATCGAATCAAATTTAGAATTATTTGTTCTAACAAGCAAACACAAATATTCTATTGAGGGTATTTTTCAAGCTCTGTATTGTTGTATTCGCTTTGTATTATTTTTTCTGGAGGTCAAGCTATCACTTTAGTTTTAATAGTGTTTGTCTGTAAGTATTTTACGATTATGTTTTAGTTTTTTGTTATGAACTGTTATTCAATATGGAAAATAAGTTTTAATAATCTAATTTTACTGTTTCATTTCCTGTTTCTAATGACTACACAGGGGAGTTCGCAACAAGAAAAAGGTTGGGAACCACTGCTTTAGAACTACCATGTGTTAAAGTGTTAATGAAAAATATCACTTTTGTTATGCTCTAAAATATATTTTTCAAGCCTGTTATTTATTGTTTTATAACGGATGGGCAAGGAGATCATAAACATTTTTAAAAAATCGAAAACCGATCACAATTAACTAGCATATGCCGAACGTCGCACTAACGAGCATTTGGCCTCAAAAACCGGACAAAAAAGAGAAATGCAAACTATACAAGTAATCATCGAAATTATTTTTTTGGTATACCTGAGTAACCGTACTATCATAAAAATATGATAAAGTGGCCCCTCCACGCCGCTACGCTCCGCACAGTTAATTGCAATCTAAGTTTCGTTCAATACGCAGGCATTCGTTCTTGATAGATTTTTTTTAGACTTGTGTTTGGTGTTTGATATTTTGAAAAGTGAATATTAAAAAAAAATTTTGTGATGGAATCTGAAGAACAACATATGTATTTAATTTTAATATATATTATTTAAAAATATAATGACTGTTTAGTATTCTTATGGACCTAAAACAATATGCAAAAAAATTTTCTATTTTTTTGTTCTTCTTTTTAACTAATTAGTGTTTTTGTGTGTTCCGAGCTAGGTCGAGCTACAATTATTTTTTTATACTAAACTATAGACATTAGCCATATCATAACAGTCAAAACATTTTCCACATGTTTCCACCTCTTAAAAAAACTGCTTTAAGTTCCACGGTTTTTTTGCAATAATTTTGGTTATTTTTTACTTACATACATATTTTTTTCCCTATAGGTACAAATTTGACATCAAATGTTATTGAAGTATATCGGAAAATGCTATACATGCTTTTTAAATAAAGCACATCCAGAACACTTGAAGATAAGGTATCATTTATGGAACATAAGCTTTGCGAAATGATGAAATGTCTCCAAAACGAGTACCATACCTTAAGTCACGATATTAATAGTGATTTTAAGAAACGATAGATATCATCTAACTATATTGAAGAAAGATTTTTGAAAAAAAAACGAGAAATGGCTTAATACATCAATACCAGTACATAACTGGGCCACGAATTCTACGGGACGCCCAAGGAAGCATTTCCAAGAATTACATGATCGTAGTAAACGACGGAATACAAAAGAACTCCGCGAACAGGTACCTGTTGAGGAGCCAGCCAGTGTTTGTCAACGAATGTCTGGAAATGCCGAGACCTCTAAACTTATAATAGATGCAACTTCAACACCAACAAGAGCTAAACTTTACAGGAAGGTAATAAAAACTGCTCAGAAAGCGAAAGTAAAAAATTACAAACCTGAGCAAGCTTTGCAAATCTTTGTTGAAAGTGACTTTACAAGGAGGCAGTGGGAGTTACACGATTCCAATAAGGGTATATTTCCTTGTTATGCTCTAATTAGAGAAGCAAAGAAACTCTGCTATCCAAAACCAAAGTCAATCCGAGTTACGGAGACGAGTGTTGAAGTTGTGCTTCAGGACCTACTTGATCACACAGTAAAGAGACTGTTTTTATCTTGAGATAGATTTTTTGTGGGAAAACGTACAATTACCCTAGGTCGACATATAAAACGATACCCATTAGGTTTTTTTAATATTACTCCTCTCCCCCTCCCCACCCTAAGTCAGCGCCCCTTCACCCGATTGGTAAAATAATGCCAGAAATGACATCGGAGCACCTAGAAACATATAAAACGATAACTATTACTTTTTTTAAATATTACTCCCCTCCCCCTCCACACCCTAAGTCAGCTCCCCTTCACCCGATTAGTAAAATAATTCCAGAAATCAACTTAGCGAGCTCAAAGATCCCCGGAGACTGATTTTCACATGTCTAGAGTCAAAAACAACGACGTTATTAATTTTGTCCGGTTTTGAGGCCAAATGCTCGTTAGTGCGTCGAAGGTTCATTAAAGAACACAAAAGTGGCACGAGCTTCTCAAATGTATAGTTAAATTATTGCTTCTTCCAAGCATAATATTTGTGTATTTTTTAACATTAAAACACCAATATTTTCAATATATCTGGGAATCTATTATATTATGCAATCTCGTTTAAATTTTTTTTTTTTAATTTTAATCGATCGCATATTACAGTATCAAAAATTAATGATTCTTATACAGAGTTATTCACCCATACGTGAGTTTCAAAAAATTTTACTTTTGAGATATATGGGGGTCTAATATAGTTACTTTTCAAAATTATTTTCATATTTTACAGGATGCCCCAAAAGCTCTGAAAGTATCAAAGTTGTGGTTTTAAAACAGAACCCTCTGTATATTATTGCATTTTTGTGTTCTCCAATCAAAATAAGTGCCTATTTAAATAACGTTTATAGTTTATAGTACCTAAACCTTAAAGGTTTTTAAATAATTTGAATTTTGACAAAATCTAACCTAAGTTTCATGCTTCAAACACTTAAGAAATATTTCAGTTATGTACTCGAAATTTACAGTGAAGTGTAACAATAAATCATATTTTATATCCCAATTATAATAAACTTGCTATATTATACAGGGTGTACAAAAATTGTACCTTTAAATACCTATCGGATGGTATAAGGGTGTTCCATAGTTAAGTCTTCGCGTTTTTACAGAATACGCCAAATAATCACTTTCTACACCATTTTGTGTTTTTTGAATCGATGTTCTAATGTATCTAGTTGCATATGGCATTTAGAAATGTCAGATAATTCATTTAATCTGTCAGTTTAGTCTGCAAAGCCTGTTGCTATAGTAGCGGTATTATTTTTTGTAACTGTGGAACTTAATTTGTTGATTTGAACTATTTGAATATTGTTGTGTTATCGCTTTGTCAAAATGAAGATTTATCCAAAGGAAGAGTGTATTGATATGATTTTTATCCTTGAAGAATGTCATCAAAATTGTTTGTGGGCTTCTCGAATCTATGCTTAAAGGTTTCCTGAAAGAAACCATCCTAAACCAGCCGTTTTTGTGAGACTAATAAACCAGTTTCGGGAAAGTGGAAGTGTCAGTTATAAAAATCCTGTTATAAGAAAACTTGTCGTTGAGAATGAAGAAAATGTTTTTTTCTGTACTTGATTCAGTAATTGAAAATCCCAATATTAGTCAGAATCATATATCTGAAAATACTAACATTAGCCAAGCAAGTGTTTCAAGGATTCATAACAAATACAGATTTCATCCTTATAAAATTTAGCTTGTGGGTGTTAGATAAAGTGGCAGAAAATGAACACTTTCTTGATAATGTGTTGTTTAGTGATGAATGTACTTTTCATGGACGTTTCAATGGTTTTGTGAACAAACACAACTTCCGTTACTTTTCTGTTTCAAATCCGCATGAATGCTGGGTCCATACTTAATTCGACCCTACTTTTTTGAACGACCTTTAAATGGTTTGATGTTTCGCGATTTTCTTTTGCACCAACTTCCAATGTTATTAGAAGACGCCCTTTTAAATATTAGAATAACTATGTGGCTTCAACTGAATGGAGTTCCGCCTTATTATCATCGCGAAGTTCGGCAATTTTGAAATGTCAATTTTCGAAACAAGTGGATTGGAAGAGATGAATTTTAAAATTGGCCCCCGAGATCTCTGGACTTAACTTCATCAGATATCTTTTTATGGGGATACATAAAAGGAATTGTCTACAATGCAGGCGCGGTTCCAAGGGGGGGGGCGGGAGGTCGCCCCTCCCTCCCCAAGAGCTCTGAGTTCAGGAAAATAGATCCGATTTTGCCTCTTATACTATAGTTTATTCAAGAACTAGAGAGAGTAATAAATCATTTTTTACCCTTTTTTCTTCGCAAGCTACCTGTATTCTTTAGTCGGTGTCTTTGGCAAAATCTGTTAGACACATATATTTTTCATAGCAATGGGTTAGAAATTTTATATTCAAAAATACCGGCTTATAATAATGAAGTCTGAAGTGTTAAAAAGGATTTTAATCCTTGGAATAGGCGTCGGAAGGAGGTTTATTTTATAACTAAGTATTTATGGTATGGAATATTATTTCGGTAATGAACTTAAAATAAAAAGTTTTATAATATTATTTTATTTCTTATGATTTCTTAATAAATCACATACATTAGATAATATAGATAATTTTGAAATATTTAACACAAATCACAACTATATTTTTATTTTTGGCATAGAAACCGTTGTAGGCACATTCAGACTAAAACGTAGCCTTATTCTCTCAAAAAATTCTAAGTTATAATTTAAATATTTACAAAATACCCATTGTCAAAAATACAAAAGTTAAATATGTACAAAAAAAATAAATTTATTCATATAATATTAAAATTTTGGGCTCTCAGTTATTTTATTATTAATTAAAAACACTTTCAGGACATTTGACGTTTCAGTTTGTTTCTTAAACCATCTGCAGAATTACATAAACACTGAAACGAGATTCAAATGCAATTAATTTTTATATGTTATAGGTAAAATTAGAATTACTTATTTTTCTTTCTATTGCACTGACATCTTAATTTAATTTACTTTATTATAAAAAATAAAATAAACATGTTAATTTTACAAGTTTAAGAACAAAACACAAATACAATAATAAAATATTAAAAAAATTACGGCTAATTGGAATTAAATTTATATAAAATTAAAAAGTGGGACACACTAAAATAAAAATATATAAAAAATAAATAAACAATATTAAACAATAAAATACAACAAAAACGAAAATTTAAATAATAAGTTGTGTTTACACTGATAAACATTACGTATTTAATTCGTAATCAAAGTCAGTGAAGCTATCTTCGCTCAAATTAATTATAATTGGTCCCTCTATCTCACCGATCATGAGATCGAGTTTCCACATTTTCGTTTATTCTTTTATTATATGGATTTTTCCCAATTTTATGTAGTAACTTTATTCAAAAAAATCTTCCAAAAGTTTAGTTAAATTACTAATTTTGTAAATTGTGTTATTGCTAGCAGCTCTACCTTTTACTTCAGAGAGATATTTCCTTCTCTAACGGACAGGTTCCGGACGATCTATAAGAACAGATTTCTTATCTGGTTCTGGTTTTTTCCAGCAAAAATTAAGTTCCCTGAACAATTTCCAGAGCTTAGTTCTTTTAATTTCAGGTAAATTCCGATCTTCATTGATTTTAGTTACAATTTTGTCGACAGTCACTAATCTCAAATCATATTCAAAAACAAGTACAAACAAGATAAATCACTAAAGACACACTGTAAGGTGTACTTTGCTCACTATCAGAAATTAAATTGAACCATCAGAAATTTTATTGTTGCAGTAAATTTATAAAAGCTTATAATATTTAAATATAAATAAATATTAAATTTACGACAGTCTTCAATTACCTGCGGTATTGGAGCAGGTACGTTGGAGGTTTCGGTAATAGTTTTACTACTCTCTCCAGTTCTTGAATAGAGTATAGAAATGTGTATGCTTGCGATCGCCCCTCCCCTTTCCCAGAGCCTTGAGTTCAGGAAAATAGAACCGATTCTGCCTTTTATATTAGAAATTTGTATGTTGCTGACACCCCCTCGTTGATAACTTGTTTTCTTGCTATAGCCCCCTCCAAGAGCTTTGAATTCAGGAAAATAGACCCGATTATTCCCCTTATACTGTCGGCAATTTGTTTTTTCTTGTGATCTCCTCCCCCCGCTCCAAGAGTTTCAAATTCGGAAAAATAGACTTGATCCTGCCTTTTACACTAGAAATGGGAATGTTGCTGGTACCTCCCCCCCCTTCGCCGTCGACAACTTACTTTCACTTGCCATACTGTACTTTTGTGATATCACCCCCCCCCCCCAACAGAGAGGCTGGATCCGCCTCTGAAA
Organism: Diaprepes abbreviatus; assembly: GCA_034092305.1. Lineage (NCBI taxonomy): Eukaryota > Metazoa > Arthropoda > Insecta > Coleoptera > Curculionidae > Diaprepes > Diaprepes abbreviatus. The sequence continues at coordinate 2,779,574 of JASJET010000106.1, forward strand.
GATAATAACTTAGCTGGATCTTCTATGGTAATTGATTTTGAAGCTCTGACTGCTTCAAACTGTGAAAGTGCAAGTTTCAATGAAGAAGATACGCCTTAAACATTCCGAAGTGTAAGCAGGAGTTCAGGGCTTGATCCGCCCTTGCAACAATGCACCCCCGACAATACCACAAGATATGAAAATAAGCATAAGAGACGCTTTTCAAACTGCAACCCCGAAAATGTTGTCCAGAGTTACCAGTGGTTGCGAAAAAAGAATATGTAAGTGTTTGGAAATGGATGGTCGACATTTCGAACATCTACTATAAATGTTTTACTTCTGTTTTGTACTATCGCCAATATGTTATTACCACTATTGCTGTTATGTCCTGTTGGACGACTATAAATCGCGTTCCGAGTTTCTGAATATTTATAAAGGTATTCCTAATTATTGCTCTTATAGTTGTAAATTACCTGTCATTTCTAAAGGCCATAGGCAACTAGATACATTAGAACATCGATTCAAAAAACACAAAATGGTGTAGAAAACGATTATTTGGCGTATTCTGTGAAAATGCGATGACTTAGCTATAGAACACCCTTATACCATTAAATAGGTATTTAAAAGGTACATTTTCTCGTTAGTTAAAAAGTATAGCGTTCTATTTAAATTAATCATGTTATTGCCACTTAAAATTATTTTTTGATTACTTTTAATTTTTGGAAACCCTGTATAATATAGCAAGTTTGTTATAATTAAGATATAAAATATGATCTATTGTTACACTTCACTGTAAATTTTGAGTACATAACTGAAATACTTCTTAAGTGTTTGAAACATGAAAATTAGTTTAGATTTTGTCAAAATTTAAATTATTTAAAAACCCTTAAGGTTTAGGTACTATAAACCTTATTAAAATAGGCCTTTATTTTGATCGGAGAATTCGAAAAGGCAATAATATACAGGGCGTTCCATTTAAAAAATACAACTTTGATACTTTCAGAGCATTTTAGACACCCTGTATAATATGAAAATAATTTAAAAAAGTAACTATATTAGTCCCTAATATATCCCAAAAGTATAACTTTTTAAAAGTCACATATTTTGGCCGCAATATTTCGTGCCGTATAAGTTGAATAACCCTGTATAGGTAAAAATTTAATAAAAAATAGATTTCGATAAATCGTTTTTAAACATTTTCAAGTAATCTAATAATTTATAAATATCTGGAGTTACCCATCGGTGTGATATATAATCTCCATTGTCAACAAGAAAATTACCTCTCAAGAACAACGTATGAGGATTACAGATATCGATTCTGGAGCAGTTCCCAGGGTGTCACTTTTTGAGTGTCCTCAAAGAACGAAAGAAGTTTTATTCTTCGGTTGGCAAAGGCTTCATGCACTATAATCGATCCTTAGGGCCTGGTTAGCACGTGGGAAGACCTCTTATAGAGAAAGAAGGCCGGAAAATTTAGATTTTGCAATTTTTTTATGTTATGGTATACTGCAAATTTTGAATTGTTCCTGCATTAAAAATCTGTACTAGGGTGTTAAATTTAACTCCAGTTCGTTTATTATTTCATTTCTTATTAATCTTTTAAAGTATTGTAAAACAGCAATGAGAGAACCATTGACAATATTAACTAAATTTAAATGATGATAAAGTTCCTGAAGAATGAACACAAACATACAAATTTTGCTATTCAAAAAAACAGTTAAAAAGAATTAGAAAATTGTACAGGTATCAATTTCTTAAATACAACCAAAAGAAAATTTAGGCAAACAACACGGCTTTTATTAAAATGTGATTGTCGGACTTGCATTATCTTTATTTTTGTTTCAAGTGTAACAGGAAGTCAATATACAGGATGATTCTCCGGAAACTTTATCGATCGATTGTGGGAAAACTATATTTAGGAATCTGAAAATTTGAAAGTGGCTAAAATATTTTCAAGATAGCGGAACTTCCAGGTATATCGGAAGTAGATGTCAATTTGCTTATTTTAAATAGAATATCCTATTTAATATTACAATTTTGATTTCTGCGTAAAATTTTAAACATATTTCATGTATAATGTTCTATACTTAAGTCTCACAGTTTTGGACATATTTAAATTTTTGTGCCAAAAATGACGTTTGCGGACCAAAACTTTTCTATAAATTTCTCCAATAAGGAAGTCTTTGTTATTTAATTTGGGTTAGTTTTCTTGTAGACGAAGATCGACTTAAGTAGTCTCTTTATGATATTTTAAAAATTATTAATACAGAGTGGTCAAAAAATAAAGATAAAAATTATATTTAAAAAATCGTCAAAAGCAAATTTTGTTAAATAGAAAGTACCTCTTTTTATAAATTTATCAACATTTCGTAAAAATGATCTACGGCTTTTAAGTTTTGTTATTAGTTGTCCATGATGGCGAGGCGTGGCGAAAATAAAACAATTGAGCCCTACAGAATTATCACTATTTCTTGCCATTTAACATTCATTATTAATAATCATGCTGGGGCGATTAAATTACACCCACTAAGATTATTTAAACTTATTTATTATTTACGGAGAATGTGAGTTATTTCAAGAACATGCGATACACTGGCGATCCGATATTCGCAGAAACAAAAACCAACACCACCAACTGTTAAAAGGGCTATAGAAAACTTCAAGAACTTTGTATCCATAAACGCAAAAAGAAATAGATATAAACCAGTTGTTAATAATGAAAATATTAAAACTACAATCTTAACATATTTCGCCGCATGTCCGACAATATCTACAAGGCAAGTAGCATTCGAATCTGGATTATCTCAAATATCAGTTTATATATATATATATATATATATATATATATATATATATATATATATATATATATAAATAGATAAGTTTTTGTCCGTGTAATTTAAAATAAAATAGAATCAAATATTGGCGAAGCGGACGTGAAAATTTGTCAATCTACATGATTCTCGTGTTAAAAAGTGCGGAGCACTCCAAAATATGGAAAAACTCCGGGTCTGACAGATGACGACAGCGCTGTTTCGTCCTAATATGGGACTCGTCAGGCCACCGCATTCGGTACAAACCATCATCTCGCCTTTGCATCCTATAAAGCTGAGTTTAAAATCAAAAAACAGCAAACAAGACGACAAAGGCGACATCTCTATGGTTCACTTGATAACACAAGAACCACACAGATTTAACAAAGTTTGTAAAAAAACCGTCATATGGTGGCGCGACGGTGAATTAAAACAGAAATATGTAAAATCGAGTACACGAAACGCACTGCCCAAAGGATAGGGGTAGCATTTTTTGGTACTAGCAACCAAGCCTACTGCTCGTTTCAGCAGTCAAAGCCACGTGTTGCACCAAACGATCTCACCGTGAGAGCATCGTTTAGCGTGTTTCAAAGCCAAACAAGTGAATAAATAAATAGATAAGTTTTTGTCCGTGTAATTTAAAATAAAATAGAATCAAATATTGGACCATCGAGATGTCGCCTTTGTCGTCTTGTTTGCTTTTTTTTGATTTTAAACTCAGCTTTATAGGATGCAAAGGCGAGATGATGGTTTGTACCGAATGCGGTGAACTGACGAGTCCCATATTAGGACGAAACAGCGCTGTCGCCATCTGTTTTTCCATATTTTGGAGTGCTCCGCACTTTTTAACACGAGAATCATGTAGATTGACAAATTTTCACGTCCGCTTCGCCAATATTTGATTCTATTTTATTATATATATATATATATATATATATATATATATATATATATATATATATATATATATATATATTCCATAGTACAACATTTAAAAGGCACTGATTTTCCACAAAGAGTAGGGTTCTGTCAGTTTATTTTTCTCCGGTCAGAAGAAAATGTTGGTTTTTTGGATAATATTATTTGGTCGGACGAAGACAAATTCACAAAAAATTTAATCTACGTGATTCCCACTCAAACATACATCCATTTAGAGAATTAAATTAAATTTTCAAGAGTCTTTGCAGTTTAACATGTGCTATAAGAAGTGACGGCGTCATCACTCTAGAATTCTACCAAGATAATTTCAATGGTAAGTTAGCCATTTTTGATGACTTCTAGATACAAAATATGTTTTTTGACTTATAGGTGTTTTCAAAAATGGCTTACCACAGAGACGCAATATTTGAGTTACTATTTAATCACGATTATTTCTTTAGACCAATACATATTATATTCACTCAATCTAATAAAAAATAATGGCATTTTATCACATAAAAACTACCTTATATAATTAAAATATCAATTTTGGTAATTTTAGCAAAATTTTGAACGGAAAAAATTTCTTTCACAAATTTTGATAATGTTGTACTTCTAGACCCCGTAACTTTGTTGTCATATAATCTTCATAAAAGGGGACCGAAAACAAGATTAAATTTCTGAAATATCCAATAGTTAACGCCATTGTGTTTCCGTTAGGTAAGTGAACTAATAGTTTTAGATAGAGTGTTATAAGTAAAACACCTGCGTCCCACCATAAAAGATCTTTAATAGACCCTAAAATATTGATGAACAACTAAACGGTAACGGTGAAATCAGCTGTCGGCTTATATATATATATATATATATATATATATATATATATATATATATATATATATATATATATATATATATAGATTTTTCTCTTTGGGTATATTTTGAAGTTTTTTGTTTTCTTAGGAGTAAAATCCGTTTAATTAATTAAACTACATATGTTTTATTTATTATACATATTTATTGACGTTTTGGTCATACTTCCTCAAAATGATTTTTTATTAACTATAACTGGAAATTTTTTTTGCTATATTATGACAAAAAATTAATAAGCTAATTTTAATGCATATCTTATTTATTTAAAGTGTTCACAAGAAACAACATATGAACTACATATTGGTACCACGTAACTAAGTTTTGACACGATACAACAAAAACTTTGCATTTAGTATCACATCTTTATTTGAACTGATTTTTATTTATGGGTTCCTGTGATCAAGGGTTTAGATTTTTTTCTGCCTATATATAATAATATACGAGCGAATTCGCTCGTAGACGCCATACAGTGAGCTTTGAAAATGGTGAATTAGATTTCACCGAAATGTCACCTGCCTTACAGTCCTGAAACGGAATCGGTACATACACGGGATGCCCGAAAACCTTCGATTACATATATATATATATATATATATATATATATATATATATATATATATATATATATATATATATATATACATATATATATATATATATATATATATATATATATATATATAAATATATATATATATATATATATATATATATATATATATATATATATATATATATATATATATATATATATATATATATATATATATATACTTCATTTGCAATATTACCGATAGGTAAACTATCGAAAGATGCACAAAAATCAACGGACAAGTTAATAACAAACTATCGTCTAGACTTTGCCCGAAAATCTTGGAGGATGTGTTCCAAAATTTTTGGCTTCGATGAATCCTTACACTGTTTTTGACATAGTACGGATTTGGATAACAATTCATACGTATTGGAGAATGAGAAAACAGCTATTACCAAAGAAGGCAATGATTAAAAAGTTCTTTTAATTATATTTATTACAGTCGTATTATTTATTCATTTATGTGAATCAATAAATATTATATTACTTACAAATTATTTGCATTGGTATTTATTAAGAAGTCTTAAGCATAGAGGAAAAAGTACTTTCCCCTTTTTAACGATTATCGATATCCATGTATTTATTATTATAGTATTATATTTAAAATGTACCTTGAAGTCAAGAGCAATATTTTATTCATGGAAATTCAATTATTCTTAATATTTTATTTTTAAAGCGTTGAACCACATTAGACGTTTTTCAAATTTATTTTCATGATTTTGAAGTTTCAGTCTGCGATTTTTATTTTTAATATCAAATCCGTGCTTTCGACCCACTGTATTTTGACGACCCGAAACCAGCGAAAAGTTCTTGCCCTACGCCATTTTTGCTGGAAACCAGGAAGCAAGCTACGATACAACAGTATGCTTTATTTCACTTCTTCAACATGGCCAAACGGGTTGTCCGTCGCTTTTTGTTACGTTCCCTTTTTTTAAGAGGTTCTATTCGCGACTTTCCACACCTGTATATATATGTATATATATATATATATATATATATATATATATATATATATATAAAATATAACTGGGAACGGGATTGAAAGTTTAATATATACCTCTCAAATAAACTCAAAGAAAATACTGGTAAAATTTCTATTATTTTTAAACCAGTGAACTGCAGGCTAAATGACAACCAAAAAAATAATGGAGAAAAATTTACGATCCACAAAAAAAATGGATACCATATATCACAGGAGCTATGTAGTCATATATTACAATTTTACGGTGGATAAATTGGTAATAACTTTATCTTATCAGTCTGCTAAGAAGATGCTAAATGGAACATAAAAATCTCCGCGCAGTGACATGAATACACAATGAAAAGATGCCTGCTGATTGAGAGCATTATACAGGGCATCCAAAAGCGTGTTTGGCATAAAAATTTTGTTAGTGTATTTATATTTTTTTTAGAAGTGGAAGCAATTTTTTAACCAACTTCTAAAAGAAGGAAGTTCTCCATCACTGTGTATTTTTTTGTGTTTGTATGTACAACAATTACTTCGAAACGGCAGCACTAATATCAACAAAATTTTTTACGTTATGTTCAGGAAGTTGCTACGGTGGTCCCATATTATTTTGGATAAAATTGGCGCATTAAAATCCAAGACGGTGCCGATAATATGGCGGCCAAAAAAATGTTGGCTGATTTTCTGCAAAATTGGCATAGGGGAGTTTTCGGGATCACACATAACGAATCTGAAATTATTTTTAAAAAATTCAGTACAGCGGATCAAATATGGTCGACAAAAAATCAATTTTGTCCAATTTTCTCCAAAATTCGTATGGGAGAGTTTTCGGAGTCACACATAACCAATCTGAAATTATTTTTAAAAAACATAATGTGGCGGATCCAATATGGTGGACGAAAAAAATTAATTTTGTACGATTTTTTCCAAAATTCGTACGGGGGAATTTTCAGGTCGCCGATAACGAATCTGAAATTATTTTTAAGAAAATTCAATATGACGGATACAATATGGTAGACAAAAAAGTTAATTTTGTTCAATTTTCTCTAAAAGTGGCATCAGAGTATTTTCGGGGTCGTACACAACGAACTTGAAATTATTTTTAAAAAATTTGCAATGGTGGATCCAATATGATGGGCAAAAAAATTAATTTTATCTGAATTTCTCCAAAATTCGTATGGAGGAGGTTTTGAGATCGCACATAACTTATCTAAAATCATTTTTAAGAAATTCAATAGGACAAAAAGTGGACAAAAAATAAATTTTGTCGGATTTTCTCCAAAATTGGTATGTGGGAGTTTTCCATGTCGCATATCCAATATGGAGGACAAAAAAATTAATTTTTAATATGGGGGAGTTTTTGGGATAGCACATTACTAATCTGAAATTATTTAAAAAAAAATTAAATTTGGCAGATTCAAGACGGCGTATTAAAGATTTTACATCTCTCGATTTTGTCTAAAATCAGTATTGTTGGATTTTTGTTAATGTTAATTACGAATTTAAAATATTTCTTCTTTTTCTCCAAAACTGATATGGGGGGTTCTTGAGTTGTTTCCTGCGAATGTTGCAATTGGTTCGATACAGCTCCACTGACGAGACAATAAAGTGGTCAAAACGCATATGGAGAGAGGAGCTGAGTTGTATTTGCAGGAAATAAACTGTTTATATATATATATATATATATATATATATATATATATATATATATATATATATATATATATATTGTTTTCTTTTGATTTTTAAAAATTAACAATATAAGTTGTTGAAAATTAGAATTTTACTTAGTTTGTGCGGCGTATTACTTTTTGGGATTTTATACAAAATTGTAAAATTTTTTATTTTTGTTATTATTGTATGACAAATTTTTGCATATGCCTAGACTTCTGCAAATTTGTGGCCTAGATTAAAATAGGGTTTGTTTTGGTGCTCCTAAAATTTGAGACACTATAGTATCTGTTCTTATTTACTTTTGGAAGCGAACTGCTGTCTACTGTGCAAAACTTTGTTAAGTTTATTACCACTTGAACGACTGTTATAAATATATAGTACATATAAAAATGATATTATTTGGCATTTAGTTTTGTTATTAACTATTGCTTTCAATTCTAATCATTTATTGCATCACGAATTTTGTCTTTCTTTATTTTTTTGTACTTTTTTGCAGGTTTTTTATAATGCTTATTTTTTATATTGCAAAATTCTCTCCTGTGTTTCATCTTTGACCACTAGGCTGACATATTATCTCAGCTTTACACTATGCAGAACACTTAAATTTAACTTACACCACCTTTGTTTTTGATTAAAGTTTCATGTTTTCTAAAGTCATAGAAAGCCAGTAACTTTCGAGTAAGTTGTTAACAAAATTTTTACCTATTGCTATTTTTCATGTATAATCGCATTTCTGTTATAGAGAAGCTTGCAATGATTCCCGCCGATAATAGACTTTTCCAGAAATTCAATTATTTTCTGAGAAGTGGTATACCGAAAGAAATAAATGTATTGTCCTCTATTAACCTGGTTTTATTTCCTGTAATTTTAATTTAGAATAATATTACTACTACTTGATTTTTTCCAAGTTTTCTCTATTACCTTTGCTCGTCTTATAATCATTAGAGTGAATTTTAAAGTAAAATTTGTTTTCACCTTTCTTTCGATTTAGACATTTATAAAACTAACACAGGTAAAAGAATTAAGTTTAAGGTAAAGTTAAAACTGGTTAGAAATAGTGGAAAAATATAAAATAGTGAATCTACTCTGAGATGAGCTAGCTAATAAGTAGACTCCAGTAAGCATTAAGTCACAAATTAGGTAAATCTGAACTAAGGTACCTTACAGGGTGTTGCTGGGATTTATGAGGCGTTTGGGCCATCCTTTAAATTGACAATTATTTTTAATTACATTAGCACCTCATAAAATAATTTAAATCTTAGATTTTACTGGAGGCTCACAGTACTTAAAATTGACCATTTAAAGCCTTTCCAAAATCAAAGATTTCTTTATAACATATTTTAGAACCATCTCTATGGCTTTGTTCGAAAGTTGTAAACAACGTTGAAGATTGACCAAAGTGTGATTATCGGACTTGCATTGTCTATATTTTTATTTATTTTTCGATGTTTCGATTATGTGGTATCGTTATCAAGTATAAATTGAATGTCCATTGAATTGTTGTTATTACAAAATAGTGATTGCCAAAAAATAGGTATTTCAACACTGGGTTTACTGAGGATTCCATTAATATTTGTAATGTAAGCTGGTGTTCTTTATCCCAGGCGTGTTCTGCAATACCTAATCTCGTTGTTTCCACTTTTTACATATGAATTTTATGTTTTTTAATTCTAACTTCTAATGGTCGCTTGGTTTCTCCCATATACATTTCATCACACTCACATGGAACTTTTTAAACACATTCTTTCTTATCGATAGTTTTTGATTTTGTTTTTGTTAATTGAGCTCAGAGTGTATTTTCTGATTTAAAGGCTGTTTTTATATTTTAATTGCTAGCAATTTGTTTCATTTTCTTCGAGGTTCTCTTAATGTACGGAAGTCTAAAGAAAGAATGTGTTTCTTGCTGTCCAGTGGTCGTTATTCTGTTGTAAATCAGATATATTGTTTACTACCTCTTTCTCCAATGAATTGGCATTATTGCATATAGATATAGCGCGATTATAAAGGTTACGAACAATTCCCCATGTTACAACAGAATGATTAGAGCTATGGTCAAAATATTATTTAGTATATGTTGGCTTCCTGTATAACGAAGTTTTAATAGTTTCGTTTAAACGGTTCACCATGACATCTAGGAAGGGCAATTGATCATTGAGAAGTTAGGATTAAAGAACTCATAAAATTTTTATAAAAAAAATTTAACCGACTTCTAAAAGTGCTCTAAAAAATAAAAAATAACTATAAATTACCATATAAAGTTGAAATTTTTGAGGTCGGCGCCAAAATAATACGTGACAGAATGTAATTCGCATAAACAGAATAAAAACACTTGATTTGTAATTGCTTTCTTATCATGTTGTATATATTAGTAGTTATTTATTTCATCGAAAAATAATTTGGCATCGACTTCAAAAATTTCAATTTTATATAAAAATTCGTAGTTATTTTATAGTTTTTAGGGCACTTTCAGAAATCAGTTCAATTTTTTTTTATAAAAATTTTATTTTTCGATTTTCAGTTTTGAATGCATTATGATATCCATAAATTATTTCAACTAAATACTAATCGAGATTAGTGTACCTCATAGTGACTTCAAGGTGACAAAGAAGTACCCATTTTATAAAAAGTTGTAGATCACTCTTAAATGAAACACTAAAACTTCTTTGATTCTTAGAGGTCTCCCAATACCAATGAAATTGTGTCAACCAGATATTTAGTCTTTCAAAGTAAATATCTTAAATTTCAAATTAATTTTAGATTGGTAATATAGGTCACAAAACCTTCCAATATCTATATCTAAATTACCTGAGACGTAAATTTCTTAGCCTAATATATTTTACACTGCATATTGAGTTTGTATACGCCCCAAGAACCCCGCAATATCAATATAAGACAAAATCGGAAAATGTTGAATTTTCAGTTCCTCATATTGCATCTTATCAACTTAATAGCATATTCGCAATACATGACCCCGAAAACCTCCTAATAGCAAATCTGAAAAAATTAAAATAAGGTAAAATGTTCAACCCACCATATTGAATTTCAAAGAAATAATTTTAACGTCTTAATCTAATTTAAATCAAAACCCTTCAAAGCCCCTTAGTACCAATTTTGGAGGAAATCCGGAAATTTAAATTTCTATATCCTCATATTGCATCGGATATATTAGATTTCCTTAAAATAATTTTATATTCGCTAATTACATCCTCAAAAATAATTAAGTCCTATCCCAAAAATCATGAAAAATACTTTTAAATTCATAATTGACACCCTATAACTCAGTTTTGGAGAAAATCGAAGAATGTAAAATTTTCAGGACGCCATATTGAATCCACCAGATTCATTTTATCAAAAAATACTTTAAATTCGTAATTAACACTAACAAAAATCCCCCAATACTGATTTTAAACAAAATTGAGAGATGTAGCATTTTGGTCCGCCATATTGGATACGTCATATTTAATTTTTTTTTTAATAATTTCAGATTCGTTATGTGCAACACCAAAAACTCCCCCATACTCATTTTGGAGAAAATCGGATAAAACTGACTTTTTGGTTCGCCATATTGGATCCACCATATTGAATTTTTGAAAAATAATTTTAAACTCGTTATATGCGACCCCGAAAACTCCCCCGAACCAATTTTGGAGAAAATCGGACAATATGGAATTTTTTTGTCCGCCATATTGGATCCACAATAATGAGTTTTTTAAAAATATCTTGGATTCGTCTTGTGCGACCCCGAGAATTCCCTCACACCAATTTTGGAGAAAATTGGACAAAATTAAATTTTTTTGTGCGTTATATGGAATCCGCCATATTGTATTTTTTAAAAATAATTTCATATTCGTTGTGTACGACCCCAAAAATTCTCACACACCAATATTGGACAAAACTAATTTTTTTTGCCCCAATTTCTTCCAAAAAATATGGGATCACCGCAGCAACTTCCTGCACATAACGTAAAAATTTCATTCAAATCGGCGACGCCGTTCCGGAGTAATCGGTGTACATACATAAAAAAAATAGATAATCGACGAATTGAGAACCTCCTTCTTTTAGAAGTCGGTTAAAAACTCATACACAAGTTAAGGAAACGTCAAGATCAGGTATTGCAGAACACATCTTGGATGAATAACACCATATAAAATAATTTGAAGTTGTAGCAATATATATGGAAACCAATATGAAATAAAATTTTTATAAAAAAAAAATTGAACCGGCTTCTAAAAGTGCGCTAAAAAGTGAAAAATAACTATAAATTTTTGTATGAAATTGAAATTTTTGAAGTCGGCTCCAAACTAACATCTAATAAAATGTGAACTTTCTTATCATAATTTGTATATATTAGTAGTTATTTACTTCATTTAGAAATAATTTGGCGCCGTCTTCAAAAATTTCAATTTCATATAAAAATTTTTAGTTATTTTCACTTTTTAGCGCACTTTTAGAAGTCGGTTCAATCTTTTTTATAAAAATTTTATTTTTCGATTTTTAGTTTTGAATTCATTATGATATTCATAAATTATTTGAACTAAGTACTAATCGAGATTAGTGTACCTCGCAGTGACTCCAAGGTGGCAAAAAATTACCCATTTTATCCAAAGTTCTAAGTCACCCTAAAATGAACCACTAAAAATTCTTTGATACTTAGAGTTCTCCAAATACCAGTGAAATTCTGTCAAACTATTAGTTTGTCATAGTAAATCCACTATCTTAAATTTCAAATTAATTTTAGATTGTTAATATAGACCCCAAAACCTTCCAATATCGATATTTAAAGTACTTAAGACGTAAATTTCTTAGCTCAATATATTTTATATTATTGAGTTTGTATAAGCCCCAAGAATCCCGCAACATCAATTTTAGACAAAATTGGAAAATGTAAAATTTACAGTCCTTCATATTGTATGTCATGAATTTAATAGTTGTAAAAAGTTAACTTTATATTCGTAATAAAATACCCCAAAAACCCCCTAAAACGATTCAGTCCGACTTGTGAACAAAATCGGAAAACGTAAAATCTTTAGTCAGCTATATTGGATTCATTATATTGAATCCTGAAAAAATACTTCTAAATTCATAATTTACACCCTCAAGAATCCTTATATCAGTTTTGGAGAAAATCGAAAAATGTCAAATTTTCAGGACGCCATATTGAATCCGCCAGATTGAGTTTTTCAAAAAATATTCTAAATTCGTAATTAGCCTAACAAAAATCCCCCAATACTGATTTTAGACAAAATCGAAAGGTGTGGAACTTTTAAACCGCTATCTTGGATCCGCCATATTTAATTTTTTTAAAAATAATTTCAGATTGGTAATGCGTGGTCCCAAAAACTCCCTCATATCAATTTTGACAAAAATCAGACAAAACTAATTTGTTATTCGCCATATTGTTATGCCATATTTAATTTTTTTTAAATAATTTTAAATTTATTATGTGCGACCTCGAAAATTCTCCCGTACCAATTTTGGAGAAAATTGGACAAAATTGATCTTTTCTCCGCCATATTGGATCCGCCATATTTAATTTTTTTAAAATATTTGAGATTAGTTGTGTACGACTCCCAAAAACTCCCCCGTACCAATTTTGGAGAAAATCGGGGAAAATTAATTTTTTTGGCCGCCGTGTTGTCAGCGCCATCTTGGAATTTACTTCACCAATTTCATCCAAAAAAATATGGGACCACCGCAGCAACTTCCTGAATATAACGTAAGAAATTTCATTCAAATCGCTGCCACCATTCCGGAGTAACCGGTGTACATACATAAAAAAAAAACATACATACTCGACGAATTGAGAACCTCCTTCTTTTAGAAGTCGGTTAAAAAGGAAAATTTATGGAAGCAGCTTACATTAAAAACAATAATGGAATCTTCAATAAACCTAGTATTGAGATACCTAACCTTCGGGAACAATTACTTTGTAACATCAAATCGTTGAAGTGTTTACAGTGTAGTGAAACTTTGTGCTTCAATGGACACAGTCCCTATATAAGCTCGTTGTCTTAATACGAAACATTCAGTTTATACTTGATAACAATTAGATATACAACCTAATCGAAACGTCGTAAAAATAAGTAAAAATAAAGACAATGCAAGTCCGACAAACTCATTTTAATTAATCTCAACAGCTGTATTTCAAAAATATGTTACCAATTTGAATATTTGTCTGGAGTTTCGCAAATACAGATTAGCAAAGAAATGTTAACACAATTTCGACCTACTCTGTATGCATATGCCCGCCGCTGCTTTGCTCTGCCGTTTTAGGGGCAATAGGTCTGGAAATGCGTTAGCACTGAAATAGTGATTTGTGCCCTGTCAAATTAGGGTTTGGAGATAAGAGGGGTAACAAAAAGATTTGTACCCTTATAAGCCAAAAGTCGTAAAATCGTAGATATAGGTAGTATACATAAATTACAATTTCAGTGGGTAAATGTGACACAAAGTTACTTATAAAGAATGGAACATCTTTTCTTTCTACCAGTGTGCATTGGAAAGTAACACTTGAAAACCGTATTTCAAATAGTATTGTTTAGTAGATGAATTTCAACTACGTTATGGTTTTATCAATCTTTTATCGGGTCAGTATTAAAATCTTTCAATAAGATAAGATAAGATAAGATCATTTATTAATGTCAATGCACAAAACGTACTTACACAAGTCAATTAATAAAAATAGTATACAATCAAATAGCTTAAGTACTAATAAAACTAGTGTGTGTATAAAAATTAAAATGTGTACCAGTAAAAAATACAAGAAACATATTGGTTACCAAGGCAAAGTAGCAACAGATATGCTTGCTTAAACAATATAAACGATTAAATGAAAAGAACAGAAACAACACTAGATTAATTAACATATTATTTAAAAGTTATAATTTATAAATTCCTCAGTGGAATAAAAGGCATTTTGGACAAGAACTTGTTTTATTTTATATTTAAAATTTAAATAGGGTAGATCTTGTAATTCTAGGGGAATTTTATTAAAAAGTTTGATACCCCAATATCTCGGGCCACTCCGACACCTCTCCACACGTTGGCACATAGGCACTAATCTATCCTTAAATCTAGTGTTATAGTCATGCAGCTCTGCATGAATTCCATAAACATGCCTATTCTTATGAATATAAAGCAGATTCTCAAGTATATACAAAGAAGGGATGGTTAGTATACCAAGAGCCCCGAAGGCCTCCCTACAGCAGTCCCTATAGTTAAGACCCGACAAAGCCCTGATAGCCCTTCTCTGTATTTTAAATACTCGAGATACCTGGGGTGCATTCCCCAAGTCAATATGGAATAGGGCACGACTGGATGAAAAAGTCCAAATTATGTTGTTCTTAATACAGACCTTGAGGCACTTTCTGCTAAAGAACGAAAAGCATATAAAGCAGTATTAAGCTTTTTAACTACTTTCTGGATATGGCTGTGCCAACGAAGCCCCTCATCCATCTGCAGCCCCAAAAACTTGACATTTGGTTTCTCATTTACCTCCTCTATATTTCTGAGTGAGAAGACCATTTTATTGGTTTTGCCTTTATTGAGAAGTAGTCTGTTTGCACAAAACCACTCCTCAATATTTCTCTGCACCCTATCGACCTCTCACAAAGTATTTTTTAGCAAATTTGTCGATACAGCAACCGTGGTGTCGTCCGCAAACAAGGTGAACTTTGCTGTTGGTTCAACAAGGGCTAAATTATTGATATAGATCAAAAATAGGATGGGTCCCAAGACAGATCCCTGTGGAACACCTATGTTAAGCTCACCCTGTCCAGACGACACCCCGGCAACCCTAACAATCTACATCCTATTCTTCAGATATGATTCCAAGAAAGAAACACTTGCATTAGAAAAATTGTATTTTTTGAGTTTTTGAAGAAGTATTTGATGCGTAACACAGTCAAATGCCCTACTTAAATCACAAAATGAAGCACCCGTATACTCCATTTTGTTAAAGGCAATAAGATTTGTTGTGGTGAGAGATCACCATAATACTATTTTTAACCGACTTCTAAAAGAAGGAGGTTCTCAATTCGTCGACTATGTATTTTTTTTTTATGTATGTACACCGATTACTCCGGAACGGCGGCACCGATTTGAATGAAATTTTTTACGTTATGTAAAGAAAGTTGCTGCAGTAGTCTCATATTTTTTTAAATAAAATTGGTGCAGTAAAATCCAAGATGGCGCTTACAATATGGCGGCCAAAAAAATTAATTTTGTTCGATTATCTCCAAAATTGGTATGGAGGAATTTTTGGAATTTTACCCAACGAATCTGAAATTATTTTTTAAAAATTCAAAATGGCGGATCCAATATGGCGGACAAAAAAAATTTAATTTAGTCCGATTTTCTCCGAAATTGGTATGGGGGAATTTTAGAGGTTGCACATAACGAATCTGATATTATTTTTAAAAAATTCAATATGGCTGATCCAATAAGGCGGCCGAAAAAATCAATTTTGTCCGATTTTTACCAAAATTGATAAGGAGGAGTTTAGGGGATCGCATATGACGAATCTAAAATAATTTTTAAAAAATTCAATATGGCGGATCCAATATGGCGGACCAAAAATCAAACTTGTCCGATTTTCTTCAGAATTAGTACGGGGGAGTTTTCGGAGTCGCATATGACGAATCTAAAATAATTTTTAAAAAATTCAATATGGCGGATCCAATATGGCCGACAAAGAATTAATTTTGTCCGATTTTCTCCAAAATTGGTACGGGGGAGTTTTCGGGGTCGCATATGACGAATCTAAAATAATTTTTAAAAAATTCAATTTGGCGGATCCAATATGGCCGACAAAAAAATCGTTTTTATCCGATTTTCACCAAAATTGGTACGGGGGAGTTTTCGGAGTCGCATATGACGAATCTAAAATAATTTTTAAAAAATTCAATATGGCGGATCCAATATGGCGGACCAAAAATCAAACTTGTCCGATTTTCTTCAAAATTGGTACAAGGGAGTTTTCGTAGTCGCATATGACGAATCTAAAATAATTTTTAAAAAATTCAATATGGCGGATCCAATATGGCCGACAAAGAATTAATTTTGTCCTATTTTCTCCAAAATTGGTATGGGGAAGTTTTTGGGGCCTCACATAAAGCATCTGAAATTATTTTTAAAAACTTAATATGGCGGATTCCATATGGCGGACAAAAAAAATCAATTTTGTCCGATTTTCACCAAAAATGGTACGGGAGAGTTTTCGGGGTCACACATGACGAATCTAAATTATTTTTAAAAAATTCAATATGGCGTATCCAATATGGTGAATAAAAAATTAATTTATTTTCTTTAAAAATCGATACTGGAAGGTTTTGGAGCCTATATTACCAATCTAAAATTAATTTGAAATTTAAGATAGTGGATTTTCTATGACAGACTAAATATTCGTTTGACCAAAATTGATTGGTATTTGGAAAACTCTAAGAACTAAAGAATTTTTAGTGGTTCATTTAAGGGTGATTTACAACTTTGGACAAAATGGGTACATTTTTGCCAGTTTGGAGTCATTGCGAGGTACACTAATCTCGATTAGTACTTAGTTCAAATAATTTATGAATATCATAATGAATTCTAAAACTAAAAATAGAAAAATAAAATTTTTATAAAAAAATTGAACCGACTTCTAAAAGTGCGCTAAAAAGTGAGAAATAACCATAAATTTTTATATGAATTGAACTTTTTGAAGTAGGCGCCAAATTATTTGTACATGAAATAAATAACTACTAATATATACAAGTTATGGTAAAAAAGCAATTACAAATAAAGTATTTTTAATCTGTTTATGCAAACCACATTTTGTCAGGTATTAGTTTGGCGCCGACTTCAAAAAGTTCAATTTCATATAAAAATTTATAGTTATTTTTCCGTTTTTAGCGCACTACTAGAAGTCGGTTCAATTTTTTTATAAAAATTTTATGTAAGTATTGAATATATTTCTCTCAATTAGTAGATCAAAACAACAATCGAAAAGGCCAAGATCGGACTCAACTAAAATGAATAGAATTTTTAAAAATCTCACAATAGCGAGAGAAATATGGCGTTTGTTATACCTTATGTTCTCAATTTTACTTCATGATGTATATCTATTGACCCTGAGGTAGGCTATAAGTAAAAGGGTCTTGCAGATGTATCTATACTGCAAAATATTTAAAGTGTCATGGACATATCATCTCACAAACGAAAAAATGACTAAAATGTGGTTTTCGGACTTGCATTGTATTTATTTTTGTTTATTTTCTTGAAGTCTCGATTATATTGTATCTTTAATCGTTGTGAAGTATAAACTGAATATTTTGTTTAAGACTACGACCTTATGTAGAGACTGTGTCCATTGAATGACAAAGTTTTGCTTCACTATACACATTTCAATGATTTGATGTTACAAAGTAGTGAGTACCAAAGATTAGATATCTCAACACTGGGTTTACTGAAGATTCGATAATTAATTTTAACATAAGCTGCTTCTATAAATATTATTTTTTTTTTTCGTGTTAGGTTCCATATATATTGCCGCAGCTTCAGATCGTTTTATATGGATTTATTCATCCCGGGCGTGTTCTGCAATATCTGGTTTCGACAGTGGTCGCTTGGTTTCTCCAATATACATTTCACCACACATGGAACTTTGTAAACACATTCTTTCTTATTGGCAGTTTTTGGTTTTGTTTTTGTTAAATGAGCTTTAAGTATATTTCCTAAATTAAAGGCTATTTTTATATTATACCTGCTGACCATTCATCATATTTTCTTCGAGATGTCTTAATGTACGGAATTATGAAGCAGGAATGTGTTCCTTGCTGTCCAGTGTTCCTTGTTCTAAAATTGTTTATAAAATCATCAATTAATTTTCAAGGATAAACATTCTGTTGCAAATCGGATTTAATGATTGCTACCTCTTTTTCCAATGAATCGGCATTATTGCATATATATATATATATATATATATATATATATATATATATATATATATATATATATATATATATATAGCGCGATTATAGAAGTTACGTCTTGTTACAACAGAATGATTAAAACTGTGGTTAAGATATTGTCTAGTATGTATTCGCTTCCTGTATACTGAAGTTTTAATGGTTTCGTTTGAACGGTTTACCATAATATTTAGCTTTTTTCATGGTAAATTTAACTGTAAGTAGAATGGTGTTTAGATGTTTCAAGAAATGATGGTGTCACCGACATACTCAAATAGACTTTCAGTTTTACTCTTGATGTTTCTATTGCATGAGTTTCGAAAAACCATTCCATATATTTATCTATCTATCTATCTATCTATCTATCTATATATATATATATATATATATATATATATATATATATATATATATATATATATATATATATTTATATTGGCGACGACTGGAGAGAGTGAGGGAACCATCGGAAGCCCGTCGTCTTGAACGTAGAAGTTATCCTTTACTTGAAAGTAAGCACTATGCAAGCAACACTTCAAGAGGTCCATAACCCCGGCATGTGGTAACGTGGTTCGATCTGATGATGTATGATTTGAAAGTCTAGTTTTGATTATGTTTAGTGATTTCCCTAATCTAATATTAATATACAGATTTTCTACATCAAAACTTATTGTCTGTCATCTAGCTCTAGATTCTTGCTATTAATAATGTATACGAGATATGTGGAATTTTTAACATATCTGTTCTTCTTACCTTTAGAAGGTAAGTACGATTTTTAAAAGAAACTTCTCCAGTACCCTTGTTGGAGATCCTGTGGAGCTGGTGGTTTGTCTCAATGGTATGTTCGTTTTATAAATTTTCGGTAGTCCGTAAAGATGTGGTGGCTTACTGTAGTGTAATGTGAGCGGCGATCGTAGGTTGTCAGGTATATGGTCTTCGTATTTTCTTATTGTTCTATAGATTTTTTGACTTTACAGATTTAGTGGGATCACGAGCCAGTGATCCAGGATATATCCGACTTTTTGGTATTATGTTACGACGTCCATGATCACTGTTACATTTTCGTTGTCTGCTGCTAGAATCTTTCTGGATTCATCCTTACAAAGTTTTTTTAAGTCTGGTGTTTCTAACTTGGAGAGATTTTGAATGGCCTTTTTCTTGTTTTCTAAGATTGATTTTATTTTCTTCATAGACTCGTCGAAATAATTTTTGTCTAGTTATATGGATTCTACAGAGCTTATGATGTCCCAAACTGGTATGCTTTTAGGTGTTACTGCGAAATTCAGCCAATTGCTTAATAGTTGTTCTGCTGCTGCTGCTGAGAGTATTCTTGAAGATAAGTTTATGATGGTTTTTCTTGAAGTTGTTTCATAAAAATAATTATGAAATTTTCAGTAAACTCAGTGATGAGATACCTAATCTTTGGCAATGACTACTTTATGACATTAAATCATTGAACTGTGGTCCCAAGATAAGCTCGTAGCCTTAAGACAAAACATTCAATTTATATTTGATAACGATAAACACCGAATCGAAATGCCTTAAAAATAAATAAAAATAAAGACTATGCAACAAAGATAAAAACATCCACATTTTAGTCAATCTTCAACATTGTTTACAACCTTCAAACAAACGAAAAGATATTCCAAAGAGTAAATATCTACTGTACCAGCTGATATTGCAGGGAAACTTATTTAGAAAAGGATTGATATTTTTAAAGGACTTCTGATAGTTGATTTTTTTGAGTTCCATTCATTCAACGCAGCCGGTATGAAGGTAATGATAGCCAACATGATTGCTAGATATCAAAGAGGATTTCTCTTTCTCTATTGTATTAACCTCATGACTTAGGATCGTGATTTTGTATTTTTACTTAATTATTTAGTCTGTTGTATCCACTTTTAGATATGAGTCTTCTATTTTTTCCTCCATCAATCCCTATTCTAAACCTTTTGCACCATGTTGGACCGATGTCTCTTTTTATGACATCTTCCCTGTTTTCTCTTATATTCTCATGATCGTCATTCTGGTATAATCCTATTCCATCTGTGATTTCCTGTTTTCTCTTATACTCCTATGATCGTCATTCTATTATAATGTTAATCCATCTGTCATTCTCCTGTCAAGAATATTCTACAAATATCAACTTCAAAGTTGTTGGTAATTCTACTAAATCTTCTACTTTTGTTACGTCTCGGATCGATTAAGTACGTTATCAGCTGTGCGCGCCACTTCAGGGACTACCACGTTGAAGTTAATTTATTATTATCGATAGAGATCATATATACTCAAATCAGCATTCGAACAGACAGAATAATGAAGACACACACTAATTACATACTTATAATTTAAATTGAAATGATTTTAGTCTATTCTGTTAACAGTCCTATTTCTCCAATGTGTAGGAAAATGAATTCAGTTCCTACCCAGATTGACGTTTTTCATTTGCCAGTTAATATCTTTAAACTAAAAATTTTACAATTCTTGAAAAACTAGTTAATATTGTCAATTGTCAATACACTTTAATGCATACTTAGATTTGTAAGTTTTTTAATTCTGACTGTTTTAAATAGTTTTTGTATTTTTTATTTTTATTGAAATGGATTGTATTTATTTGATCCGTTAATATACATGATTTACAAGCCAAACGGCTTCGCACTCCCTCCAGGGATTATTCACTCATACCAGGCATACAAAGACGCCAAAAGTATGAAGCTCTGTGGGAACCCTTTCCATGTTATCGGGTCCTAGGTGACGTTGTCTGCTGCATTTCCCATGAATTTTCGGACGGTTCGCGCGGTTGCTAGGAGAATTGCTTTCTGCATCGGTTTATAAAGATGCTCACTAAGGCCCAGTCCCTTGATGTTCTGCAGGAGGTTCTTCGGTATCACTCCAGTTGTTGACAGTATTATGGGAATCGTTTGGACGCTGTTCATTGCCCACTGTCTTCGGATTTGGACCTCCAGATCTCTGTATTTGGCGATCTTCTCGTTATATTTTGGCCTTAGGTTGTTGTTGTTAGGCACCGCAATGTCGATTAGTGTAGTTCGCCTAGAAATTTTATCTATTAGTATAATGTCTGGTCTATTATGAGCTACTGTTTGATCCGTCAGAACCGTTCGGCCCCAATATAACTTGAACTGGTTGTTTTCAAGAATAGGCTCCGGATTGTACTTGTAATAAGGCACTTTTCCTACCTGTAATAGGTTTAACTTTTCTGCTAACTCTTGGTGAAGTATCTTAGCGGCTGAGTCGTGTCTTTCCTTATACTCGGTTGCGGCAAACGCTTGGCATCCTCCAGTTATGTGCTGAATTGTCTCCGATGTTCGACAGCCATATCTGTATTGGTCATTTTCTATTGAGGGGTCTCTAATGATGAACTTCCGATAGTTCTTCGTCGGAATAACCTGGTCTTGGATAGCTAACAAGAAGCCCTCCGTTTCCGGAAACATCTGTCCTGAAATCAACCAGTAGTTCGACGCTGAGTTGTCGACATTGTCCTGATTGACCTCATTTGGATGCCGTCCATGAAGTGGCTTCCGTAGCCAGGTTTGCAACTTCTCTTGGTCTGTTTGGTGGTGAGAAGTAATATCTTGTTCCCTCAACTGTAACGGTGTTGAATCATCTGCCTCGCATATTGCTCGATGTAGTGTGGAAGAGTCCGCCAACCTGTGAAAATATGAACGTAAGTTTATTATTTGTTGGTCGAGCTGCTTACCAATATCCACCAATCCTCCTCCTCCTTGGTGTCTTGGAAGCATTGTACGTTCAACAGCACTCCGAGGGTGATGTTTTTGTGCTTTTGTTAGAAGTGTCCTTATTTTTCTTTGCAGGTTCTGGATGTCCGTCCTGCTCCACTTTACAATTCCAAAAGAGTAGCTCAGCGCAGAGCAAGCATACATGTTGAGCGCCTTAAACAAATTTCTACTATTTAAATTAGTTCTTAATACCCGCCTTACCCTCCTGACAAATTCGGCTGTCAATTCGGCCTTCATAGTGCCATGATCAATTCTTTTAGCCTGTTTCATACCTAGATATTTGTATGTTTGGTCTGCTTCCATTGCAGCTATAGTTTCACCGTTCTGCATTTCGAAAGCCCCCGGTTGTATCTTCCCTTTAACGATGTTCAAAATACGGCACTTGTCAAGTCCAAATTGCATTCCGATATCCCCGGAGAACTCCTCTACAATTTTAAGCATTTGTTCCAGCTGGCTTCTGGTAGCAGCCATCAGTTTAAGATCATCCATGTATAGAAGATGATTCACTCTGACTATCTCTTCGTTGTTGTTTCTAACACTAAAGCCGTGTCTGGTGGAGTTCAAACGGCGTGATAGTGGGTTCATTGCGAGGCAGAACCACAATGGGCTAAGTGAATCGCCTTGAAATATTCCTCTTCGTATCGGAATGGTGTTAGTTTCGATGGTATCGCTGGATGGCACTTGCAATTGGATCCTAGTTCTCCAGGTTAACATGATGCGTTCTAAAAAGGAAACAAAATTATTGTCGACCCTGTACATTCTTAATATAGTTTTGAGCCACTCATGTGGTACTGAGTCGAAGGCCTTCTTATAATCCACGTAGGCAGCAAAGAGGTTTCTTCGGTTGGTACAGGCTTGGTTACATATGACAGAGTCAACAACCAATTGTTCCTTGCATCCCATTGCTCCCCTCGTACATCCTTTCTGTTGAATTGCAATGATATTATTTTGCTCACAATGTGCATAGATGCGTTGGGTCAGGCAGGAGGTGATCACCTTATACAGTGTGGGTAGGCAGGTGATTGGCCTATACTTAGCTGGGTCATGTGTGTTGTGTTGGTCCTTTGGTAGGAGGTACGTAATACCTTCGGTCAAGAACAATGGCATTTTTGCTGGGTTAAGAAAAACATCATTAATAAGATTAGCCAGCTGATGGTGCATACACCAGAACTTTTTGAGCCAGTAGTTCTGGATCCCGTCGAGACCTGGAGCTTTCCAGTTATGGGATTCCTTGATTATTCTTGAAATTTCCTCGGTGGTAAATGGCTCAAACTGCATCTGGCTGTAATCTTGGCAGATTTGGTGTTCTTCATTGATCCAGCCAGCTGCGATGTTACAATCGGCTGGTGTGGAAAGTTGGTTTCCCCAGAACTCTTCTACCTGCTCTCTATTGGGATATCTATTATCTGCCATATTAGGTGGAGAGTTTAGCTTACGGTAGAAAGTCTTTTCTGATCGTTGGAAGAGCGCATTGTCTCGTTTTCGGTTATTACTGGTCTTGTACCTCTTTAGCCGTCCTGCAATAACAGAGAGCTTCTGTTTCAGCGAGTCAAGGCACTGCTGAGCAGTAACATTCGCTGGATCTTGTTGCGAATGATATCGGACACGATTCATGATTTCTTCAACTCGCCTTTGCAGTCGACTAGTTCTCGTGCCCCTGATGTACTCCGTCAGCTGTCCTATATCTATTCGAAGATTTTCAATTTTCTTGTTTAGGCGTCTTTCCCATGGTGGTATGTTGGGTTCTGTCCTTGCTGATCAACGCTCTGTTTTGACTTTAATTTCTAGAGCTTTCTAGAGCTTTTATTATTATTATTTTACTAGCTATTTCTCGACTGATTTATATGATTAATAAATTATACTGCTGACGTAAATAAAAATGCTACATGCTATCCAGGCAAGTCTAGTATATCTTATAGTTTCTGCTGTTTGATTTTCTTTGCAAAGTTTTTTAATTCATCTGAGGTATATGTAATGTTCCACCTGAAAAATTGTTTCTTATTCCAGCGGTGATTTATTTTTTTGTATTTGTCACCGATTTAGTTCTAGCGTAATTCATCTGGAATATTAAATTTTAGGTTTCTTCCTTTACTTCTTTGAGAATCTGTTCTATTTATTCTTTATTATCAGATGTCAGTAATATGTCATCCACTTATCGAAGTTATTCAAACGTTGGTCATTTATTCTTACGTTGGTCTAACTACAGTTCAATCTTTTAAATACGTCTCCTAGCTCATTATGATAGTGTCTCCTTGTGTTTTTTTTGCTGTTCTAGTATTTACACGGTAACCTTATCCTTATAGTACCGTAAATGTTAAGTATATCGAGAGGTAATCAACTTTACTGTTGTTTAAATAGTCCTTTACTGTCCAATATTTAACCTTGTCAAAAGCCTTTTCACAATCTACAAATATCAAAAATAAAGGAACTTGATATTCGTTAGCCCATTCGACCTAAATTTTAAAAATTAACAGATGCTCGCAGGTGCTGAATCCTTTTTAACTCTTGCCTGTTCTTGCGCTTTCATTCGTGATGTCAATCCATTTTTTTTCATTTTTGTCAGTAACTTATACAATATTTTTAATAATGTAATAAAACAATCCTTCTTTAATTCCGATTTATCTCCTTTCTGGTAGAGTAGGATTATTATTGCTTTATTTTAGTCGGCAGGAATTTTTTTTCTGTAATTATTTTATTTGTGAGGATATGCATAACATCCATTATTATTTTGTCTCAATTTTTCAAAATTCTTTTGTAATTCAATTTCGACCAGATACTTTGCTTTTTATCTTTCTCTTAGGGCTCTCCTTAATTCTGATTTGCTTATTTTAGGTAAAGAGTTGACGTTTTTATTTTTGTGTTTAATTTAGCTTTTATTTTGTTTGTTAATTTTTTTTCTTATGTTCATAATAATATACACTTCTAGCCCAGTGACGTTTTTAATACTGTATATTTTCTAGTTTCATACTTTTACTTGTTTCAATAATATTTTCCATTTGTATTTTTCTTCGTCACTCTTTCATGCGTTTAATCAATTGTTTTCCTTTTGTTCTGTTTCACAACTCTTATTTTTTGTATCATTTTCTTGGGATAATTGAAGTTGTTTTGTTTTATTCTTCGTTGCTATTTTTTTCCCTGTCTTTCTTATTGGGTATGTTAGCAGTTAATTTATTTAATCTATGGTCAGACACCGTTTTTTTTTAATTATGTAGCATTTTTGTACCAATTTATCTCCATTTATTTTTTATTATCTTTTCGAAGTCAATCTGTCCTTTTATGTTCGTTTGAACTTTAAATTTGACAGAAAACTTCGTTTTTATTAACCTGTAGTCACTAAGAGAGTTGGTCTTGTATGGATTGGATTATTTCATTCCATTCTTCTCAACTATCGATATTTTTAAGGAATTTTTAAAACGATAATTATTGAATTTTTTAATCTGATATGGTCATCGTAGTCGTGATGATCTCTTAATCTATATATGTCCTGATACCTAGGCAGGAACAGTTAGCCTCGTAAGACTTGTTTCCTCGTTTGTTTGAAGGTTGTAGACAATGTTGAAGAATGACTAAAAACTGGTCGGACTTGCATTGTCTTTATTTTTATTTTTCGACGTTTCGATTAGATTGTATCTCTAATCGTTATCAAGTATAAACTGAATGTTTTGTCTTAAGACTACGTGCTTATATAGGGACTGTGTCCATTGAAGTGCAATGTTTCGCTTCACTGTACACACTTCAATGATTTGATGTTACAAAGTAGTGGTTGCCAAAGATCACGTATCTCAACACTCGGTTTACTGAAAATTCCATTATTGTTTTTAATGTCGCCTATATATATATATATATATATATATATATATATATATATATATATATATATATATATATATATACGGAATGATCGAAACTCATGCCATAGAAACGGCAACAGTAAAACCGAAAGTCTGGTTGAGATATTTCGATGATACTTTCATCGTATGGAAGGGCAATGATCAAGAACTTAATGATTTCCTGAAACATCTGAATACCATTCGACCTACAATTAAGTTTACCATGGAAAAAGAGGTAAATGATCCATTGCCCTTCCTAGATGTCACAGTGAACCGTTCAAATGAAACTATTAAAACTTCAGTATACAGAAAGCCAACATATACTGGACAATATCTTAATCATAGTTCTAATCATTCTGTTGTAACAAAACGAGGAATTATACGCAACCTCTATAATCGCGCTATATTTATATGCAATAATGCAATCATTGGAAAAAGAGGTAGCAAATATTAAATCCGATTTACAACAGGATGGTTATCCTTTAAAACTAATTGACGATGTTATAAATAATTTTAGAACAACGAACACTGGACAGCAAGAAACACATTCCTTCTTTACAATTCCGTACATTAAGGGAACGTCGGAGAAAATAAGATGAATTGCCAGTAGTTATAATATAAAAACAGCCTTTAAATCAAGAAATATCCTTAGAGCTCATTTAACAAAAACAAAACCTAAAACTACCGATAAGAAAGAATGTGTGTTCAAAGTTCCATGTGAGTGTGGTGAAATGTATATTGGAGAAACCAAACGACCGCTAGAAGTTAGAATTAAGGAACATAAAACTCATACACAAAAAGGGGAAACGTCGAGATCAGGTATTGCAGAACACTCCTGGAATAAACAACACCATATAAAATGGTCTGAAGCTGCGGCAA
Organism: Diaprepes abbreviatus; assembly: GCA_034092305.1. Lineage (NCBI taxonomy): Eukaryota > Metazoa > Arthropoda > Insecta > Coleoptera > Curculionidae > Diaprepes > Diaprepes abbreviatus. The sequence goes on from JASJET010000106.1 coordinate 2,806,803, forward strand.
TATATATGGAAACCAATATGAAAAAAAGAAAATTTATAGAAGCAGCATACATTAAAAACAATAATGGAATCTTCAGTAAACCGAGTGTTGAGATGCGTAATTTTGGCAACCACTACTTTGTAACATCAAATCATTGAGGTGTGTAGAGTGAAACGAAACGTTGCACTTTAATAGACACAGTCCCTGTATAAGCTCATAGTCTTAAGACAAAAGATTCAGTTTATACTTGATAACGATTAGAGATACGATCTAATCGAAATGTCGTAAAAATAAAAATAAAGACAATGCAAGTCCGACCAGTTTTTAGTCATTGTTTCCTCGTGTCGCGCCACGTGACTAAAAATATGAAGAATTCGTTGTCGATACACAGTGGACAATTTATACGATATATGGTGTCCACCGTAGGCGCAGTAATTGTCATTTACGTCGCATCTCTAATTTCCTTTCGCTTTAGTGGAAAATCACAGTCAACATAAATTTAAATAGCATACGAATAAAGATTAATTCTGTTTTAATTACATTAGATAATGAGCAATTTCTCCAGATAGGAGCCAATCTGGTCATTGCTGACTTTTCCATAGTTTTTCTGCGTTTAATTTCAATGACACCACAGTTCTCATTATTGCCAACAGTGAGGCTGAGATAAAACAAGTCCTGCATTCTTTCCGGATGATACAGAAATCTACAGCAATTATTTTCTACAAGCACGATTTCGGTTTGTCTTCTATTTAATTCTATTCCAAGTTTTTTTTTAACTATTTCCAATGAATCTGTCATTTTTTCCTCACTGAATATTACAAAAGATTGTAAATGTCAAGACTGTATAACCTTAGCGAAAAATCGCTTCATAAGCTGTAATTAGTTCTGAGAGTTGTTTCTTCCGTTTCACTACCGGAATAAATTTGAACTGCAATAGATAATCCATGGTACCTAATAGAAAAATATGCAGTAGATGTTATAGTTTATGGTGATATTGCATACGGTAGCTATTGTACGAGGCAGTGTGATAGATCAGCAGTATAGTAAAGAAATTGTAAATCCCTATTTTTTTATTAAAACTTCGATACTTCTACATCCAATTTTCCGGCAGGTTCGTTGGTACTCTTATTTTGCACGTATTACTGTAAATCGTTTCGAAGAAGCCTAAGTTCATTTAACCGCCAAGAAAATCATATCTTTCTTCAATAGAATATGGAATATCAAAAGTCGAAAATTGTCTATAATTAGAACTAAGTCAATTCATCCACTACCACTGACTCCACCAAAGTGTCAATAATTCCTTGATGTCTATTTTTTGCGCCATTTAGTATATTTTGCTGTAAATTTTTTTGAAACATTTGATTTAAAATATGGTAAAATTGTAACTTAAAATTCCTTTCCAAAAATGAAACGTCTTTTCTTGAACTTTCGGAATCTTAATTATGTAAATTGTTAAGGAAACGTAAAGGAATTATTTGCTATGCTCATTTCCCTTTATCTCTAATTTTCCTTAATCGAAAAACAGATTTCGTACTCGAAAAACGCCTAAAAATATCGCTTTACCAATTCCCCCAGTTTCCATCATTTTCCTTTTAACGTCAAAAATATTTTGGGAGTGAAGGAAGTTTAAAAATTTGGTTTTAACAATTTTCTTTTCCAAATATAATTCTGCCCTCATTTCGGGACGTTAGACATTTCCGCATAAAATTGCCATATTTATTTTTCTTATTCCTTTTTTCTGTGTAATCCTTATAATTTGATAAATTTTTCACACTTCTTTCGACCACGTATTTTTAATAAATGCCTGTTTTAACGTCATTTCTTAAGTCTGCCTATTTTTCTTTCACCGTCATTATCTGGAAAACCTAAATTTGCGGGACCGAAATTCTTTGTTAAAGCCAGATATTACCCTTGAGCTGGAAACATTTTATTTGGAGTAAAAGTACAGCAAAGGCTTCTTGCAGAATTTTCCTTTAAACCTTATACTCTTGGTAGTATTGACGAAAAAGAATGTTGTTAACAATAGAAAACTTGGTTAGAAACTTAAATAGAAAGAAATTTTTAACTTTCAATAGCAGAAATTATCCTTGAATTCGAAATATTTTAATATGGTAAAGTATAAGAAAGGTACTTGTAGTAATACCGTTTAAAACTCTTTGAAAAATTGGCTTATGAGAACATTGTACTTCTTATGAAAGTTTAAGAGGCCAATCGAAGGAAATTTAATCTAAGGGAATATTTAAGGTTTTTACTTTAGATTTTTTATACTGATTTAGATTATCTAATTTTAATTAGTTTTTACATAATATATTACAACTCGGCAAACATTCTTTAAAACAAAATATGGAGTACGAAATCTTCCTTAATAGCAGTACCAACGATTCATAAAATTTCTATCTAATAACTCAAGATGCGACTCAAAATATCTCAACAGTTCTTGACCACTTCATCAACGTTCGAATAAGTTCTAACGAACTTTTTTAGGTTTTACTGTCTTTCATTTGACTTAGCAGCCTACAAGAATCCTGTTATTTTGCTGTTTCTTAAACATTGTAAATCTTGATCTCTTGAAAATAAGTTTGGTTGTCATTCAGAAATGAATTTTATAGCAACTTTTAAATAGCCTTGGGCTATTTTTAACTTGCTTCTAAAAGAAGGACATCCTCAATTCGTCGCGTATGTATTTTTTTTGTGTGTAGACCGATTACTCCGGAACGGCAGCACCGATTTGAATAAAATTTTTTACGTTATGTTCAGGAAGTTGCTGCGGTGGTCTCGTATTTTTTTGGACGAAATTGGTGCAGTAATATCCAAGATGGCGCTGACAATATGGGGACCAAAAAAAATAATTTTGTCTGATTTTCTCCAAAATTTATATAGGTGAATTTTTGGGGTCGTACGCAACGAATTTGAAATTATTTTTAAAAAATTCAATATGGTGGATCTAATATGGCGGACAAAAAAATTTAATTTTGTCTGATATTCTCCAAAATTGATGTGGGGGGAGTTTTCAGAGTCGCACATAATGGATCCAAAATATTTTTAAAAAAATTCAATATTGCGAATCCAATATGGCGGACAAATAATGAATTTTATCCGATTTTCTCCAAAATTGGTACGACGGAGTTTTCAGGGTCGTAGATAACTAATCTAAAATTATTTTTAAAAAATTCAATATGGCGGACGAAAAAATCAATTTTGTCCGATTTTCTTCAAAACTGGTAAGGGGAGTTTTCGGAGTCGCACATAACAAATCTGAAAATATTTTTAAAAAATCAATATGGCGGATCCAAGATGGCGAACTAAAAAAATTCTACATCTCCCGATTTTGTCTAAAATCCGTATTGGGATATTTTTGTTAGTGTTAAGTATAAATTTAAAATATTTTTTTGAAAAACTTAATCTGGCAGATTCAATATGGTGTCCGAAAAATTTTACATTTTTCAATTTTCTCCCAAACTGATATACGGGGTTCTTGAGGGTGTAAATTATGAATTTAAAAGTATTTTTTCAAGATTCAATATGGTTAATCAAAGATACCGGACCAAACATTTTACACTTTTCGATTTTGTTCAACGGTGGGACTGAATCGTTTTTGAGGATGTAAATAGCGAATATAAGTCTTGAAATTTAAAATTTCCGGATTTCATCCAAAATTGGTACTAGGGGGCTTTCAAGGGTTTAGATTTAGATTAGATGAAGACAAAATAATTTTTTTGAAATTCAGTATAGCGAATGCAATATGGTGGGTCGAAAATTTTACCTCATTCGCATTTTTTCAGATTTGGTATTAGAGGGTTTTCGGGGTCGTGTATTACGAATATGAAGTTAATTTTTTACAACTGTTAGGTTGATAAGATATAATATGAGGGACAGAAAATTTTACATATTCCGATTTTCTCTAAAATTGATATTGTGGGGTTCTTTAGGCGTTCAATATGCAGTATAAACATATCGAGCGAAGAAATTTACTTCTCAGGTTCTTTAAGTATGGAAAATTGATATTTTGCGGTTCTTGAGGCGTACACAACCTCAATATGCAGTATAAAATATATCGAGCTAAGAAATTTACATCTCACGTTCTTTAAATATCGATATTGGAAGGTTTTGGGGCCTATATTACCAATCTAAGATTAATTTGAAATTTAAGATAGCAGATTTACTATGACAGACTAAATATTTGTTTGACACAATTTCACTGGTATTTGAAAAACTCTAAGAATCAAAGAATTTTTAGTGGTTCATTTTAAGGTGGTTTACAACTTTGGATAAAATGGGTAATTTTTTGCCACGTTGGAGTCATTGAGAGGTACACTAATCTCGATTAGTACTTAGTTTAAAATAATTTATGGATACTATAATGAATTTTAAAACTAAAAATGGAAAAATAAGATTTTTATAAAAAAATTGAACCAACTTCTAAAAGTGCGCTAAAAAGTGAGAAATAACAATAAGTTTTTATATGAAATTGAACTTTATGAAGTCGGCGCTAAATTATTTGTAAATGAAATAAGTAACTACTAATATATACAAATTATGGTAAGAAAGCAATTACAAATAAAGTATTTTTAATCTGTTTATGTAAATCACATTTTGTCCGAAATTAGTTTGACACCGAGTTCAAAAAGTTCAATTTCATATAAAAATTTATAGTTATTTTTCACTTTTTAGTGCACTTTTAGAAGTCGGTTCAATTTTTTTATAAAAATTTTATTTATGATTAAATTCAAATATTCTCTCACAGGAAAACAAATTTCCCCTATTACTTCATTTTGGTAAGGAAAGTGCATACATACTTTTAGATAGAAATCTAAAAAGGGCGGTTGTATTAAATTCGCTTCCCGAAATCCATTTTATTGGGAAATAAGGAAATATCTCCACGCTTATTAATTTAATTTTGTATGATATTTCGAAAAACCCGCATTTTCGATATTACCCTATACTATAAAAAATTAAAATATTTTTATAATGGATGTTTTTTCCTTTGAAATTATGTTCAAAATTATAAAGAAAATATATAAAAGGAGAAAAAAAAAAGACACCCAGCCAATATAAGCCAAATTATTTTTGTAACGAAATATATTGTTAAATAAAAAATTTTTGTTTATTCCTGCAAAATAAAGTTGAAAGTAACATTTGAAACTCGTTGAAAAAATTAAGACATCCTGAATATTTTAGGCTCTTTAGTCACTCTTTCGAACGCTCCTTCCAATCAAAGAAGGGCACATCTCTTGCCATCTTGTTTCCTAAAGAAAGTTCCACATTGTTTTAAAGAATTTTATACAGGGTTTTTCAACCTATACGGTACGGAATATTGCAGCCAAAATACGTGACTTCCAAAAATTCTTACTTTTGGGATATATGGGGGTCTAATATAGTCACATTATAAAATTATTTTCAGATTATACAGGGAATCTCAAAAGCTCTGAAAGTATCAAAGTTTTTTTTTTAAATGGAACCCCGTATATATTATTGCATTTTTGGATTTTCTGCTCAAAATAAGTACCTATTTTAATAAGGTTTATAGGACCTAAACCTTAAGGGTTTTTAAATAATTTGAATTTTAACAAAATCTAACCTAATTTTCATGTTTCAAATACTTAAGAAGTATTTCAGTTATGTATTCGAAATTTACAGTGAAGGGTAACGATAAATCATATTTTGTATCCCAATGATAATAAACTTGCTACATTATACAGGGTGTCCAAAAATTAAAACTAATCAAATAAGAAATTTAAGTGGCTACAACTTGATTAATTTAAAAAGAATGCTATACTTTTTAACTTACCAGAAAATATACCTTTTAAATACCTGTCGAATGGTGTAATGGGGTTCTATAGTAAAGTCTTTGCGTTTTCACACAATATGCCAAATAATCGATTTCTGCACCATTTTGTGTTTTTTGAATAGATGTTCTAATGTATCTAGTTACCTACAGCATTTGGAAATGACAGGAAATTTACAACCATAAGAATAATAATCAGGAATATCTTTACAAATGTTCAGAAATTCAGAACGCGATTTATAGTCGTCCAACAGGCTATTACAGCAATAATGGTAATAACATATTGACAATAGCATAAAACCGAAAGAAAAATATTTATAGTAGATGTGCGAAATGTCTACCATCCATTTCCAAACACTCACATATTCTTTTTTCGAAACCACTGCTAACTCTAGACAACATTTGCGGGGTCACCGTTTGAAAAACATCTGTTATGAATTTTCATATCTTATGATGTTGTCGGGGCGTATTGTAGACAATTCCTTTTATGTATACCCATAAAAAGAAATCTGGTGGATTTAAGTCCGGAGATCTCAGGGGCGAATTTGGAAGTCCGTCTTTCCCAATCCACCTGTTGCGAAAGTTGACAATTAAAATTGCCTACTATCGCGATGATAATGAGGCGGAGCTCCATCCAATTGAAGTCACATAGTTGTTCTAATATTTAAAACGGCATCTTCTAATAACACTGGAAGTTGGTGTAAAAGAAAATCGCGAAACATCAAACTATTTAAAAGTCCATCAAAAAGGTAGGGTCCAATTAAGTATGAACCCATTATTCCTCCCTACACATTAACCGACCACCTATTTTGGTTTCTCTTAACTCTATATTCATGCGGATTTGAATCAGAATAGTAATGGAAGTTGTGTCTGTTCACGAAACTACTGTTATATAAAGTACATTCATCATCAGACAACACATTATTAAAAAAATGTTCACTTCCTGCCACTTTATCTAACACCCACAAGCAGAATTCAGTTCGGTTGTGAAAATCATTTCTGTGAAGCTCCTAACAAAGCTGAATTTTATAAAGACGAAATCTGTATTTGTTAAGAATCCTTGAAGCAATTGCTTGGCTAATGTTAGTATTTTCGAATATATGATTCTGATTATTATTGGGATTTTCGATCACTGAACCAAGTACAGTAAAAACATTTTCTTCATCCTCAGTGACAGGTTCTCTAATAACAAGTTTTTTATAACTAACACTTCCATTTTCCCGAAACTGGTTTAATAATCTCACCAAAACGGCTGGTTTAGGATGGGGGGGGGGATTTGAACCAATGCACCCTTAATGACTTCCTCATCAGCGAATTAAGAGCATAATTAATATAAAATATTTTTAACATTTATAAGTTTCATTTGACTTCTACAACTTCTTGTCGATTCAATATAACTTTTTTATTAATTTAATTTTGTGCAGCAAATTAGAGAGCTGAGTTGAACGCTAGGCCCAAGCAACAACGTGGTCGGACTTCTGAGTTTACCTGGCCAAAAAATTCAGTGGCGTCTTTATAAAAAAATACCCACCCCTACTCTACGGCTGAGGCCGCCTATAGCTTTCAACTCTGCTCTGCTCGCACGAAACAGTCTTTATTAGCGCCTTAAAATAAATACCAGTTTAGCAAAATTCGCTTTCCAGCCGATAATTGAACCCGGGTTTCAGCAGCAGAAGAACAACTACATGGCTTGGGGGCATATCCAGCTAGAAGGAAGTACATCAAGGGATGTGATACAACTAAAAATGACTACTACGTAGCAAATGCTTGATCAGCAAGTGCAGTGACCACAAGGCGCGATTATGTGGTTCACTAGGTCTTGAAGAGACTCCTAAAAACCCTAGGAGTGCCTGAAGAAGCAAAAATTTCTTTTCTTTTTAGATAAACTAATAATTACTCTTGTAATGAGTAATTTCAAAAATGAAAATTTCGATTATTACTTTAAAGGGTAATTTTATTTCTAAAATTATTAATTACTCCGTTAATTAATAATTTCAAAAATTAAATTATGAATAACTTCATTAATTATATTAACTGTAGGGATAATATTACCAATTACTTTATAAATTGATAATTTAGGAATGAAATCTCCTATTAATTGATAATTTGAGAAAAAAACCTCCAGTTACCTCATTAGTTGATTTTATTATCGAGATTATTAATTGATAGAGTAACTCATAATTCCAACTTGCTGATTAATAATTTTCCAGTAATTATAATTTTTTTTTGCGACCATTGGTTTGAAGGAATACGATTTTGTTGTACGAGGTTGCACTTATATCCTTTGTATTCCAACTAATAAACACCTAATAAACACATATATTATTTATAGTCTGAAATTATGGTATAATAATGAAGGATACAAACATGACAAACATCATTGTTACATTTAGTTTTATTAAAAGAAAAATTATTTATGATGAAAATATAAATAGAATGAACAAAATATAAATCAATACAACATAAACGAATATTTGATAAAGCTACGATCCATTGTAAGTACACACAAAGGGGTAGAGATGTGCAGATAGAAGCAGGAAACAAACTACTCACTGAGAAAAAACTATACCATAACAGACAAGACATCTTCATAAAATTAACCAACCCATCAAAGATATTGGTTTTGGACGTAGCAGTTTCACACATCCAGAACTATAGAGAGCAAGAAAAGCTCAAACTTGCTAGGTATGCTGTAAATTCAACCAAAAATAGATAGCCGTAACATAACAACAACTCCAAGAGACCTCAACTAGGTAACGGAGCTAGAAAATATGTATCGGTGTCCAATCAGCCTGGGAGTGTTTGTGGTTGGCTGTTTTAGTGAAATAATCCGAACAGATACCCACAAGCAATTCTGCAACCTGCTTCAGATTGGTGTCCACAACAAAGAAATACAAACAATGGTAAACAGAATCTGTTATTCTGTAACCACTTCTACAAGTAACATCCTGCTGAGATGCCTGGAAGGAGGAAGAAACCATCCACATGAGTGAAGAAGGGCCCAACAAAAAACTTTAATATGTGTTAATATAACTGTGATATATATGTACCTTAGTTTGTAATAACTGTGATAATGTAATGTAGTTTGTATGATATTTCTTAGACGTAAGACAATTATGTGTTATTTATCTGTTTGTACAGTTTTATATTAAGATAAATTTAAAATTGTAACAAGTAGAAAATAAAGAGAATAATATTCTACCATAATGTAATTTTTTTGACGACATTATGTTTTCCCTGCATCTGATACGAAACTGCTTCTTCTAGCTTTCAGAAAACATTTAAAAAATATTTTTATTTTATTTTTGTGATTTCATGTTGCATTTTGCTTTATAATGTTTACCCAAAACTATTCAAAATTGTTTATAAAACTGTTTTTTAAATAGTTTAAAAAAATAATATATGTAATAGCCAAGTGTATTTTATAGCCCAGTATGAAATGCTTTAATAAAACTATTTTAAAAAGCTGTTGTTAAATTTTTCTAAAATTTGCAGAAATATTTTTACAATTGCTTGGTTATGCTTGTAAAGGGCTTTACAAAATATTAATGGAGACCAAAGTACTTTATAAAATGGTGCCAATTTTATACTTAAAGCTGTCGTATAAACGCATGGGAAACATTCTTGAGAGTAATGTTGTTTTTTAATATATATATATATATATATATATATATATATATATATATATATATATATATATATCTGGTAACCTTCGTGGTCGAAGTAGTAAACAGCTTCAAAATAATTAACAATCCCTCAGACCATTTTATCAGTTGAATGATAACATAAGTATAAAATAACTTGAGCAAACAACAGTGCTTAATTAAATGGTTTTGTTTACATCAAAACACAATGTTACAATAGAACTGTTTACACAAAAGCTTGTTAGTCTTTGTGAAATATTTTGGATACAAGGTGGCCGGTTATATTACGGGATTAACAAGCAAAAATAAATATTTACCAACGAAAATGTTTATATTATTTTTCAAAATATTCCTCACGAGGATCAGCATACTTGAGCATGAGTTTATATTAATACGAAAGGCGTTTTTCATATTCTGAAGATGGTATCCCAAAAGATAATTTCTGAATGCATCAGCTGCCTCTTTTGTTATAAAAAATCACTAACCAAATAGTTATTCTTCATGTAAAGGAAAACATAAAGAAAGCATTCGGTGTCAAGTTGGGGCTCTATGGGTAACGACTTTTCAATTTCATGTTTAGATTGCTCAAAGAGACATTTGTTTGAGCCAATGTGTGAGAGATCACATTGTCATGGTAGAGAATAATCTATTGTAACCACTTTGTTTTCCTCAATTTACCGAAGACTTCAGAGTTGCTATTCTCATTCTCGAGAGAACGATCATCTTGATGCAAAATGGGCGCGGCTCTTACGAAAAAAACCATATTCTGATAATTTTAAGCGATTGTCACGTCTATCAAATCTTGAGAGAACTTGTTCTACTGTTCTGAATCAAGAGAACGACGAGATTTTTGAGAGAATGATACTGTCATTCCCGTCATTATGCGCTATTTTTAGGTTATAAAAGTTCAAGAAAATTCTTGATTGATTTGAAAATATTGTAATTGTTCACAAATATACATATGTAAAATGGGTATTGAGGAAGTAATTTTGAACCATGGTGGACCAGAGGATATCAGATTAGCGGAAAACAAATAGCAAATTATAACCTTTGATTTTTACCACGAACACATCCATTTCGAAATTTATATGATTCGGAATTTTTAAGGCTGTTTAGGCAAGTATCTATTATACAAATGTTTGTGAAACTTGGCGGATTATACTCCATTTAATTTATTTTACAGTCTTGATAAAGATCTGTGAAGATATTGTGTATAAAGGATAACCCAATTTCTCGAATCCCTAGTTCTGGAAAGGAGGCAACATTATCTTTGCCAGAAGTAGTGGTAATATTTGGTAACTATAAAGTTAACATATGCGAGATCAGTAGATCACTAATGAGTTTTTTACTTAGTTGGATTATACATATTTGTAATACAATACCTCCTTTAGTTAATGTAAAAAAGGTTGTAAGGCTAATAATAATTTTTCTCTTTACACTTAGATACCAATATTAATTTAATTTTATTAAAATATTAATATTTGTAGGTTGTTAGATTTTTATGACTGGCAGCTACCACGAAATTACTGGGTTGAATATATTTCCTGGAATTAGTGAGCTAAGTGTCAGTCGGAAAATTGCAGAAGAAAAATCCAGATGCTTTTAATAGAATATGCTATATCTCAGAGTGGATCTAATTTCTTCAAAATTGAAATTAATTGTGAGTTCGTCAAACTGGGTAATTTTCTGTTAAATCCTAAATTATAGACATCTAGCAGTAATGGGTACTTTGCCAACTTAAAATTATTGATTGTTAATTTTTTTTTTAGAGAATTAAAACCGGCGTTTAATAGGTAATATGTAAGATAATTTTGAAATATAACTGCATTTTTATGATGTTTTAGGTTTTATACAAAACATAATTTCTCTGGTATTATAGTGTAACGAAGTTACTAAATTTTTGGGCAAGTGTATGTTCGCCGGGATTTAATTCATTTATTTTACATCCGAAAAATCTGATTCTTGCGGGAAAAGATTGCTTAACGTTTCAATATTACCGACATATAATTAGATTTACCGCGCTATGCCGGGAAATATCATTTTCCGAGATTTTCAGAGCGTCCGATGCGCGATTACCGCACGCCGTCACACGTCAGCGTAGTGGGAGCTCGGGCCGTCTATTTAAGTCCGAGCAGACCATTATTTCGCTGAGAACTACACGTTCTCCACCCGGGTCAACAGTCCAAATGGACTGGACTGGGTCGCCTGCTGGACCGCGCCTTCCTGGTCTAGTAATGTAGGTGAGGCTAGGCTTGTGTGTATATGGTGTTTACCATACACTTCCTTCCTTACGTCCTACCCCTCTAATGGCCAGCATTGCCGAGGATCCTTATAAGAACGGGCAATGTTGTGTCATCCTACCGTCACTGCCGAGGACCCTTACAAGAATGGGCAGTGACGGTTCCTTTCCTAATTTCCTACCGCTATTGGTCGACATTGTCGAGTACCCTTATAAGAACGGGCAAAGTCGTTCCATCCTGCTGACGCTGTCGAGGACCCTTAAAAGAACGGGCAGCGTCAGTTCCTTTCTTTCCTTCCTACCGTCACCGATACACACACGCACTGATGTCGTAAGTTTGTTATTGTTTCCGTAATGACCAGGAATGTGTTTTAGGGCCAGGTGCCCTCCGATGTCCATTGATAAAGGGCGCTAAACAACTGCCGCCCCGACGCTTATCGCCGCCGCCGCGTGTAAAGACCGTCGCCGTGTAGAGACGCCGCCTATCGCCGATCGATGCCGTGTTATTGTTACATACCGCGTATACCGCCGTCGGTCGAATTTTAATACGAAGCGCCCTGAACCGTGAACGCGGATTTTAGATACGAGGCGCTATAATTTGCGTACAACCCATCGTGAATAGCGTCGTAACAATATAGTACGAGGTATGTGAATAGCGTCGTGAATGATACCGCCGGGTTACCGTCTTTAGCGCAACCGAACAATATGAGCTACCGTGATCTGCTCTCAAAACATACTCTTGCCCTCCAGACCGTTTTATTTGTTTACATTATTGTCCATCTTAGATTGTAAGTTAGTTTTAGGCCATGTCTTTGTATAAAAGAATGGAATACATGATACAGGATGTTTTATAACCGTTTGTTTTATTACCTAGTCCCATTTTTACCATTACATGTAACAATTGGCAGCCAGCACTAATACACGCTATTGACCCCTGGCTTGCCGTTTCTCCACTGTAACAAGCTGCCCGGTGCATAAAGTGGGCCCTCGGCCACATTAAATCTCGAGGGTGGCGCCCGAGAACCGACCACCGAGTGGATGTTTTGATCTTCAGGCAGTCAAACCGTTGATCAGCTGAGAGAGCAGGGATATCCCGAAGATACGTAGATACCGCCGACCCGATACCCCTGCGCTGAGCATTTGACCGATGACTGTCTGCTCGAGAAATATCCACTGACCGATGTTCCGCTGCCGTGAACGAAGTAGAGCCGAAGAGCACGACCTTGCTCCTTGCTCCCCGCCTACGAAAAACGCGTCACAGTAGGGTGCACTCATGTTGCAATTACAAGGTCATTAATAAATTACCCAAAATTTGTGATCAGACTTTATATATTTTGAATATAAATGCTAAATTTCCTAGTAATATTCATGATTCCTATAGTTGGAATGAATTTAACATTTCCAATACAATGGAAACGATGTAAAGAAGAAATTCATTGGAGATTTATATAAATTAATTGTTTAATAAACTGATAATTTGGTATTTATTTAGAATTTGTTTAAATATATATAGGAAAGTGAACCAAGTTTTATTTTTTCAGTGTTTCTTTTAAGGCCATGGCTAATAATAAGGGCTTTGGAGATGTTCCATAACTGGGAAGACTCAAGGAAAGATCCAATAGAGATCTTTATTCAGTGCGTGGTACCGTTGAAAGATGTAATGGTATTTTAAAGAAAAGATTCAGATATTTTCCACCATGGGCCTAAAAAGTAATAATTCTTTAACCAGGGAAGTGTTCATCAAAAACAAAAGACTAACCCAGATCTACAAGAAGTAAGACAAATCCAATAACACATTATCAATAACTACTTTTGGGAGAATTAATAATTTTACTATTAGGTGAATATTATGTTTATAACAAATACGCAAAATGTATTTTATTGATAAAATAAATTTTTACATGTTTCGTTTTGTTTTCGTACTTTATATATTCATTCCGTGATATTTAGAGGGAGTATAAGAAATAACATTTTTTTAAAAAACAAAGACAATTTTTATTTCCCAGCCCAATTCAAAATAAACTAAATTTCATTTTAAGAAACAAAAATGTAAATTTTATATCGCATGATATCCTTTACATACTAATTTCACACATAACGGCTATTTTTCCAAAAAAATATTTCGATCTGTTTTTATAAGGGTGTTTTTTTTATAGAGGTATAGAACTTTAAGTTGGCAACACTTTTTTAACTGGCGGCCATTTTGTCAGCTGTCAAGTGATTTATATTTTTGGTTTGGTATTTCAACATGAATAGACTGACGCCTGAACAACGCTTCCAAATTGTGCAAATTTATTTTGAAAATCATGGTTCTGTTCGAAATACGTATCGCAAACTACGTCCATTTTACGGTCAACATAATCGTCCATCAGAGCAATTAATTCGATTAACTATGGAACGTTTTCGCACCACGTTTACTATAAATGATAATACGCATCCACGGAGACGTCGTACAGTGCGTACAGAAAAAGTCATTGCTGCTGTAGAGCGTAGCGTAGAGGAAGACCCGAATCAGTCTATCCGCCATCGTGCACAGGAATTGGATATGTGTCCATTCACTTTATGGAAGATTTTGCGGAAAGATCTTGGTTTGCGTGCTTACAAAATCCAACTCGGGCAAGAATTGAAGCCACACGATCACCTAGCAAGGCGTAGATTCGGTGAATGGGCCCAAAACAAGATTGCCGTTGATCCAGATTAGCATAAGCGAATTTTGTTTAGCGATGAAGCTCACTTTTGTTTGAATGGATACGTCAATAAACAAAACTGCCGTATTTGGAGTGATGATAATCCTCAAGTGTATGTTGAGACACCGTTACATCCAGAAAAACTTACTGTTTGGGGTGCTTCATGGGCTGGTGGAATCATTGGTCCGTACTTCTTTAAAAACGATGCTGGTCAGAACGGTACAGTCAATGGTGACCGCTATAGAGCCATGATTACTGACTTTTTCGTTCATCAATTGAACAACCATGATGTGCAGGAGCTGTGGTTTCAACAAGACGGCGCAACATGTCACACAGCTCGTGCCACAATTGAATTATTGAAGAAAATGTTTGGTAACCGCATAGTTTCACGTTTCGGACCCGTGAATTGGCCTCCAAGAACGTGCGACTTAACGCCACTAGACTATTTTCTGTGGGGATATGTGAAGTCGCTAGTCTACGCCGATAAGCCCGAAACTATTGATCACTTGGAGGATAACATTTGCCGCGTTATTGCCGATATACGGCCACAAATGTTGGAAAAAGTCATCGAAAATTGGACCTCCAGATTAGACTACGTCCGAGCCAGCCATGGCGGTCATATGCCAGAAGTCATATTTAACTTATAATGTCAGAAGGTTATTTTTTGAATAAAATAAATTTCATGTCAATTTAAAAAATCCATCTTTGTTTTATTCCATTTAAAAGTTCTATACCTCTATAAAAAACACCCTTCACATATTTATTTTTTCTCTAAGTAAGATTATGTCCAATTTTTATATTCTTTTTTGGAGTTAAATGCACACTTTATATGGTTACACACACTATAGACGCTTGGCAACATAGCTTAGTAGGTTTTATTTTCAATCTCCTATCATATCGTACGAGAATACGGTAATACATGACCGAGAGAATAACCGAGGGATGGATTGTCTCTATGTTCTCAAGAGAATGATCACTTTCTGTTAAGAACCAGAATAGCCACCCTGGCAACAAATGATTGTGCAACATTCAGAATTAACCATTTTAAGATTCTCTGAAGGCACAATTGCAACTAAAATACACACATTACACCTACACATCAGCATTCCTGTATCTGAAGATAATTTCAACGAAGAATTAAATATTATAAGACTAATTATTGTTAATAATGGTTATTACGCAAATGTGATATATTCACTACTTAATAAAAAACAATCCAAATATGTTTCAATTTGGTTTTACCGATGGTTTAAAATAAAGGATGTAAATAAAAAACCTTAACTTACAATGGTAAATTATTAACAAAAAATTTCTTAACATTTAGCTAAACAAGGAATGAAAACTGCTTTCAAAACAAAATTTTAATAAAAGTAAAACAGAAAAATATTCAAAATCAGGCGTTTATCAACTTCATTGAGACAATTGCCCAAAAACATTTATTAGTCTTCTTCTTTTTCTTCTTTTACCTATCCATTATATAATGTTGGCATTCTGAAATGTGTGATCAGATTCTTTAATCAGGACACTCGTATTCTCTCTAGACCTCTTTTACTCTACACTTTTCGCTGCAGAATGCATTTAAGTAACCCGTACTTGGTATTATTTCTCATATTTTGTCTAATATAAGTTGCTTAAAGAATTTATTTTTCCGATACTGAAATGCGCTGGCCTATTCTGTACAGAGTGAGTCAACGATTGGATGAAGTAGGTTTGTGCCTTTTCGGTGAAATTTACAAAGAAACTATATTTATTGTTTGATACAGTTTATTTTTACGCAGATTTTAAAAATATTTAGGACTCTACAGGGTGAGCCAAAAAAGTCGGACAGCATAAAGTTGTATTTTTTTAAATAGAACACCCTATATACCAATCGTATTTTCGATTTAGCTTATAATTTTAAATCTTTTTTATTAAGGGTTTACTATAACAAAACTTTATAGTTTCTGAGATAATTAAGTTTAAAGAAAAAAAGTCACATTTTCAAGCATCAATTCAATCCTAAATAACGTTTTCAATTTTGTGACAAATATATTCAAATTTGGAATTTAGCAAGGCCAAGGACAAGTTAAGATAAATTTTACCTAATATTTGCAATAAAAGCTACAGGGTGTTGAATACATCGGCTCAAATTTGAACAAGTTTAAATGAATAAATATCTTTTTTTTTTAAATGGTACACCCTGTATATTTTCATGTTATTTAATAGAGTAATAAAAACCCTAAAAGTTTTGTTCAATATATCCTATACCTATGTATAATAGTTTTTGAGATATTTCAGTTTTTCTTATTTTCAATATTTTTTTACAGAAATAGTCTTCATTATCATAGTAGCCATGGCAAAAACAATGTAAAAGAACATTTTTCTGTGTGTCAAATTTATAACCGCAATCGCTTCTTTTGGTTTTTATGTAGTGTAGTTTGGTTTTTTTTGCATTCATCTTATATTGTAAAATGAATTTTCCAAAGAATGAGTTAATAGATATGATTTATATAATAGGAGAGGCTGAAAAAAATTGTATTCTTGCTCAAAGAATTTACAAAATGAAGTATCCTGATCGACGCCAGCCTAATACCCATATTTTAAAAACTTAATGCAAAGGTTTGATTCTTCTGGTACTGTTGATTATCCAAAACGTAAAGTGGTCAACAAACCAGTAACTAATGAAGAAAAAGAACTACACGTATTGTTAAATGTTCAGGAAAATCCTTATATTGGTAGCCGTCAGTTAGCAGCATTATGTGAAACATCACAATCCACCGCTAATCGTACTACCAAGAAATATAGGTATCATCCATATCACATGGAATTACACCAAGAATTGCATGGACAGGATTTTGAAAGTCGTGTAAACTTTTGTCGTACAATAAATGCGGAGATTCAATTAAATCCAAATTTATTATGCAAGGTAATGTTTAGTGATGAAGCTACTTTTAGAAGTAACGGTGCCGTAAATAGACGCAACATGCATTATTATGCCACAGAAAACCCATTCTGGATTAGAGAGGTGCAACATCAAAACCACTGGTCATTAAATGTTTGGTGTGGTATTCATCATAATCGAATTATTGGACCCCACTTTTTTAATGAACCACTAAATGGCCATAGTTACCTGAACGTTCTACAAGAAGAACTACCCCAACTACTTCAAGGTCTCGATAGGGATGAGCTCGACAGTATGTGGTTCCAGCACGATGGTGCGCCTCCGCATTACCATCGTGCGAATCCGCAAAAATGGATTGGACGTGGGGGTTTCATTGAGTGGCCACCAAGGTCTTGCGACATGACCCCATTAGATTTCTTCCTATGGGGTTATATTAAAAATGAGGTGTATGTTAATCCACCAACAACAGTGGAAGATATGCGAAACAGGATTAGGGATACCTGTAGAACAATAACGCCACTAATTTTGTCCAGGGTCCGAGAAAATCTGCAGAAAAGACTAAATTTGTGCATTGCACAAGAGGGTCGTTTATTCGAACACTTATTAAAAAGAAATAATTAATCTCAGTATTTAATAGGTAATTTTTTTGTTTCAATTTAGTACAAAAGTAAATATGTATTTGCCTTGTCGTTATTGTTGTGTTAATTTTTTCACATTATGTTTAATTAAACTATTGCCGTTGTAATATAACGAATAATGTATTTCATCATATTTAACCACATTCTGTTTGTTTCTGTAGTTTCTTTTTATTATTTTACATGGCTACTATGCTAATGAAGACTATTTCTGTAAAAAAGTATGGAAAATAAGAAAAACTGAAATACCTCAAAAACTATTATAAATAGGTATAGGATATATTGAACAAAACTTTTAGGGTTTTTATTACTCTATTAAATAACATGAAAATACACAGGGTATACCATTAAAAAAAAAAAGATATTTATTCATTTAAACGTGTACAAATTTGAGCCGATGTGTTCAACACCCTGTAGCTTTTATTGCAAATATTAGGTAAAAATTAGGTTAACTTGTCCTTGGCCTTGCCAAATTCCAAATTTGAATATATTTGTCACAAAATTGAAAACGTTATTTAGGATTGAATTGATGCTTCAAAATGTGACTTTTTTTCTTTAAACTTAATTATCTCAGAAACTATAAAGTTTTGTTATAGTAAATCCTTAATAAAAAAGATTTAAAATTATAAGCTAAATCGAAAATACGATTCGTATATAGGGTGTTCTATTTAAAAAAATACAACTTTATGCTGTCCTAGTTTTTTGGCTCACCCTGTAGAGTCCTAAATATTTTTAAAATCTGCGCAAAAATAAACTGTATCAAACAATAAATATAGTTTCTTTGTTAATTTCACCAAAAAGGCACAAACCTACTTCATCCAATCGTTGACTCACCCTGTACTGACGAGAACTAACAAGTTCGAAACCGGTATACGGAGCACTACCATAGGAAAGACTTCCACCCTTTCCTGATATTCTTGCAATCTGAGATAGTGCTTTGTCTCTAACTGTGTTCGAACAGAGTACGTTTGTTCTTATAGTATAAGGTTTTTTCAATTGGTTGAGAGCTAAGTTCCTCTTATATAATTGTAAGAAGTAATTTCCATTTTCCTTCGTAAATTTACCTCAATTAGAACTCGAGATGTAAAAAAAGTACTTGGAGGTGGTTTACCCTCTTTTACTAGTTTATTTTTAGAAACCCCGAAACACGACAACTTAAGTGACTTATGGTATTAGTGAAAAAATATTTTCAAACAATTATTTTAAATTTCATAATTTTAAGAATTAAATTATTTGCTCGAATAGATGGTCTACCCTTATAAAAAATAAGGGATGGTATTCTCACTTAGAACTCGAGATATTTAAAAAATACTGTTTTAAGGAGTAAAATTTAAGGGCGGCTTTCACCCTGTTAAAATGAATCACCGCAGATAAAAAAAAAGTGTCTATTATTTTTGTACCCTTTAAAACACATTGAAGTTTCATTAAAATCGGAGTCGGACACTTCAAGTACCCTTGTTGCAGGGGCGGATCCAGCCTCTCTCTTTGGGGGGGGGGGGGCGGTGACATCACAAAAGTACAGTATGGCAAGGGAAAGCAAGTTGTCGACTTGAGGGGAGGGGCGAGAGACATCGGAAATATTCCTATTTCGAGTGTAAAAAACAGGGTCGGGTCTATTTTTCTGAATTTGAAGCTTTTGGAGAGGGAGGGGATGTCAGCAACATACACATTCCTAGTATAAGAGGCAAAATCGGGTCTATTTTCCTGAACTCAAAGCTCTTGGGGGCGGCTATCGCAAGAAAAACAAGTTGTCAACGGGGTGGGAGTGCCAGCAGCATACACATTCCCAATATAAAAGGCAGAATCGGTTCTATTTTCCTGAACTCTGGGAGGGATTGCAATCATACACATTCCTATACTCTATTCAAGAACTAGGGAGAGTAATAAAACTATTACCGAAACCTCCAACGTACCTACTCCAGTGCCGCAGGTAACTGAGGACTGCCGTAAATCTAATTATATTTAATTATATTTAAATATTATTAGCTTTTGTAAATTTACTGCAACAAAAAAATTTCTGATAGTTCATTTTAATTTCTGTCAGTAAACAAAGTACACCTTACAGTGTGTCCCTAGTGATTTATCTTGCGTGCGTTTGTCTTTATATATTATTTGAGATTAATGATATACCCAAAAAATATGGTTTCCACCTCTATATTTATTCCAGAATCGTTAAACCAAGGCATTTCTTCCTCAACAAAAAACTTATTACGATCAATGTTTATGATGCCTTAAGATATCAATATCTAGATAATAATGTTTAAAGTTCTGTTGAGATGTGTTCCAATATGACAGGAGTTGGAAAATCTACTATGTACCGAATACCGAAAGAGAAAAAAACGACTGGAATTGTTAGTACTCCCAAGCGACATTCGATCACAGGCAGACGAAAAACCTCGTTGAAAGAAGAGATATAAACTGCAATAAAAGGAGTTGTACATACATTTTATTATGAGAAGCAGATCTCAACCGTCGACAAAATTCTAACTAAAATCAATGAAGATCGGGATTTACCTGAAACTAAAAGAACTGAGCTGAACTGGAAATTGCTCAGATAACTTAATTTTGCTGGGAAAAACCAGACACGAAATCTGTTTTTGTAGATCGTCCGGAAACTGTCCGTTGGAGAAGGAAATATCTCTCTCAAGTAAAAGGTAGAGTTGCTAGAAATAACACAACTTACAAAATTAGTCATTTAACTGAACTTTTAAAGATTTTTTTGAATTAAGTTACTGCGGAAAATTAGGAAAAATCCATGTAATAAAAGAATTTTAAAAAATGTGGAATCTCGATCTCATGATCGGTGAGAGAGAGGAACCAATTATAATTAATTTGAGCGAAGATAGCTTCACTGACTGAAGATACGTAATGTTTACTAGTGTAAATACAATTTATTATTTAAATTTTTGTTTTTGTTGTATTTTATTGTTTAATGTTGCTTATATATTTTTTTATTTTTTTATATATTTTTATTTTAGTGTGTCCCACTCTTTAATTTTATATATATTTAATTCCAATTAGCCGTAATTTTTTTATTTTATTATTGTATTTGTGTCTTTTTCTTAAGCGTGTAGAATTAACAGGTTTATTTTATATTTTTGGGGCTATCGGATTTCCATATAATAAAGTAAATTAACTTAAGATGTCAGTGCAATAGAAATAAAAATAAGTAGGTCTAATTTTCACTGTAACACATAAAAATTAATTATATTTGAATCCCTTTTTAGTGTTTAATTGTAATTCTGCTTAAGAAATAAATAAACTGAAACGTCAAGTGTCCTAAAAATGTTTTTAATTAATAATAAAATGACCGATAGCCCTAAAAAAATTTCAATATTATATGGACGAGTTTTTTTTTATATATGTTTAACTTCTTGTATTTTTGACAATGGGTATTTTGTAAGTATTTAAATTAGAACTTTTAAATTTCTTGAAAGAATAAGACTACGTTTTAGTCTGAATGTGCCTAAAACGGTTTTTATGTCAAAATTAAAAATAATAAAAAATACTATTGTGATTTGTGTTAAATATGTCAAAATTATCTATATTTTGTAATGTATGCGAATTATTAGGAAATCGTAAGAAATAAAATATTATTATAAAAACTTTTTATTTTAAGTTTATTGCCGAAATAATATTCTATGCCATAAATACTTAGTGATAAAATAAACCTCCTTCCGATGCCTATGACAAGGATTAAAATCCTTTTTAACACTACACACTTCCAAATATCTATTGTTATCCAACCAAAATAGTCCATTATTAAAGACCGGTATTTTTGATTATAAAATTTCTAACCCATTCCTATGAAAAATATATATATAATATAGTTTGCGAAGAAAAAAAAGGGTAAAAAATGATTTATTACTCTCTCTAGTTCTTGAATAAACTATAGTATAAGAGGCAAAATCCGGTATATTTTCCCAAACTCAAAGCTCTTGGGGGGGGGGGCGATCGCCCCCACCGCCCTCCCTTAGATCCGCGCCTGCTTTGTTGTTAGACATCTTGTACTGTAAAATATATTTGACTGGATAACGTTGTACGTAACGTAACATAATTATCTAATTTCTACTGGAAAAGGCAACCAGAAGATAAATTACAAATAAAATAAATAAACAAACGATTGCATATTTATTTATTTATTACCTGAATTTAAAATAAATTAATAATAAACACTAAAACTGAAACACTAATCTGTTTTCTAAGTGTCTGCCAAAGAGATTACAAACTGCATCTATACTTGTTCTTATACCTATAACATTAAACATATATCAAAGAAAAATGTACCAATGGATATAATTTATTATTCTAAAATCCTAATTTAAAATTTAGATGTCACTCAAACGATATTTCAAAATTTAAATTAATAAAGCAAAATTTTAAAAGTAACACACAGCAATCCTAAACCTGGTAGTTAATTGTCTGAAAGTGCACAAGCTGACAATAAACTATTTTTAAATTTAACATCACTACATAGTATAAAACAAAGTCGCTTTCTCTGTCCCTATGTCCTTTTGTATGCTTAAATCTTTAAAACTACGCACCGGATTTTGATGCGGTTTTTTTCAATAGATAGAGTGATTCAAGAGAAAGGTTTATATGTATAATAACATCCATTAAATAGTGGAGAAATACTGTTATTTTTGAGGTTTCTAATGTGATGTCGTTAATTATCATATTTTTTTCCGCTTACATTGCAAACGCAGGCTGAACCCTACGAGATTTATCAAAATAATGTACTAATTATTTGTACACATTGAAAAGGTCTACAGAAAACTCCGCGATGGTATATGTCTATCTCTCATGGATATCCCACAGTAATATTTTTTTGTCATTTACTTTTTACGACAAATAATGGCAAATTTTAAAGCGATTTTAACCAATACAGCATTAATCCTTATCCAATTAAATAGCTTAAATACATTGTTGATTTAATATAGATCTATATGGTCCTTTACAGCACAAGATTTAAATGAATATTTTCGAAGATATTACAGATTTAAAATTGCGGGAAGTAGAGCTTGCGGCGGTACTGGCCGACCGGGGCGGCGGCAGCGTGCCTATAAATAGCGCGTCGGAGGCCGATGTAATAATTGTAAAAATAAAATAAATAGTCACAGTTTTTCTGTAGTGTATTTAGTATCAGCATTGCACCCGTGCGAAGCCGGGGCGGGTCGCTAGTTCTATATAAATACAATGTATTCAACATCCATGCACAAGAGTGTTTATAAAAATGTAACAATAAAACTAGGATGATAACATAACTCGATGTCTCCAATGTTTTTATACGTTGTAGGCCACGATGAAATAAGAAACACGTGTTTTGTTATCTGCGGAAAACATTTTGAGGGTGCAAAATCTACCCCCAAAGTTCACCCTTGAAAATGGATTTTCCAATATATCTCAGGATTTAATTGGAATTTTGCAATTAAACAAACTGCATATTACTTCTGATGTTAATGTGCAACTAACTGATGCGACTTCAATCGCAAGGGTTGCAACCCCTATTTTTTACATTGAAAAATCATTTTTTTTGTGTCTGTTTGGATAAAAGAAATTAAAATAAATATATATTCTTTAACTGAATACAAAAATAAAGTTTACCATTTCTAGACTATTTTCTTAAACCATCGTTAAACGAAAAATTGCTAACCAAAAAAGCTTTGTGAGTATGCTTCAGTTTCTGACTGATATATTACAAATAATCAAATTGGGTGTTACTTTTAATGCAAAACTAAACTATTTGAAGCAATTTGAACCGTAAGGGTTGCAACCCTTAATTTTTATTTTAAAAATTAAAACTCATTTATGTTTATTTATATAAAAAAATCAAAATAAGCCCGAAATGGTTTGAACAGGTAATTTTACTGGGTGAATACAAAAATGAAGTTGACTTTTTCAAGATAATTGTTTGCAACCACCCGTGAACGGAAATGGCATCCCCCAAAATAGGTTCCATAATATGCTTCAAACTCTAATCGATATTTTGCCAATAACGAAATAGTGTATTAGTTAAATGCGAAAAGTAAACTAACCGAAGCAATTTAAACCGTAAGGGTTGCAACCCTTAAATTTTATTTTAAAAATTAGAATTCATTTATGTTTATTTATAAAAAAAATCAAAATGGGCTCGAAATGGTTTGAACAGGTAATTTTTCTGGATGAATACAAAAATAAATTTAACCTTTTTAAGATAATTGTTTTGGACCACCCGTGAACAGAAAAACCCTTACTTCTGAGCTCTTGGGAGGGGGGGCGATCGCAAGCATACACATTCCTACACTCTATTCAAGAACTAAAGAGAGTAATAAAATTGTTACCGAAACCTCTAACGTACCTGCTCCAATGCCGCAGGTAACTGAGGACTACCGTTAATCTAATTATATTTAAATATTATAAGCTTTCATAAATTTAGTGCAAAAATAAAATTTCTGATAGTTCAATTTAATTTCTGTCAGTGAGCATACCTTACTGTGTCTCCTTGGTGATTTATCTTTTTTGCGCTTGTTTTTATATATTATTTGAGATTAGTAAGATACCCAACAGATATGGTTTCCACCTCTATATTTACTACAAAATCGTTAAACCAAGGCATTTCTCAACGAAAAACTTATTACGATGAATGTTTATGTTGCCTTAAGATATTAATATCTAGATAATAATGTTGGGATGTGTTACTACATGACAGGAATTGGAAAATCTACTATGTATCGAATACTGAAGGAGAAAAAAACGACTGAAATTGTGAGTATTCCCAAGCCACACTCGATCACAGGCAGACTTAAAACCTCGTTGGAAGAAGAGATGAAAACTGCAATAAAAGGAGTTGTACATACATTTTATTATGAGAAGCAGATCCCAACCGTCGGCAAAATTCTAACTAAAATCAATGAAGATCGGGATTTACTTGTAATTAAAAGAACTGAGCTTTGGAAAGTGCTCAGAGAACTTAATTTTTGCTGGGAAAAACCAGATAGGAAATCTGTTCTTATAGATCGTCCGGAAACTGTCCGTTGGAGAAGAAAATATCTCTCTGAAGTAGAAGGTGGAGTTGCTAGAAATAACACAACTTACAAAATTAGTAATTTAACTGAACTTTTGAAAGATTTTTTTGAATAAAGTTGCTGCGGAAAATTGGGAAAAATCCATATAATAAAAGAATAAAACAAAATGTGGAAACTCGATCTCATGATCAGTGAGACTGAGGAACCAATTTTAATTAATTTCAGCGAAGATAGCTTCACTGACTTTAATTACGAATTAGATACGTAATTTTTACCAGTGTATTTATAAAAAAAAATCAAAACCGGTTCGAAATGGTTTGAACAGGTAATTTTTCTGAATGAATACAAAAATAAATTTAATCTTTTCAATATAATTGTTTGTAACCACCCGTGAACAGAAATTGCATTTCCCAAAATAGGTTCCTCAATATGCTTCAAATTCGAATCGATATTTTGCCAGTAACTATATTACTCTATTACTTTAAATGCTAAAAGTAAACGAGCCGAAGCAATTTAGCCCGTAAGGGTTTCAACCTTAACTTTTTTTAAATTCATTCTCGTTTGTGCCTGTTTCTATAAGAACTTTTCAAAATCAGCTGGTAATATTTGGAAGAAGTACTCTCATTACTTGGACACATAAACAAAATAGGCCTTATTTAAGTAATATTTTGAAACCGCCATTCAACGAAAACCTTATTACTGAAAATATATATTGAAATAAATATTACGTTGTAATTATGGTTATAAACAATTATCTTGAAAAGATCAACTTTATTTTTGTATTAATTTAATACTTAATCAAAATATTTATAGTTTATTTTGATTTTTTTTATACAAATAAACAAATAAGAATTCGAATTTGTAGAATAAAAATTGTTGTTGTAACTCTTAAGATTCAAACTGCATCAGATTGTTGAGTTTTGCATTAAAGTAACATACATTTTGGTTATTTACAAAATATCAGTCACAAGCTGAAGCATACTGACAAACCTTTTCTTTCGGGAATGGAGGGGAAAGGGGATTTTTTTTTTTAAGGGTGGTTTAAGAAAATAATCTAATAGTGTTCAACTTTTTTTTGTATTCAATTAACGAATATATATTTTTTTTATTTTGTTTTAGTCCATGGAAATTAAACTTTTGTAGGGAAAAAAATGTAACTGGCGATTTTATTGCTCAAAAGGGTATATTTTGGCATCAAAACATACTTCGATGGAAATTTATATGGTCCATGGCTTACAAAATGGCGGCCAAAAAATGGTCACTTTTTTCAGTTTTTCCAGTTTATCTTGAAAAATAAGGGTTGTGTTTCAAACAAAAGTTATAGATAATTAAAAAACCTATCGATTGATATAATTAAAGTTATAGGTGGCGCCACTATTTATTGAAATAATTTTTTTTTCTCGGAAAATTCCATTTTTTTTATTTATAATTAAATGATATTTATTAATTAGCTATCGCTTCAGAATTCTAGGAAATGATAGATATTTTTGACTTGAGTGTGTTTAATCCGAAATTTGTGAGTTGAATAGTTTCCGAGAAAATCGAGCTCAAATCTGAAAATTCGATATCGATTATTATCCTTCCTAATAAAGATACAGCAACCAGATTGACAGCAATTTGTTTGAAATGACGTATGTTTTTAAGATATATTTTCAAAAAAATTTTTTTTTTGATTTTCCGTCGAGAAAATTGCGAAAAAGTTTTTTGTACCCGACAAATTGCAATAACTTTTTTGTCAGTCTACTTACGATTATTTTAATACGTCTATTAGATTTAGATATATTATTTCCGATCTCTGGAAAAAAAAATTGTTTTACGATAAAATTTACCTTTAAAAAAAAAAAATTGCAACATCGCGGTTTATAAATATTAACGACAGAAATTTACAAAAGACGGTGTTGAATACTTGTAGTTTATCGAGAAATTTTTCGGTTTCTCGAAAAACATCCCTGTAAGATCTACGGACCTCTGAAAACTACCCACAGAATCTATCCGACGGTATTCAAATAGCGCGGGTACAGCTAGTCAGCGGGTTGCTATGTTGCAAGGCGCAGATGGCTTCCTCTCTTGGCAGTATTCGTTTCGGAGCCGGCATTCTGATAACACCTGTCCTTTCGGAGTAGTATGCTTTGGAGTTAATTTGATATAACGTTTTGACATACTAGAAAAAAAATATTATAGTGCT
The DNA here is from genome assembly GCA_034092305.1 of Diaprepes abbreviatus. Classification (NCBI taxonomy): domain Eukaryota; kingdom Metazoa; phylum Arthropoda; class Insecta; order Coleoptera; family Curculionidae; genus Diaprepes; species Diaprepes abbreviatus. Next base: position 2,833,842 of record JASJET010000106.1, read on the forward strand.
TGTACATTTGTAAAAGCACTATTGCAAATATTTTTTGCTTTTAAAAGCGTTTTAGCGAAAGTTCATGCAGATTTTAACTTTAAAAAGTATTGGACCGTGGTGGACCGTTGAATGTGACATATAAATCATTACAAGACAGTGTATATTTCTATACAAAGGTAAGAAAAATTGTAAAATAATATCTTATAAAATTATTACATACAACTTGTTAATAAGCTTTTTTTTTTAAATTGTTCATTTAATTACATTTATTACAAAATTATTGTAGAATTGTATAAAGATATGTACAACATATTAATGTATTTATTGATTTCTTGACATATATATATATATATATATATATATATATAAATATATATATATATATATATATATATATATATATATATATATATATATATATATATATATATATATATATATTGCGTTGAAAAACGTGATGCGGGACCTAACGTCTATCGTCAGAGGTCTATATTCGTCGCCCACACACGCTTCAAGCAACTGCCCGAAGAGGAATTAGAATACTCAAATTTTGAATATCTTGTTTTTTTTTAAAAATTTGAAAATTGGTGAATATGAATGAAATAAGTTTTTCTTGCTCTAATAAAAATATTCTAAACCACGATATGTATTTTTAATTTTTCCTTGAGCGCCCAGTCACTGTATCCTATCAAAGATAAGATAACAGCACTGTATTTATTCTTTGGATTAACTTAAAAATACATATATTATTGTTAACAAAATTTTAATAAATCTATTTTCTCTTTTTAATCTCCCCTTAATATAGCTAGCTCGCTTCCCCTGAAACTATCCCAAGTGAGTTCAGATTCTCATAAGTTAAAATTACCTTTTATCTACTGCCAATTAAAACCACTGAATTGTATTAACAATCAACATAAATTTATTATAAAACAAAATGATATTATTACTGATTATAAAATTATTTTGATACACCTATTATCTAGATCATCTTTATTAAAATTAAAAATCAATTGCACCTTATCTCTACTGTTAATTATAATGTCACTCCATTTAACTGTCAAGAGTTGTTTGACAAATATGAAGGTCTCGTGTTCAGTTGAAATGTATTACTTTTAATTTATTTTAAAAATTAAAAAAAAAATGTGCAAAGTGCGGATTATTAATTTTAACAAGTGATTATAAATTAGTTCTAATGATTTTATAATGTCTAATATAAATGTGGTAATATTATATTTTAAAATACCTTGATCCTTAAGTGTTTGTTTACTTATAAACAATTAAAAAGGTATATTTGTGTTTCTCTGTCTTCTTTTACCATCAAATTGGATTGGGATATTTGTTTTAAAAATACCTACTATCAAGTAAGTAGATATTCTTTATTAAACACTGTCTTGGTTATTTTTGGAAATGTCCAGGAATTGTCTACTTCTAGGAAATGTTGGTATTTACACCAGCCAGGTATAATTTCTTGAACTTTTATTTGACACAATCGGGTTTTACTAAATTTTCTTGATGTTAGTTGGAGTTGCTACTTCTTAATGACATTCAATTTAATTTAAATTATTTTTTTTTTTAAATATTGATTAATCAAACTTTATTTAAGATTTATTTACTTTCATAACCTTTAAAAAATATTTACTTATCAAAAACAAAAGATCTCGCACGTGGCTTTATGATTTTGTCGTGAAAATTTTAAGGTTATGTTTTGAGGAGAAACTTTTCTTTTACACCTCTCTGTAACAATACTTTTTTGCAACTGTCTCCAATTTTTGTGATTTTTCTTTCTATCGTATGCCATCAGCTGACTTAATTAATCATTCTGATTGGCTCAGCAGTTGAAGGCATCGGGTAACTTGATGAAAAATCACCCTTTTCTTGGCATTCTTGTCAAACAAAAATGGCTGTCAAGAAATTTAAAATTGATAAAATTTTTCCAATTTTACCATTTCCTGGATTTATCCAATAATATGCATGACAATAAATATTATAAAATTAAACTCTATTATTTTACCTATCTAATTATACATATTTTAGCCTTCCCAAAACAATTTTTAATATAAAAAATTATAAAACAAAATGGCTTGACATGAAAATATTGAAATGTATAATTAACTAATTATTGAAAATTATTGTTTGAAGATGCTAAATTATGTTTTCTTAATATTAAAATATTAAATATTAGAATTTTCCTTACATTTTAATATAACTTATATTACTCCATTACTTAAAATTAATTTATAATATCTAATTTTAATGTCAAAATCACAAATTTTCTTAAATTTATCCTATGTTTTTATGTGTTTTAATTAAAATTATTTTCTTAATACTACTGTTAACTGTCTAATTTATATTAAAAACAATTTAATGAACCTTTATTATTATTTAAAAGTACTTTTCGTAACTGGTTTCACACTATGTTCACCTTTTGTTCCTTTTCAAAACATTATTGTTGCAAAAACCGATCGTTATGTTTTTTTTAATTTCACTTGAAGATTTTCACTCTTCATTATCACTTTACCTTCACTATCACATCTAATGTTTGTACCTTATTATTCTTATGATCAATTTATAATATGATCTTATTGTATTAATATTTATATATTGTTTATTTTACAATTATGTCAAAAAAAATTCATTATGAATTTAGCATTATATATGATTTTTTTAATCATATAAGCTTTTAATTATGCTTTGGTCCATATTATTTGTAAATATTAATGACTCTAATTAATTAATATATCTACTAACTACTTATTACTATCTAAATAATAAATTTATGTTGTATCTTAGATATTTTAATTGAAATTGTTTAGACTCGTCGAGTATTTATAATATGGTCATTAGGTCATCTTGTGTCGATTCCTATTCAATTGCCCCAAATTGAATATTTAATATTTTATTATAAATAAAATATTAAATATGAATATTTTAATTCTTATTTGTACTTATTATTTATATTAATTACAACTTTTAGTTGATAATAAAATTTATATCCTTATATATTTCATAGCTTATTAGAAATTTATTGTTTCACAAAATATCCCTTTTAATCATAAACTTTTGTACGTTATTTGATCAGCTAATATTATATTTATACATATCTTTGATATTAAATATACCTCTGACTTGTCTTGTGTCAGGGTATACTATTTTATAGCTATTATCTCCGTTTTCTGTTTCTATTTCAAATGGTCCTTCATATGGCCATTGAAATCTACTGTATTGACCTTGTTTAGTATCTGTCTTTTTTAGGGCTTTAATCAATACAAACTCTCCTTTATTAAATTTGACTTTTCGTTTAATGTCTTTCTCTTGTTGTCTTATATATTTATGAGCCTTTCTTTTCATTCTTTTAGTGATATTTTTAATTAAATTTTGATATTGGGTCTCTATATTCAATATCCAGGGTCTGTTACTTATTTCATATCCCATGATCTGGCTTGGGATTTCTTCTGTCACTAAATTAGGCATGGTATTTAGGAAGGTCTCTATCTCTTCCAGGTTTTCTTCCCAAGTAAGAGGTTTTTCATGACATTGGATACGCAATAATTTTGACACTTCTTTTATGTATCTTTCTGCTGGGTTTGCTTGTGGATGTCTTATGCTTGTAAAATTTAATATCATATTTTTCCTTGCACTGTACCTTTTAAACTTTTCATTTTGAAAATATGTAGCATTATCCAGTATACAATATCTTGGACTTCCTATCGTCTCAATGTAATTATTCAAATTTTTAGTTATTTCAATGACGTTAGTCCGTTTACATGGATAAAGTTTTACATATTTAGAGCATACGTCCAATATTACTAAGATGTGCTTCGATTTATGGGATGATGGTGGTAAATTACTTATGAAATCGATAGCAATCATCTCTCTAGGATTTGTCGCTATTATGGACTTTGGATGGTTTCTATTAGTAATGTTTTTCTCTTTAGCCTTTTGACATATATCACATGTTCTGGTTACTTGTTTGGCTAAAGACAAATCATTCTTACTATAATATGTTTCTCTATATACCATCCATAATTTTCTAGATCCTATATGTCCAAATTTATTATGCAAATTATTTAATATTGTTAATGCCAATGGGGATGTTATTATATATAATTCATTACCATTTATTAATTTTAAATATATTCCATTTTTTAATAAATTTTTATTTTTAATGTCTTCATCTAATTCTTTTTGGTTTTTCAGGATTTGGCTTTTCGAAAAGAGTCCTTGTTTGTCTTTTAAAATATTATATCCAATTTTGATCTCTTTCTTATCCTTTTCCAATCCTTCCGTTCTTGTTAAGGTATCTGCTACTATATTCAATTTTCCTGGGATATGTTTAATTTCAAAATCATATTCTTGTAATAATAGTGACCATCTATGGACTCGATTGTTTCTATATTTATTATTCAAAATCGAAGTTAATGCCATATGGTCTGTTTCTATTAAAAATTTATTACCTAATAAATAAAATCTTAATTTTTGTATGCAATATATTATGCTAGCGAGTTCTAATTCAGTAACTGAATATTTCTTTTCATATGGTTTAGTTACTCGAGAGCAAAAATATATTGGACATTCCTGATCATTAAGTAATTGGAATAATACTCCTGAAAATCTTTGATCTGATGCGTCTGTTCTTAATATAAATTTTTGTTGATAATCAGGATGATAGATTTTCAAATTGTTCGCAAAGGTATTCTTAATTTGGTTAAAGGCATTTTCTCTCCTTTCATCCCATTTCCATTTCACATCTTTGCGAAGTAGTTCTATCAATGGTATTTCCTTACTACTTAAATCTGGTATTAGGCGATGATAATACTTTACCAATCCCAGAAATCCCCTTAATGTTTTTAGACTATTTGGACGTGTATAATTTTGTATTACTTCAACTCTATCAGGGTCCATTTCTACTCCTTGTAGATTTATTTTGTAACCTAGGTAATTTACCTCTTCCTGATAAAATTGGCATTTTTCTAAATTTATTTTTAGGCCTGCAATATCTAATGCTTCTAATACAAGTCTTATATGCTCTTTGTGCTGTTCTTTATTATTTGAATATATCAATATATCATCAATATAGTGTAGAGCATAATCACTGTGCCTTTCCAGTACTTTATATAATGCTCTCACCAATGCTGAACAAGCACTTTGTAATCCAAAAGGTACTACTTTAAATTGGTAAATGATTCCATTTATTTGAAAACCCGTATACTTTCTACATTCTGGATGTAGTGATATTAACCAGAAACTATGTTTTAGGTCTATCTTCGAAAAAACACCAGCATTTGTGATCCTTCCTAAAATAGCATCTATAGTCATTGGAGCCTCGTATTGTGGAACCGTAAATTGGTTTATGTTACGTGCATCCAAACATAACCGAAGTTCTCCATTCCTTTTCTTCACCACAACTATTGGATTTATATATGTAGTATCGGCTCTTTCTATTATATTATTTTTGACCATTTCTTCAATTTCATCTTTTATTTGTGCTTGATACTTATATGGTATGGGGTAAGTTTTGGCTTTAAAATTTTCAATGTTTTGTATTTTAATATAATGAATATAGTCTCGTGCTACTCTGTTTTCGTTTGAAATTAAGTTTTTAAAAGAATTTAACATGTATACTAAATCTTTTTTAAAATTTGAATCGCATATAATTTCCTTTTCATTCATAATCACATCATTATTATACTTATTATAATCACAAAAACTTCTCCTACTAAAATTATCATTGACTTTGTCAATACTAATATCTCCTAAAAATTTTGGTTTTGTGCTCCTTTTAGCTAACAAAACCTTATTATTTACCGCATTATTCTCCTTCTTACAATTATCTATAATACTTTCAAGATTATGTACTTCTACTATATTATTTGCGCTTTCTTTACTTCTAACTTCTTCACTTAACATTTCTATACATGATAAATCCTCACTCGAATGATTAAAAACCAAATTATTTATGAACTTTATTCTATGTTCATCAATTATCAAGATCATATCTTCGTAATTTATTTTAGCCCCATATTTACTTAAAATATCATTCCCCATAATTATATCGATATTCATATTATTCACTACTATTAATGATGCTTCTATAATTTTATTACCAAGCACTATTTTTAACATACATTGCCGATTTACTTCACAAATCTTTTTATTATTTGCCCCCACTAATTTTAATTTTGGTATTTTATTTATGATTACTTTTTTATTAAATAACAATATATTTTCTAATTTATTTTCATCAATTAATGATGCTTCAGAACCACTATCTATTAATATTTTTACTTCTGTATTATCAATTTTACCTTTTACATATATTAAATCTAAATTATTTTCATATTTTTCATTGTATAAATTGTCATTTAAGTCTACTAATTCTCGTGGATGTTCGTAATGTATAAAATTCGTCTTAATTTCAGATCCAAGGCTGTTATTTAAAAATTTGTTCGTCTGTTTCTAGGATCCGAAGATACTTCCCTTCGATTTCTCTCCAGGCTGCTGCTCCGTCTCCCTGTCATGTGGTTATTTGTCTGTTCATTGTCTACTCGTAAGTCTGTATCACTTCTATTTCGTCTAATATTATTAGTTTGTCTATATTCCCTGTCATTTCCATTGTAAAAAGTTCGATTCCTAAAATTTTGTCTTTCATTGTTCTGAATGTTCCTATCAATTTGTCGATCATTGTTATTTGCGCCTCTATTTAAGTTTATATTATTTTGTCTCGCGTTATATTGTTGTCTATATTGTGAATTATTATTATTTAAATTATAATTATTTGTACCATTGTCTGTTTGTCTGTATCGTGTATTATTATTATTAAAATTATTGTTATTAAAATTTCTATTTGTTTTCTGGTAAAAGTCATTATTACGGTTATAATTATTATTATTTCTATTAAAATTGTTAGGAATATTATTTGTATAATTAGTTTGATTCTGTCTAAATTGATTCGGCTGTGGACGTATATTGTTATTTAGGTTTTTAAAGTTTTGATCATAACTATTTTTTCTATTATTTTGATTGTGCCCATTAAAATTACCTCTTTGTACTCTTGTTAAGAAATTAATAAATTGACCCATTGTTTTTATATTTTGAATTGTAATTGTTTGTACTATATTATCTTGATAATGACGAGCAATGTTCAGAACAATTTCGTCTTCTCTCATTGGTGGATTTAAATACTTTGCTACTGTACTTAGCTTTAAAGCATAATTAACTAGATCCCCATTTTTATTATAATTAAATTTCCCAAAGTATAATTGTTCCCTAAACTCTGCTTGTTTAATTTCTCCCCAAAAATATTCCAAAAATTCCCTTTCAAACTCACAAAAATTATTTATCGTTGATTCTATATTACCATACCAAATACTTGCATGATCAATCAAATTAACTCGAATAAAGTCTTTTATTACTTGTAGATTATTTACATTATTTAACCTATTCTTGATACTGTTAATAAAAGCTACCGGGTGTAACATACGAATGTTGCCATTAAACTTTAGACCCATGTCATTAGTACTGTTACAAATATTTCCATTGCCCATATTATTTCTAGTTACAGTCTCCAATTTCTTATCCACGGTACAAGTAACTAGTTCAGTTGTGGATTTTAGTTTTTCTTCTATAATCTGATCGTATTCCTGGAAAGTTCTGTAACATTTCCTATCAATTTTATCTATTTCATTACCATGCTTATCTAATTCTGAGGTAATGTCATGCATGGTCGTATCTAGTTTGTCATTAAGACGCTCTATTTCTGTGTTCCTGTCACCTTTCTCTATTTCTAGCATATTTAATATTTCTTGGTTATTTTTAGTTACCTTTTCATGCATTTCTTCAATGCATGTTAACAGCTCTTTTGACATTCTGTTTTCAATTTCTAATATTTTCTCATCCACTTGTTTTTCTAATCTTATTTGCCCCTGTTTAATATCATTTAATTCTTTTTGGCCTTTAGTTATTTCCTTTTTCAATTCTTTTTGACCCTGTTCAATCTTATGTTCTAGGTCTTGCTGTCTTTTTTCTAGCTCCTTCTGACCTTTTGTAACTTTCATATCCAGATCGTTAAGCCCTTTCTCCATTTTATTTTCCAGATCTTTTTGGCCTTTTTCCATTTTATTTTCCAGATCTTTTTGGCCTTTTTCCATTTTATTTTCCAGATCTTTTTGGCCTTTTTCCAGATTATTTTGCATACTCTGCAAAAATTTTATTATATCTTGATTACTACTCTGTTCTGTCTTTTCTGGTTCTTTTTGCTCAGGGGTTGTTATTTCCCCTACCTTTTCTAGCTTAGTCTGCTGAAATACTTCAATCTCTCGATCGGTAGAAGAAGTGGATGTACTAGCTGTATCTTCTTTTGTTTTCCGTACTCCAATTTCTTGATTAATTTGTTTTCCTGATCTTAAGGTTATATTTTGTTCAGCCATGGTATTTTATTTATTCAAGTTTTATGCAATTCAAAAATTTTATAAAATTTATGTATTAAACTTTTGTTTAATACTACTGTTATCAATTTTGTTGTAATTAATTTTAAATAACTGATGTGCAATAATACTCGTTTTTTTTTTTTTTTTTTTATATGTTACAAGTTCCTATTAATTATTTTTATTGACAGTAGACTTATATACCCTGAAAATATTTTAGTAATCCAAAAATGTTAATTGCCCTGAAAATATTTAGTGATCCCTGAAAATATTTATGCCCTGAAAATATTTATGATCCCTGAAAATATTCGAGCCCCTGAAAATATTTATGCCCTGAAAATATAAGTGCCCCACGTTGGGCGCCAATTGCGTTGAAAAACGTGATGCGGGACCTAACGTCTATCGTCAGAGGTCTATATTCGTCGCCCACACACGCTTCAAGCAACTGCCCGAAGAGGAATTAGAATATTAATAATTTTCAATTTTTTTTTAAAAAAAAACAAAATATTCAAAATATTAATATTCTAATTCCTCTTCGGGCAGTTGCTTGAAGCGTGTGTGGGCGACGAATATAGACCTCTGACGATAGACGTTAGGTCCCGCATCACGTTTTTCAACGCAATATATATATATATATATATATATATATATATATATATATATATATATATATATATATATATATATATATATAACACAGAAAGGATATGATGGAGAGAAGTTTGCATTTACTGTTCGCAATTTACTTCATATATATATATATATATATATATATATATATATATATATATATATATATATATATATATATATATATATATTTATATATTATATTTTGTTTTATTATATTATATATGTACACTTTTTGTTCAAACTTTTTTTGTAATAAAATGATGGATTGATAATAAAAACAGAAATAACTTTTTATTAATCATATAATCTAAATATTACCATTTTACCATATACTTTACTCCAAAATGTTATCAGTTCCACAAAGCGATATGTGCGTGTAGTCCGAAGCTGAGCGGCACGTATGCAGCATAGCATCCTGCCGACTAGCTGTATCCGCACGATTTGAACACCGTCGGATAGATTCTGTGGATAGTTTTCAGAGGTCCATAGATCTTACAGAAATATTGTTCGTGAAACAGTAATGTCTTCTGTAAATTTCAGCCCTTAATATTTATAAACCGCGACGTTGCGAATTTTTTTTTTTTTTTTAAAGTTAAATTTTATCGTAAAACAATTTTTTTTTCCAGAGATCGGAAATGATATATCTAAATCTAATAGCAGTATTAGAATAATCGTAAGTACACTGACAAATAAGTTATTGCAATTTTTCGAGTGCAAAAAACTGTTTTTCGCAATATTCTCGACGGAAAAAAAAAATTTTTGGAAAATATATCTTGAAAACATACGTCACTTCAAACAAATTGCTGTCAACTTGGTTGCTATATCTTTATTAGGAAGGATAAATTTCGACATCGAATTTTCAACTTTGAGCTCGATTTTCTCGGAAACTATTCAACTCACAAATTTCGGATTAAACACACTTTTTTGTGTCAAAAATATGTATCATTTCTTAGAATTCTGAAGCGATAGTTAATATCATCACCATCTATAACTTTAATTATATCAATCGATAGGTTTTTTAATTATCATTTTTTCATACAACCCTTATTTTCTAAGATAAACTGGAAAAACTGAAAAAAGTCACCATTTTTGGCCTCCATTTTGTAAGCCATGGACCGTATGAATTTCCATTGAAGTATGTTTTTAGTGATGCCAAAATATATCATTATCAACAATAAAATTGCTAGTTACATTTTTTTCCCAAAACCGCTCTTTTTGAGTCTCATTTCCATGGATCATTTGGCTAATTATGATTTCTTTTTCCAAATAGACATACAAAAATAAGATTTTTCAATATAAAAAATAGAGGTTGCATTCCATAAAGGTTTAATTAGTTGCACTTTAACATCAACGGTGTTTGTTTGAAGGTCATATAAAACGAAGTTTTCTGCGAAAGAGTAGATATCTGTTGGAATTGCATCATCTTTATTTTTCGTTGATTATAACGACGTTTCAGCTAGCCATTTTCAAGTAAAACTTGAAAGAACTCGAGATAACTATTATCCGAAAGATCGAGATATTCAAACAAATAAAAAAAGTATGATGGAATTCCAACAAATATCTACTATTTCGCAACATCAGAAGTAATACTCAATTTGTTTCATTGCAAAATTTCGATTAGAACCTGAGATATATTGGAAAATCCATTTTAGAGAGTGAACTTTGAGGGCAAATTTCAACACAATTTTTCCGCAAATAAAAAACACGTGTTTCTTATTTCACCGGGGATTACAACATGTCAAAAAATTATTAAAATTGGTGGCGTCGAATTGGGATGCATTCCTTATAAGTCTACAATATTCCATCTGTGACATAATTCAAAGAGAGCTTGAATGCACTACAGAATGGTGCCAGATGAAGGGACTAAACACCATCCCCACCAGAACCACCCTATTAACCTTCACGTGGGAAAGAAACCTCAATCTGAAAATCATCGAAATGGATGGGAATGTTATTGAGTGGAAGTCAGAGGTAAAATATCTGAGACTGACCCTAGATAACAAACTCCTCTGGAATAAGCATAAAAAAGTAGTAATAAACAAGGCTACAAAAGCCTTGATGGTCTGTAGAAACTTTGCAGGAAAAAGATGGGGTACAAATCCAAAAATCCTGCATTTCAAAGACTGTTCTGTGCATATATAACCGGGGCAATGAAAACCTGTCCAACGTCCGCCATGAAAGTAATCCTAAACCTAACACCACTACATATATTTCCAGAGAAAACATGGCAAAGAGGACGATTTATAAGATGATGAGAGATGAGGTCATAAAACGAAAACCCAATCTCTCAACGAGGAATCAACAAATCTTGGACATGCCCCAAGATGAAATGAGAAAGAAATTCAACTTTATGAAAAACTTCAGCACAAAGTTAAATCACAGGAGCGAATGGGACAGAAACGCCATTGAAAAACTCAGCAAAAAATCCACGATATGGTATACAGATGGATCCAAAACAACGGAGGGAACTGGATTAGGAATGTATGGACCCGGTACCAGATACTATGAAAGCTTGGGTAAGTCACCACAGTGTTGGTTCCGCGATAGAGGGGAATGAAATAGAAGATAAGCTCGCGAGAAAGGGGCTGAGAACTTTTTCTGGGGCCAGAGCCTTTCTTTGGAATCAGTAACAGCGTAATTCTAGAAGAACTAAAGATAGAAGAAGAAAGCAGGTGATCCAATAATTGAACGGGACTGTAAGGATTGAGAGAAGCGAGGATACTTCTGGGGAACTACAACCAGAAGAGATTCAAAGAACGCATAAACTTGAGTAAAAACCAGCTCCGACAGGGGTCCTGGTGAGGCATTGCCACCTGAAGAAACACCTCAAGAAACACGAGAAGAGTGTAGATTTTGTGGGGAGGAGGGAGACCTCTATTCAAATCCTTGCAGAGTGCAGCGCTCTAGAAAATCCTAGGACACGGTTTTTGAAAGCATAGCAAATCGAAAAAGGGGAGCTACCCACCTGAAAGCCATCCAACATCCTGAGATTCCTGAGGGAAATAGGACTGGAGGGCCTGCTCTAGCCGATAAGGTAACTTTTACGACTGGGCAGCAGTAGGAGCGCACGTACATACATACAAGTCTACAATATTCATCTTCAATGCTACATACATTAATCATGTCTTAGACTATAATGTTACTTAACAGATTGCTACCTAGTTCTTTCTCGACACGGCGTCGAGTGGAGTACTGTACCACCAAACATAAATTGTAGTAATTCCTTTTTGGAACACGCCATTAAAACCCAGATTTTATGTTACTCAGTATAACATCTGGCATACTGTTATAATGTAAGTACAAGTATTAGTAAAAATGAAAAAAATCAAGGAGTGATCAACTAAAAAGAATCCTGCAGCACTGATTCGTGAGTTTCGTTGATAAGCTTGTTGTCCAATAATATTAAGTTCATTGTAGAACTCTTCTTGACCTTGATCCTGAAGTAAACGAATTGGTTTTTTTGACTTCAAATAACAAATCTTAATAGTTTTTTTCACTTCTGAAGACAACTGTTCCCCAATGTAGGCTAATGAAATTGAAGGACACTAAAATAAAAACAAATTACAAGTTATGAAGTCTGTTATTTACTATTGCTATTCTTAATGCTATTTGACAATTTTTTAAATGGATAAGAAAAGACACACATTCTATAGGCATACTAATCCACAAGAAATATAAAAATAACATAGAAAGTTGCCAATATATATCAGAAAGGATAGTCTGTATAAAACTACTAATGGAACATAAAAAACTAAACATCTTGTCCGTTTACAGCCCAGAAGACGGAAAACCAAAACACGAGGTAGAAGCATTCTACGAGAACTTCCAAACCACCTTAGACTCAATACCTGGTGAGGAAGCTATTATTTTATTAGGAGACTTTAATGCCCGTATAGGAAACCAAATAATCCCCGGAATTAAACAACGCTTCAACGAACAGTATCACAACACCAACGGAGAACTAATGGTAAATTTCTGTGCCTACAACGAATTAAGGATAAACAATACTTTCTTTCAACACAAAGATAAATATAAATACACTTTTGAAAATACAAGAGGACACAAATCTATGATTGACTTTATAGTTAGTAACCGAGTTATACATCCCACCCAGATATTGGATATTAGAACATTGGACTCTGTTAATGCAGGAAACGATCATAAATTAGTTCTATAAAAAATTCGAATAAAGATTACACAAAAGAAAAAGCAGCTGGAAAAGGTTAGGATACAAAAAAAAGAACATAGACTCTCTGTGACATACGTCAACGAAAGAATTATATCAAAAAAGATTGATGGAAAAAATTGAAAGAAAATCAATAAATGAAGAGGAAGATATAAATCATAGCTAGGAAAAAATTAAGGGAAATATAGAAGAAGCTTCAAATGAGTCATTGGGCACACATACAATCACAATCAACAACAAACATCCTAATAAAACTCCATAGTGCCGTAAGGAAGTTAAAGATAAGTGTAACGAAAAAAGAAAAGCATATTTAGCATATACAACTTCAATAACGCCGGAAGCATACAATAGGTACAAACTAATTCGTAACGAAACTAATCTACTAGTCAGGCAACTAAAAAGTGAACATTGGGAGCAGTTCTCTAAAAGAATGGAAGGAGACTTCTATAGTGTACAAAAACAAATGTGGCGACTGATAAGACAACAGCGTAAAGAAATATCTGAACTCTCCGAAACAAACAAAATATCAGAGGAGAAATGGATAGACTATCTATCAAAATTTTTTGACAGAGATGCTAACATTGGAAAAAACAACATACCAGCAATAAGGAATAACGTGGAAGTCACCATTCAAGAAGTAGAGAAAGCTATATAATCTTTAAAAAATAGAAAGTCTCCTGGACAAGACGGAATTCATAACGAATTGTTGAAATACGGAGGACAGCGACTAACACAGGAACTCACAAGCTTCATTCGAAAAATCCTGACACAATGCAAAGTACCAGATAGGTGGAGAACCAGCACAATAATGCTTATGTTTAAGAAAGGTGACAAACAAGAACCAGGGAACTACAGGGGTATTAATCTACTGGACACAACTCTGAAACTCGTTACTAAAGTAATCAAAAATAAAATTAATTCGATTACAACACTGGAAGACGAACAGCAGGGATTTAGATCAGGAAGGTCCAGCGTGGATTCAGTATTTATTCTACGACACATAGTCGAAAAATCTCTAGAATACAATACACCAACATTTTTATGCTTTATAGATCTAACAAAAGCATTCGATCGCATAAAGCTAGATGACGTAATCCACCTGTTATATAAGAGAAATATTCCTATCAATATAATTCAGACCATCGAAAACATATACGCAAACAATAAAGTTCAGATTCACACTAACGGTAAATTATCTACACCCATACCAGTCAACAGCGGTATTAGACAGGGAGACTCACTTAGTCCTTTGTTGTTTAACAAGATAATGGACGAAATAATAAAGGAGGTGCGACTTGGTAGAGGATATAAAATGGGTGAGACAGAAATAAAAATTCTCTATGACGCTGTGATATGTGCCGAAAATGAAGACGACCTCCAGAGATTGTTAAATACTTTTAATCTTACGGGAAGAAAATATAATATGATTATCTCAGCCGAAAAAACTAAATGTATGACAACCTCAAAAGAACCCCTCCGATGCAAACTAGAACTAGACGGTCGAATAATACAACAAGAAATGAGTTTCAAATATCTAGGAATCGACATAACTAGTTATGGCAACATCGAAGATGAAGTAAGAGGGCAGGTGGCCAAAGCAAACAAAGTGGCGGGTTGCCTCAACGACATGATCTGGCGAAACAAACACTTACAACAAGAAACAAAGGTTCGGATCTACAAAACCACAATTAGACCTATTATGACATACACCTCGGAAATACGGCCAGAGACGACAAAAATGAAACAACTATTGGAGACTACAGAAATGAGAATACTTCGACGAATAACAAGAAAAACGCTACTAGACAGAGAAAGAAGCGATAACATCAGGCAATCATGCAACACAGACTGCATTAATGAGTGGGTCCTACAACGTAAGACACAATGGAACACACACCTAAGCCGAATGACAGAGGATAGACTGGTAAGGATCGCACGCGATAAATCGCCTAGTGGTACACGCAGTAGAGGTCGACCGCGGAAAAGGTGGAGAGAGAATTTAAGTCCAGAATGAGGAAAATGGAAGAAGGAATAGGTCAGGGACCTATTATAGAAGGTAGAAGAAGAAGACACATTCTATTAGAGAAGTAGGAAAGTAATGTCGTTTCTGTACATGTCCAAATTCGTTTGTTATTCATCAACACATTGTGTACTTCAAAATCATGGAAAAGACATTTTAAGGTTAGACTGCCCTTCTTTACTCGTAAATAATTTAATCATATTTGTTTGCAATTTATAGTAAAATAGCCAGCCAAATACCAGAAGAGCTACATATCTGGCATGGTATGCTTTATAAATTTCACTAGGACAGTAAG
Source organism: Diaprepes abbreviatus (assembly GCA_034092305.1). Lineage (NCBI taxonomy): Eukaryota > Metazoa > Arthropoda > Insecta > Coleoptera > Curculionidae > Diaprepes > Diaprepes abbreviatus. The sequence continues at coordinate 2,849,381 of JASJET010000106.1, forward strand.
GCAACACTTGCTACCAAAAACATTTGCGATGTTTATTCAAGTGCATAAAACGTTCTTTAATGTCAAAGGTAGTTTTTCTGAGTTCAAATCCGGTAATTTTGATCCTTCCCACTCGTATCGATCAGTAAAACCAACAACTTTAGCCAACGACAGGTTAGAAGCACAAGTTGAAGCAAATCCGTGTCATACAATCGAGGAACTGTCAAACACTCTTAACCAGCCTTAGTCGACCATTCAAGAACATTTGTAGCAGATTGGTAAAGTAAGAAGAGCTAGTGTTTGGGTACCACATAATCTGTCAGAAGAAAACAGAGCTAAGCTGTCCACCACATGCAACTTATTACTTCAGGGACACAATATAGTAGCATTGTTTAATCGCTTGATCACTGGAAATGAAAAATGGGTCCTCTATGATAATCCAGAAAGCAAAAAGCAGTGGCTCTCTCCCAATGAATCGTCACGAAGTACAGCTAGGCCAGGTTTACACTCCAAAATGCTGCTTTTGTGTGTTTGCTGGAATATTCGTAGGGTCGTTAATTTTGAAGTGCTGACACCTGGACATACTGTGAATGGAGACCTTTACTGTGAACGACTGGATCGAGTAAATCAATCTTTAATTGAGAAGTGCTTAGAGATTGTCAACAGAAAATGCATTATTCAGCAATACGATAATGCAAGATCGCACTACACAAGACGAATCCTGGAAAAAATTAATAAATTAAAGTCGAAAGTAGTACTTCAGCCACCATACTTAACATACAACATGTTGTAAGTGGCAAAAAATTTCTAAATTTGGATGACGTCATCTCCGGATATTTTGTTCGAAAACTGATTGATTTTTGTTAATCCGGCATTGAAAATTTGCACATTAGATGGCAAAAGTTTGTTGATAACGAGGGTTATTACATCACTGATTAAAAATAAAAACTTTTTAAAAATATATCTATATGAATTTAAAAAACGACATTACATTTCGGTCCTCCTAATTGATTGAAAATTTAGTTTAGGTAGGAAAAAACTAAGATATATATATATATATATATATATATATATATATATATATATATATATATATATATATATATTTTCTTGATTCTTGAACCATAGATTATATCATTTTTCTTAATTTTGTATTTTCTTGGGTTTAGGTTCTATAATTAATATAACATACAACGCTATCAAAAAATAATTTTATGGATGCTGTTGACCTCGTTCTTAATACAAATTATTTTCAGTATGAAGATACCTTTTATAAACAACTCGATGGATGTGCTATGGGATCACCAATTTTATCTACCATTGCTCAGCTAGTAATGGAATATTTAGAGGAAAAAGTCTTAGAAAAATTAAATTTTAATATAATATTTTTCAAACGTTTTGTCGATGATTGCATAGCAGCCGTACCACAAAATAAAATAAATGAAATTCTCCAAGAGTTTAATAGTTTCAACGAAAAATTACAGTTCACATCCGAAACAGAGAATAATAATAAAATAAATTTTCTAGATATGACACTTATACGCAGAAAAAACAAAATTTTAACTGAATGGTACACCAAACCAACTTGGTCAGGCAGATATCTAAACTATTTCTTTAATCATTCAAAAACTCAAAAAAAAACAGCGTTATAATCGGTCTATCTGATCGTGCTATCTCCCTAACATCTCCAGAATTCCGACCAAAAATACTTCAAAAAGTAAAAGAGACACTAATAAATAATAATTTCAACGAAAAGACTATCACCAAAATAATTGATAAACGAACATATAAGTTTTATAACAACGTAAAAACAAAAAACGTAGAACATAAACAGCAGAAATATGTGGCATTACCTTACACTAGTGAGCTGTCAGAAAAAATAAAATACATTTTAAAAAAGCATGATATTATCATATGCCACAGGTCACATAATAAATTAAATACATTATTCACAAATTTAAAAAGTAAAACTCCTCTAATGAATAAATCAAATATAATATATTCGATCCCTTGCACAAATTGTCCCAAAAAATATATAGGCATGACGAGCCAATTACTGAAGAACAGATTAAATGGCCATAAATATACAAAAAACGCCTCAACAGCGTTAAACAAATACACACAGGACGAAAAACACACTTTTGATTATAACAGTACCATTATAAAAAACAAAGATATGAATTACCAAAAATTACAGATAAAGGAAATGATTGAAATTAAAAAAGATAAAAACACTGTTAACGACAGAACAGATATAGGAAATTTGAGCCACATTTACGCAAACCTAATTTAAACAAAACTATTAAGTATTCTATCCTGTCAAATAAGAATAAAAAATAAAATATCCTCTTAAACATAAAACCAAACATATACCTATATACCTTATTTGTTTTTTTTATATACATTGTAAAATATAAAAAATATTTAAAAAAATAAAACACATTCGCATTCCACGTATCCTCAGTAAACGATGAAAATTTAAAGTTTATTTAGAAACAGAACAGCAAAATGTCAAGGTATGTACTGGTAAAATTAAATATTTTTAAAATGTTTTAAAGTTTTTGGCTACTGTTTTTAAGTGTCTTGTTTGTTTTCCAAAATGGTAAAATATGTTTTTTATATTGATGTATTTTAATTATATATTTTTTTAGGAATAAATTTTGAACATGCCTTGAATAAAGGGCGAAACGTCAAATCGTTTTGTGTTTTATTAATTATAGAACTTAAACCCAAGAAAATACAAAATTAAGAAAAATGATATATATATATATATATATATATATATATATATATATATATATATATATATATATATGAGGTATTTTTTATTTATTTCTTGGACCTGTAATAAAATATTTTTTATATATTTGTTTTTCTTGGAATTATGGTTCGTTAAAAATGAACTCAAAATGTAATGGTGGTGTTGTACTTTCAACATTTTTAAAATATTTGCGTTTCGGTAATTTTTTACCTTCGTCAGGATGTTCAATTTGTAGCTAAAAAGCAAAGTATTTTGTTGATTTAACTATTAAATTATTTACATATTGTGTATTTACCTTGAACAAAGATTTAGGAACAACACTGCACTCACGTATATAAATTAATTTAAAATTATATTCTATTGAGATTTTAACTCTTATAAATTCACAGCGATCAAGATGACCACGTGTGTCATCTTGAAGTTGAAGTGGTAGTGAAGACATAGATGGTATTTTTGTGTAAGTAATGAGGGTCGTTTTGGCTATTGATGGTTTAAAGGGTCTAGTCCGAAAATGGAATGTGTTTTTTTGTTTTTGAATAATATATTTTTGATTGTTATTTTATAATATTGTAATATATTTTGTTAAATTGCTTGGTACCTTCCTTAGCATTTACTCCACGTTTGCTTTTTTGCATTGCTATCACTACTAGAATTTCTCGTTTTTGTATGTGGTTTGTCGTTTGGAAGATTTTTTTCACCTTTTCAAAATCAAAAGAATGGTAATTTTCCATGTTATGTGTTGTTAATGCTGTTTTATTGTTTTTGTCGTATTTTTGAGCGTTTAATCGGTTTTTTAAATGTTGGCTTGTTTGTCCTATATATTCGCCTTTGCAGTCTTTGCATGGGATACTCTAGACGAGGTGTGTTTTTTTTGTCTTTTGGTATTTTCGATTTTAACTTACTATAGCAATTTTTTAGGAGGTTGTGACCCTTATGGCTGACCGTTACATCATGCTCCTTGAACTTATGAGTTTTTTGGAGAGTGTCGGGATATAAGGAAGTGATATGTATTTTTCGTGTTTCTGTTTTAATTTAGTATTTGATGAATTTTCGTTATAAAATTTATGAATTATTTTTTTTAAATGATTATTTATAAGGTTTTCGGGATTGTTGTTCATTTTTAAGGTTTCTTTTGCTTTTTGGATGGCAAGTTTTTGGTATTCCGGATTCGATTGTTTAATGCTGCGATCTGCAAGCCCTATAACTGTTTTTTTTTGTGAGAGAGAGGGATATAAAATATAAATATCTGGAGGATCATGTTTTTTTAGTGTACTATTCTGTTTTAAGACATTATTAATGTGGTGTAAGGTTAGGTCGAGGAAATTGATTTTATTTTGTTTTTCTGCTTTCATTGTGAACTCCTACCATCCTAAACTACAATTCACAATAGAAACAGAAAAACAAAATAAAATCAATATCCTCGACCTAACCTTACACCACATTACAATGCCTTAAAAACAGAGTGGTACACTAAAAAAACATGGTCCTCGCAGATCGCAGCATTAAGCTATGGGATCCGGAATACCAAAAACTTGCCAGTAAAATTGTGTCAAACAAATATTTAGTCTGTCATACTAAATCCACTACCTTAAATTTCAAATTAATTTTAGATTGGTAATATAGACCACAAAACTTTCCAATATCGATCTTTAAAGAACTTGAGATGGAAGTTTCTTAGCTCGATATATTTTATACTGCATATTGAGTTTGTATACGCCTCAAGAAACCCACAATATCAATTTTAGACAAAATCGGAATATGTAAAATTTTCTGTCCCTTATAGTGTATCTTATCAACCTAATAGTTGTAAAAAATTAACTTCATATTCGTAATACAAGGCCCCGAAAACCCTCTAATACTAAATCTGAAAAAATGCGAATAAGATGAAATTTTCAATCCACCATATTGCATCCGCAAAAAATTATTTTAAGTCTTAATCTAATCTAAATCTAAACCCTTCAAACTCCCCTAGTACCAAGTTTAGATGAAATCCGGAAATTTAAAATTTCTAGACTTATCTTCGCTATTTGCATCCTCAAAAACGATTCAGTCCTACATTTGAACAAAATCGAAAAATGTAAAATTTTTAGTCCGCTATCTTGGATTTGCCATACTAAATCCTGAAAAAAGACTTTTAAATTCATAATTTACACCCTCAAGAACCTCCTATATCAGGGAGAAAAATCGAAAAATGTATAATTTTTCGGACACCATATTGAATCTACCAGATTGAGTTTTTCAAAAAATATTTTAAATTCATAATTAACACTAACAAAAATACCCCAATACTGATTTTAGACAATATCGGGGGATGTAGAATATTGGATCCGCCATATTGAATTTTTTTAAAATAATTTCAGATTCGTTATGTGCGACCCTGAAAACTTCCCCATACCAATTTTGGAGAAAATCAGACAAAATTGATTTTTTTGTCCGCCACATTGGATCCGCCATATTTAATTTTTTTAAAATAATTTGGATCCATTATATGCGACTCCGAAAACTCCCCCACACCAATTTTGGAGAAAATCAGACAAAATTAAATTTTTTTATCCGCCATATTGAATCCGCCATATTGAATTTTTTAAAAATAATTTCAGATTCGTTGTGTACGACCCCAAAAAAATTCCCCGTACCAATTTTGGAGAAAATCCGACAAAATTAATTTTTTTGGCCGCCATATTGTCAGCGCCATCTTGGATATTACTCCACCAATTTCGTCTAAAAAAATATTGGACTACTGCAGCAACTTCCTGAACATAAAGTAAAAAAATTTTATTCAAATCGGTGCCGCCCTTCCGGAGTAATCGGTGTACATACATAAAAAAAAACATACATACTCGACGAATTAAGAACCTCCTTCTTTTAAAAGTCGGTTAAAAATTAACAGCTATCCCGAAAATCTTATAAATAATCTTTATAAAAAAAGATTGCATAAATTTTATAACGAAAATTCATCAAATACTAAATTAAAACAGAAACACGAAAAATACATATCACTTCCGTATATCCCGACACTCTCCAAAAAACTCATACGTTCAAGAAGCATGATGTAACGGTCAGCCATAAGGGTCACAACCTCCTAAAAAATTGCTATAGTAAGTTAAAATCGGAAATACCAAAAGACAAAAAAACATACCTCGTCTACAGTACCCCATGCAAAGACTGCAAAGGCGAATATATAGGACAAACAAGCCAACATTTAAAAAACCGATTAAACGCTCAAAAATACGACAAAAACAATAAAACAGCATTAACAACACATAACATGGAAAATTACCATTCTTTTGATTTTGAAAAGGTGAAAAAAATCTTCAAAATGAAAAACCATACACAAAAACGAGAAATTCTAGAAGTGATAGCAATACAAAAAAACAAACATGGAGTAAATGCCAAGGGGGGTACCAAGCAATTTAGCAAAATATATTACAATATTATAAAATAAGAATCAAAAATATATTATTCAAAAACAAAAAAACGCATTGCATTTTCGGACTAGACCCTTTAAACCATCAATAGCCAAAACGACCCTCATTACTTACACAAAAATACCATCTATGTCTTCAGTACCACTTCAACTTCAAGATGACACACGTGGTCATCTTGATCGCTGTGAATTTATAAGAGTTAAATTTTCAATAGAATATAATTTTAAATTAATTTATATACGTGAGTGCAGTGTTGTTCCTTAATCATTGTTGAAGATAAATACACAAAATGTAAATAATTTAATAGTGAGATCAACAAAACACTGAAAAATTTAATTATTGCGCGCTCATAAAATATTAATATCTAACCATGGAAAATAATATAATATTACAAACTATAAACGCCTTACCAAATTCTGGCTACACACTGTAAGGTAGTTCAGTTCAGAACTACCTAATGTTTGTCCTAATGCTGACTGGAGTCTACCTATACGCTAGCTAATCTCAAGGTAGATTCGTTATTTTTATATTTTTCCACTATTTTTAATATATGGCCAGTGTAAGTTTTATAAATGTCTATTTCAGGAAAAAAGGCGCCACTAAATTATACTTTAAAAATCTGCCCTAATGATTATACTACGAACACTTGTAGTAGAGAAAACTTGGAAAAGAACAAATATTTAATATGGCATGTCAGGGTAAATAAATCGCTGAGTTTAACTACTTAATAGTATTCTATTTTGAGATAATAAGAAATAAAACCAATTAAATAGAGGCCAATACATTTATTCTTCACGGTATACCTCTTCCCAGAAAATAAGTACAAACTCTGGAAAAAGTTATCACCAGTGTGAATTATTGCAAGCTCCTCTAATGGGGCTATCTGATAGAAATGCAATTACAAATGGCAAATTTCAATAGATAATAAAACTTTGTTAATGATTTAGTCGAAAGTTATTGACTTTCTATGACGTAGAAAAAGTGAAAATTAAAACAAAAGAGAGTAAGTTAAACTTGACAGTGTCCTGCACAGTGAACGGCAAACCGATCCAAAAAGTAAACAAATCAACTACTATACTTGGAAGGTTTACGTCAACATAGCCTAGTCATAGAATATAAAAACACTCTCTATTTTAAACTAGACTATGATGTTCCATAAGCCCAACAATGCAGGAGACTGTCAACTTTTCAGTAATAAAAAAAATAAGCAATATAAAAAAAAACTACAATTAGGAGTGTTTAAGTGATAGTTAACAGAATATAAACTATAGATAATTACACAAAAAAGTGATAGATAATTACAAAAATTAGATCATAGAAAGGAACTTATAACGGTCACTCAAGTGGTTAAAATCTTAACAAAATTTTGCTGAAAATATGTTACAATTTTGTACAAAATAACTAGTTTCCAAAATATTGAATTGTTAAGCAATTAAAATTTTCAATAAATTTATCATTAGAATATCCATTACATTAAACAATTATTAAATGGTTAATTGGCTACTCTGGGACTCTAAAAGGGAATCATAATAAAAAAACCTCAATCACAGTATCGCAAAATAAAACATTTAAATTTGAGGTTGTAACGCCACGTAGTCGACTTCGTTACACTTTACAAAGTTTACTAGTTCGCCGCAAAGATCTACTTCTATTAAGTGGTATGGTAAATTTAGCAAAAGATAAATATCATTAGAAAATATTAAAGTCCAAATATTTAAAGTCTTTTAATTAAAAAGGTTCAAAATCATGTACAGAAGAATCCCTTACCTGTTAGCGCTCTAGGTAATCGAAAAGAAAACTTTGCTCAGAGAACTAAGCGATTAAAAATACTGATTTAATACCCATTAGGCTTAACAATCAGAAACTCTCGTGGACATACTTTGGCTAAAACTAGGCACTTAGCTGTATCACTTTCAAATATGTGGATAAACAAGGCCTGTGACGTAGATGGCTTCACCAGAAAGGACATTGACCTAGCTTAATAGGGAGATTGTCCCAATTAGAAACTCACAATCCCAGAAGTGCAACACGATAACTCAAACTGAATGTTATTTCCCAAACGCTGTACATTACAAACTTTCATCCAAAAAAAAAACAGAAATACTGAAGAAATCCCAGAAGTGCAGCACGATAACTCAAACTGAATGTTATTTCCCAAACGCTGTACATTACAAACTTTCATCCAAAAAAAAAACAGAAATACTGAAGAAATCCCAGAAGTGCAGCACCATAACTCAAACTGAATGTTATTTCCCAAACGCTGTACATTACAAACTTTCATCCAAAAAAAAAAACAGAAATACTGAAGAAATCCCAGAAGTGCAGCACGATAACTCAAACTGAATGTTATTTCCCAAACGCTGTACATTACAAACTTTCATCCAAAAAAAAAAAACAGAAATACTGAAGAAATCCCAGAAGTGCAGCACGATAACTCAAACTGAATGTTATTTCCCAAACGCTGTACATTACAAACTTTCATCTAAAAAAAAACAAAAATACTGAAGAAATCCAAAGACATACTGAAGTTGTCTTAAGATGTACTGAAGTTATCCCAAGACATACTGTAGTTATTCTAAGATCCTCGAACTCAAGAAAGTAGTGGCATCTGATAAATGTTAAGCCGTTGTTTCTGGCCGGCTGAAGAAAAATAATCGCCAGACTGGCTGTGGGATGAAACTTCCAAATCACCAAAAAAAAATTTTTGCACCCCGGCTTGGTTTCGTTAATTTAATCGGCCATTTATGACCAAATCCCTTAGCTTAGGAAAGTAGTAAAACTAAACCACTTCTTCTTGCTCTTGCGTCAGATAGCCAAAAGAGAACGATTTTTCTCAAGTCACTAGCACATTCCTTCAAACGGAAGTTACCAAAAAAACTTAATAAAAAAGTTTATCAAAAATCTATTCAAAAAAATAACCTTAATCTCGAGGCAATAATCTTGAACCCTTTAAATTTATTATACAATTTGAACTACTTCCGGAAAATAAATACAAAAATTCTTCTATCTCAATGTTAAACTAGCCAGAACTCAAATCAGACGAAGACACATAATATTCGTAACTATCTTGTCCTACAAAATGAATACCCAGTAACAAATTACTTAATGGGTTCGAAATGTTCAAAAATGAAATTCAGTTAGTTCGAATTAGTTCGAGGGTCTAATTTCAAATATTATAACCACTCAAGAATTCTAATTAGTGAAGAAAAAGGAAATAATCAAATAATAAACTAAAAACAACATAATGAAAAAATCGATTCTATCTTATTTCGAATTTAACATTTCGATCTATTCAGCAGATGTGCCATCATATAGGCAGCCATAAAAACTTTCCCTGCAATTGAGTGGACCTGACTATTTATCTGAAACAGCTGATATGTGAAAATAAATAAATATTTCCTAAAGAAGGAAAATCAACAAGAAAAAAAAACACTGTTTATATTTAGCCAATCATTAAGAAAACGTTTTTACCAATCTGTGATACATTGTCTCGAGGTACCTAACGAAATTTAAAAAATACAGAAATAGGTTAAGTTTCGATGTCAATCAAAATTTCAAAATGTAAACAAAAGGAATGATCTAAATATAGATGATACCAATATTAATGAATGAAAAACAAAAGGTAATCATTAGTTTTATAGTAGAAAACATCGTTTACTGTAAACTTACGTTTCAAGTTATGCATGTCATTGACAACCTTTAAAGAAAACGTACAAAACAAAAATCTATTTTATTACTTTAGTAATCTGAAACTGTAATTTAATGTAGAAAAATGTAAACGAAAATATTTATTATTTAAGATCAATTTTTAACCATAACAATACTTTGTTTTTCAGCTAGACATTGTACATTTTGACGAAAGTAAAAGATTACCGAAACGTTGACATTTTAAAAATGTAAAAAAATATAGAAAATACAACACCACCATTACATTTTGATTTTATTTTTAACGGACCATAATCCCAAAAAAAAACAAACAAAAAAAAAAAAAAATATATATATATATATATATATATATATATATATATATATATATATATATATATATATATATATATATATATATATATATATATATATATGAAGTAAAATGCGAACAGTAAATGCAAACTTCTCTCCATCATATCCTTTCTGTGTTAGAGGTTGCACAGTTAGAACAAATTGTTATAAAACACAATTTATTCTATTCCACCACCATCGAGATGATGGCCTACCTGTACCACCATACCGAGAAGAAAGTCAAAACTTACCCTCCCCGCCACAGAGACGAAACATGTACCTCTGCTGTATCACTGTGGCGGGGAGGGTAAGTTTTGACTTTCTTCTCGGTATGGTGGTACAGGTAGGCCATCATCTCGATGGTGGTGGAATAGAATAAATTGTGTTTTATAACAATTTGTTCTAACTGTGCAACCTCTAACACAGAAAGGATATGATGGAGAGAAGTTTGCATTTACTGTTCGCATTTTACTTCATTCATACGCGGAGCTGCATATAGTTGTACGTTTGCTGAATGTGATTTCTGCACTACAACGGCATAATGTGGATATATCCACTGCTATTGCAACTCACACGGATGAGTCCGTCAAATCCGCATTAACATATATACGCCATCCGGTGGGAGGTCGGAGAAGCCGCATTCAGTATTTGCATGCTTCCTTCCGATCTGTCCTTTGCACAGCCAGGTGCATGTCGGTACCCTGATGAGTCTAGTAGAGACGAAACATGTACCTCTGCTGTATCACTGTGGCGGGGAGGGTAAGTTTTGACTTTCTTCTCGGTATGGTGGTACAGGTAGGCCATCATCTCGATGGTGGTGGAATAGAATAAATTGTGTTTTATAACAATTTGTTCTAACTGTGCAACCTCTAACACAGAAAGGATATGATGGAGAGAAGTTTGCATTTACTGTTCGCATTTTACTTCATTCATACGCGGAGCTGCATATAGTTGTACGTTTGCTGAATGTGATTTCAGCACTACAACGGCATAATGTGGATATATCCACTGCTATTGCAACTCACACGGAGGAGTCCGTGAAATCCGCATTAACATATATACGCCATCCGGCGGGAGGTCGGAGAAGCCGCGTTCAGTATTTGCATGCTTCCTTCCGATCTGTCCTTTGCACAGCCAGGTGCATGTCGGTACCCTGATGAGTCTAGTAGAGACGAAACATGTACCTCTGCTGTATCACTGTGGCGGGGAGGGTAAGTTTTGACTTTCTTCTCGGTATGGTGGTACAGGTAGGCCATCATCTCGATGGTGGTGGAATAGAATAAATTGTGTTTTATAACAATTTGTTCTAACTGTGCAACCTCTAACACAGAAAGGATATGATGGAGAGAAGTTTGCATTTACTGTTCGCATTTTACTTCATTCATACGCGAAGCTGCATATAGTTGTACGTTTGCTGAATGTGATTTCAGCACTACAACGGCATAATGTGGATATATCCACTGCTATTGCAACTCACACGGAGGAGTCCGTGAAATCCGCATTAACATATATACGCCATCCGGCGGGAGGTCGGAGAAGCCGCGTTCAGTATTTGCATGCTTCCTTCCGATCTGTCCTTTGCACAGCCAGGTGCATGTCGGTACCCTGATGAGTCTAGTAGAGACGAAACATGTACCTCTGCTGTATCACTGTGGCGGGGAGGGTAAGTTTTGACTTTCTTCTCGGTATGGTGGTACAGGTAGGCCATCATCTCGATGGTGGTGGAATAGAATAAATTGTGTTTTATAACAATTTGTTCTAACTGTGCAACCTCTAACACAGAAAGGATATGATGGAGAGAAGTTTGCATTTACTGTTCGCATTTTACTTCATTCATACGCAGAGCTGCATATAGTTGTACGTTTGCTGAATGTGATTTCAGCACTACAACGGCATAATGTGGATATATCCACTGCTATTGCAACTCACACGGAGGAGTCCGTGAAATCCGCATTAACATATATACGCCATCCGGCGGGAGGTCGGAGAAGCCGCGTTCAGTATTTGCATGCTTCCTTCCGATCTGTCCTTTGCACAGCCAGGTGCATGTCGGTACCCTGATGAGTCTAGTAGAGACGAAACATGTACCTCTGCTGTATCACTGTGGCGGGGAGGGTAAGTTTTGACTTTCTTCTCGGTATGGTGGTACAGGTAGGCCATCATCTCGATGGTGGTGGAATAGAATAAATTGTGTTTTATAACAATTTGTTCTAACTGTGCAAGCTCTAACACAGAAAGGATATGATGGAGAGAAGTTTGCATTTACTGTTCGCATTTTACTTCATTCATACGCGGAGCTGCATATAGTTGTACGTTTGCTGAATGTGATTTCAGCACTACAACGGCATAATGTGGATATATCCACTGCTATTGCAACTCACACGGAGGAGTCCGTGAAATCCGCATTAACATATATATATATATATATATATATATATATATATATATATATATATATATATATATATATATATATATACATGCGAAATATGTATTTTATCATTTTTTTCTTAGAATTTCAATGATTTAATAGTGATGTACTTTCTATATTTTACATTTTTTATATTATTGGCGTTTCGGTAATATATTTTTCTTCTTCAGAGTTTACAGGGTGTAGCTAAAAATAAAAGAGCACTTTTTTGTTATGACTTAAATTATTTAGACCATATTGTATAATTTACCTTGAACAAAAACTCACTAGCAACACTGCACACCGCGTACAAATTATTTTTATATTATATACTATAAAGATGACCACGTGTGTCATCTTAAGGTTAGAGTAGTACTGAAAGAACCAAAGGGCATTTTTTTGTAAAGTAATAGAGTTTGTTTTGGCCACTGAGGGTTTAAGGGGTCTAGTCAGAAAGTTGAATGGGTTTTTGATTTTAAAATTATGTTTTTTTGGTAGTTATTTTATAGTATTGTTGTATATTCTGCTAAGTTGCTTGGTATGTGCCTTAGCATTTACTGCATGTTTACTTTTTGTATCGCTATCATTGCCAGAATTTCTCTTTTTTGTGTGGTTTTCAGTTTTTAAAATTTTGACTCTCTTAAAATCAAAGGAATGGTGGTTTTCCATGCTATGTGTTGTTAATGCCGTTTTATTTTTTTTTTAGCATAGTTATGTCCCTTTATTCTGTTTTTAAGTGTTGGCTTGTTTGTCCTATGTATTCATCATTACAATCTTTGCCTGGAATACTGTAAACAACATGAGTTTTTATTTTTGGTATTTCAGATTTTAGTTTGCTAAAGCATTTTTTAAGAAGTTGTGACCCTTATTGCTGACAGTTATATCATATTTCTTAAAAGCATTTTGGAATTTTTCGGAGATTATCGGGATATATGGAAGTGATATGTATTTTTTGTTTTTTTTTTGTTTTGTATTAGTGTGTGATAAGTTTTCGTTATGAAATTTATGAATTATTTTTTTAACATATTATTTATTACGTTTTTGGGATAGCCGTTCATTTTTAGGCTCCTATTACTTTTTGAATGGCCCTATTTCGATATTCAGATATTCAGGAAGTGATAGTTTAATGCTGCGATCTGCATTCTATTTTTTTAGTATACCATTCAGTTTTTAAAGTGTTGTTAATATGCAGGGAGGTTAAATCAAGAAAATTGATTTAAAGAACGTCTGTCATCTAAAAATGGTAAAATATAGAACCTACACCACTATTAAGTTTTGATTTAATTTTTTTAACGGATCATAAATCCAGGAAAAACAAAAGAATATATATATTTCCAGATTTTTGAAACATAAATTATATCTTTTTTTTTTATTTTGTCTTTTTATGGATTTGGATTCTTTATTTAATACAAAATTCAAACAATTGACTTTTCGCCCTTTATTTAAGTCGTTTTCAAAATTTTTTATTTTTTAATTTATTAACCTTCCTAAAAATATTAAAAACATTCATACAAGAATATATATACAATTTTAAAAAACAATCACTTTAAAACATTATTCAAATTTTTAAAAGAGTATTTAATTATACCTTGACATTTTGAACCCAAGAAAAGACAAAATAAAAAAAAAGAAACCATCAATGAATATAGTATTTAATTAATTTCGAAAGCATAACATAAGAAGAAAATTTCTCTAAAACATAACTCAATTTTTCTCTAGGCCTTTTAAGGTAATAAAATCAACAATTGAGCTAAATTAGTTAAAGCTAAATTAAATATTCGAAGAATAATTGAAGGTTTATACTCCGCTTACCATAACATTTAGAAACTTGGATGCAACCCAAAAATAAAAATATTTGCCAGTGGATAACTGAAATGAGTACCCAGTGGTAACTATAGATGTTAAAATACAGTCTAAAACTACGAAGACTATTGTAAGCCCAAAAATAGAATTAATGTGGATGATTAGGTTATATAAAAAATTTTGTCTTCTTCTCAACCTCCTTAGAGACCCACTATCTTCTGCAACTTTTAGGTCTTTGTTTAGTCTTCGATTTTGTACAGTAATCTCCCAAATTATGACATATGCGAAAAACATGGTTAACTCTTTTCTGTGATGAAAAATAAAGATGAAGATTTGAATTACTGATTTTTCAAATGGTAATATTACTAGAGTTTCATAAGTGAAAAAGAAAATATCCATAATACAAATAAGACACCAAATAGTAACAGTTATAATAAAAATTTTATCATATGATTTATCTTTCAAAGACAGAAATTTTAAATCGAGTTTAAGTGAACGAATCTGTTCTTTTTTACTAAAAAGTGTTATTGAAATTAAAATATTTGTAACGAAAAGAAATCCACTCTGTATTATGTCTAATACTTCATTGACAAGTAGACTTCTACTAAATTGTTCTTCAGAAAAGTGTCCTATTTTCTCTAGCCCAAAAACTGCCATCAGAAATATTACTATCACTACAAAAAAATTTCTCAAATTTATTTTTACACAAAATTGGTGGATACACACCAAACATTACTCCCGCCGTTGAGAGAATTTTTTTTATTATGGGGTACATGATTTTACCAGATTAAAACACGAAGTGTGCGAACAACATTGGGAAATTTAAAAACAGAGAAAGCAATTTTATAAATGGAGAAAAATTAGAAGTATTATACATTATTTATCATATGTCATACTATTATAAATTACTGTAATAGGTTTTTAGTTTGGTAATGTTTTTATTTAATTAATTTATTTAGTAAAACAACAACTAAGTAAGCTCGCAAGACTTGGATACCAAAATAGACCAGCGGAAGTTGGTAGACTTCTGACTACGTAGAAATCTTCAGAATGATAATAGTAGTTACGTAGTATCTTATGTCTCATTTTCCTTTTCGGGAAAATTTTTTTATTTAACAATTACGACGTGAAAAAAAAATTTTTTTCAGTCAAATATGCGCTTTAAAAATACTTACAAAATGAGCCAAACTTCATAAAAATCGGAAAATTTATTTGTTAGTTATTGCTGAAATGGCTTTTATTCAATTGACTAAAATGTGGTCGAACTTGCATTGTATTTATTTTGATTTATTTTTATTTCTACGACGTTTCGATTAGGTTGTATCTCTAATCATTATCAAGTATAAACTGAATGTTTTGTCTTAAGACTAGGGACTATGTCCATTGAAGCGCAACGTTTCGCACTCAACACCTCAATGATTTGAAAGTAGTGGTTGTCAAAGATTAGGTATCTCAACACTCGGTTTACTGAAGATTCCATTATTGTTTTTAATGTATGGTGTTTCTATAAATTTTCTTTTTTTCATATTGGGTTTTATATACATTGCCGCAGCCTCAAACCATTTTATATGGTGTTGTTTATCCCAGGAGTGTTTTGCAATACCTGATCTCGACGTTTCCCCTTTTTGTGTATGCGTTTTATGTTCCTTAATTCTAACTTCTAGTGGTCGTTTGGTTTCTTCAATATACATTTCACCACACTCACATGGAACTTTGTAAACACATTCTTTCTTATCTGTAGTTTTAGGTTTTGTTTTTGTTAAATGAGTTCTAAGTGTATTTCCTGATTTAAAAGCTGTTTTTATATTATAACTACTGGCGATTCGTTTTATTTTCTCCGAAGTTCCCTTAATGTACGGAATTGTGAAGAGGAAATGTGTTTCTTGCTGTCCAGTGTTCGTTGTTCTAAAATTATTTATAACATCGTCAATTAGTTTTAAAGTATAACTATTCTGTTGTAAGTCGGATTCAATATTTGCTACCTCTTTTTTCAATGATTCGGCATTATTGCATTTAGATATAGCGCGATTATACACGTTGCGTATAATTCCCCGTTTTGTTACAACAGAATGATTAAAACGATGATTAAGATATTGTCCAGTATGTGTTGGCATTCTGTATACTGAAGTTTTAATAGTTTCGTTTGAACGATTTACCATGACATCTAGGGAGGGCTATTGATCATTTACCTCTTTTTCCATGGTAAACTTAATTGTAGGTCGAATGGTATTTAGATGTTTCAGGAAATCATTAAGTTCTTGATCAATGCCCTTCCATACAATGAAATTATCATCGACATATCTCAACCAGACTTTCGGTTTTACTGTTGCCGTTTGTATATACATATATATATATATATATATATATATATATATATATATATATATATATATATATATATATATATATATATATATATTGGCGACGACTGGAGAGAGTGAAAAACCCATCGGAAGCCCCATCACTCCGTCCAGTGGTAACGTGGTTCGATGTGATAAAGTAGTATCATTTGAAAGTCTAGTTTTGATTATGTCTAGTGATTCCCCTAATGGTACATTAGTACACGGACTTTCCACATCAAAGCTCATTAGTCATCATTTGGCTCCAGATTAATGTTATTAATAATGTTTGCGGAATGTGTAGAATTTTTAACATATGTGTTTGTCTTACCTTCTAAAAGTTGTATGACTTTTAAGAGAAACTTCGCCAGTGCATTTGTTGGGGATCCTCTGGAGCTGGTTATTGGCCTCAATGGTATGTTCGTTTTATGGATTTTTGGGAGTCCGTAAAGATGTGGTGGGTTACTGTAGTGTGGTGTGAGCGCCGATCGTAGGTTGTCAGGTATATTGTTTTGGTATTTCCTTGGTGTTCTGTAGATTTTTGACTCTACGGATTTTGTAGGGTGACGGGCTAATTGTCTATATTTTCCTTTTTCCAGGATATCTTCGATTTTTTGGTCGTACGTTACGATGTCCATTATTATTGTTGCATTTCCCTTTTCCGCTGGTATAATTTTTATGGATTCATCCTTATGAAGTTCTTTTAAGGCTGATGCTTCTAGTTTGGAGAGATTTTGAACTGGATTTTTCTTGTCTTCCAAAGTTAATTTTATTTTCCACCTAAACTCGTCGAAAGGGTTTTTCTCTATTTGTATAGATTCTACAAAGCTTATGATATCTAAAACGGGCATGTTTTTTGGTGTTACTGCGAAATTAAACCCCTTGCTTAGTAGTTGTTCTTTTGCTGTTGAAAGTATTCTTGAAGATAAATTTATGATGATTTTTCTTGAAGTTAGAGTCGCTTGTTGATGTGATTTTAGTTTCTCTAGTTTATTTCGGTGTTTCCTCGCCATATTTTCTTTTAATTTGTTGCATATATTATCTATTTTATTAAATATTGGCTCATGGTTATCTGACAAAGTTTTAGCTTTGATTTCTTCGTAGCGTCACGGTTTTTTTCGCGCGCCACAAGGCGAAAGAACGCCCCCCCTCCACTGTCCACTTTTTGATTCTCAGGGTAGGTGCAAATTTAAACTATTGCTACATCAAAAATTTTGAAATAATTGAGTTGAAAACTGCTGCATACTATAGTTTAACTATCTCCGAATGACTTCCTACTTAAATAAGCCCTTAATGTTATTAAACAATTCCGCAGCAATTTTTAGAAAAAAAAATCTCTATCTCAGTTGGTAGTACAGTGGTCGTACACAATTTTTATTTTTAAAATATGCATCATAATCTCAACTATCGCGTCCACTTAGCAGAATTTCGATATTAACCATTGTCGAAGAGTTATTCTATTTTTTTATAACGAAAAATGAACCCCAGTTTAGTTTATCTGTTTCAACAAATTAAGATCAACAATTCATTTCGTTCTTTTTTGTTATTGTTAGTATAAGTCTGGAACTTTCATTTGCTTATACGTAGACCACTGTACGACCTCTAAATCGCTGAGAATAAACAATCAAAAAAAATCTAAAAAGTTATAAACAAATTCGCTGTGCAAAAAACTACTGAATATTTTCACTTAAGATTTTGCAAATTTGTTGTTTGCAACAAGAGACTCCTTTAGTTGCAGTGTAAAGTTAATACAATATATTTTTCTATTGTTTAGAAACAATTGAAACAGCAGCCATTTTAGCATTTTTTTTGCAATAACTAAGGACCAAGTTATCCCATTTAAATGGAGCTCATTTTGTAGGTATTTTCAAAGCGTACAACTTTTGTTTGAAACTTTTTTACTGAAAAATAATAGCGTTTTCTAGAACTCGAAAAAACTGTTTTTTTTTTCGCATCTTAATTGTTAAATAAAAAAATTTTCCCAAAGAAAGAAATAAGACATAAGACACTACGTAATTACTATTATCATTCTGAAGACTTCTACGTAAACAGAAGTCTACTGATAATAAATTTCAAAATCACCTCATATGAGGCTAACTCCGCCGGCCTAAAATGCTAATAATTTTAAACGATCAATCTGCTGTTCGTATCGACCTTCCAGTGACTACATAAATTTAATGTAAATAAATTGAATGTTGAAACTGCTGTTTTAACGTTCGTAAACTAATCAACTTAAATATTAACCTTTAAATCCCAATAGTCTAACTTTACACCTGGTCTAAGTTCATAGTAAAGAGTTTGAAATGGCAATCAAGTTTTGAACCTTAAAATATTAAGGATAAAAAATCAAATTACTTTAATAGTAAACAATAAAAAATTAAAAATTTTATTTATTTTCGAGAGAACTACTTCTACTACTTATTTATTGACATATATAAAAGAAATGATTAAATTTCAGAAGCAAAACAAAACTGGCCGACTAAAACATCTAATTTCCATATTAACTAGATCGGCTCTAACAGAAAGGTACTTGAATTGTCCGGCTCCTATATCAATGAAACTTCAATGTTGTTGAGGGTACAAAAATAAGAGACACGTATTTTTTTAATCTGCAGAGATTAATTTTAACGGGATGAAACCGCCCTTAAATTTCACTCTTAAAAACAGTATTTTTGAAATATCTCAGGTTCTAAGTGAGATATCTTTACAAAACAAAATCAAAATTAGTTGTTGTTCGAAATAATGTTAAATTATGTTTTTTCATCCCGAAGGATAACTTCCCTTATTTTTTATAGGGGTAAACCATCTATTGGCGCCCGTAATTTAATTCTGAAAATTACGAAATTTAATATAATTGTTTGAAAATATTTTTTTCAAGTATTTCATAAGTAACTTAAGTTAATGGGTTTCTGGGTTTCTAAAAATATCTAGTAAAAGAGGATGAGCCACACCCAAATATTTTTTTTCTTAAATGTCATGTGTTATCGCACTTAGTTTGTTCAAAAATTTTATTTCTTTATACTATCAAAATCGTTGGTTAAAAAATGATTTTGCTGCACTTTGCGCTTGTTTTGCGAACCAATGCCTCAATTTTGCTGCCACTTTACACACATCTATTTTTTGGTTTTTAAATGATGATAAATAATCTATATTTATTCTGTAGCTTTTTTTTATGATCCTAATATCATCTTGTGTTTCAAAAAATCATTAAGGTACTTATTTTTGGCACATTAATTTATCAGTTTGAATTAAAATTCCTTTTTCTTTATGTTATATTATATTATTTAAAGTAAGGATGATATCTTCTATATTATCACCATTTTAAATAATTGAAAATAAAAAAGTAAGATTTTTAATCCAAACCGATAAAGTAATGCACCAGAAATACGGATCTTCATTTCGTTTTAAAACACACATGATATTTTAAGGTCATAAAAATAACTGTAGAAAATTCATCTGCATTAAAAAAACACAAAAAGAAAACTAACATATTTGTAAACATTCGCAAAATGGAAAAAAATAAATAAAAAAATCGATATAAACCTAATTTTTATTAACCGGCTTCTAAAAGAAGGAGGTACACAATCCGTCGACTATGTATTTTTTTATGTATGTACACCGATCACTCCGGAACGGCTGCACCGATTTGTATGAAGTTTTTTACGTTATGTTCAGGAAGTTGCTGCGGTGCTCCCATATTTTTTTTGGACAAAATTGGTGCAGTAAAATCCAAGATTGCTCTGACGATATGGCGGCCAAAAAAATTAATTTTGTCCGATTTTCTCCAAAATTGGTATGGAGGAATTTAAAGGGTTGTACCCAAAGAATCTAAAATTATTTTAAAAAAAATCAATATGGCGGATCCAATATGGCGGACAAAAAAAATAATTTTGTCCGATTTTCTCCAAAAATGGTACGGGGAAGTTTTCGAGGTCGCACATGACAAATTTAAAATTATTTTAAAAATATTCAATATGGTGGATCCAATATGGCGGACGAAAAAGTCAGTTTTGTCCTATTTTCTCCAAAATTGCTATAGAAGAGTTTTTGGGATTTCACATAACGAATATGACATTATTTTTAAAAAATTCAACATAGCGGATCCAATATGGCGGAAAAAAAAATTTAATTTTCCCGATTTTCTCCAAAATTGGTATGGGGGAGTTTTCGAGGACACACGTAACGAATTCAAAGTATTTTTAAAAAATCCAATATGGCGAATCCAATACGGTGGACGAAAAAATCAGTTTTGTCCGTTTTTCTCCAAAATTGGTATGGAGGAGTTTTCGGCGTCTCATATATCGAATCTGAAATTATTTTTAAAAAATTCAATATGGCGTATCCAATATGGTGGATAAAAATTAATTTTGTCTGAATTTTTTCAAAATTTATATGGGGGAGTTTTTGAGATAGCACATTACGAAACTGATATTATTTTTAAAAAAATGAAATATGGCGGATCTAAGATGGCGGATTAAAGATTTTACATCTCTTGATTTTGTCTAAAGTCAGTATGGGAGATTTTTGTTAAGTGTTGATTACGAAATTAAAATATTTTTTGAAAAACTCAGTCTGGCGGAATCAATATGGTGTCCTAAAAATTTTACATTTTTCGACTTTCTCCGAAACTGATATAGAGGGTTTTTGAGGGTGTAAATTAAGTAAAATTAATAGTATTTTTTCTGGATTCAATGTGGCGAACGCAATATAGCTGACTAAAAATTTTACATTTTTCGATTTTGTTCAAATGCGGAAATGAATCGTTTTTGAAGATGTAAATAGCGAATATAAATTTATTTTAAGAATATCTAATATGTCAGATGCAATATGACCGTTTAGAAATTTCATCTAAAATTGGTACTAGGGGGCTTTGAAGGGTTTAGATTGAGATTAGATTAAGACGTTAAAATTATTTTTTTGAAATTCAATATGGCCGATCCAATATGGTGGCTGGAAAATTTTACCTTATTCGCATTTTTTCAGATTTGGTATTAGAGGGTTGGGGGTGGTGTGATACGAATATAAAGTTAGGTTGATTACATACAATATGAGGGACTAAAAATTTCATATTTTCCGGTTTTTTCGAAAATTGATTTTGCGGGATTTTTGGGGCGTATACAAATTCAATATGCAAGACTAAGAAATTTACGTCTCAAGTTCTTTAAATATCGATATTGGAAGATTTTGGGGCCTATATTACCAATCTAAAATTAATTTAAAATTTAAGATAGTGGATTTACTCTTGACAGACTAAATATTTGTTTGGCACGATTTTATTGGTATTTAGAGAGCTCTGAGAATCAAATAATTTTGAGTGGTTCTTTTTAGGGTGATTTACAATTCTGGATAAAATGGGTACTTTTTGCCACCTTGGAGTCATTGCAAGGTACACTAATCTCGATTAGTACTTAGTCCAAATAATTTATGAGTTCAAACCTAAAAATCCAAAAATAAAATTTTTATAAAAAAATTGAACCGACTTCTAAAAGTGCTCTAAAAAGTGGAAAATAAATATAAATTTTTATATGAAATTGAACTTTTTGAAGTCGGCGCCAAATTATTTCTAAATTAAATAAATCACTAGTACTATATACAAATTGGTAATGGTAAGAAAGCAGTTACAAAAAAAATGTTTTTCATCTGTTAAGGCGAATCACATTTTGTCAGGTATTAGTATGGCGCCGACTTCAAAAATTTCAATTTCATATAAAAATTCCTAGTTATTTTCCACTTTTTAGAGCATTTTGAGAAGTTCGGTATAAAAATTTTATTGATATATCGATAAATTTTGAGGTAAGCGTTACATCGGTAATTAAAATCACCTAAAATAAGACCATATACGTCAAAAGTATCTAATGATACTTTAATCCAAGCCATAAGTAAATATAATATCGTAAATTCCGAAAAGAATAAGACCTACTCAGGGGTATTGGGGGTAATGTAAGAACAAACCCCACATAAAATGTAATAACAAAAAATAGGTTAGAGCCAAAGTTGGCTAAAAGAGGTTTTTTGAATTTACAAGTCAAGGAACACATTTTGGAAAAAAAGTTTTAAATAAAAGTTGTTGACATTTCGAAAACGTATAATTTGATTTTTATTAATCTGTTATTGCAAAAAGGCCAAAAAACCCTCAAAATTGGCCATTTTCCATATCAATTAATTTATTGCAAAAAAAATTTTTTTTGCACTCTTCTGCTCTTTCTGAACAAAATGATATTTTGTAATAGTAAATCGGATAATTTGTTGCTGAGATATTGCTAGTTGTTGATCCCAAGACAAAATCTGGATAGCTATAATTTTTTTTGAGTGAACATTTTGACCTTCACAAAGGTTCAATCTCTTCATGAAGGCATAAACTTTCATATCTTGTTAGGGGCAATTGAAAAAACTAAGTTTTAATCCCCTAAATATCGCTTTAAAAAATGGGGTGCTTTTTTATAAAGAAATAGAGCTCTCGCGCGCGCGATAAAACTGAACTCGCAAGTTCAAATCAATAGCGCTCGAAAAAATTCGCCGAATTTCGGCAACGAATGGACCAATTTCGGTTTTTTTTCTGGGGTAGCTAGAAAAATTTTGAATATGAAAAAAATCCCTTTTTTAGAGCGAAATTTAAGGGGTTGAAAATTAATTTTTTCCCTTGTCCCTAACAAGATATGAAAATTTAAGCCTTCACGAAGAGATTGAGCCTTTGTGAAGGTCAAAATATTGACCCAAAAAAAAGTTGTGGTAATCAATATTTTCCCTCTTGAGATAAATAAATAGCAATATTTTTGCAACATATTATCCGATTTACCAATATAGAATATAATTTTTTTTTCAAAATGACGAGGGTTTCCCTTTAAATCAAGAAAGTGCAAAAAAAAATTAATTTTGCAATAAATAATTGATATGTAAAAAATGGCCGATTTTTTGACATTTTTGCAATAACAAATTGACGAAAATCTCTACAACTTTTATTTGAAATTTTTTTTTCCAAAATGGCTTATAGATTCAAAAAACCTCTTTTAGTAAACTTTGACCACTATCCCACTTGGCTTCAATCTATTTTTTGCTGTTAATTTTATGTAAGGTTTGTTCTTACACTGCCCCTATTACCCCTGAATAGGTCTCATCCATCTCGGAATTTATGTCAAAAACAGCTCTAATTTTTACCGATGCCTTAAACTACTTATCTCATAAGCATTTACACTTAATTTTTAAAGTATTAAAATATCGAAAACTTACTAAAAAACTGATATTTTCCGATATATTGCAAAAATAAATACAGATTATTCATTGCTATTTTATAAAAGACAGAAGTTGACTGTATGTAAAGTTAAAAAATTAAAAAAAAAATGAAAATTTGAGACAAAATCGATTTTTATCGATATATCGATAAATTTTCCATAAATTCTGCATCAGTATGTAAAATCCAAAAAATTATATCTTATAATTAAAAATCGATGGCGTGGTTATCGAGATACCAGAGTCCACATGCGAGATGAGCGCTCCAAGTGTGTAGTACATTTGACCTTTTTACGGCTCCCTGTAGCTGTCTGTCCCTTTGGAGTCCTTAAAAGTCCCATATTAGGCGGTAGAAAAGGCGGACATATTACTGATGAGTATTTTATGCCCAAACTTTCTCCCTCTTTACCCCTAAAGTTATTTAAATATTTAAAAAATATAAATAGTGGAAATTTATTACAATTTTGTTTATATTTCTTTTTATTTTCGCACAGGAGAAAAAATACTAAAAAATTATAAATAAACATAGTCCAAGCCATAGGTAAACATTATAATGTTTTTGACGTAAATTTCGAGATGGATGAGACATATCGCTTTAACAAAGGGGGGTGTGCCATATTCATAATTTTTCGAGCTACTCCAATTAAAAAGGACACAGAAATTGGTCCATTCGTTGCTGAAATAGGGCGAATTTTTCCAAGCACTGATGATTTGAAGCTGCGAATTCAGTTTTCTCGCGCGCCCGCGAGCTCTATTCCTTCATAAAAAAAACAGCCTCTTTTTTAAAGCAATATTTAAGAGGTTGAAAATACTTTTTTTATTTACCCTTAACAATATTTCACGAAGAGATTGAATCTCTGTGGAGGTCAAAATATTCAGTCAAAAAAAAAGTAATGGCAATCAATATTTTGCGTCTTGGGATAAACAATCAGCAATATTTTAGTAACAAATTATCCGGTTTATTATTATAAAATATCGTATTGTTCAGAAAGACAAGGGCTTCCCTTCAAAAACAAAAAATTGCTAAAAAATTTAATTTTGCAATAAATATTTGATATAAAACAACGGTCGATTTTGAGAGTTTTTTGGCCTTTTTGCAATAACAAATTAACAAAAACGATCCCACAAAGCTCAAATTGTAGGTTTTTAAATCTTCACAACTTTTATTTGGATTTTTCTTCTCCAAAATGTGTTCCTTGACTTGTAGATTCAAAAAAAAGCCTGTTTTAGCCAACTTTAACCTCCCCCTCTCTTGGCCTTAACGTATTTTTTGCTGTTACATTTTATGTAGGGTTTGTTCTTCGTTGCCTCCAATATCTAGGAATATAAGTCACTATAGTTACCTATGACTTGGACTAACACCCATATCAGCAAAAAAGGAAAGCATATAATCATAATGTTTTTTCTCGGCATGTTCTTCACCTCCTTGCATTATTTAACAAAGGAACAAAAGTTGAATTAATCCCGTGCAAGTATAACCTCGGTGCCTTAGACCATCCCCCTATATTCCAGATCTGGCTCTATCTGACTCTTTTTTATTCAGAAATTTTTAAACACCTCAAATGACGTCATTTTATAGAAGAGCTTACTCTTTAGAAGGTCAAAAAAAAACATGTTTTTCTGCAACAATAAAGTTTTTGCTGAAAAAATGATGCAAATAGATGAAAGCAAATTAAAGAAAAAACTGTAGAAAGTGTTTTGCGTTTCCCTCATATCGGCGCAAGGGAATATGTTTTTGTATTGGAGGTGCAGTACATTTCAGACTCATTAACGAACTGAATAAATAACAAACCTTACATCATTTCATTCAACAAAGCGTTGTGCACAGATATGTTAGAATTTTAAAGAAATATTCTCTTCCTTGTAAATAAAATTATTAATGTGTTGTATCTGTCACCTGATAATACAGTTAGCTTTATAGCAACTTACAATTAGGATTATTTTTTCCCCGATTTCCTTTCCACACTCCTTCCCATAATGACCATCTGACATTCTTCCTTATCACATGCCCGAATAAATGTTCGTTTTACGTCATCGGTTAAGCTTGCATATTTTTCTTTTACCACCATTATCTTAAAAACTCCAATTTAAGGAGCCGGAATTCCTTGTTGGAGCCGGAGATTACCCTTAAGTGGAATACATTAAATTTGGGACAAAAGCATAAAAAGGTTACTTACAAAAGAACCTTTTACAATACACCGCCTTGAGCCCAATTTACGTTTAAAGAAAACAATAAAACAATTTTCAAAGCTTGTAATTTACAGAATTTTGATAAATAGTCGAAGAAAATTGAATTATAGGGTGAGTTTAAAATTTACGCAAATACTTTTAAAGATATCGCAACAGTAGTATAGTTAAAACTATATATATATATATATATATATATATATATATATATATATATATATATATATATATATATACAGGTCTGGAAAATCCACACCAGAAACTGGACGTTTCTTAAGTAAAATAAAGAAAATACTATATTATTCATCAAATCGGAATGAGACAGAAGAATAAGCATCGTAAGCATCGACATACGTGTAAATTACCAGTTTGACCCTCGGATGAGGGGTAATCCAATGCTGGCACGGTGAGAGCGGGCCGCAGCATACGCCACGCCCTAGCACAACAAGAGGATTCCAAGTTATTTGCTTTCATTCGGCCATCGAAGCGTAAGTACCGTGTTTCGGGCCAAATTTTTTTGTTACAATGGTAGTTTATTCCACGGAACAAAAAGAGCACATTATTAAGTGGTACACTATTCTGATAAATAATCGGCAGATTTGTATTTATGTGCGAAAATCATCCTGTTCCTTGAAAATTTAGAAGTTCGGAAATTATTAATATTTGAGACAACCAGTTGTCTAAAAATTTGTAAAAAATGCATTGATAATAATGAGGAACAACCGGTTCCTTAAATTACTGAAGAACTGGCAAATCGGGGAGACTGACGTTTGTAGTTTAGAAGAAATTAATTTTTCTTGCAATAGTACCGTAATTGCCTAAGAAATTGATATGAACGCTCGAACAGTTCGGAATATTTTAAAGCTAATAGGGATATAACCCCTGAAGTTTTGACAAATACGCGAAACATATTTTACCATAGACTGGGTTATTGTCTCGCTCAATGTGGAGGGCTTTTTGAACACCTCTTGTAGACTTTTAGGTGTTTTTGTTGATTTAAATTGAATTTAATTATTTGTTTATTTATTTACAATTACTGAACGTTACTTTTATTTTTTACCAGAATAAAAGTTATTTTTGAGAATGATTTTTAATTTTAAAGTGGTCTATTAGCTTATTTAATTAAAAATTACCATTTCATTTCACTAGTATTTTTATTAGAATAAATGTTTATTTTGTAACAGAAATATCAATTTTCTTTACGCTCAACGTCCAACAAAAACTAATTTTTTTGTATTTCGACTATTCGATGTATTTAAAACAATCAATGTATCAAATAGTCATTAAATATTCCAAATTCCGTCGATTACGTTATAAGTTTAGACGAAAAGTAAATACACCCTCTCATTCGTTTCAAGGTACTGCTCGTATTCGTGTCGCATGGAAGTTAGTGGAGGTAATATTGCGGTAGGCGTTCCCGACGATCTTCTGTTCCAAACTAATCTGAAAGAAGTTAGACGGGCTTAGTGGGTTAGAATTTGACAAACGGCCAAAATAATTTCTAGTTAAGAAATTTAAAACAGAAGTTTGGCTATAGTAACCTTTCTATTAAACCTCGGTAATATGAACGGCCAGTCTTTTCTTTCTAAAGTTTCGTTTCAAGTCAAAGGTAACAATGCTGTGGTTACGTCGCGCCCAGTTATATTTGTGCGCCGCTCTTCTATTGGACATTGGATTGTCGAGAAACAAATATCAACGATTACAAAATTGGGCTAAATAGAAAGGAAGTAATATATTTTCGCCGTACTCTGGTGTGTAAAATACAAAAAAGGCATGTTATCCACATGACGAGTATCTAACTTTTACTAAATCAAAAGCCAAGGTTAAATTCCAAGGCTTACTGGATCATACAGTGGATCGAATTATATTGCTTAAAATTAGACGCCCTTGAACTAATCGATAAATTAGATTTGTAGATATGAGTTTCATTTGCAAATGGGGCTTCGATGGAACATCAGGTTAGAGCCAGTACAAAATGAAATTCACTGATCCGAATATTTCTGATACAAACTTATTCTTAACCTCTCTTATTCCACTTCAATTAGCAGGTATTAACACGCAAATTTAACAAGAACAGATTGTGTTGTACAAATCCAAACCCTCGTCTCCTATGAATTGCGGGCCTCTGAAATTTGAATTTATTAAGAAAACCGAACTAAATTCTTTAACGAAAATAGAAAATTATGACCTCGAACCAGACAACTTGCACCATATAATAGAGTTTTCTTTGCCACCCGAGCTTCAGTACAGTACAACTTATCTATGACGATGATAGACGGCTAGGTGAATACTTTGGCTGGAGCGAAATCGACCCAACGTTGTTATCTCTGCCAAACAGCACCTCAGTTCAACAACATTGATACTGTGTCTCAGTAAATGCACAGTATTTCAAGCTACAGCCATTATAACAAGAGTAAAGCGAAAACTGATCCTCCGGTTTCCAGTCATTTTGCAAACTATTGGAAGCGGATATTAAACTGCAATGGAGAAGATTTGAGATTACAAACTTCAAACAGCAAGATTATTCTTCAAAGGATATTCTTGGTATAACATGCCAACAGGAATCCACAAATTACTTACTCCATTGACCAGACATCATAGCATTTGCAATATTACTAATAGGTAAACTATTGAAAGATGCACAAAAATCAACGGACAAGTTAGTAAGAAACTATCGCCTAGACTTGCCCAAAAATCTTTTCTAGAAAAAAATGGAGGATGTGTCCTAAACTTTTGGCGTCGATGGATCGACACTGCTTTTTGACATCATAAGGATTCGGATAACAAATATTACGTATAAAGGATGCAATGATTAAAAAGTTCTTTTTATCATTTTTATTACAGTCGTTTTATTTATTCATTTGTGTAAATCAATAAAAATTATATTTCTTACAAAATAGCATTGGTATTTGTTAAGAAGTCCTAAGCATAGAGGAAAATATACTTTTGCCTTTTTAACGATTATCGATATCCACGTATTTATTATTATAGCATTATTTTTAAAATGCACTTTGGACTCAACCGCAATATTTTATTCATGGAAATACAATTATTCTTTTCATTTTGTTTTTAAATTGCATATTTAGCAGCTATTGAATCACATTAGACGTTTTTCGAATTTATTTTCATGATTTTAAAGATTCAGTCTGCTATGTTGGATCCGATTTTTATTTTTAATATTAAATCCGTGCTTTTAACCCACTGTGCTTTGACGATCCCGCCAACCATCTTTGCTGGAAACCAGAAAGCAAGCTACGATACAACAATATGCTTTATTTCACTTTTTCAACATGGCTAAATTGGTTTTCCGTCGCTTTCTGTTACATTCCCTTTTTTTAGAGGTTCTGTTTTGGATTTTCCAAACCTGTATATATATATATATATATATATATATATATATATATATATATATATATATATATATATATATATATACATATATATATATATATATATATATATATATATATATAATATATATATATATATATATATATATATACAGGGGCGGATCCAGCCTCTCTCTTTGGGGGGGGGGGGGCGGTGATGTCACAAAAGTATGGTAAGCGAAAGCAAGTGGTCGACGGGGGGGTAGACACCAGCAACATTCTCATTTCTGGTGTACAAGGCAGGGTTGGGCCTATTTTTCTAAATTTGAAGCTCTTGAAGAGGGGGGGGGGCGATCACAAGAAAAAACAAGTTGCCGACAGGGGGGGAGGATGCGAGCAACATACACATTCCTAGTATAAAAGGCAGAGTCGGTTCTATTTCCCTGAACTCAAAGCTCTTGGGAAGGGGAGGGGCGATCGCAAGCATACACATTCCTATACTCTATTCAAGAATTAGAGAGGGTAATAAAACTGTTACCGAAACCTCCAATGTACCTGCTCCAGTACCGCAGGTAACTGAGGACTGCCGTAAGTCTAGTTATATTTAATTATATTTAAATATTATAAGCATTTATAAATTTACTGCAACAATAAAATTTCTGAAAGTTCAATTTAATTTCCGTCAGTGAGCAAAGTACACCTTTCAATGTGGCCTTAGTGAAATACCCAAAAGATATGACTTCCACATCTATATTTATTCCAAAATCGTTAAACCAGGGTATTTTTTCCTCAACGAAAAACTTATTACAATGAATTTTATGATGCGTTAAGACATCAATATCTAGATAATAATGTTAAATCTTGACATTTATTCCAATATTACAGTAGTTGGAAAATCTGCTATGTACCGAATACTGAAGGAGAAAAAAATGACTGGAATTGTTAGTATTCCCATGCCACATTCAATCACAGGAAGACGGAAAACCTCGTTGGAAGAAGAGATATAAACTGCAATAAAAGGAGTTGTATATACATTTTATTATGAGAAGCAGATCTCAACCGTCGACAAAATTCTAACTCAAATCAATGAAGATCGGGATTTTCCTGAAATTAAAAGAACTGAGCTCTGGAAATTGCTCAGAGAACTTAATTTTTGCTGGGAAAAACCAGATAGGAAATTTGTTCTTATAGATCGTCCGGAAAATATCCGTTGGAGAAGAACATATCTCTCTCAAGTAAAAGGTACTTACAAAATTAGTAATTTAACTGAACTTTTGAAAGATTTTTTTGAATAAAGTTACTGCAGAAAACTGGGAAAAATCCATATAATAAAAGAATAAAAGAAAATGTGGAAACTCGATCGGTGAGATAAAGGAACCAATTATAATTAATTTGAGTGAAGATAGACTTTGATTACGAATTAGATACTTAATGTTTACCAGCATAAACATAAATTATTATTTAAATTTCTGTAACATATAAAAATTAATCATATCTGAATCCCTTTTTAGTGTTTAATTGTAATTCTGCAGATGGTTTAAGAAATAAATGAACTGAAACGTCAAATGTCCTAAAAAGGTTTTTAATTAATTATGACCGAGTGCCCAAAAAAATTTTAATATTATATGGACGAATTTATTTTTTTCTATATGTTTAACTTCTTGTATTTTTGACAATAGGTATTTTGTAAGTTTTTATAAATTATAACTTAGAATTTTTTGAGAGAAAAAGCTACGTTTTAATTTAAATGTGACAAAAACGGTTTCTATGCCATAATAAAAAATAATCAAAATACAATTATGATTTGTGTTAAATATGTCAAAATTATCTATATTTTCTAATGTATGTGAATCATTAAAAAATCATAAGAAATAGAACAATATTATAAAAACTTTTTATTTTAAGTTTATTACCGAAATAGTATTCTATACCATAAATACTTAGTGATAAAATAAACCTCCTTGCGACGCCTAGGACAAGGATTAAAATCCTTTTTAACACTTTACACGTCCAAATATCTATTGTTATCCAACCCAAATAGGTCATTATTATAAATCGGTATTTTTGATTATAAAATTTCTAACCCATCCTACGAAAAATATGTGTTTAACAGATTTTGCCAAAGACACAGGACTGAGGAAGAAAAAAAAAGGATAAAAAATGATTTATTA
This sequence comes from Diaprepes abbreviatus, assembly GCA_034092305.1. Lineage (NCBI taxonomy): Eukaryota > Metazoa > Arthropoda > Insecta > Coleoptera > Curculionidae > Diaprepes > Diaprepes abbreviatus. The sequence continues at coordinate 2,881,014 of JASJET010000106.1, forward strand.
CTCTAGTTCTTGAATAAACTATAGTAAAAGAGACAAAAGCGGATCTATTTTCCTGAACTCAAGGCTCTTGGGGGGGGGGCAATCGCCCCCCCCCCCTAGGATCCGCGCCTGTATATATATATATATATATATATATATATATATATATATATATATATATATATATATATATATATACAGGGTGATTCAAAAATCGATCACGAAACTTAAGGGGGTGATTCTACTTGACAAAATAAGGGTAGAGCTTCATATAATTTTTTTTCAAAATGTCATTCGTTTTCGAGTTACAAGCCGTCCAAGTTCAAGTTTTTATTTTTTGTTTTTTGAATTATTCGCTTACAGGAAAACCGATTTGACTAATATTTGAAAGATAGGCTGAGTCTTCTGCGCTTCATCATTTTAGTAACAATTCACATTGATTGTTTGCCGCTAGAGGGCACTTTACCTACATTGAAAATTGTTTTTTTGTCATAATTTTTTAGTGTTTTTAGTGTCATAATTGTTTTTTTGTCATAATTTTTTACCACCAGCTACCAGGTAACTAGCTATCAAAGTATACTAGAGCTGTCAGTTTAACATCAAATAAATTCGCTTTTTAAACTATTTAATTTATAATCTTAAAATAACTAATAATGGCTAATCAGTAAATATTCATATTATGGATTATTGCGATATACATTTAATTGATAAAAATTAATGAAACAGTACTAAACAAACTAAAAAAGATTCTCAAAATGTCCCCCATTTTCTTCCATACATTTCCTAACACTCTTCAAAAAATGTCGCCTAACTCGATGAAAAATTCCTGGTGTTTCTTTAATAATTTGGCACTTTTCGATTATCCTGAAGCGAAGATCCTCGACGTTGATTACTGGAAAATCTAAGTATACGTCACCAGTTAATGGGCCATCAAAGAAATGAGGACCAATAAGGTAATCTCCTATTATCCCTGCCCACACATTTAGTGAAAATCTACGCTGATGTTTCGTTTCTACCACATTGTTTGGGTTCTCGTAAGCATATGTGTGGATGTTGTGTAGATTTGTTATGCCATCACGAGTGAAACCAGCTTCGTCAGTGAATAATATGACGCCAATTAATCGATTATCGTGTTCATACTTAGCTAGGTTCTGATTGCACATTTCCAACCGTCTCGGCCGATCATCGTCATAAAGAGCCTGCACCTTTTTTGAATGAAACGGGTAGAGTTGTTCTTCTCTTAGTATCCTCCATGAACTAGCCTGACAGAGCCGCACTTCATTCCCAATTTTTCTAGTACTAATACCTGGATTATCTTCAATAATTTCAAGCACTCTTTCTTCTTGTTGCACGTTTCTAGCAGTTCTAGGTCTTCCCCTATTTCCATTATAACTTTTAAAGGAACCACATTCCGCAAGCCTCCTGTGCACACTGGAAAATATTTGAGCATGAGGGATATTTCTTTCCGGATAACTCTCCATATAATATCTTCTTGCCAACTCTGCATTACCATTTGCTTTTCCATAACAAAAATGGATATCACAATATTCGATATTTGAATATTGGTGATTAGCCATTATTAGTTATTTTAAGATTATAAATTAAATAGTTTAAAAAGCGAATTTATTTAATGTTAAACTGACAGCTCTAGTATACTTTGATAGCTATTTACCTGGTAGCTGGTGGTAATGAAATGAGAAAAGTAAATTTACCACTTAATTTTTAAGGGTGATTTACGTCTAAACCGTTGGGTTTAGCGATGTAAATAAAGAGCACCTTTTTTAAAGGCCTGGCATCAGTCTTTCAGAAATTATGCCAAAAACTACTGTAGCTGTCAACACTAAAAAATTATGACAAAAAACAATTTTCAATGTAGGTAAAGTGCCCTCTAGCGGCAAACAATCAATGTGAATTGTTACTAAAATGATGAAGCGCAGAAGACTTAGCCTATCTTTCAAATATTAGTCAAATCGGTTTTCCTGTAAGCGAGTAATTCAAAAAACAAAAAATAAAAACTTGAACTTGGACGGCTTGTAACTCGAAAACGAATGACATTTTGAAAAAAAATTATATGAAGCTCTACCCTTATTTTGTCAAGTAGAATCACCCCCTTAAGTTTCGTGATCGATTTTTGAATCACCCTGTATATATATATATATATATATATATATATATATATATATATATATATATATATATATATATATATATATATATATATATGTATTTATAGAATAATACTTATATAGGGAACTAAGCGTTGAGTAAAACATGATGTGTATGATTTGTGCTCTTGCAAAGAAAACGTGTTAGGGAAAAGCGAACGAGAACGAAAAATGGGACAAGAAGAATTTTCTTTCCTTTCCTTATCATTGTGACAGTGATTTAAATGCATAGTGTAAGATTGCATCGTTAATGTACGGAAAATACATGGAGGAGATTAGATTTATTTTTCTAAGATGTCAGTCACTGATGATAAATTAAACTGGAAGCTTAGAATTGCTTTTGAAACTAACTGTAAGATAAAAATTCTACTTTTCTTGTTTGGAAACTTTATATATTATATTAAAAGACGGTACAATAGAAATTTCATCCTATTTTTTTATGGTAGAATCAATTATGTCCAATTAAACCTCGTAACAAAAGAAGGAAATCATAAAAATTATTTTATTATTGTTATATTTAAGATCAATTGACTTCAAAGCGGTGTATTGTAAAAAGCAATTTTTATAAGTAGCCTTTTCATGTTTTTGTGTCAAATTTAATGTATTCCCCTTAATGGAAATCTCCAGCCTCAACAAGGAATTCCGGATCCTTAAATTTGGGCCTGCGGGATAATGGCGGTAAAAGAAAAAAAGGTGTAAAACGAATCATTAGATTTTTATTAAAGAATATATACAAAGTGTCCGAAAAATACGTGTACGACGTTTAATAACAAACTCTTGACGTCAAAATAGATCGATTTAAGCCAACTTAGTTGCATCCGATATTGCTTGGTTTAGGCGGTGGAAGTTTGAAGAAAATATTGATTTTTCCCAAATTTATTGAAAACATGTTAACTACATTTAAAGATTTTTGTGTGTGGTGTAACACTATAACATAACGTTTTCTAGTGTTATAGCGACCGGCTATAAATTAGTATAAGTGTTATAAAAGTTACGTCACTTGTGAAAATTGCATCTGATTTTTTATGTCGTCAAAGTTATGGCAACCTAAATATTTTTATCGGATAACCGGAAGTGTTTGGAAGTTTGAAAAATTTTCATTAGATAACCGGTTTTGTCAGGAAAAAAAGTGTTTTGAGTTACATGCATACCACCAATTTCTGTAATGATAAAACAATTTTAAAATAAATGTTGGAAGTTGTTATGGTTAAAAATTGGGTTTAAAAAATAAATATTTTCGTTTACATTTTTCTACATTAAATTACAGGTTCAGATTAATAAAGTAATAAATAGATTTTTGTTTTGTACGTAAATTTACAGTAAACGATGTTTTCTACTATAAAACTAATGATTACCTTTTGTTTTTCATTCATTAATATTGGTTTCATCTATATTCAGATCATTCCTTTTGTTTACATTTTGAAATTTTGATTGACATCGAAACTTAACATATTTCTGTAATTTGTAAATTTCGTTAGGTACCTCGAGACAATGTATCACATATTAGGAAAAGCGTTTTCTTAATATTTGGATAAATATAAATAGGGTTATTTGCTTTCTTGTTGATTTTCCTTTTTCAGAAAATGTTTATTTATTGTCACATATCAGCTGTTAAATAGTCAGCTCCACGAGATTGCGTGAAAGTTTTTAGGGTTGCCTATAAGATGGCACATCGGTTGAATATTATCGAAATGCTAAATTCGAAATTAAATAATATCGATTTTTTTTCATTATGTTGTTTTTAGTTTATTAGTTGAATATTTCTTTTTACTTTATTAGTTAGAATTTTTGGTAATTATAATATTGTAAATTAGACCCTCGAACTATCTCGAACTAAGTTGAACTAATTGGATTTAATTTTTGAATGTTTCGAACCCATTAAGTAGTTTGTTATTGAGTATTCATTTTGTAGGACGAGGCAGGTTAGATTATTAAGATATTGGTTGTCTCTGTCTGATTTTAGTACTGGCCAGTTTAAAATTGAGATAGAAGAATTTTTGCATATATTTTCCGGAAGTAGTTCAAATTGTATGATAAATTTCAAGGGTTCGAGATTATGGCTACGAGATTAAGGTTATTTTTTTTGGATAGATTTTTGATAGACGTTTTTATAAAGTTTTTTTGGTAACTTCCGTTGGAAGAAATGTGCTAGTGATTTGAGAGAAATCGTTCTCTTTTGGCTATCTGACACAAGAGCGTGAAGAAGTGGTTTTAGTTTTACTGCTTTCCCAAGTTAAGGGACTTGGTCATAAATGGCCGATTAAGGAACAAAACCGAGTCGGGGTGCAAACAATTTTTGGTAATTTTGGTCGTTTCACTCTACAGCCAGTTTGGCGATTATTTTCTTCAACCAGCCAGAAACAATGGCTTATCAGTTAGCAGATGCCACCATCTTCTTGAGTTCGAGGGTCTTTGGGATAAGTACAATATGTCTTTGGAATAACTATGTCTTTGGAATAATTATGTCTTTGGAATAATTACGTCTTTGGGTAAACTATAGTATGTTTTTGCAATAGTTACAATGTACAGTTTGGGTTTTCGTGCTGCACTTCTGGGATTGTGAGCCTCAGAAGGGGACAATCTCCATATTGAGTCAGGTCAACGTCCTTTCTGGGGAAGCCGTCTATGTCACAGGCCTTGTGTAACCACCTGTTAGAAAGAGATTCAGCTAAGTGCCTAATTTTATCCAAAGTAAGTACACAAGAGTTTCTGATTGTTAAGCCTAAGGGGTATTAAACCTGTTTTTTGAATCGTTTAGTTATCTAAACACAGTTTTCTGTTCGATTACCTAGAGGGCTAACAGGTAGGGGATTCTTGTGTATCTGATTTTGAACCTTTCTAATTAATAGATTTTAAATATTTGGACTTTAATATTGTTTTTTAATGACATTTATCTTTTGGTAATTTACCATATCATAGAATAATTGCGGCGAACCAGTAAACTATATAAGGTGAAACGCAGTCGACTTCGTTGCGCTACAGCCTCAAATTTAAATATTTTATTTTGCGATACTCTACTGTAATTGAGGTTTTTTTATGGTTCTGTTTTAGAGTCCCAGAGTGGCCAAGTACCCATTTAATTATTGTTTAAAATAATGATTATGGTAATGATACCTTTATTGAAAATTCTAATTGCTTAATAATTGAATATTTTGGAAACTAGTTATTTTGTTCAAATTGTAACATACTTTTCAGAAAAATTTTGTTAAGATTATAAGTTGATTTCTATGACCTAATTTTGGATTTATCTATCACTTTTTTGTGTAACTTTCTATTGCTTATATTTTTGTTAACTGCTATTTAAACACTCATTATCTCTCTCCTTATCTATTTTCTAATTCTTTCTCTTTGCAGATATTTTTGTAGTTATTTTTGATATTACTTATTTTTTCCTTACTGCAAAGTTGATAGTCTCCTGCATTGTTGGGCTTATGGAACTTCATAGTCCAGTTTAAAATAGAGAGTGTTTTTATCTTCTATGACTGGGCTATGTCGACGTAAACCTTCCAAAGGTAGTAGTTGATTTTTTTACTTTTTGGATCGGTTTGCCGTTCACTGTGCAGGACACTGTCAAGTTTAATTTACTATTCCTTTTTTAATATTCACATTTTGTTACATCATAGAAAGACAATAACTTCCGACTAAGTCAACAAGGTTTATTTATTGCAATTTACTATTTGTAATCGCAATTCTATCAGATAGCCCCATTAGAGGAGCTTGCAATAATTCACACTGGTGATAACTTTTTCCAGGGGTTGTACTTATTATCTGGGAAGGGGTATACCGTGAGGAATAAATGTATTGGCCTCAATTTAATTGGTTTTATTTCCTATAATTTTAAATACTTAGACTCTGCGATTTATTTACCCGGATATGACATATTAAATATGTATTCTTTTCCAAGTTTTCTTTACTACAATTGCTCGTAGTATAATCATTAGGGCTCATTCTAAAGTAACATTTGGTGGCGCCTTTTTCCCGATTTAGACATTTATAAAACTTACACAGGCAATATATTAAAAATAGTGGAAAAATATAAAAACAACGAATCTACCCTGAGATGAGCTAGCGTATAGGTAAACTCCAGTCAGCATTAGGACAATCATTAGGTAAGTCTGAATTGAGGTACCTTACAGGGTGTTGCCAGGATTTGGTAAGGCGTTCATAGTTGGTAATAATATATTATATTTCATGGTAAAATTTTGAGATTTCATTTGCGACAAAAATTCTTGATTTCACTGGCGCGAAATTAATTTCAATTTTAATTACCCAGTTTAAGATAGTTTTTTGTTAGGCAGCAAATTTAAATTTTTCAAAGTATATGAATGTATTTTAGAAAAATTGGAAAAACTAACTAAAAAGAAAACATTAAAGTTCCTTGCTTACTTCGCCATAAACGATTTCCGCAGTATCGCTAAACTTAACAGTTTTTTTAATGAGAAATCAAGTTATTTCAAAGATGCCAGTTCTTAATTCTACGGTTAAAAGGTATATTTTATGAATTAGTTGCAATATTTTAAAATGTAGATCACAAACGACAGGTAAATAAATTATTTCTTCAAGTCTCCGAACTATAATTGAATACTTACCAAACAGTTTGGCAAACTTCAAACTGAGAATATCTGTTTTATTATTAAGACTGGTGACGCTCCTGCTTTCTTTTTTTTCAAGGAATAAGTTTCAGAAAAAGCGAACCAGGAAGTAAAGTGGGACGAAAAGAACTTTCTTGTTTCCTTATCAGTGAGATCGTGATTTAAATGCATAGTGTAAGATTGCATCGTTAATGTATGTAAAATACGTGAAAGAGATTGGAAGTATTTTTATAAGATTTCGGTCACTGGTGATATATTAAGAAAGGAAATTTAAAACTGCTTACAATATTAAAATAGTTACTCGTGCAACCTAGAAAAGAAGTTTAACTTTAGAAATCCTGTGAAAAAATCGTATTAATTGTTAGCTGAAAGTTCACAAATGTAAAATTAAAAATGTTGATGTCCATGGGTATTGTAACGGTATTGTTTGCATTAGTGGATTTCGTGTTGCATTATGTAATATGGATAAGTGAGATTCATTCTAAAATATTATGAGGAATTTACAGGGATATGGTATTATGGAAACAGATGCGGTATTTTAATCAAATTCCAATTAGTAAAGAATTGAATATCTTGTGTTTGATTGAAGGTCATAGACAACGATGTTTCTTGAGAAGTAGTAGATATCTGTTGGACTTCCATTGTCTTTATTTTTGTTGAATATCACGACGTTTCGGTTAGTAATTATCTCCAAAAGGGGTTCCCATTCTCGATATAATTAGCGCCGCAGACTCAGCGAACATCAAAGACCATTTTGCAGATGAGTTCAGGTGGAAAATAAGAGAAACTCTAGAAAGATCTAGAAAACCCGTACCAAACATAAGCAAAGACGAGAAAACTGCTGCCCTAGCTAACCTACAGAAGGACTCCAGTATTAAAATTCTACCAGCGGATAAAGGAAATGCTACAGTCGTAATGAATGCTGAGACATAAAATCAAAAAATTGACGAAGTTTTAAGGAAAGGAAATTATACATCTATTGCTAAAGATCGCACATCTGCAATTGAAGAAAGAATTTATCGCGTTCTTGAGAAACATGAACGGTATATTCCTGAGAAAATCCGGACTCAGTTGGCGCCACACCATAGCAAAATTCCACATCTTTATGGACTCCTGAAAATACATAAGCAAGACATGCCCTTAAGACCTATCACGAGTTCCCGGAACTCTCCGACTTCTGAACTTGCCAAATTTCTTCTTCCAATCTTGAGATCATTACAAGGAAATACATCGTCCTAGGTTAAGAACTCGCAAGATTTCGTAGAAATTATACGTGAAATAGAAGTACAACCGGAAGACTATTTTATTAGCTTTGACGTGGAAAGCCAATACACCAACGTTCCAGTTAAGGAGTCACTAAAAATCGTAAGAAAGAAACTTGAAGAAGACCAGACCTTAGCAGAAAGAACATCTTTACCACCGCACGCCATTAGGAACTTGTTAGAAAGTTGTTTGACTAATTCGTATTTTCAAGAAAAAGAAAAATTCTACATCCAGGATGTTGGACTACCGATGGGATCTTCACTCTCACCGGTGGTTGCCAATATTTTCATGGAATGGTTCGAGATGTTTGCAATTGAATCCACAACTAAGAAACCAAAGTTATGGCTCAGATACGTAGACGATACTTTTATTATTTGGAGTGGAAACGACGAAGAACTTCGAAACTTCCTTTTTCATCTCAACAATATCAGCCCAACAATTAAACTCACCATGGAGAAAGAAGTAGAAAATAAATTATCATTCTTAGATGTCTTGGTCGAAAGAAATGGCAGACAAATTCAAACTTCGGTTTACAGAAAAACCACACACACAGGACAATACTTTAATTATTCATCTAATCACTCCAATAACACCAAACAAGGAATTATAAGAAATCTCGTAGATAGAGCCTTAACTCTCTGCAACTCCAACGAGAGTTTGATGAAAAAGATAGATTACATTAAAAATGATCTGACAGCCAGCGAATACCCGGTATATCTAGTGGATAAATTTCTATAACAACGCAGAAATAGGACAATGTCGACAACGAATGAAAAACGAAAACCAGTTTTGAACATCCCCTATGTTAAAGCTATTTCAGAAAAAGTTAGAAGGATTGGAAAATGATATAAAATCAACGTTGTTTTCAATTCCAATAACTCTCTGATAAATCGGCTCACTAAGGTTAAACCAACAACTCAAAGGGACATGAAGAACTGTGTATATCAGATACCATGTGAATGTGGCAATTCCTACGTTGGCGAAACAAAGAGACATCTTGACGTAAGGATCAAAGAATACCAAAAATGCACATCTCGAGGAGAAACAGAAAAATCTGGTGCCGCCAACCGTGCTTGGACTCATGGACACCACATAAAATGGTCTGAAGCTAAAATACTACACCAAGAACAACATTGAAGAAAATGGAAATTCAAAGAAGTCGCGGCTATACATCAGAACCATCTTTAGATATAAAGAATTTGGAAACCACTTCTTAATAATTGTAAACTAAAACTAAATGCAGCATAAAAAAAATATGATTTTGCCATAGCAGGCATGACTGCACCCATGTCAGTCACACTTCACTGCATTTACTTTTAGTATAAATAGTCATATAGCTAAGGGAATTATTTAGTTTCACTTGAAAACTGCTAGAGATAACTACTAACCGAAACGTCGTGATATTCAACAAAAATAAAGACAATAGAAGTCCGACAGATATCTACTACTTCGCAATTGAACATCTTCATGTCACTCATAATGTTATGGTCATGTTGTAGTTGATTTGAACTTTTTATTAAAATATTCGTCTCTAAACATTAAAATCTAATTTGTCATTTCTTCTTACTTATTGCTCTAGAATAATTTTTATTCCGAAATTCAACACATCGTCTTTGAATTGATAGTTAAAGTCAAGAACTGTAAATTGCGATTACTCATATACATTGTATTTTGTCGCATAGATATAACAGCCGAATAAGGTAAAATAAGTTTATAACAAATTTAATATTTATTATTCTAGACTTCAAACCTTTTATTTAGTTTCAAATAACTTTAAATAAATATTAATTCAATATAAAAGATAATTATTGAATGCGATTGATGGGTAAAAATAACATTAAGGAATGCAAAAAAGTTAAATTTAGTGAAGAATCAATATCAATACAATTATCAACGAAGTGCTGTAATAATTATGAGATAGATAATAACAAATGTATTATTTTGCGAGAAAATGATACAAAAGAAATTCTCAATTACATCAGATGGAATCGTGAGCACGTGTTGAAAAATTATTTAGATCTAGCTTCGCGATTATTTTCGCATTTACATCAAAACTGTGTTAATTTTTTTACCAGAAAGTTTATTAACTTTGAAAATCAATTATCACGCTCAATGGTTTTTATTGAGTTGTAACGATTTTATCTCTTTAATAACATTCACTTTCTGACCAAAGAATAAAACACACTCAATTACTTCCAATGCTATATTAGCTTAAATCACATCTATTAAAATTACTACTTCTTAAAACATGCACTATTCAAATACAACTATATAAAACGGTTATCTTTTCCCTATTTATATACCTGAAGCACCTGCTAGAAATATTCAAGCATAAAAGTCGAGAACTCCTAGTCCTTCATAACAGTACTCCAGTCTATGGATATGTATTATTTTCATTTGAGTCTAAGACTTCGTTGGATTCTATAAAAAAAAATCTCTCTCTCTCTCTCTCTCTCTCTCTCTCTCTCTCTCTCTCTCCATATCCATATAATAAAAGAATTAAATAAAATGTGGAAACTCGATCTCATGATTGGTGAGATAGAAGAACCAGTTCTAATTTAATTTGAACGAAAATAACTTCACTGACTTTTAGAAATTAGATACGTGATGTTTACCAGTATAAACACAATTTAATATTTAAATTTTTGTTTTTGTTTTATTTCATTGTTTAAAGTTGTTTATATTTTTTTTATTTTTTATATATAGTGTGTCTCATTTTTTTTAATTTTATATATATTTATTTCCAATTAGCTGTAAGGTTTTTATTATTATATTTTTCTATCTTTTTCTTAAGTGTGTAGAACTAACATGTTTATATTATTTTTTTGGAGTTATCGGATTTCCATATAATAAAGTAAACTCAATTAAGATATCAGTACAATAGAAATTAAAATTTGAATCCCTTTTTACTTTTTAATTGTAATTCTGCAGATGGTTTGAGAAATAAATAAAATGAAACGTCAAATGTCCTAAATATGTTTTTAATTAATAATAGAATGACCGATAGCCCCAAAAATAATATAAATATTATATGGACGAATTATTTTTTTATATATGTTTAACTTTTTGTATTTTTGACAAGGGGTATTGTGTAAGTATTTAAATTGTCACGTAGAATTTTTTGAGAGAATAAGGCTACGTTTTAGTCTGAATGTGCCTAAAACGGTTTCTATGACAAAATAAAAATATTAAAAATACAGTTGTGATTTGCGGTAAATATGCGAAAATTATCTACATTTTGTAATGTATATGAATTACTGAGAAGTCATAAGAAATAAAATATTATAAAACCTTTTTGTTTTAAATTTATTACCGAAATAATATTCTATGCCATAAATACTTAGTGATAAAATAAACCTCCTTCCGACGCCTATGACAAGGATTAAAATCCTTTTTAACACTTCATACATCCAAATATCTATTGTTATCCAACCTAAATGGTCCATTATTTTAGACCGGTATTTTTGAGTATAAAATTTCTAATCCCTTCCTATGAAAAATATATGTGCCTAACAGATTTTGCCAAAGACACCGGACTAAAGAACACAGGTAGTTTGCGAAGAAAAAAATGATAAAAAATGATTTATTACTCTGTCTCTAGTTCTTGAATAACCTATAGTATAAGAGGTAAAATCGGGTTTATTTTCCTGAACTCAAAGCTCTTGGGAGGGCGATCGCCCCCATCGCCCCCCCTTTGGATCCGCGCCTGGTTCGTTTAGCCTTAAGTTATTTGATAGCTAATTTGACATCATGTAAAATGTTTCATATCTAAATAATGTAATTTACAGCAATATTAAACGTCTCATATGTAAATAATATATTTTACAGCAAGTTTTATTATTGTGAATATATTTCAAAATTTGGCCATTTAAAATCGATTCTATCTACTTAATTTTGTTAAATCACTGTTTTACTTTAATAAACAAACTTCCGAAGGGAAATAGTAATATACAGAAAATTTTTATCAATAACCTTTTTATTAGTGTCCTTTTTGCGTTTATCTCATTCCCAAACTTGGGCTAGGGATTTGTGTCCTGGCAATTTGGGTTTGGGAGATAAGAGCGACAAAAGAAAAATAACAATGGCTTAAAACAGACACACATTTTGAATTTAGGTCTTAGCTGGAATTTCTTGTCAATAAGGAGTAGGTATTAACGAAGGAAAAATAAAAATGAAAAATGTTATTAGAGGATTTTCACTTATAATCTTCCTTGGGCTTGAATTAATTCTGGGATTTTTTCGATCTCAAGATGTTATATAAATTGTTTCTAGTTGAAGATGGGTAATAAATCATCAAGTAAGAGTAATTCCTGCACAATCATTAATTGATTGGAACTGATGTTGATGATGCGAAACAATAGTTGCATGAGGATTTCATTAGCCCATATATGTGAATTGTAAATTTAGGATACCATTTTTGGTAAACCCTGCTTCATCCGTGAAGAGAATAGTGTTAAATTTTACATTATTTCGCTGCAGATCCAATGGACAGTTTGCAAACTGCATTCTTCAGGAATCAGTTCACGATTTGTACATAACAGCTGTTCTAGAAGAACTTCATATACTATTGTTTTTGACATATTAAACTGCGCTGATAATTATCGACTGCGCATCTACTATAAATATTTTGCTTTTGTTTTGTGCTATAGTCAATATGTTATAACCATTATTGCTGTTATAGCTTGTTGGACGACTATAAATCGCGTTCTAAGTTTCTGAACATTTCTGACGATATTCCTGATTATAATTCTTATAGTTGTAAATTACTTGTCATTTCCAAATGCCATAGGCTACTAGATACATTAGAACATCTATTCAAAAAACACAAAATGGTTCAGAAAACGATTATTTGGCGTATTCTGTGAAAACACAAAGACTTAGCTATAGAACACTCTGAAACCATTCGATAAGTATTTAAAAGGTACATTTTCTGGTAAGTTAAAAAGTATAGCGTTCTAATTAAATTAATCAAGTTATAGCCACTTAAATTTCTTATTTGATTAGTTTTAGTTTTTGGACACCCTGTATAATATAGCAAGTTTATAATAATTTGGATATAAAATATGATTTCTTATTACACTTCACTGTAAATTTCGAGTACATAACTGAGATACTTCTTAAGTATTTGAAACATGAAAATTAGGTTAGATTTTGTCAAAATTCGAATTATTTAAAAACCCTCAAGGTTTAGGTACTATAAACCTTATTAAAATAGACACTTATTTTGATCGGAAAATCCAAAAATGCAATAATATACAGAGATTCCATTTAAAATAACACAACTTTTATAATTTCAGAGCTTTTGGGACACCCTGTATAATATGAAAATAATTTTAAAAAGTAACTATATTAGACCCCATATATCTCAAAAGTAAAATTTTTTGAAAGTCACGTATATATATATCATTTTTCCTTTATTTTGTATTTTCTTCGGTTTAGGTTCTATATTTAATAAAAACACAAAACAAATGACGTTTCGCCTTTTATTCAAGGCATTTTCAAAATTTTTTCGTCCTAAAAATATTTTTATACACTTAAAAACAGTATTTAACTTTTTAAAATTTTTTAAAAATATTTAATTTTACCGGTACACACCTTGACATTTTGCTACTCTGTTACTAAATAAAATTCAAACTACATCGTCTACTGAGGATACATGGAATGCGAGTGTGTTTAATTTTTTTTTATATTTTACAATGCACAAAAAAATTAAATAAGGTGTATGTTTAGTTTGATGTTTAAGAGGATATTCAATTTTTGATTTTTATTTGACAGGATAGAATACTTAATATTTTTGTTTAAATTAGGCTTGTGTCAATGTGGCTCAATTTTCCCATATCTGTTCTGTCGTTAACACTGTTTTTATCTTCTTTAATTTCAATCATTTCCTTTGTAAAAAAAACTCTGTACTCTTTGGTAATTCATATCTTTGTTTTTTATAATGGTACTGTTATAATCAAAAGTATGTTTTTCGTCCTATGTGTGTTTGTTTAACGCTGTTGAGGCGTTTTTCATATATTTATGGCCATTTAATCTGTTTTTCAGCAATTGGCTCGTCATGCCTATATATTTTTTGGGACAATTTGTGCAAGGGATCGAATATATTACATTTGATTTATTCATGAGAGGAGTTTTACTTTTTAAATTTGTGGACAATGTATTTAATTTATTATGTGACCTGTGGCATACGATAATATCATGCTTTTTTAAAATGTATTTCATTTTTTCTGACAGCTCACTAGTGTAAGGTAATACCACATATTTTTGCTGTTTATGTTCTATGTTTTTTGTTTTTAAGTTATTATAAAAATTATGTGTTCGTTTATCAATTATTTTGGTGATAGTCTTTTCGTTGAAATTATTATTTATTAGTGTATTTTTTACTTTTTGCAGTATTTTTGGTCGGAATTCTGGAGACGTTAGGGAGATAGCACGATCAGATAGACCGATTATAACACTATTTCTTTGAGTCGGTCTATCTGATCGTGCTATCTCCCTAACGTCTCCAGAATTCCGACCAAAAATACTGCAAAAAGTAAAAGACACTAATAAATAATAATTTCAACGAAAAAACTATCACCAAAATAATTGATAAACGAACATAAGTTTTATAATAACGTAAAAACAAAAAACATAGAACATAAACAGCAAAAATTGACACATAATAAATTAAATACATTGTTCACAAATTCAAAAAGTAAAACTCCTCTCATGAATAAATCAAATGTAATATATTTGATCCCTTGCACAAATTGTCCCAAAAAATATATAGGCATGACGAGCCAATTGCTGAAGAACAGATTAAATGGCCATAAATATACGAAAAATGCCTCAACAGCGTTAAACAAACACACACAGGACAAAAAACATACTTTTGATTATAACAGTACCATTATAAAAAACAAAGATATGAATTACCAAACATTACAGATAAAGGAAATGATTAAAATTAAAAAGGATAAAAACACTGTTAACGACAGAACAGATATGGGAAAATTGAGCCACATTTACACAAGCCTAATTTAAACAAAAATATTAAGTATTCTATCCTGTCAAATAAAAATCAAAAATTGAATATCCTCTTAAACATAAAACTAAACATATACCTTATTTGATTTTTTTGTGCATTGTAAAATATAAAAAAAAAATAAAACACATTCGCATTCCATGTATCCTCAGTAGACGATGTAGTTTGAATTTTATTTAGTAACAGAGTAGCAAAATGTCAAGGTGTGTACCGATAAAATTAAATATTTTTAAAAAATTTTAAAAATTTAAATACTGTTTTTAAGTGTCTTGTTTGTTTTTTGAAATTGTAGATATGTTTTTTATGTGGTGTATTTTAATTATATAAAATATTTTTACGAGGAAAAAATTTTGAAAATGCCTTGAATAAAGGGCGAAACCTCAATTGTTTTGTGTTTTTATTAAATATAGAACCTAAACCCAAGAAAAGACAAAATAAAGGAAAAATAATATAATCTATGGTTCAAGGATCAAGAAAATAAATAAATAAATATATATATATATATATATATATATATATATATATATATATATATATACATACATTTATCTAATGAAGTCGAACAAATTCGAAATTGAAGAATAGAAAAATAAAATAAATATTTATTTTAAAATGACCCAAGTGCATTTATTTTAAGTTTCCATTCAAAATAAAATTCTTTTGAAATTTTAAATTGCCGCCACTGAGTCACGTCCTCCGAAGTGCAATTCTGAAAAGAGTGTGGATGAGTGGAGCCTATATCCAGGATAAATCCCTTTCAGTTAACAAGATTAAGCTGGATATAACAAAAGGTAAAAAACGTCTATTATGTTTAAGTGGAAGTTATTTTATTAGAAGTTTTTAAAATAAATAAAAAGATAAGACTTTTGTTGGTTTGTAGTAAATATACAGGGTGTCAAATGAAATTCAAAAACTGTAGTATGAAATTAAAGATTAAAACGTATATTTTTTTTGTAAAAGCCATTGTAGGCAAAGAGAAAAAGAGATACAAATTTCCAGAGTAGATAGCACATATTAAATATAAAAAACTTCTTCTAGAATTAAATATTTTATTTTAGTGTAACTAGTGATGAAATGTTATTTTAGGATTAGTTACATTGGGATTCGATATTGCTAATATGACCCCATACTTTACAGTAAATGGTCAAAATCCTTTAAATGAGAATCTTCAAAATCGATGAATCGACAAAGAAAATGATACTCATGCAATTTGACACTTCGCTGACCGCATTAAACGCCTATGGATTACTTTTAATGGGGAAATCTTGTCACTGTTCAAATCTAACTTTAAATGAACTTCGGCTAATTCAATTAATTTTACCTTATTTTCGCAAATAATCACATGGTGGTCAAACACCATTTCCTTTTCTTTAGGTGTCTCATAAATTTTTTGCATAAATCATACCACATAGGTTATACTACGAACCCCATAGTTCTACTTCCTTGGTAATTTCTTCCCAGCTCAGTTGTTTTATCTTCCTGAATTTTGGGTACATTCTTATACTTCTAAGCACGGTTTTACGTAGAGGGAGTCCGTAATTTGTTGTTTTTGCCGGGATGCGGTTTTCTCAAAATATTACTTTCGCGTGAAACGAAAGATGCCACAGACAGAATTTTCACAGCCCTCTTAGTTTTTTAGATACACCCCTCGTATTTCGGTTATCTTTTTAGTTATCGAAAAGGTAAATGTTGATTCGAATAAAGTTTTTCACGTAAAATTCAGAGGCGTTGTTAGTTTTCCTCTAAGTACTACTGTTTTTTGGTACAAATCAAACTTGTTATTTTTTTAATGGCAAACCCCGTATATTCATAGACCGTTGCATTCCGCTTACTAAAGCCTTTTCAACTATATTTAACACTTAATAATTATTTTCTTTCGTCAAGTCATTAAACTATACTTTTTAAATTACGTGTTTTAATTTTTTTAGGAGTCCGTGAAAATTAGATCAAACCATTATATTTTAAACAATACCTTTATAGAAAATATTTTATTGTCGATTAAATTATTTAATTATATTAAATAATGTATTATAAGAATAAATATTAAAAATAACAAGAATTAAAGATACTGTTCATAATTTAAATCATCATGTTGAATACAGTACTGACATACTTTTCTTACTCGACCCGCTAAATTTCTGAATTCCCTTTCAATGGCATTTCTTAGATCCTGCATATCCTGAGTATTATACATTTTATTATTTAGATAGCCCCATAAGAAAAAAAAAACCATTACCAACAGATCTGGGAACTAAGTAGGCCATTTAATGAAATCTTGTATACCAATCCAGCCAGGAGCGGATCCAGCCTCTCACTTTGGGGGGGGGGGGTGATATCATCAAAGTACAATATGGCAAGCGAAAGCAAGTTGTCGACGGGGGGGGACACTAGCAACATTCTCATTTTTGGTATAAAAGGCAGGGCCGGGTCTATTTTTTTTTAAGCTTTTGGAGAGAGAGGGGCGATCACAAGAAAAAATAAGTTGCCGGTAAAGGGGAAGGATGCAAGCAGTATACACATTCCTAGTATAAGAGGCAGAGTCGGGTCTATTTTCATGAAATCGAAGCTATTGGGGGGGGGGGGTAGCGAAAAAAGCAAGTTGTCAGTGGGTGGAGGGGGGGGGGGTGTCAGCAGCATACACATTCCTAATATAAAAGGCAGAATTCTGGCTATTTTCCTGAACTCAAAGCTCTTGGGAAGGGAAAGGGCGATCGCAAGCATACACATTCCTATACTCTATTCAAGAACTAGAGAGAGTAATAAAAGTGTTACCGAAACCTCCAACATACCTGCTCCAGTGCCGCAGGTAACTGAGGACTGCCATAAATCTAATTATATTTAAATATCATAAGCATATGTAAATTTACTGCAACAATAAAATTTCTGATAGTTCAATTTAATTTCTGTCAGTGAGTAAAGTACACCTTACAGTGTGTCCTTAGTGATTTATCTTCTTTGTGCTTGTTTTTATATATTATTTGAAATTAGTGAGATACCCAAAAGATATGGCTTCCACATCTATATTTATTCCAAAGTTCCAGGGCACTTCTTCCTCAACAAAAAACTTATTACGATGAATGTTTATGATGCCTTAAAGTATCAATATCTAGATAATAATGTTAAAAGCTCTGTTGAGATGTGTTTCAACATGACAGGAGTTGGAAAATCTACTAGGTACAGAATACTGAAGGAGAAAAAAATGACTGGAATTGTTAGTACTCCCAAGCCACATTCGATCACAGGCAGATGAAAAACGTCGTTGGAAGAAGAGATGTAAACTGCAATAAAAGAAATTGTACATACATTTTATTATGAGAAGCAGATCGCAACCGTCGACAAAATTCTAACTAAAAACAATGAAGATCGGGATTTACCTGAAATTAAAAGAACTGAGATTTGGAAATTGCTGGGAAAAATCAGGTAGGAAATCTGTTCTTGTAGATCGTCCGGAAAATGTCCGTTGGAGAAGGAAATATCTCTCTCAAGTTAAAGGTAGGGTTGCTAGAAATAACACAACTTACAAAATGTTATTTAGCTGAACTTTGGAAAGATCTTTTTGAATAAAGTTACTGCAGAAAATTGGTAAAACTCCATATATAAAAGAATAAAAGAAAATGTGAAAACTCGATCTCATGATCGGTGAGATAAGGAAACCAATTATAATTAATTTGAGCGAGGATAGCTTCACGGACTTTGATTACGAATTAGATACGTAATGTTTACCAGCGTAAACACAATTTATTATTTAAATTTTCTGTAACATGTAAAAATTAATTACATTTGAATCCCTTTTTAGTGTTTAATTGTAATTCGGCAGATGGTTTAAGAAATAAATAAACTGAAACGTCAAATGTCCTAAGAATGTCTTTAATTAATTATAAAATGACCAGTAGCCCCAAAAAAATTTTGATATTATATGTACGAATTTATTTTTTTTATATATATGTTTAACTTTGTATTTTTGCAATGAGTATCTTGTAAGTATTTAAATTATAATTTAAAATCTTTTGAGAAAAAAAGGCTAGGTTTTAGTCTGAATGTGCCTAAAACGGTTTCTATGCCAAAATTAAAAATAATAAAAATACAGTTACAAAATTATCTATATTTTCTAATATATGTGAATTATTAAGGAATCATAAGAAATAAAATAATACTATAAAAACTTTTTATTTTAAATTTATTAACGAAATAATATTCTAAATATATAATATAGGAAAATAAATAACTGAATAATATATTAAAACTGAGAAAATAATAAATGAACTATGAATAATACGTAATAATTTTCAACTTAAATTGACACCAGTATTAGATATACAAACAAAAGCCTTATAATAATTTGAGACCAGGCTAATTCAACAGTCGTATTTCAAAAGTTTTTTTTTGAATTTTGTTTTTCATGGCCTCCTAAAAAAATTAAAACGTGTAAACCAAAAAGTATAATTTAATGGCTTAAACGAAAAAAGAATTATTAAGTGAATATATCGTTGGAGAGCCCTTAGTAAGCGGAATGCAATGGTCTATGCATATACGGGGTGTTCCATTAAAAAAATCAAGTTTCATTTATATTTAAAAAACAGTAGTACTTAGAGAAAAACTAGTTACGCCACTAAATTTTACGTAGAAAACTTTATTTGAGTCAATATTTACCTTTTCAATAACTGGAAAAATAACCGAAATACGAGGGGTGTCCCAAAATAGCAAATTTTCTAAAAAAAACCTTGTATCTGAAAAACTAAGAATTCTGTGAAAATTCTATCTACGGCAACTTTTGTTTCCCACAAAATTAGCAGTACTTCGTTAAAACCGCATTCCACTAACTTTAACTAACGGAGCTACCCGGTAAAACAAAAGAAATCAGAACTCCCTGTACATTTGATTATCAGTGTTGTATCCCTATTTATGTTGTTTTGCTTGGTATTCACTAGTCTGTGGGTGAATGTATTTCTATTGACGATGAAATCACTGTTACTTTTTTTCCTTGCCCCTTGTTTTGAATAAAATCTTCCTTTTATCATTTCTTATGGCAGTTCTCTTGAAAATATTTTGATTAAATTATCTCATTTTGGGCTGTTTCGGTCTTATTATTTGAATTCATCGTAATCGGCATATTTTAATTAATTTTCTCTATATTCTAATACAATTTTCACCCCTGTCAATATTTTTCTATGTTACACCTATCTAGTATTCTTATAGGTTATTTTTATTTTTTGGGTTTTATAAATTTGTCTTTTGTAAGTTGCCTTAGTGACGTCTAGTCGATTGTGTCTCCAAATTTTCAGTTTATGTTATGACCCTGTATTTGACAAAAAACTTTTCTTTGCTAGTGCTGCATCGGTAATAGCTGGCGGGAGATTTCTTTAATTCAAAAATAGCTAAAGGGTTACTTATTTAATTTTAAGCCGAGAATGTTAATGATTGATGAATGACATCTTTAACAAATTTGTTTCAGTCGACTGTTGTTACCCAGGAACTGTTATTCGGGTCGCTTTTGAGCTATTATCCTATTTAATTTTTCCTGTTTGAATCAACTTAGAGAGTTCTCAATTTAAATATTCTGTCCTTTGGAATTTTAGAGTAGAAAATCATTTAAATTTTTCAGGTAATTGAGTATAATTGTTTTATTGTTTATCGAGTTATTTTTACCGTAATAAGCTTGGAGACAGGTATTTTAGCAGTTCTGCACGTTTCAATGAAGGAATTCTTTTATCCCCAAAGCAGAACTTAGAAGTTTTCCTACTGATTTTTTCTACTGGTTTAATTGACTGTCTTTTTCTTTCCGTTTTTATATTTGGTTTGTCGTTTGCTTTTATCTTTTTGGTAAGAATATTTAGTTATTAATTAATGAACACTGATGTTTAACTAATACGTGCACACCACTACATAGTTGGGCAGTGTTGCAGCCTGATTTGTTCGAGACCACACAGTAGCGGTCTCACCATCAGTAAAATAGGAAAATTTATTATTATTTTTATTTTAATGGTAACGATCCTATTAATTTTTATAAATTAAATTTAATCCACTCTTTTTTCGTAAGTAGCTGCACAATTTTCCGTTGTTCTATCCCATAATCATGGAATACACAGTATATTTTTTTGCATTTACGTATCTATAGGAGTGAAGTTGAAAGCTAGTTCCAAACGACTTCACGCAAGGTTTCTGCATTCAACCTAGGAATAGATATAGTGGCACAGGAATAGCCCACATCTGCCCTTCCGTATATATGTTAGCCTGGCATATTTGCTCACAGGCGCAGGTACAAGCTTACAGCCCAACTCTGGTGATTTTGCTTTACTATTTATTAATTCCTTCTCACTTAATTGTGAGGTTTTAGCATGAAAATACCAGCGTATACTGCAGACGTGTAAACACCGAGGAACAATTGTCAGCACGAATAAACAACAAGCATTCTTAGCTTAAATGCAGAGAGGATGATAGAGATACAGCTCGACTTTCCCCGTAGAATTAATCATTGTGTACATAAAATCGAAGGATTTTTGGAACATTTACTTACAGTCTGAATTAAAAAATTGGTTGATTATTGATTTTGTGTGTTATTCCTATTGTTTTTTGCCAGTATATTTTTAATTTATTATCATTGTTAGATCATTAATATCTCAATTTTTATTGTTGTTGGTATACTCCAAATTTTTTAAATCAGTGCTAAGTCTGGATGAAGTATGAAGCGGGACTACGATGAGTCTTAGTATGCAATAAAACATTTAAATTTGATTATCTAAGAAACAGCTATTCCAAGCGACACCTACCAAATGTAATTTTTTTTTGCGAAATAAACATTACGAAATACGGACTTTTAATTAGAAATTGAATATACCGACACCAAAAAAATAATTAAGCCTTAGACGTAACCGAAGTGCTGCTGGTGGCGCCACCTGCAATGTACATCGAAACTATAATCAGGTCTTGATTTCTTATCCTAAAAACCCAAAAAAAAAACTCAAATCAAGCTATTATTAAGACAAATAAATGCAAAAAAAAATTAATAAAATTTTTATTTAAAAAATTGAACCGACTTCTAAAAGTGTGCTAAAAAGTGAAAAATAACTAGAAATTTTTATATGAAATTGAAATTTTTGAAGTCGGCGCCAAACTAATACTTGACAAAACGTGATTCGCATAAATAGATTAAAAATACTTTATTTGTAATTGCTTTCTTACCATAATTTGTATATATTGGTAGTTATTTATTTCATTTAGAAATAATTTGGCGCCGACTTCAAAAATTTCAATTTCATATAAAAATTTCTGGTTATTTTTCACTTTTTAGCACACTTTTAGAAGTCGATTCAATTTTTTTTTATAAAAATTTTATTTTTCGATTTTTAGTTTTGAATTCATTATGATATTCATAAATTATTTGAACTAAGTGCTAATCGAGATTAGTGTACCTCGCAATGATTCCAAGGTGGCAAAAAGTACCCATTTTATCCATAATTATAAATCATCCTAAAATGAACGACTAAAAATTCTTTGATTCTTAGAGTTCTCCAAATACCAATGAAATTGTGTCAAACGAATATTTAATCTGTCATAGTCTAAATTAATTCTAGATTGGTTATGTAGGCCCCAAAACCTTCCAATATCGATATTTAAAGAAAATAAATTAATTTTTTGTCCACCATATTGAATTTTTTAAAAATAATTTTAGATTCATCATGTGTGACCCCGAAAGCTCTCCCGTACCAATTTTGGCGAAAATCGGACAAAAATTGATATTTTTTGTCCACCATATTGGATCTGCTATATTGAATTTTTAAAAAATAATATCGGATTTTTTATGTGAGGCTCCAAAAACTTCCCCATACCAATTTTGGAGAAAATCGGCCAAAATTGATTTTTTCGTCCGCCATATTGGATCCGCCATATTGAATTTTTTCTCAAATTATTTTAGATTCATCATATGTGACCCCGAAAACTCCCCCGTACCAATTTTCGAGAAAATCGGACAAAAACAATTTTTTTGTCGGCCATATTGGATCCGCGAAATTGAATTTTTTTGAAAATTATTCTAGTCTCGTCATATGCGACCCCAAAAACTCCCCTGTACCAATTTTGGGGAAAATCGGACAAAATTGATTTTTTTTGGCCACATTGTATCCGCCATATTGAATTTTTTTAAAATTATTTTAGATTCGTCATATGCGACCCCGAAAACTCCGCCGTACCAATTTTGGAAAAAATCGGACATATTGATTTTTTCGTCCGCCATATTGGATCCGCCATATTGAATTTTTTAAAAATTATTTTAGATTCGTCATATGCGACCCCGAAAACTCCGCCGTACCAATTTTGGAAAAAATCGGACACATTGATTTTTTCGTCCGCCATATTGGATCCGCCATATTGAATTTTTTAAAAATTATTTTAGATTCGTCATATGCAACCTCGAAAACTTTCTATTACCAATTTTGGTGAAAATCGGACAAAATTGACATTTTCGTCCTCCATATTGGATCCGCCATATTGAATTTTTTAAAAATAATATCAGATTCGTTATGTGCAACCTCGAAAACTCCCCCATACCAATTTTGGAGAAAATCGGACTAAATTAAATTTTTTGTCTGCCATATTGGATCCGCCATTTTGAATTTTTTAAAAATAATTTCAGATTCGTTGGGCACAACCCCGAAAATTCCTCCGTATCAATTTTGGAGAAAATTGGACAAATTTTTTTTTGACCGCCATATTATAAGCGCCATCTTGGATTTTATTCCACCAACTTCGTCTAAAAAAATATGGGACTACCGCAGCAACTTCCTGAACATAACGTAAAAAATTTCATTCAAATCGGTCCCGGCGTTCCGAAGTAATAGGTGTACATACATAAAAAAAAAATACATGGTCGACGAATTGTGTACCTCCTTCTTTTAGAAGTCGGTTAAAAATTATAATTATGACATCCTGTATTTCTGAAGCTAGATCCTCGTATTGCATTTAAGATTCAGGAATTAATACTAATGTTATGTACAGAGCTTTTAGAGACACCTTGTATATCTAATTTATATAGGTTCTTCTAAATAGGACTATTGATATCATTGGCATTCTAATGCTACCAGTACCATTTTAAAGAACAATGATAATGAATAGAAATAAAATCAATAATAATAAACTTAATGGGTAGTTAGAGTAATTATAATAAAAATAATTACTAATAAATCAAAATGTTCCTTTCATTCGTTCACACGTTTTGTGAGAATTACGGCCAATACCAGGAATTTACAAAAGCGTGGCGAAGGCCACTGTCAAAACACAAATCAATTGTCTTCGTCCCCTTT
Organism: Diaprepes abbreviatus; assembly: GCA_034092305.1. Taxonomy (NCBI): domain Eukaryota; kingdom Metazoa; phylum Arthropoda; class Insecta; order Coleoptera; family Curculionidae; genus Diaprepes; species Diaprepes abbreviatus. Next base: position 2,905,336 of record JASJET010000106.1, read on the forward strand.
CTAGTAACACATAAATTTATCACTGTCCTGAAAGCGATAATGAAAGAAAGCGTTCCGAAGCATGTTAAAAGAATCGAGTTTTTAAAAGTAAAATGTGGAGTTCCTAAAACTAACTACAAAATACTTTTTCCACGATAAGTGCTTATACAAGTGCAAGTTTTAAAGCTTTTCAGTTGGATTGAAAATGGAATTACTCATTTTAGAAAAATGTTTGTTTTTTATAATTATTCTCATTTGCCAGTCAAGAAACGGTTAAAGTTTCAAAAATCGAAGCCCATCCTTCATATCATACTTATGTTGCATGTTCAAGGTCTTAAGATCATATTTTCACGCTTTGACGCCTTAAGCATAAACCAGATAATATTCATTTATTCTTGATAGTATACAAATACAAAGAAAATCTAATAGAAGTATGTCAATCCGAAAATTTACTAATTTGTCATTTTTGGATCATTTTCGTAGATTGGACTTCAGATTTGAGCTTAGCGGATCAAATTTCATCTATAAGGGTCTAGTATACCGTATAATTGTGGTCCAACAAATATTCCTTCCTTAAGCTTAGCATCACTTATTCTAGGAAAAATGTTTTTAAGGTATTTAAACGCATCTCCTTCTTTATCTAATATTTTAACAAAATTTTTAATCAATCCCACTTTAATCTGTAATGGAGGTAACAGTACTTTTTTGGGATCAGCAAGAGGTATATTCTTGACGTTAGCTTGACTTGGAATATATTGATCTCTCGGAAGTCATTCTTTTACCTGGTAATCGCTCTGTGTTGCTCTAGTGTTCCAAAGATAAAGAAAACAACAATACTTCGTAAATCCACCCTGAGGTCCTAGTAATAGTTCTTAGACTTTTAGGTCACCACATATTTGCCATTTATACATATCATAGCTTATTGCATTTAGAATAAATGACGTAATTTCGTATGTTTCCTTCACGTCAACTGCATGTGCAAGAGGAATAGAGGGTCTTTTGATGCCATTATGGAACAGAACTGCTTTTAAACTATCTAGAATCTATATATTAGCGCCATTGATCCGGGTTTTGTGCAGATCCCAATTTTTCCATAACACTATCTGAATTAACACAAAGACACATTCTGCAGAGTAAAAAATCGAGGAGAGCTCCTGGTTACGGTTCCTAAATATTGTAAATTTGGTTCCAGTGGCTAGTAAATTCCATTATTGTAATCTAGACCCTAATACTTCAGTATACTCTTTGGACAAAAAGAGGTCCTGAACTAGATCGATTAATTCAGGTTGATCGATTGAATGGGATGCTTTTCCTTCACTTTCGGGAAAATAAGAATCGTTCTTTTCTGATACATTATCTGTCTTACCATCATATACTTCTAAATCTTCCTCCCATTTTGCCAGGGGCGCTGGAACTGGCAAACCTTCTCCATTAAGAACCGGTTTTATTGCTGCGGGAATTTCCGGATATTCAATATTGTTTGCTCTTTCTTGAACGAGCAGATACTTTTGTCATGCAAAACTAACAGTCGTTAAAATGATTTGTTGGTTCTCGTCAAATCATTGGAATTACAAAAGGTATAGAAGAGTGTTTGCCTTTTAGCCAGTTACTTAGATTTGTTGCACATCTATAAGTAAATTTGGCTACCGAACAAAGTGAAATTTGAAATTATATGGCTTTAAATCGGTACTTCTGTTATTTTAAGCTCTAAGAGGTTGAGACTTCGTGGTTGACACGTGGTGTTGTCAGATTGTGCAAAATTTCCTTAACTTATGGAAGACCTAAACTTAACGACATCGCGCTCTGATATATTACAAATTGCTTTTTAAAAGTTTTTACCATCATCTGCCTTTTAAATTACAGTCGCAAATTGACTGTAACGTAGTGTTATTGAAAAACGGATGTGCGGATTTTTGCAATAAAAATTTTTGAACCAAATTAGGTCTGTTACCAGAGAGTTATGGGTTCCTCGTTAAAATAAGCCCGTTTTTGAAGCGCTCCGTGCTTTGCGCAAATAGGGTCGCGCGCTAGTCGCGCGACACGTAGATACTATTAACACTTTAGTCATTAGACTTAGAGATCTGCAGTTTGCCACAAAACTTCTTCAGGTATTGAACTTTATTATGGGATGTTAAAATGTTAATTTCGAAAATTATTAACTCAACTTTTTTATTCAAAAAAAATCAACATATTGCACTTTTTTTTCGAAAATCCGCTATGTTCTTTATAGTCGATATTAAGAGTTCGGACAGGTCTCGGTATATAATGTCAAAATTTCAAATCGAAATATTGAAACCGAATCGAGAAATCGCGAGTTAAAGATAAATAAAATTTCATTAAATTTGAAAAATCAAAAATTTTTTCATTTTTGATTGTTTTTTATATTTTCCTATTTCAAAATAAAAAAATTTTTGCAGGACTTTATGCGAATTCTTACCACAAATATATTGGTATTAAATTTGGTCGCTTGTCGAAGAATTATGGGTTCATGTCATAAGTTTGGAGGTTCGCCGCTCGCCTTAACGCTTCCAACCAGTTTTAATTATTTTTTTTTAAATGACAGTAAGTCAGTAAGGCCTTATTTAGAATTCTAGTATCAAAAAATATCAGTAAGAATGCAAATTTAAAGTAAAAATGGGTCATGGAGAAAGGTTAGTGAGCTTGAATGTGAAAGTACTATTTTCGCCACGTGCATTCAAGCATATAGTCCAAGCCACAGGTAAATATCGTGACGTAAATTCTGAGATGGCTGAGACCTATCGAGGGGTATTGGGAGCAATGTAATGACTAATCCTACATAAAATGTAACAGCAAAAAATAGGTTGGGATACAGAGGGGGGGGGGTCAAAATTGATTAAAATAGTTTTCGAGAAATGTTTAAAAGGAATTATTGCGTTTTATACCACTAAATTTATTTAGAAAACAGTGACTGCAGTTTCAACTCACATAGTCATTTTCAAACTTACAAAGGTAGACTAAGTATTCAATACAGAAACATGAGAAAATTTAACAATAAATAAAAACTACCTGTGAAATTACATTATTACAAAGGGGAGGTACTAAATTTTGGGAACTAATTATTATTTGGCAACAAAAAATAACGGGGAAAACCCAAGTTCTGTCTGGTCATTAAGCAAAATTACATTAAATTAGGAAAACTATGGTTGTGTTGTAAGCAATGGTTGGCAACGCTCGAGTCTGTTTTTTGTAGTCTATATGATCGGTAGTGTTCTGAAAAGAGAGTTTTAAAGCTTCTACCACTTTGTCCAATGTACAAGCTATCACACTCTAAACATTTTAACTTATAATCTCCTGATTTATCAAATTTATTAATTTTATCTTTAGCATTGTAAAGGATAGTGGACAGATTGTATTGAGTTTTAAAGGCTAGTTTTATGTTATGTTTGGAAAGAGTATTAGCTATGTTTTCTGATAGGGTACCACAGTATAACAAAGATATATAAGATGCTTTATCTTTATCATTTTTTATTTTGGGATATATTGAATTAATTGAATTGTTTTTGTTTTTTAGTTATTAATTTCTTTATGGTTTGTTGGGAGAAATTGTTTGATATTGCAATCCTTTCAATGATATTTAGTTCTTCTTGAAGATCTTCTTCAGAGAGAGGCAAAGAGAATGCTCTATGTATTACTGAATTTTATGCAGCCATTTTGAGTTGTAAGGGGTGAAAAGAATCATTAGATATAGTATTACCTGTAAACGTTGGTTTTCTAAAAATTTTAAAATTACACTGATTATTGAGCTGACATATGGTGAGATCTAGAAATCATTGAAAGAATTGCAATATCAAACAATTTCTCCCAACAAACCATAAAGAAATTAGTAACTAAAAAACAAAAACAACTAGCTTTTAATTCAATATATCCCAAAATAAAAAATGACAAAGATAGTTCATCTTATATATCTTTGTCAAACTGTGGTACCCTATCAGAAAACATAGCTAATACTCTTTCCAAACATAACATAAAAGTAGGCTTTAAATCTCAACACAATCTGTCCACTATCCTTTACAATGCTAAAGATAAAATTAATAAATTTGATAAATCAGGAGTTCATAAGTTAAAATGTTCAGAGTGTGATAGCTTGTATATTGGACAAAGTGGTAGAAGCTTTAAAACTCGCTTTTCAGAACACTACCTATCATATAGACTACAAAAAACAGACTCGAGTTTGCCAACCATTGCTTAGAATACAACCATAGTTTTCCTAATTTAAGCAACACTGACATATTACATTATTCAACAAAGGGCCAAAAGTTAAATATTCTTGAATCTTTAGAAATATATAAACATAGTAAAAATAAAATTGTAAATTTGGCTAATGACCAGACAGAACTTGGGTTTTCCCTGTTATTTGTTGTTGCCAAATAATAATTAGTTCCCAAAATTTAGTACCTCCCCTTTGTAATAATGTAATGTCTCGGGTAGTTTTTATTTATTGTTAAATTTTCTCATGTTTCTGTATTGAATACTTAGTCTACCTTTGTAATTCAGTTTGAAAATGACTCTGTGAGTTGAAACTGCAGTCACTGTTTTCTAAATAAATTTTTTTGAATCTACAAGCCAATGAACACATTTTGAAAAAAAAAAGTTTCAAATAAGGGTTGTGGTGATTTTAAAAAGCTAAAATTTGAGCTTTTATGTGATCATTTTTGTTAATTTTTTTATTCCGAAAACCCTCAAAAACCGTCCATTTTTTCATATCAATTATTTATTACAAAATTAGTTTTTTTGCTGCTAAACGGAAGCCATTGTCTTTCTAAACAAAATGATATTTTGTAATAGTAAATCGGATAATTTGTTGCTGAGATATTGCTAATTGTTTAGATGCAAAATGTTGATTGGTATAACTTTTTTTGAGTAAACATTTTCACCTCCACAAAGGTTTAATTTCTTCTTGAAGGCCTAAATTCCATCTGAGATGAGTCTTTCTTTTGACAAAGCTTGTCATTAGGTAGACATGATGGTGGTGTAAAAAACTAAGCATCATTTGTGCTATGTCGTTTTTATCATCCAAACAAACTTCGAGCATTGAAATTTTTGAAGTCGGCGCCAAATTATTTCTAAACGAGATAAATAATACTAATACGAGTATATAAAGGGTGTTTTTTATAGAGGTATAGAACTTTTAAATGGAATAAAACAAAGATGAATTTTTTAAATTGACATGAAATTTACTTTATTCGAAAGATAACATTCTGGCATTATAATTTAAATATGACTTCTGGCATATGACCGCCACGGCTGGCTCGGACGTAGTCTAATGTGGAGGTCCAATTTTCGATGACTTTTTCCAACATTTGTGGCCGTATATCGGCAATGACGCGGCGAATGTTGTCCTCCAAGTGATCAATCGTTTCGGGCTTATCGGCGTAGACTAGCGACTTCACATATCCCCACAGAAAATAGTCTAACGGCGTTAAGTCGCACGATCTTGGAGGCCAATTCACGGATCCGAAACGTGAAACTATGCGGTTACCAAACGTTTCCTTCAATAAATCAATTGTGGCACGAGCTGTGTGACATATTGCGCCATCGTTGAAACCACAGCTCCTGCACATCATGGATGTTCAATTGATGAACGAAAAAGTCAGTAATCATGGCTCTATAGCGGTCATCATTGACTATAACTTTCTGACCAGCATCGTTTTTAAAGAAGTACGGACCAATGATTCCACCAGCCCATAAAATCTTGTTTTGAGCCCATTCACCGAATCTACGCCTTGCTAGGTGATCGTGTGGCTTCGATTCTTGCACGAGTTGGATTTTGTAAGCACGGAAACCAAGATCTTTCCGCAAAATCTTCCATAAAGTGAATTGACACATATTTCTGTGCACGATGGCGGATAGACTGATTCAGGTCTTCCTCTACGCTACGCTCTACAGCAGCAATGACTTCTTCTGTACGCACTGTACGACGTCTCCGTGAATGCGTATTATCTTTTAGAGTAAACGTGGTGCGAAAACGTTCCATAGTTAATCGAATTAATTGCTCTGATGGACGATTATGTTGACCGTAAAATAGACGTAGTGCGCGATACGTATTTCGAACAGAACCATGATTTTCAAAATAAATTTGCACAATTGGGAAGCGTTGTTCAGGCGTCAGTCTATTCATGTTGAAATGCCAAACCAAACTAAACATAAATCACTTGACAGCTGACAAAATGGCCGCCTGTTAAAAAAGTGTTGCCAACTTAAAGTTTTATACCTCTATAAAAAACACCCTTTACAAATGACTAAAAAAGCAATTACAAATAAAGTATTTTTAATCTGTTTAGGCGAATAACAAATTGTCAGGTATTAATTTGGCGCTGGCTTCAGAAATTTCAATGTCTTATAAAAATGTCTAGTTATTTTTCACTTTTTAGCACACTTTTAAAAGTCGGTTCAATTTTTTTATAAATATTTTATTACCTATGGCTTGGACTAATACTATTAAAATTGGGTAGGCACCATTATTTTCGTATTATTTGTTTTCCAGTACCAATACTACACTCTGTATTTTTTTACAAGAGCATCAGACATTGTATTATTTAAGTGATGCTGGAAAGCATAATCAGGGAAAGCTTATGCTAAAATAAGCAATCTATTCTTTAGGGATCCGTTGAAAAGGTTGCGGCAAAAGATGCTATATTATTTACTACGTGTTCTGAAATATGGCGAAAGTGTAAAGAGAAGTTCGCAGATATTTCTTTTTATTTCAAGCATCAATCAGTTACTTTAAGGTCGTTTATATACTACGAAAAATTTCGTATATTAAAAAAGATATTCTTCTGAAGTGCAATTCTGTAACAAAAATAAAAAATATAAGGAAAGAATGAAAGAGTCTTTTTTTAAACTATTGAAATTCTATAACAAATTAGCACTCAAATATTATTAATTTTAAAAACATGGATCTTACATTAGGTATTCCTGAATATTATAATTCACAAGATGTAACCCCTATTTCAGCCACTCTTTCTGAGTTACTTCATTTTGACCAATCCGATAGTTTTTTTAATTGCGAAAATTCTCGTAAACACTGCGTTTTTGAATGTCTTTCGCCTGTAATATGTCAAAATAACATGTACATAATTTTTATTTTACCAACCAAGTGATTTTGTCAAAGTTGTTTAATTAACATTTTTACAATCAAGTGATTATATTACCCGACAAATTTTATACGCCATTTTTCCAGTTCCACGATTGGAAATTGTCAATTGCCCAAGAATGTTTTACTGATTATCACAAGTCTCATTTTTTGTTTTTATTTTTCACCTCAAATGAATAATAAAACATACTAAAATATGTATCTAAGAATATAAATGATGCATATTCATAAAACGTTTAAAAACACATCATTTAAGAGTTGTTCGCATTCAGAAGTAAAGATACGTGTATCCCAAAATCCATTAAAAAACGAAAAAATATTTTGGCAAAACCTACAAAAAAATGTTTCTGTTTTCTCGTAAATTATCGTAAACTTCAATAATATATGCTCCTAGTTTCTCGGAAATATACAGGGAAGGTCAAAATAACCGTACTTTATCATAGCAAAAACTTCCTGAAGTGCCCCTTAACAGAGATACTGAGCCCTAAATAGGTAGGCAGCGATTTACTATATCGACTCAAAGTTTTGAACTGACTTGTATAATTTAATGAAATATTGATATTTTATAGAGCCCATAAAGACCCATTAAACCATATTAGAGTAGATATTTCAGACCATCAGAGAAGTTAGGAACGGACTTGCAGCCACACTCGTTGGGCCTAATTTTTGACAGGTGTCATTTTACACAAGTCATTCTTCTTCAAAAAGAAACTCTAAATTTATTTCAATAAAACTGACGGTTTTCGAGATAAATCGGTTTTTATGCGAAATACTCAAAAGTTACTAATGCTAAACATAAACGGCTAAAAATCAGGTTTTTATTGTTAATACCTACATAAAGATTTACTCTTGACGCCTTCAAGTAAAAATTATTTTAAAAAATGGAAGAATATCCTTACGCAAAGTACACTGATACGCATTTAATTTATGGTGAAGCGCTGTCAAATTGTTCGACGGCAAGAAAATTCTATGCTGAAAGATTTCCAGCTCGAACATTGCCAAATACAAAACCCTTTCAAAGGGTTGATCGAAGCCTAAGTGAAACAGGTAAAAGATGATTAGATAATAATTATTAGAGTTAAGGAATTAATTTTTTACATGCTTTATTCAGGATTATTTTTGCTGCAACGTAGCGGTGAGGGCCCTCCCAGGAGAGCACGTAGAGTAACAACTTTTTCAAGATATTGCTGACAACCCTTCAGACAGCGTAAGAATGTTTCAAAATGGATTGTATATAAAACTCTAACAGAACAGTTACTTCATCCATACTACGTTGGAAAAGTACACGCTGTGTCTCCGGAAAACTTCAATACTTCAACTAGTTTATTCAGCAAAATGACCTAAATCTAAATTTTTCTAATCTTATTTTGTTTACCAGTGAGGCTAATTTTACAAGAGATGGCGTAATAAACTCATACAATTTGCATTTTTGGGCTCATGAAACCCCGCACGCTATAATTCAAACCAAGCACCAACAAAGATTCATTATAAATGTATTGGCTGACATCATAGGAAGTACCTTATAGATCCATTTGTTTTGGCAGGAAGACTCAATGGTGAGATTTATTGACAATTTTTGCAGCAAAATTTAAATAATGTATTGAAAGACGTACTTCTTGATAGAAAAATGCAAATGTGGTACATGCATGATGGTGCTCCTCCTCATTTGAACCATATAGTATATGATAGTAGGTCGAAAAGCGCCTGTTTTATGGCTACCAAGGTCTCCAGACTTAAATCCCTTAGATATTTACTTTTTTACTTCTGGGGATATCTAAAAAAACTAGGTTATTCAAAACCAGTAAATGCTGGAGAAAAACTATTAGCAAGAATAGCACAACATTCTAACGAACTCCGTAGTAATGTAGGAACATTATTTGCAGTGCCACAGGAAAACATTCGAAGAATAAGTATTGGAGTACGTGGAGCCAATATTGAATATTTGCCAAAATAACATTTAAATGGTTTCACAATTTTTGCATTTTAATAACATTGTAAATAAATTTAGCCCCGATTATCCCTTTCAGTTGCCGATTTATCTTGAAAACCACCAGTTTTATCGAAATAAATTAAAAGTACCTTTTTTGAAGAGAAATGATCAAAATATATAAAAAATCAGTTTTCAGCTCTCTAAAATAACACTTGTCAAGTATTAGGCCCAACGAGTGTGGCTGCAAGTCCGTTCCTGACTTCTCTGATGATCTGAAACTTCTACTGTGGTATGGGTTAATGAGTCTTGGTATGGGTTAATGAGTCTTTGTGGCCTCTATAAAATATTTAAATTACATTAAATTAAACAAGTCAGTTCAAAACTTAGAGCCGATAAGGTCAATAAGTGAATCGCTGGTTACCCCTTTAGGGCCCTGTATCTACGTTAAGGGGCGCTGTAGGATTTTTGATTTTTTTCTATGAATATATATATATATATATATATATATATATATATATATATATATATATATATATATATATACATATATATATATATATATATATATATATATACATATATATATATATATATATATATATATATATATATATATATATATATATATATAGTATATGTAGTCACTTTTTCTCAGGGGTGATAAGTCTTTTGATTATGAAAATGTCAAACACAAAAGGATATAAATAATTAATTAATGCATTTATGTGGTAAGTGCAGATGGTAGGATAGATCTTAATTAATAGTATGTAAAAATTTATATTTGAATCATGTTTTAAAAGGATATAAAATGTCTGTAATTGTGTAATGACATGATAAAATGTATAAAAATTAGTGTGAAAGGTTGGACATTAGTGCATATAAAGTAAGAATTGTAAACATATTGCACTCTGAAAGACATGGATCTTATAAACTTATAAATAAGTGATATTTTGAATAAGGTGTGAAGTGTTATTGACCAGAGATAGTGACAAAAAAAGGAATTTTAAAACAATATAGTGAAATCCACAAAAATGAGAATCTTAATCACTCATTTTATAAATAGTGTATTAGTAAGAACAAGCGTCAAAAAATAACCATTTAGTGAAATATACACATACCATTCATCAGTAATTATTTATAATATATTAGTTTCTACTTACTACGACAACAGTATTTATTAAAACTTTGTTAAAAATATTGTAAATGTGTAGGAATAGTATAAAAAAGTTAATTTTAATAAGAAACTAGAATAAAATAGTACCTAATTGTAGGTAAAACCTTGTTAAATATGATAATATTAATAAAACAAGAATTTTCAATTTCAACAAATACATATACGTAAAATATTGTTAGATGTAATCTAACTTTATTTATCAATTTTATGTGCTAAATAATAACCAAAGGTAAAATGTCAGGAAAAGTCCAAAATTTATGACATGAGTCATAATTTATTGTCATCAAATAGAATATGTATTTCATAATATCAATATAATATCAAAATTTTATCATAAATTGACAATTAAGAATCCATTTTGATTTTGTGTTTCAAAGCTTAAAATTATATCTAGTTGCCAGTTCACGTCAGATTGCCGATCAATTAAAACAAAAATATATACTGCGTCACCACTTACTATATAAGCCAAAATTAATTTTTTTTTAAGTACAGGTTCATCAGTTGTACAGTAAACATCGTTAGTCTGGTTCATAAAAAAGTAACATAACCTCAATATTTTCAGTTTTTATTTTGAAAAGTAAAAGAAGGAGTGGATATTAATCGGTTATAGTGTAAAAATCGCTAGTTTTTTTATTAACGAGACCATCACTTCAAAATTTCTCATTTGTTATTTTATAAAAGAAAAATATTTTAAAAGAAGACAGTGCAGATTAACCTGTGATAGAAATAACATTGTTGATCGCATTCATTATTTTCTTGTTTTTTAAAGGAAGGAACATAGAGCTTGGATATAAATATCTGGAGATTGAAAGTCAATTTTAAAGGAAGAAAATAGTAAATTAGTAAATAATTTATATCAATAAGCAAGCAGCTGTGAAAAATATTTAAATAGTTGGCAAAGGACAAAGGATTTGTAAGTTTTTTTCTTTATTAAAAAAAAAGGAAAGAAGAAATGTAAAAGCTGGATATACAAAAATTCTATAAATTAAAAAGCTATATATTTAATGTTTAAGATATAGAAATATTTGACTTGCCTGAAAATAATTTGATAATATATATATATATATATATATATATATATATATATATATATATATATATATATATATATATATATATATATACATATATATATATATATATATACATATATATATATATATATATATATATATATATATATATATATATATATATATATATATATATATATGTTTATGCGGCGTTCGCGGATTCCTTCGTGTGAGATGCAATAGCAGTGGATACATCCACATTATGCCGTTGTAGTGCTGATATTACATTCAGCAAACGTATAACTATATGCAGCTCCGCGTATGAATGAAGTAAAATGCGAACAGTAAATACAATGGCATAAGGTGGATGTACCACAGCTATTGCATCTCATACGGAGGAATCGGTGAAAGCCGCATAAACATATATACGCTATCCGACGGGAGGTCGGCGAAGCCGCGTTCAGTATTTGCATGCTTCCTTCCGATCTGTCCTTTACACAGCCAGGTGCATGTCGGTATCCTGATGAGTCTAGTAGAGATGAAACATGTACCTCTACTCTATCACTGTGGCAGGGAGGGTAAGTTTTGACTTTCTTCTCGGTATGGTGGTACAGGTAGGCCATCATCTCGATGGTGGTGGAATAGGATAAATTGTGTTCTTTAGCAATTTGTTCCAACTGTGCAACCTCTAACACGGAAAGGATATGGTTGGAACGAAGTTTGTATTTACTGTTCGCATTTTACTTCATATATATATATATATATATATATATATATATATATATATATATATATATATATATATATATATATACTAACCTTATTATGAATAGTGATAGTTAATATTAAAATAAATTGTTTAATTTGCACTGTAACAAGAACACTTTTAATAATATCGGCACAGACTAAATTATTTTTAGATGATTTAAAATAAAATCACATATATTAAGACACTATTCATTTTAAACCGTTCAGACATTTATACAATATTGCCAGATTTAATAATCCTAAATCCCATAAAAGAATACAGTGCATATTGAATAATATTGATAATTTTATTAGGTACAGATACTTTTTGACGTAGAACAGCCGGGTGTTTTTTTTATCTTTTTATTAGAGAGGGGGCAGTTTCGACCCTCTTAATCGGCTACATCCTTTGTGTTTTTTATTATTCTTTCAATGCTACGACTACTTATTTTTGTGGTTGCACTGATTTTTCGGTGAGTTTTATGCGGATTTTCAACCAGAGTAATTGGTTTCTACTGAACTGTTTTTTATAAACCACACTTGCCATTTTGCTTGATACTTTTGAGCATAAATTCTTGATGCTACCTAGCAATTTTTTTCACAATCCTAAATTAATCAAATCATATCAAACTTTTCTTCTTGGGGGTAAATTCTCATTTTAAATAATAATGGTTGGTTCATACTTCTAACAATTATGAACTAACACTAAGAATTTCCACTAAACTAACACTTACACTACTAAATAAAAATGCTGTGTGTGGTACATACTTCAAAATTTAACAATTAGTAAAATTTAAGCCAACCAATCAAAATTGTTCATAAACATTCCGACCTAGAAGTAAAATGTAAATTTTTTGCTTTTCAATTTTGGTTGTTTAACTATACTTCTAAATGGCGCAACATTATCAAATTAAACTACGTTACGACTGGACAGAATAATGGATCTCTTGGAGTATTCATATCATCATATTTCTTGTTCTTAAATGTAAAAGATGCTGTTACTAATTAAGTCTGAGATTCTAAACAAGGTAACATAGTATGGTTTTTTTTCGTTTTTCAAAAATCGGTCACAATAACTTTTAAAAACCATCACATTTCTGAGAATAAAGCCACAATTAAAAATATTTTTTAACGTAGTTCTACCCTAACTTTCATTTCTTACGAAAACTTTTTCAATATAGTAAATGGGTACGAGAATTGTGAAAAAGAAAGTAAAATATATTAACCTTTTCAGAGCTGTCAGTAAGGCAAATGCAAGTCATTTCCAGTAATTCTAAATTTCCCTAACAAATAACTTTGTAATAAATTGGATTTGTCATGTAAAAAATACAATTTTAGTCCAAATACATAAACCTTTATCAAAATTGACAGATAGAATGAAAGCAGGATCCCCAAACACCACATACTAGTCTTATCAGGGAAGTACTACAAAACAAAAATGGCCTCAGTTTTTCCTTTTAGTTTTTATTCTATGTTAAAGCAAGTTATTTAACCTTTTATACTTGATATATTTTTAGGCTTTATTAATTGGACGACGTTAATTTTCTCTTTCTCGCCGATTGGGATTCTTTAAATTAAAGCACATTAATAATATAAAAATTGGTTTACCGCAGAATGTTAAAAGAATTTTTTTCGATGGTTTCTGATCTTTTCAAAGCAATATTTTAACCACGAATGCTACAAACTTAAAATCTAAATAAAATATCACGTTTCAGAATATATATTCGGACATAATTTTGATAAAAAGTTGTTAAACTATAGTCATAAGCAAGAACTTCCGTTTTATTCGTTAAATTGTCAACACATAGGCGGTGCGCTCGCAGCAAGTACGGGGTAAATGGGCGGTGTAAAGGGGGAAACGCTCGTTGCGGAATAAGTCCTAAAGTACTTGGGGGAAAGTTTGTGCTTGGTTGCGTGCTCTACAGAGAGTAGGACAATTTTCGCCCCACAAATCGTTCTTTTGTGCAATGAAAGCGTATCTGTAGGCCAATTAAAAAAATCAGTCCTAAATATATAAATATCTATATATCATGTGGCAAGTGACTTTTTTTAAACGATTTTGCTTAGTTTTACTGCTGCCTATGGTCTGTGAGCTATTGACTGAAAATCAAATCTTGTAATCGAACTTTATTTCACTTTCAATGATGCGCTGAAACTAATTTTTTTTACACATATTTAAAGTGGACAACGATGCAACATTATGATCTTAAAGCAGACGTTGGACGCATATTTTAAGGTTATCTTTCTTTTATTAAATAGGAACCTGTATTTTTGATTACAGGAATCAAAAGTAGGGAAAATTCTTCATCCAACTGTATAAATATGTTCTATGTTTCTACATCTAGAGGTCATTTGAAGCTTAATCACCGTTGTTTATAATAGAACGTAATAAAATTTTTATAAAAAAATTGAACCTACTTCTAAAAGTATATAAAAAAGTAAAAAATAACTATAAATTTCTATATGAAATTGAAATTTGTGAAGTTGGTGCCAAACTAATATCTGACAAAATTTGATTCGTATAATGAGATTAAAAATATTTTATTTGTAGTTGCTTTTGTACCTTAATTTACATACGCTTGTAGTTATTTATTTCATTTAGAAATAATTTGGCGTCGACCTCAAAAATTTCAATTTCATATAAAAATTTATAGTTATTTTTCACTTTATAGCGCATTTTTAGAAGTCGGTTCAATTTTTTTATAAAAATTCTATTTTTCAATTTTTAGTTTTGAATTTATTATGATATCCATAAATTATTTGAAATAAGTACTAATCGAGGTTAGTGTACCTCACAATGATTTCAAGGCGGCAAAGAAGTACTGATTTTATCCAACGTTGTAAATCACCCTGAAATGAACCACTAAATATTCTTTGATTCTTCGAGTTTTTCAAATACCAGTGAACTTGTATCAAACAAATATTTAGTCTGTCAAAGTAAATCCACCATCTTAAATTTCAAATTAATTTTAGGTTGGTAATACAGGCCCCAAAACCTTTCTTCCAATATCGATATTTAAAGAACTTGAGACATACATTTTTTAGCCCGATTTATATATATATATATATATATATATATATATATATATATATATATATATATATATATATATTATATAGCATAATAAGTTAGGATATATCCCAAAAACTCCATAATATCAATTTTAGACATTGTATTGAATAGTTATAAAAAAATAACTTGATATTCGTAATACACGACCCCAAAATTCCCCTACTAACAAATCTGAAAAAATGCGAATAAAGTAAAATTTTCAACCCACCATATTGGATCTGCTACATTGAATTTCAAAAAAAAAAAAATAACGTCTTAATCTAATCTAAATCTAAACCCTTCAAAGTCCCCTAGTACCAATTTTGGATGTAATCCGGAAAAATCTAAAATTTCTAGATCGTAGTATTGCATCTGACATACTAGATTTTCTTAAAATAATTTTATATTTCCTATTTACATCCTCACTAACGATTCAGTCCCACCTTTAAACAAAATCGAAACATGTATCAGTTTTGGAGAAAGTCGAAAAAAGTAAAATTTTTAGGACCCCATATTGAGTTCATCAGATTGTTTGTCAAAAAATATTTTAAATTCGTAATTAACACTAACAAAAATCCTGATTTTAGACAAAATTGAGGGATCTAGAATCTTTAATCCGCCATCTCGAATCCGCCATATTTATTTTTTTAAATAATCTCAGATTCGTAATATGCGATCCCAAAAACTTCTCCATGTCAATTTTGAAAAAAATCGAACAAAAGTAATTTTTTCGTTCACCATACTGAATTTTATAAAAATAATTTTAGATTCGTTATGTGCGACTCTGAAAACTCCCCTGTACCAATTTTGGAAAAAATCGGACAAAATTAACTTTTGTGATTGTCATATTGTTTCCGCCATATTGAATTTTTTAAAAATATTTTGGATTCGTTATGTGCCATCCCGAAAGCTCCCCCACATCAATTGTGAAGAAAATCGGACAAAATTAAATTTTTTGTCCGCTATTTAGAATCCGCCATATTGAATTTTTTAAAAATAATTTCAGATTCGTTATGTACTATTCCGAAAATTTCTTCATACTAATTTTGGAGAAAATCAGACAAAATTAATTTTTTTGGCCGCTATATTGTCAGCGCCATCTTGGATTTTACTGCACAAATTTCGTCCAATATGGGACCACCGTAGCAACTTCCTGAACATAACGTAAAAAATTTCATTAAAATCGGTGCCGCCATTCCGGAGTAATCGGTGTACATACATAAAAAAATACATATTCGACGAATTGAGAATCTTCTTCTTTTAGAAGTCGGTTAAAAAGGCTTAGAAATCAAACAATTTAAGGACAGGAGACGTAAGTTTCTTTATGTAGAAAAGACTTAATGTTTATGACTTTGAAACTGACCTTCGACTTTTTTTTAGGCAAAAAAAATTTAACCTGGGACTTTATTACTGGAAAGTGTATATTTCCGCATCCTAAATAACATATTTCGACGTTAACACTGGCAACCCTGTGCTAACAAGACGGCGGACCAATAATGGTCACTTTTTTCGGTTTATCGGTTTTATCCCGAAAAGTAAAGTTTCTATGAAAAAAAGTTTCAAACGAAAGTTGTAAATAATTGAATTACCTATTGATGAAGTTGTAGGTGGCGCCAATAGTGATTTTTTTTTCAAAAAATATCATTTACTTTTGTCTAAAATAAAATCATACCTATTTACAAACTATTGTCTCGAAATTCAAGGTATATATAGATATTATCTATTTAAAAATTATGCTGAATCCAGAATCTGTGATTAATATTTTATGAGGAAAATGTTGAAACTTTGGCCTTAATGTTTCGCTCTCCTAATTACTATCCAGCAACCATTGTTACAACAAATTGTTATAAATAACTTATATTTTTAATAACTGTTTTAAAAAAAAATTGTTTTAATTTTGGGCCAAAATATTTTGAACAAACAACAAAAATTGCAATAACTTTTCTCCTTGTGAACTTAAATTTTTTTAACGTTCTCATTAGAGTTAAATGCATCAGTATTGATCTCTGAAAACAAAAATTATCTTACGAGGAAAAACATTTTTTTTTAACTCGAAACGACCATTCGGCGCTCGCGCCTATTTTTGAGAATAAAAACTCACGCGCGAACTCATACTTCGCATTCATAATTTTTTCTTAAATTCCCATGTAAATTTAATCAAAAAATAAATAAATAAATTGCGTTTAAATAACAGGTTTATTTATAAAAGACAGTAATTTTACAACGTTAACAAAAGATTCGTTTCTAAAAAAAAACTGAAATTAATTCAAACTTAAGCTACTCAAAATAAAATAATAAAAAACTTTAAATCTTGTGACATTCATGACGTACCATGATGGAATGTTCCAAACACAAAAATTTGTGGCAGTAAATACAAGAAAAACGGCTAGGACTATTTTTTTTTTGGTCTCAATACGAACGGCATCCCCGCTGACTTGCAGGTACTGGATCAGGCATTTGTGCATTTATTCCAAAAAGTTTTCTTATTCTTGATTGTATAATCCTAAGAATAGATTGAATGGCATAATTTTGGATTTAAATAAATATAATTAAAAATATAAAAGATAAAATTTACGTTTGTTTTTTAACGAATATAGAAAATAAGGAAAAATGGAAACCAATACAATGCAAACGCTCATACGCGGACTCACAGTCGGGATATGCAATTGGAGTATTGAAGTCTTGCGGGCTAGTCATCCGGAAGTATAGCCTGTACTTTTTCAACGTGGTACGGTGCTCTCCTGGAAGGGCCCTCACCGCCACGTGTCGACAAAAAAGACCCTGAATAAAAACCTATTCATCTCGAAAATCACCAGTTTTATCGAAAATCAGATTTGATATAAAGGAGTTTTGAGGTTGTATATTACGAAACTGACGTTAGTTTTTTACAACTATTAAGTTGATAAGATACAATATGAGGGACTGAAAATTTAACATTTTCCGATTTTGTCGAAATTGATATTGCGAGGTTCTTGGGGCGAATACAAACTTAATATGTAGTATAAAATATATGGGTCGAAGAAATTTACGTCTCAGGTTCTTTAAAGATCGATACTGGAAGGTTTTGGAGCCTATATTACCAATCTAAAATTAATTTGAAATTTAAGATAGCGGATTTACTATGACAGACTAAATTTTTTTTTGACATAATTTCACTGATATTTGGAGAACTTTCAGAATCAAAGAATTTTTAATGGGTTCATTTTAGAGTGATTTACAACCTTGAATAAAATTGGTACTTTTTGCCACCTTGGACTCAATACGAGGTACACTAATCTCGATTAGTATTTAGTTCAATTCAAAACTAAAAATCGAAAATAAAATTTTTATGAGAAACCTTAAATCGACTTCTAAAAGTTCGCTAAAAAGTGAAAAATAATTATAAATTTCTATATGAAATGGAAATTTTTTAAGTCGGCGCCAAGTATTTCAAAATGAAATAAATAACTACTAATATATATAAATTATGGTAAGAAAGCAATTACAAATAAAGTATTTTTAATCTGTTTATGCGAATCGCATTTTGTCAAGTATTAGTTTGGCGCCTACTTCAAAAATTTCAATTTCGTATAAAAATTATAATTATTTTTCACCTTTTTAGCGCACTTTTAGAAGTCAGTTCAATTTTTTTTTATAATTTTTTTTTGACTCTTAAATTGTAATTGTAAAGTATCGATTCCTGGGACCCTGTCGAATACTAGTGCTTTTACTTTATATATAAATAAAAATTTTAAGCTTTTATTATATTATAATATTCAAATTTTTGTGTAAAATTGCTGGTTTCAGCCAATACAAAAGAAATTCCATTTATGCAACAAACTTGAAGAAGCTCTAACAGATAAAAATCGAAACGAAAAAGATATATACGATAGAGAATTTTTGCAAGAATTCCAGTTTCTGCGATATTTCAGTAAAAATATGGCATTTTGACTTCATAGTCTAGCCCTAAATTCACTTCATAGCAAAATAGGAATAACAAAAGAATAAAACTGAAAAAGCATCAATATTTTATTGTCTACTTTCCATGAAATATATGATATATAACAATTTTTAGTATTAAAATTTAGCCTTCATACACATTGTATTGCATAATATGTATAATATGCAATAATATGAATTGAAAATGTAAGTAACACATTCACAAAAGGGTCTTTAATTCTGCAATAAAAGCTTGATAAATACCCTCTTTAGAAGTTTGCTTTGTTTCGACCTCTTTCGCAGAAATACTGCTGTTTGAAGTCAATTATATTTCATTTACTAATGTTCCTATGGCGAAAACAGAGTGAAATATTTTGAATTTTTTTAAAACATTTTATTGGAAACACAACGTATTGCTTGACTATGTATATTACAACATACACTACCAAATAGTTTACCCACTCATTTTCCAATATTACCATTACATTTAGAATTCTATTAATTATACCACTTTCTGTAGAACTGCCTGAGGGAACACTTTCTAAACTAAACATAATTAAAACTATCTGGAATTAAGAATAAATGGGGAGAGACCTGTAAAATCTTGTACTTATCGTTGCTATACAATCTCAAAATGGCAGCTAGATACAGGAGCAAACTATTCAGACATTTATTTTGTTTGAAGGTTGTAGACAATGTTGAAGATTGACTAAAATGTGGTTGTCGGACTTACGTTGCATTTCTATTATTTATTTTTACGACGTGCAAAAGCAAATCCGACAACAACGTTTTAGTCAACATTTATTTTTACTGTTTTATTTTTAAACCGACTTCTAAAAGGGGGGTTCTCAATTAGTCGACTATATGTGTTTTTTATGTATGTACACTGATTACTCAGGAACAGAGGCACCGATTTGAATGAAATATTTTTCGTTATATTCAGGAAATTGCTGCGATAGTACCATATTTTTTTGAGCGATATTGGTGCAGTAAAATCCAAGAGGGCGCTGAAAATAGGTCTGCCAAAAAAATTAACCTTGTCCGATTTTGTCCAAAATTGGTATGGAGGAATTTCGGGGTTATACTCAACAAATCTGAAATTATTTTTAAGAACATTAAAATGGTGGATCCAATATGGCGGACAAAAAAAAATTTTGTCCGATTTTCTCAAAAATTGGTGTGGGGAAGTTTTCGGGATCGCACATAACGAATCCAAAATATTTTTAAAAATTAAATATGGCGGATCTAATATGGCCGACCAAAAAATCAATTTTTCCGATTTTCTCCAAAATTGGTTAGGGGTAGTTTCCGGAAATGCACATAACGAATCTGAATTTATTTTAAGAAAATTCAATATAGCATATCCAATATGGCGGATAAAAATTAATTTTGTCCGATTATTTTCAAAATTGATGTGGGAGAGCTTTTTGAGATCACCATTACGAATCTGAAATTATTTTTAAAAAATTAAATAAGGCATATCTAATATGACGGATAAAAATCCAAGATGGCGGATTAAAGATTCTACATCCCCCGATTTCATCTAAAATCAGTATTGAGGGATTTGGTTAGTGTTAGTTATAAATTTAGAATATTTTTTGAAAAACCGAATCTGGCGGATTCAATATGGCGTTCTGAAAACTTTACATTCTTCGATTTTCTTGAAAACTGATATAGGGGATTCTTGAGGGTATAAATAATGGATTTAAAAGTATTTTTTCATGATTCAGTTTGTTTAAAGGTTGAACTGAATAGTTTTTAAGGATGTAAATAGCGAATATAAAATTATTTAAGGAAATCTAATATGTCAGATGCAATGTGATGATCTAGAAATTTTAAATTTACGGATTACATCCAAAATAGGTACACTTGGGCTTTGAAGGATTTAGATTTAGACTAGATTAAGACGTTAAAATTATTTTTTGAAATTCAATATGGCGGATCCAATATGGTGGATTGAAAGTTTTACCTTATTCGTATTTTCTCAGATTTGGTATTAGGGGGTTTTCGGGGTTGCGTATTACCAGTAGGAAGTTAATTGTTTATAGCTATTAGGTTGATAAGGCGTATATAAACTCAATATGCAGTGTAAAATATCGAGTTAAGAAATTTACGTCTCTAGTTCTTTAGAAATCGATATTGGACGCTTATGGGCCTTAATTACTAATCTAAAATTAATTTGAAATTTAAAATAGTGGGTTTCCTATGATAGACTAAATATTTGTTTGACACAATCTCATTGGTATTTGGAGAACTCTAAGAATCAAAAAATTTTTAGTGGTTCACTTTAGGGTGATTTACAACTTTGGATAAAATGGGTACTTTTTTGCCACCTTGGAGTCACTGTGAGGTACATTATTCTCGATTAGTACTTAGTTCAAATAATTTATGGATATCATAATGATTTAAAACTAAAATCGAAAAATAAAAATTTTATAAACAAAATTGGACCGACTTCTAAAAGTGCGCTAAAAAATGAAAAATACCATAAATTTTTATATGAAATTGAAAGTTTTGAGGTCGGCACAAATTATTTCTAAATGAACTACTAATATATACGAATTTCGATAAGAAAGTAATTACAAATAAAGTATTTTTAAACTGTTTAAACGAATTACATTTTATCAGATATTAATTTGGCGCCGACTTCAAAAATTTCAATTTCATATAAAAATTTATAGTTATTTTTCACCTTTTAGCGCACTTTTAGAAGTCTGTTCAATTTTTTTCATAAAAATATTATTAAATTACTAATGTAATTAAATTTTCTTAAAACCACTAACGCCTGTGTGTTTGGAATGTTTTCCATTAGAAGCATCATTTTCTTTATGCTTCAAGAAAGGGAGATTATCAATTCGACGTGCAGATATATATATATATATATATATATATATATATATATATATATATATATATATATATATATATATATTATATATAAGAGACAACTTTTCATCCGTGTTATCATTATGATGCTTGGGACGATTTCATATACACTCATGCAAATGAAAGAACGTTATTAAAAAAGAAATAATAACCTTTTTTCCTTGTTTTTGCTTTTTATAAAAAGAAATCTATCCATATCAATTGCATACCAAGTATCATAATTGAATTTATTTTTAACATACACACAAAACTACTTTCAAGGTAAGTACTATTTTATAATTTTCACTATTTTAACCTGTTTTATTTTTATTAATTTTAAGTAAATCAAAAATATAAATGTAGTGTGTAATTACTGTGATATATGTTTATTAAAAAAAATTGTAATTTTGTAAATGTAGAGCCAAACGTCAGAAAAATTGTTGTCCAAGAAAATATTACATATAAATATATATATATATATATATATATATAATATATATAAAATATATATATATATATATATATAAATATATATATATATATATATATAAAATATATATATATATATATATATATATATATATATATATTTATATATATATATATATATATATATAATATATATATATATATATATATATATATATATATATGTATATATATATATAAAATATATATATATATATATATATATATATATATATATATATAAATATATATATATATATATATATATATATATATATATATATATATATATATATAATATATATATATATATATATATATATATATATATATATATATATATATATATATATATATATATATATATATATATATATATATATATAAAATATATATATATATATATATATATAGGGTGATTCAAAAATTACGGTACGGCAGAATATTTTCTTAGCATTGACCTTCAAAGTCAATTGAAGGTTGTGTTTTTTCAAATATTTATTGCAAAAATGGAAAGCGGAAAAAATTTCCTATCCATCAGTGTAAAGAACATAGGGAGTCAAGTCACATTCAGAGGTCATTTAAAGGCCAAGTGTTCTTACACCATAGATTAATGTGGACCATCCAATAACTTGAAGACTAGGAATGCTGTAGGAAAACGTTTCCTACGAAAGTTGCAAGAAAATGTTGACGTTGATTTTGACCTTGAACTTGATCTTGAAGGTAGAGCTTTTTTTTCAAATGTAAATATTCCTTTTTCGTTGCAAAAATGGAACCTTTCTCCTTGTTATTTCTAATGCTAAAGCCGTATCTGGTGGAATTCAAACGGCATGACAGTCTACTCATTGCAAGGCAGAATCACAATGGGCTTAGTGAATCGACTTAAAATATTCCCCTTCGTATTGGGATTGTATTAGTTTCGATGGTATCGCTGGATGGCACTTGCAATTGGATCCTAGTTCTCCAGGTTAGCATAATGGGTTCTAAAAAGGAAACAAAATGATTATCGGCCTTATACATTCTCAATATAGTTTTGAGCCACTCGTGTGACACCGAGTCGAAGGCCTTCTAATAATCTGTTGAGTTGCGACGATGTTATTTTGTTCACAATGTGCATAGATGAGTTGAGTCACGCAGGAAGTGATCACCTTATATAGTGTGGGAAGGCAGATAATTGGCCTATATTTAGCTGGATCATTTGTGTGTTATGTTGGTCCCTTGGTAAGAGATATGTAACATCTTCTCTCAGAAACAATGGCATTTTTGCTGGATTTAGAAAAACATGATTAATAAAATTAGCTAGTTGATGATGTATACACACAGTTATGGAATTTCTGATCTATTCCTGAGATATCCTCGGTGGTAAATAACTCAAACTGTATCTGGCTGCGATGTTACAATTAGCGGGTGTGGATAGTTGATTTCTTCAGAACTCTTCTACCTGCTCTCTATTGGGATACCTATTATCTGATATATTAGTTGGAGAGTTTAGCTTACGGTAGAAAATCTTTTCTGATTGTTGGAAAAGCCCATTGTCCTGTTTTCGGTTATTGCTGATCTTGTATCTCTTTCGCTGTCCTGTAATAGCAGAGAGCTTCTATTTTAATGTTTCGAGGCATTGTTGAGCCGTATCATTCGCTGGATCGTATTGCGAATGGTACCGGGCTTGATTCATTATTTCTTCAACTCGTCTTTGAAATTTACTACACTGAAACATAAGCTAGTTAAATCCACTTGTTCATGATGTCCATATTTATTATTGCATAATAATATTATTATACTAATTAGAAAATAGGTACACAACGATATCTAAACGATTTCACGATTAAAGTTCAATAATTTTTCTTTAAATCGCTGGGCAGCACATGTAAGTTAATTGTTTTTCTATCCTTGTTTACCAGTGCACAATAAATAAGAACAGATATAAATCTGACTTTTCACGTTCATAACAGATTTTATATACAGGGAGGTTAGTAGAAATTGCGCAAATAATATTTTCAATTCTCCTTTTTCGCTCAAAAACAAAGGAAAACGAGAGTAATGAAAGTAATGTAAGTCGCAAGTTAATTAAAAAAATTAATAAAACCGATTTGTATTCATGTTGATTTTCTTAAGTTTAACAACCCATATTGACAACGCTGCTGGCTTGAGACATTTGCGCTGTCCTAATATGACCCTGCACACAGAGACAATACTAGCCAGGCTCGGTTACTGGCTTCATGTGCAAGCGGCTAAAGATTCAAACTTTCAAACATCGACCAAATTTTAAATTTCTTTGTTCCAACAAATTGGCACAAATATTTGTGTTCATATTGATTTTCTTAAGTTTAATGAGGTATATTGGCAACATTGCTGGCTTGAGACATTTGCGCTGTTAATATTACCGTGCACATGGAGACAATACTGACCTGGCTTTGCTACTGGCTTCATGTGCAAGCGGTTTAAATTTTAAATTTCTTTGTTCCACCAAATAGGTACAAATATCCCACTGAGGTATTTTTAAAGTTCTGTATTATTGTACTCATTTTCTATTAATTCTTTTTTTAGAAGTAAAATCACTTTAGTTTTAATAATGTTTGTCTATAACGGTTCTATGACTATATTTTAGTTTTTCGATATGAACTGTTTAAATAAATTTTAATAACTCAATTTTACTATTTCATTTACTGTTCCTAGTGACTCTACATGGGATTTATTCCGGTTTTTAGAAAGAGTTTTCACAAAGAAAAAGATTGGAAACCGCTGCTCTTTAGTAGTCCCATAAAAATATTTCTATGACTTGCAATATTTGCATATTATTTTTAATAAAAGTGAATTATTTTGATGTGGTTTTCAGTATATGGTAAAAAGTACTACCAAGGGGATTCCATATAATAATGTTTTGATGGAGTTTGGTAAAGAGGTTAAAAATTTATTAAAAAATTGTTGATGATTATACTTTTCAGAGCATTATTTTTGATTGGAGTTATTAGGATTAGTAGTTTTACAAATCAATTGAAACTAAAAAGGATGAAATTATTACCAAAAATGGATAATATATTTGCAGTTGGGTGTATAAAATACAATTATATAAGAGAAACTTCTTCTCAACCAACTGAAAAAATGTTACACTATAAGGACAAATGTACTCTGTTCTAATACAGAGACAAAGCACTATCTCAGATTGCAAGAATACCAGGAAAGGGTGGAAGGGTGTCACTTCTCGTCAGTACAGTACATCTCTACTGACGAAAACTAACAAATTCGAAACAGGTCTACAGATGGCGGTGCACCACCATAGGAAAGGCTTCCACCGTTTCCCGGTATTCTTGCAATCTAAGATAGTGCTTTGTCTCTAACTGTGTTAGAACAGAGTACGTTTGTCCTTATAGTAAAGGATTTTTCAATTGGTTGAGAACTAAGTTTCTCTTATACGATTGTATTTTATACACCCAGCTGCAAGTATATTATCTATTTTTGGTATATATACAGATCTCTAAGAGATTATATATTCATATTGGTGGAATGCCGGGAGATGTTGTAACTTGTATTAGATTTCATATTTTGTCTATTATAAGTTGCTTAAAGGATTTACTTTTCCGATGCAGAGTTGCGTTGGCCTATTCTGTACTGAGTTCGAAACGGGTTTACAGGTGGCGGTTCATCACCATAGGAAAGGATTTCACCCTTTCCTGATATTCTTGCAATCTGCTTTGTCTCTAACTGTGTTAGAACAGAGTACGTTTGTCCCTATAGTATAAGGTTTTTTTAGTTGGTTAAGAACTGTTTCTCTTATATAATTGTATGAAATTATTAATTTTTACATAAA
Source organism: Diaprepes abbreviatus (assembly GCA_034092305.1). Lineage (NCBI taxonomy): Eukaryota > Metazoa > Arthropoda > Insecta > Coleoptera > Curculionidae > Diaprepes > Diaprepes abbreviatus. The sequence continues at coordinate 2,931,404 of JASJET010000106.1, forward strand.
ATCTAAAATGACTTTAAAAAGTTGCATAGAATTGTAAAAAATAAAAATAAATTGATTTAAATTGTAATCAATATAATAATTGTAGAGTTACTTATTTACTTAACACTATCGTGAAACTAACATCACACCATCACATGACGACAAAACTTAGCTAAATGAGAAATCAAGTTTTGTGGAAAGCATGACAAAAAGGATGTCTGGGAAAGATACCGGTGGATCCCACTGATGAGTCCACCACAGGTATCGGGACGAAACATCCAAACATTTTTCGGTGGTCGAAAACATCAGATCGCTAGTCACATGCCCTTACCACCAGGGGCATGGCTAAGTGCGACATGGCGCCCGAGCTAGGACGGCTGCAGACATGATTCTGACCACCGTTGGCTTTGATTAAACCTGACCCGACCATTGGAAGACCACCGAGGATGTTCGTTTCACATTCTTTCTCAGGCATATGCTTTCCTAAGGCTTGGACTTCCTAATTTAGTCAAAGTCGAGCAAGCAAATGCCTTGCGGGGGCATATCGTGAAACTAACATCAAACCATCACATGCTGAAAAAACTTGGCTAAATGGGAAACCAAGTTTTGTTGAAAGCATGACAAAAAGGATGTCTGGGAAAGATACCGGTGGATCCCACTGATGAGTCCACCAACGGTATCGGGACGAAACATCCAAACATTTTTCGGTGGTCGAAAACATCAGATCGCTAGTCACATGCCCTTACTACCAGGGGCATGGCTTTTTTGAACGAGGCGCCAAATTTAATTTATATAAAGAATATACAAATACACTCTAAATCGACAGAAAAATGAATGACTAAAATGTAGTTGTTGGACTTGCATTGTCTTAATTTTTATTTATATTTACGACGTTTCGATTAGGTTGTATCTCGAATCGTTATCAAGTAAAAACTGAAAAAGAAAAAGGAATGTAACACAGATCAAAAGATATTTAAAAATTAAAGCGGTTAAAAATACCAATTTATCCATAATAATTACTATTAATTTATTTTTTACTTCCTAATGCAAATTTTAGAAGTCAGCTTAGATTTTTTGTAAAAACAAATTATACAGGGTATTTAGTACATCGATAGAAAGTTTGAAAGAGGTGATAGAGAAGATCATTTTGAATAATTTATGTCATATATGCCTAAGTACAAAAATACACGGTTGTCGAGTTACAGCACATTTTATAATTTTACGGTTTCCTGGCACTTGGTGATTGAAAATTTAATTTTTATGATACTGGTATAATACACTATAATAACAAGAGGACTAAAATTAAAATAGCACACTCAAAAATTTTATTCATCTATGAAAATTCAAGTTTCTTTCTTAGATTTGATGTTTTTTCTAACAGTGAGAAAAATAAATGCATTCAATTTATTTTAAAAATAACTTTGTTGAATTACCTTTACAGTGGTTAATCGAAGCCCGTATCAATAAAATATTGGATCCATTAAATTCAAGGAACATATTCATATTAAAGAAATTAACAATTTTCCCTAATTATTTGTACTTTCCTAAAATTACCAATATCACATTAAGTATAATTTTACATGTTATGTTCGAAATGTGGGCCATTATTTCTAATACATTTTCGGACCCTTTTCCTCACTTGGGTGGTGATTACGCCTAGTCTCATTTTTTCCCTAAGTGTGACACCTGCTTCATTAATTCTTACAATCAGTTGATTACGGTCCATTATTTCAACTTTATAGACAAGTTTTTTATATGCCCCAGATGTGAAAATCTATAAGCGTCAAGTCTGGGGACCTCGCAGGCCACAATATGGGACCGTTCCTTCCAATTCACCGATTAGGGAATGTTTCATTGAAAAAATCTCTTACGTCAAGCTGATAATGTGCTGGACATCGGTCGTTCTGGAAAAATATTCTGTCTCTTACGTTCAATGGTATTTCATCCACAATATTCGGAATTTCATTTCATAAAAATTCTCAGTAATTGTCTCCGTTTAAGTGTTCAGAAAGGAGATATAGCACAATGAAATTCTTCCGATTACCGCTGCCCATACTTTTACACTGAATTTCTGTTGGAAGGATATTTCTTTTTCATATGCGGATTCTTATCAGCCCAATAATGCAGATTGTGGAAGTTGGTGATTCTCTCCCGAGAAAATTTCGATTCATCGGACCATAAGATACTTTTTAAGAAAGGTCCATCTTCCATATCAGCATTTAACAAATAATGGCAGAACAGAATTCTCCATGCTGGATCACCTTCTTCAAGGTCGGGCAACCGGGGTGTAATAGATTGGATGTTTTCCTTCAACTTTTAAAACGTTCCACACTTTCCAAGTAGACAAATTAAGTTGATTAGCTACCTTTCTAGTGGTTGGATCTGCATCAAATGAATCCAAAATTTGTTGTTCTACTTCGACAGTATCTCTGTCTGCATGCAATCTTTCTCTGAAATGAAGATTACCGGTTTCACACATACGGCGATATGTATTAATAAAAACTTGTACATTGGGAATTCTTCTTTCAGGAAATCGATCTCGGTATAGTCGTTGAGCTGCAGCTGCATTGCCGTCTGCTCTACCATACATGAAAATTATATCAGCGGTTTTAGCAAGTGAACACCGAACTGGTATAAAACACAATTGCAAGACGTGTGCGACCAGTACTAAAGCCGATATCATCTGTATGGTTGGCTAAAAACTGGTTGTTCATGTATTGGTGTTTTTATTTTGTTTATGTTTATTTTACAAACAACATTTACCGGCCTGGTGAACAGAAACACAAAAATTCATCTTTTAGGCGTTCAAAACATTCAATGCAATACATTAGATATTTCGTATTTTAATTAAATAAAGAAAAAGTTAATAGAGAAAATTATTAATTTCGTTAATATGAATATCTTCCCTGAATTTAATATATGTAATATTTTATTGATACGGGTTTCGATAAACCACTGTAAAGGTAATTCAACAAAGTTAGTTTTAAAATAAATTGAATGCATTTATTTTTCCCACTGTTAGAAAAAAACATCACTCAAACCTAAGATGAAACTTGAATTTTCGTAGATGAATAAAATTTTTGAGTGTACAGTTTTTTGTGTGTTGTATTAATTTTAGTCCTCTTGTTGTTATTATAGTGTATGAACCAAAGAATAAGAAAAAAATATTTCAAACCGAAAAATTATACCAGTATCATAAAAATTAAATTTCGCCAGAAAACCGAAAAATTTTAAAATGTGCTGTAACTCGACAACCGTGTATTTTTGTACTAAGGCATATATGGCATAAATTATTCAAAATGACATTCTCTATCACCTCATCCAAACTTTTTATCGATGTACCAAACATCCTGTATTTTATAGATGTCGTCAATTTTTGTAAAATTTTCTACGGATTGCAGAATGAAAGGTTATGTTATTAGATATATTTGGAAATTGAACATGTCCAAAAAATTTTTCAAGCAGCAAAATGGACAATATTTAAAAATATACAATAAAAAGTTTAATATTATTTTAAAGCCTACATAAAATAAGTTTTCCGTATCTGAAAAACCCATCAAAATGAGCTAAGATTTTTTGAAATTAAAAGTGTTTTAAGTTTTGAAAACGCTCTAAAATAAAAAGAAAATTTCTCGCGGTAAAGTTGACCACTATCTGAAAAGCTATCTAGAATAATTATTTAAAATTTAAAAAAAAAAATATCACAAATAGATAAAGTTATGTTGAAATTACAGGCATTTGAAAACCAAGCAAAAAAAAATTTTTCCGTTTTTTCTTCTAATTTTTGACGAATAGTTTGTTGTACATATACTTTTGTATATTTTAAAACATATATAGTGAAGCTCACACATTCTAAACATAAATAACAGTAAGTAAAAAATTTCCTAACTGCATCTGCTTCTCTTGGTCGAAAATAAAAAACATAAGTAAGACTATTCACATACGACTTACCACATCTATCAGCTGGGACAGTTTTAACTTAATACACACTCTTAGGACATCCGACGTATTCACTACAGGCCGCACTAACTTATTATAGTTACTCAACAAATCGTCATAAAGTCGTTTCGCGTCCGGATTACCGGCGACACTTCCATAAAAAACTATTACTATTAGAACAATTACCGAAAAGAAGAGGTTCGCGGACGTCCCGGCCATTGAGGCCGTCGACATCGTGCTTCGGGACCTGGAGGACGCTGGGCGTCGCTACGCGCCGCGTTGCACAATCGGACTAGATGGTGGCATGGAGGCGTCGGCAGACGATCGGGAGAGTGGAAGAGAATGCATGGGTCGAGATGGAGAAGAGCCTGAAAAGTGCAGACGAGGCCGAAGACACATGGAGAATTGGAGAACCAACGTAAATATGGATAATGTAGACAATTAGAGGTTGCTGTTGGTGTTGGTTCAAGTTAATTTGAACGGATACATACGTTATATATTATTTTTTTATCCAAACACTATTAAAACTTGTAGAAAACCTTAGAGCGTGTATATTATAAAGTGTGAATTGACGATTATATAACATCCAGTATTTTGTTGTTGTTGCTTACAAATTACTGAATCAGAATAAAAATTCTGTACGGATTTTTAATGTAGCTGTACTGAAAAAAAAATTAAAACATCAAAGATGTACCTTTGTACTTACATATTTGTTTAAACAGGGTATCTTACGGTGACCGTCCATTAGAATATCTCGGAAAATAATGCGATTTGAATCCTGCAAATTTTTATAATGGGGTTTTCGGTGATGCTCTCTTCAGATGAAGTAACAGCGATCTGGTGCGACTTCTTGTTATGCAGAAAGTTATCCGAAACTTATTTAGTTTAAATAGATCACTCTGAATGTTACATTTTTTCTGCATTCCTTGTTCATTTCCAGTAATAGTTTTTTGCCCTACTAAAAATATTTTTTACAAGTTTTGAGCTATAACAGGGTATCGTTTAAAATTGAATATCGTTGAAAAAATACGAGAGTGAAACTCGAATTTCCATTTATGGCTTTAGATATTATTAGGCTCGATAATCAATGGTCTGAAAATAACATTTTAGATACAGGGAAGTAGAAAGGTAGCACATTTTAAGCTTTATCAAAAAATTTAAAAAAATACTTAATTTTCCAAATACAATGTTATGTTATTGATTCATTCAGTATATAGGCAAGAATATTCCTCAATCTATCAACATAGAGTGTCCTTATATCTAGCTAGAGCTGTTTTTTATTCATGCCGAGAGTAACAGAATTCTAAGTCGAAAATGTATAGTTTTCAATGATAGATATCCTAACTTAACTTTTTGTGGAACAAGATGTAATCTGTTGAATATAATAAACATAATTTTTACAATGCAGTGATTGAAAATATTATGAAAGAAAGTTTTTATCTCATTTTTTTAAATTTTTTAAATAATTGTTAATGATTTTATATATATATATATATATATATATATATATATATATATATATATATATATATATATATATATATAAGATACAATATTCGAAACTAGGGTTATTGAGGGTGCATTCTGTTTAAATTTGTAGCTAAACCTAAATTAACAACTTATGATACAGTCTGTCCTAGATTTTACACTTTGCCGAAAATTCATAAACCAACCTTATCATTGCGACCCATTACCTCATGAGTTGATTGTCCAAATCATTTTAGAGCTAAATATCTCACTAACATCCTAACTGCAGCTTACAACTTTGATAATGAATTTTATGTAAAGGACTCTTCCTTAGTTAGCACTTTCATTAATAATTTTCTATTACCTAATAACTATATAATTGTTAGCTTTGATGTAGTCTCCCTATTTACCAATATAACTTTAGAGGCTATCCTCAATAGCCTTTGTGAGAAATGGGATGCCATATCAGAGTACTGTGTGATCGATTATGTCTTCTTGGAGCGACTAATGGAATTTGTCTTCAATTCCAACGTACTAGTGTTCAATGATAACCATTACAAACAGATTTTTAGAATACCAATAGGTTCAAAAATTTCTCGCGATATGTAGATGACTTATTGCTTGCTCTAGCTGCGGATAGTATTGACATAGCTCTTGAACTCCTTAACTCTTTTAATCCTCATATTCAATTCACAGTTAAGGAAGGAACTAAAAATAGTATCCCATTTTTGGATCTGTTATTATACGTACATATGAAAACACCTTAAAAACTAAATGGTATAGAAAACTACACTATGGATTTTTTTACCCATAACAATTTAAAAAAAAATACAACAAAAAATAACAGCGGACGTGATACCAGGTGACTGAATCGTCTGAAAAAAAAATACCAAATTAATCCTTGTTCAAGTGCCCATGGTCTGTACGGGAATGATTTTTTTTTCATCAAAAAATAACAAAATGGTGGCTATTTGAAAAAAAATCCATTTTGAGGGTGAAAAATCGGGTAAAAATCGATAAGTTTGTTACCGATCAAAATTATTCCGGTTCCGACCATGGGCACTTGATCAAGGATTAATTCGGTATTTTTTGTTTTTTTTTTCAGAAGCTTCAGTCACCTGGAATCACGTTAGCCGCCATTTTTTGATGTTTTTTTAAAAAAATGTTATAGGTAAAAAAACCCATAAAAAAATAACAAAAAAAATTTTTTTATATACTTAAAGTGCGAATAAATATATGTGCAAAATTATAAAATGATATATCTTTTCTTTTTATAAAAAAAAAATTAAATAAATATTTTTTTTTGAAAAATTGTAACTTAAAACATTCCTTATGTAAAAGTTGACAAATAAAAAATTCATTAACAATTATTTAAAAAATTTAAAAGCTGTGATACAAACCTTATTTCATAATATTTTCACTGCATTGTAAAAATTATGTTTATTATACTCAACAGATTACATCTTGTTCTACAAAATGTTAAGTTAGGATATCTATCATTAAAAACTATACATGTTCGACTTAGAATTCTGTTACTCTCGGCATGAATAAAAAACAGCTATAGCTAGATATAAGGACATTCTATGTTGACAGATTGAGGAATATTCTTGCCTATATACTGAATGAATCAATAACATAACATTGTATTTGGAAAATTAATTTTTTTTTTAAATTTTTGTTAAAGCTTAAAATCTATTTCCCTGTATCTAAAATGTCATTTTCAGACCATTGATTATCGAGCCTAATAATATCTAAAGGCATAAATGGAAATTCGAGTTTCACTTTCGTATTTTTCCAACGATATTCAATTTTAGACGATACCCTGTTATAGCTCAAAACCTGTAAAAAATATTTTTTCCTCAAAAATGGCTAGAGTAGGGCAAAAAAATATTACTATATATATATATATATTTATATATATATATATATATATATATATATATTTATATATATATATATATATATATATATATATTTATATATATATATATATATATATATATATATATATATATATATATTTATATATATATATATATATATATATATATATATATATATATATATATATATATTTATATATATATATATATATATATATATATATATATATATATATGTAACTTTATTCAAAAAAAAAAAACTTACAAAAATTCAGTTAAATTGCCAATTTTGTAAGTCGTGTTATTTTTAGCAACTCTACCTTTTACTTAAGAGAGATATTTCCGTTTCCAACGAACAGCTTCCGGACGATCTATAAGAACAGATTTCCCATCTGGTTTTTCCCAGCAAAAACTAAGTTCTCTGAGCAATTTCCAGAGCTCAGTTTTTTAGCTTCAGTTAAATCGCGATCTTCATTGATTTTAGTTAGAATTTTATCGACGGTTGGGATCTGATTTTCATAATAAAATGTATGTACAAGTCCTTTTATTTTAGTTTTCATCTCTTCTTCCAATGAGGTTTTTCGTCTGCCTGTGATCGAATCTGGCTTGGGAGTACTAACAATTTCAGCCCTTTTTTCTCTTTCAGTATTCAGTATATAATAGATTTTCTAACTTCTGTCATGTTTGAACACATCTCAACAGAGCTTATAACATTATTATCTATATATCGATATATTAAGACATCATAAACATTCATCGTAATAAGTTTTTTGTTGAGGAAAAAATGCCTTGGTTTAATGATTTAGATGTGGAAGCCATATCTTTCGGGTGTCTCACTAATCTTAAATAATATATAAAAACAAGCACAAACAAGATTAATTACTAAGAACACACTGTAATGTGTATTTGCTCACTGATTAAATAGAAATTTTATTGTTGCATTACATTTATAAAAGCTTATAATATTTAAATATAATTAGATTTACGGCAGTCTCCAGTTACCTGCGATACTGGAACAGGTACGTAGGAGGTTTCGGTAACAGTTTTATTACTCTCTCTAGTTCTTGAATAGAGTATAGGAATGTGTATGCGTATTTTTGTGATATCACCGCCCTTGATTCATACATTTATGAAATCAATTTTCTTGCAGAATAATGTACGTTTCGGAAGTTGCATATACTATTTTCAATAATTGTAAAGAAGCTCAAATCAATTGACTACTTTGGCCACCAAGATTACCAGATCTTTCTCCTATAGAACACATCCCCATACGATGCAAATTGCTCAGTTTCCGTAAATATTAATGCCTACGATACAATATCTCAGGAAGAATTTGAGTCCATAATTAGATTCATGACTGAGCACAAGGACTAGGGGCCAGAGCCTTCCTGTGGATTCAGTAGCAGCGTAATGCTGGAAGAACAAAAGAAAAAGAAAGCAGAAGATCCAATTATTGGACGAAGCTACAAGGATTGAGACAGGCGAAGGTACTTCTGGGAAACTACGACCAGAAGAGATTCAAAGAATGCATAAACTTGAGCAATAACCCGCTCAAAGTTCTAACAAGGGTCCTGATGGGGCATTGCCACTTGAAGGGACACCTCAAGAAACTCGAACTGGTACAAAGGAAAGAGTGCAGATTCTTTGAGGAAGAGGAAGAAACCTCTATTCACATCCGTGCAGAGTGCAGCAATCTAGAAAACCCTAGGTTGCGGTTCTTGGGAGCACACCAAATCGAAGAAGGGGGGCTACCCACCTTGAAACCGTCTAACATCCTGACATTCTTGAGGGGAAAACTGCAAGACCTGCTCTAGCCGACAAGGTAACTCTTACGACTGGGCAGCAGTAGGGGGCATAATAGATCTACCAGATCGCAGTGTACAGACCCCCAACTCTACGCACATGCATACAAGGAGTAGATTCAAAATAAAAATCAAGCCACCCATTAACGACAGTAGCTGCCAAACTTCGAAATATTGTGACTTCTAATTTTTCTAATTGGTTTTGTTTCAATTCATTATCGTTCTTTTTTTATGCCACTTACTATACTTAGGGTAGCTTGGATATCCAATGTATTTAAATTATTCTTATATGTTTCGAATATCACGACGTTTCGGCTAGTAGTTATCTCTAGCCGTTTTCAAGTAAAACTAAATAAATCCTTTAGCTTCATGACTATTTATACTAAAAGTAAATGTAGTAGAGTGTGACTGAGATGGGTGCAGCCATGCCTGCTATGGCAAAATCCCACTTTTTTTTAAGCTGCATTTAGTTTTAGTTTACAATTATTACTTCTGTTATATCTAAAGATGTTTTACTAAAACATCTCGGGTTCTGATGTATATCCGAAACTTCCTTTTCATCTCAACAATATCTGCCCAACTCTTAAACTCACCATGAAGAAAGAAGTAGAAAATAAATTACCATTTTTAGATGTCTTGGTTGAAATAAATGGCAGACAAATTCGAACTTCGGTTTACAGAAAAGCCACGCACACAGGACAATACCTTAACTATTCATCTAATCACTCCAACAACACCAAATAAGGAATTATAAGAAATCTCGAAGATAGAGCCCTAACTCTCTGCAACTCCAACGAGAACTTGATGAAAGAGATAGATTACATTAAAAATCTGACAGCCAAGGGATACCCAGTATATCTAGTGGATAAATTTCTAGAACAACGCAGAAATAGGACAATACCGACAACGAATGGAAAACGAAAACCAGTTTTGAACATACCCTATGTTAAAGGCATTTCAGAAAAAGTACGAAGGATAGGAAAACGATATAAAATCAACGTTGCTTTCAATTCAAATAACTTTCTGAGAAGTCGGCTCACTAGGGTCAAACCAACAACTCAAAGGAACATGAAGAACTGTGTATATCACATACCATGTGAATGTGGCAATTCCTAAGTTGGCGAAACAAAGAGACCTCTTGACGTAAGGATCAGAGAACACCAAAAATGCACACCTCGAGGAGAAACAGAAAAATCTGGTGCCGCCAACCATTCCTGGACTCATGGACACCACATAAAATGGTCTGAAACTAAAATACTACACCGAGAACAACATTGGAGAAAACGGAAATTCAAAGAAGCCGCGGTTATACATCAGAAACCGAGTTGTTTTAGTAAACCATCTTTAGATATAAGAGAAGTGTGGAAACCACTTCTTAATAATTGTAAACTGAAACTAAATGCAGCATAAAAAAAATGTGATTTTGCCGTAGGAGGCATGACTGCACCCATCTCTGTCACACTCCACAGCATTTACTTTTAGTATAAACAGTCATGTAGCTAAGGGATTTATTTAGTTTCACTTGAAAACGGCTAGAGATAACTACTAGCCGAAACGTCGTGATATTCAACAAAAACTAAAGACAATGGAAGTCCAACAGATATCTACTACTGCGCAAAAAAGGAGAAAATTGCTATACATATATAAACCCGAAAACTTGATACTATTAAGATGGTCTGAAAAGTGAGACGGAAGGTACCTATAAGATCTCCCTTCTGGCGGACGTCGTCCCACCAAGTTTGAGCTTGTTAGATGCGTCTATATGATCACTCTGGTGGACAGTGGAAGTCCAACAGATATCTACTACTTCGCAAGAAACATCGTTGTCTATTACCTTCAAACAAACATTCTTGTATGTATTTACTTTACACGAACATTAGTAATTTTTTTTAAATTTTTATATCAAAAACAATAACAACAAGATTTTTAATTTATAACAATTTTTCATTATTAAAAGCTCTTTTCAATAGGTGATTAATTTCAAATTAGATTCAAAGCATCATTAATTATTCTTTTTTTGTTATTTTCTTCACTTAATATCTCAACAAAAACCACTAAAATGTAAAGCTATAGAGGTTAAAAGTAATGAAATTTTACATTACGTTTGATAAAATTTTATGAACTATATTTTATCTTTCTAGATACAAATGTATTCAGAAAGGTATAAAGTTTTAGTTGAATTTGAGGAAGTCTTATGTAAACTAAGATAGAGTTTGAAGAGTAATATTATAAAATAATGAATATGGTTATAATGTAACTGCAAACTCGTAATTTTTACTAAACGATTTTATTTAGTTTCATTGCTGCCTTTGGGCTATCAAATAACAAGCAAATATTTTAATCGAATTTTAATTGCGTTCCGATTATCCGATCAAGCTGAAATTTGGTGTTTGTTTGAAGGTCATAGACAATGATGTTTCTTGCGAAGTAGTAGATATGTGCTGAACTTCCATTGTCTTTACTTTTTGTTGAATATCACGATGTTTCGGCTAGTAGTTATCTTTAACCGTTTTAAAGTAAAACTAAATAAATCCCTTAGCTACATGACTATTTATACTAAAAGTAAATGCAGTAGAGTGTGACTGAGATGGGTACAGTCATGCCTGCTATGGCAAAATCCCATTTTTATGCTGCATTTAGTTTTAGTTTACAATTACTAAGAAGTGGTTTCCACACTTCTCTAATGTCTAATGATGGTTTACTAAAACAACTCGTGTTCTGATGGATAACCGCGGCTTCTTTAAACTTCTGTTTCCTCCAATGTTGTTTTCGGTGTAGTATTTTAGCTTCAGACCATTTTATGTGGTGTCCATGAGTCCAGGCATGGTTGCGGCACCAGAATTTTCTGTTTCTCCTCGAGATGTGCATTTTTGGTGTTCTTTGATCCTACGTCAAGAGGTCTCTTTGTTTCGTCAATGTAGGAATTGCCCCATTCACATGGTATCTGATATACAGAGTTCTTTATGTCTCTTTGAGTTGTTGGTTTGACCCTAGTGAGCCGGCTTCTCAGAGAGTTATTTGAATTGAAAACAACGTTGATTTTATATCGTTTTCCTATCCTTCTAACTTTTTCTGAAATGCCTTTAACATAGGGGATGTTCAATATTGGTTTTCGTTCTTCATTTGTTGTCGATATTGTCCTATTTCTGTGTTGTTCAAGAAATTTATCCACTAAATATACTGGGTATCTGTTGGCTGTCAGATAATTTTTAATATAATCTATCTCTTTCATCAAGTTCTCGGTGGAGTTGCAGAGAGTTAAAGCTCTATCTACGAGATTTCTTATAATTCCTTATTTGGTGTTGTTGGAGTGATTAGATGAATAATTAAGGTATTGTTCTGTGTGCGTGACTTTTCTGTAAACCGAAGTTCGAATTTGTCTGCCATTTCTTTCAACCAAGACATTTAAGAATGGTTATTTATTTTCTACTTCTTTCTCCATGGTGAGTTTAATAGTTGGGCTGATATTGTTGAGACGAAAAAGGAAGTTTCGAAGTTCTTCGTCGTTTCCACTCCACGTAATAAAAGTATCGTCTACGTATCTGAGCCGTAACTTTGCTTTCTTAGTTGTGGATTCAATTGCAAACGTCTCGAACAGAGAAGCCACGCACACAGGACAATACCCTAATTATTCATCTAATCACTCCAACAACACCAAAAAAGGGATTACAAGAAATCTCATAGATAGAGCTTTTACTCTCTGCAACTCCAACGAGAACTTGATGAAAGAGATAGATTACATTAAAAATAATCTGACAACCAACGGATACCCAGTATATCTAGTGGATAAATTTCTAGAACAACGTAAAAATAGGACAATATCAACAACGAATGAAGAACGAAAACCAGTATTGAACATCCCCTATATTAAAGGAATTTCAGAAAAAGTTAGAAGGATAGGAAAACGATATAAAATCAACGTTGTTTTCAATTCAAATAACTGTCTGAGAAGTCGGCTCACTAAGGTCAAACCAACAACTCAAAGGGACATGAAGAACCGTGTATATCAGATATCATGTGAATGTGGCAATTCCTACATTGGCAAAACAAAGAGACCTCTTGACGTAAGGATCAAAGAACACCAAAAATATACATCTCGAGGAAAAACAGAAAAATCTGGTGTCGCCAACTATGCCTGGACTCATGGACACCACATCAAATGGTCTGAAGCTAAAATACTACACCGAGAACAACATTGGAGAAAACGGAAGTTCAAAGAAGCCGCGGTTATACATTAGAACTCGAATTGTTTTAGTAAACCATCATTAGATATAAAGAGAAGTATGGAAACCATTTCTTAGTAATTGTAAACTAAAACTAAATGCAGCATAAAAAAAATGGGATTTTGCCATAGCAGGCATGGCTGCACCCATCTCAGTCATACTCTACTGCATTTACTTTTAGTATAAATAGTCATGTAGCTAAGGGATTTATTTAGTTCCACTTGAAAACGGCTAGAGATAACTACTAGCCGAAACGTAGTGACATTCTACAAAAAAGTAACGACAATGGAAGTCCAACAGATATCTATTATTTCGCAAAAAAGCTGAAATTTGCTATACATATATAAACCCGAAAACAAGGCAATATTTTGATACTATTAAGATGGTCTGAAAAGGGAGACGGAAGGTACCTATAGGATCTCCCTTCTGGCGGACGTCGTCCCACCAAGTTTGAGCTTATTAGATGCGTCTATATGATCACTCTGGTCTTACTCTAGTTTATCCAAAAAGGCCAGAAAATTTATTACAGATATCTGAATGTTTTGAATTATGGGGGAGAGGGAGGACTGCTAAATATTGAATACATGAAGAAGTACGGTGCGATCGACTCTGTTTTTGTTTATATATATATATACGGCCACAGTCGGAAAATTTGATATTTTGCTCGAAGAATTTTCCGATAACATTTTAGAGAAAAGTTGTATAGGTGAAAGTTGTAGGCATTGCAAAAAATCTTTAATTTTATGTTTTACAAATCAAAATAAATAAACGGTTTATCGAAATAATGCGCAAACCATCATTTTCTGCATTATTATATAAAATTTAATAATTTTAACAATAATGGCCGAAAATAACATATAACACCTTGATAATGAGGCTATTTTAGGTTTTTATAAGTGTGCGAAAGTTCAGCCAGATCGATTGTTTATTAAAGACATTAAAATTTAAACAATTGTTGCTTAGAAGGGACTATTTCTAGAGACATTTTTAAAAGTGAAATGGATTCTTGAAAGGTCAAACTACAAGGGAAGTTGAAAAAATAAATTATTTATTCCAAAATTGTTTTTAAAAAAATGGGTTAAAGAGAGGTGTTTTTTTTCTGTTTATAAACAATTAGCATAACTTAGTTATTTTTCATGGTACAAACGTGTTATTAGGTGGACTGTAAAGGTGATTGAAATCCCCGGATTTAGAAAAAAATCCTCTATGAACAATAGAAGCCAAGGTAGATATATTTTTTTAAAATCATGTTTCTGTTTATGAGCATTAAAAGTCAAAATATTCTGAGATTCCTATAATATTTTTTTTTTAAGAAAGAAAGATCTGGACATATCCAAATTGTTTACAGAAGTGAATAGGTTTTTTCCAGTTATTACAGTTTTACTTTAGTTAGAAGAGAATGTTGAATAGTTTGATTAATCATTTTGTTTAACACATTATTGATTTGACACTTTCAGGCCAAAACGTGAATAAAATATCCAACATAAGATGATTAACGCCATCTACGAATGAAAAATCGAAACTTTCGGGAAAAGAATTAGAGCGAGATAGGTACTAACGGAAACCGCTGAGGAAAGTCATGAGGAGGAATGTTGGTGGTGTTTTTACGAAGTAAGTGACCTTAGTGATGATTTGACATTCGGTAGAAGATCTATGTATTGAACTATCTTAGAGAAGGTTACGTCTTTCGCGTATAACTGATTTTGCATAAGAAGGTGTTATTTTAGATTTGTCATTTATCTTCGGGAGAATTAAAAGAAAAATTCGTTTTATTGTGCTTGGGAAAAGGGCGACTTTGATATCATTTTGTTTAAACAATTTTAATAACTGTTTTTCGTGTTTTAATTTTGATTTTCTTGTTTAATCATAAGCTGTTTAAAAGTAAGCTTTTCAAAATTGAGTTTAATTTTATGATCCGGGTTTAAATAACAATCAACCATAGCAATTATTTTAGTTACGTTGGAATTGTAAAAATCGTAAAAAATTTGTTTTTTTTTTAATTTTTGTTAGACAGATTTAAGTATTTTGAGAAATGTTTTTTATTTTATTTTAAAAAAACTTCACGTGAATAATTTCTCAGGTGCGAGAGCCCAAATACAATAGGTCCTCAATGATCGGCTAGAAAGCAGCTTGCCAAAGTCTTCATTAGTCTGTAGCTCTTTAGCACTAAAACTGCAAGAGCCAAGATTGTCGACCAGACTACCTGAGTGCCTTGGTTACAATCAGATTTATTTATAGGTTTATACCCAAATAGCACACTTTAGTCCATTGGATATCCACTGTTTGTCCAAAGCTGGACATACTGGATATCCAAGGGATGTACAGAATTTGTTCACCCGACATTCAACGGATATCCACTGGACTATACGAATATCCCACTCATGGATGTGTATTTGGACTCCAAATATTGTCCAGGTAAGGATCATTTTTGGACATTAATAGGACTAATTTTGGATGTCCATATAATGTCCAAGTATAGTATTATGGTTTCAGGGTTAATAGATGATAATTTATAATTCCTTCTTCTTGATGTTCCACTAACACGAGTGGTAGACATTTTCAGAATCTGCTTTGGGTCGGAAGACTTACAGTAACATAATTAATCTGAACTTCTGAAAATACAGACCACTCATATCTTCGAAATGTCAATAAAAAGTAACCATGGACGACAAGTTATTAATCCGATAAACCAAACCAGGTAACAAGAACAGGATCCACATATTGCACTTATTTATTTACAGTTTTTCATACTACACTATATAAGAACAACAATTATAATTTTATAACTAGTCGAATTGCAAATTCTACAAAATACAATTTGAGTTAATTTTAATTATTCAAGCTGTATATGGATCATTATGAATAAGGTATCTGTTTCCATAGTAATATTTACAATTTAGATTGACTAATAAAAATATACCAATTATTCAAATAAACACTTTTTTATTGTGATTATGATTATTTTTTTCTAGATTTATTTCTCTCGTTCTCTTTCCTCAGCCATTTTTTAATCGCATCTTCGGTTGTTTTTTTTTATCAGCCCCTCATTGTTCTGCCGCAGCTGAAAATTAATAAGGTATAACAATAACTGATGCACTATTTATTAGTTTCGTATAGTTTTAAAATTCCAACTGGATATTTTTCCTTCAAATTTTTATATTTAAGTGGTAACTTACCTACAAAGAGTGACCATAACTTAAGTTCTTTAAAGGATATTTTTGTTACTGTTCCATCGTATGTATAATTTTTGGAAAGGCTGTCATTATTGCGATAAAACATCTTTTAATGAGTTGATAGGTATCGTTTCCTCCAATTTTCGCCAACTGTAAAACCTAAAATTATGTTACATTATTGAGCCAATAGAATTTTAATTCCACATTTGCTAAGCTAAGAATTTTTTTGACTTTAAAAATCAAAGTAAAAAAATATATATATAAAATAATTCTGTAAAATGAAACTGATTTTAGCATTGTTGCCTCATGTATGGAAAAATACCTTATTTAAATTCCTCACAGGTAAGTAAGTTCTTATGCTATTTTTAAAACAAGCCAAATAGGCACTTCTTACATAAAAACTTGTTTTTTTTTTTAAATGGAAGTTCTTTTTACCAATAGACTGATAAGTTTCAGCTTTTATTTTCGAAGAAATGTAATAAACTTACTGCATCTTTAAAGTTTAAATTGTCCTGAAGATATAATGTGACTTCAAGCAGCTGATTATTTTCTTCTGTAAAAGACAAGTTAAACTCCTGCAGAAAATTGTTTATAGATTATTCTTGTTTTTCCCTGGTTAAGACTGCCTGTATATCTTCTCTAATTTGGTATAAATTGGCTTTCGCATAGGACATTTTTCGGATCAATCTTTGAAAAGTTCATCAAAAAAATAATTAAAAATAAATTAAATCATAAGTCAAGAACTAAAGTCGAATGGTCAAACCTTTATTATATATTTTTTAATAATTATACTGCATAAAAATACCATACATCAATGTAAGCTTGTAATAGCGTTTAATCCAAAATAGTATTAAAAAAATAAATATAATTATTAAAAGTTGCTCAAACTTTTTTCTTGTATAAATTTTGATAACATTTAATAATGCCAGCAATCGTATTAGATTGTTTACTCAATAATAACTTCGTCAGGAAGAATTTTCTCTAAAATTTAGAATTTTATTATACTTCACCACAAATTTGTAGCATTTCAACAGGAACTGATGGTAAATTACCGGCTTCTCGTCGGGCGTGTATGTAGGTTCGTTTGGTAATTTTTGGCATAGTTTAAAAAATTAAATCAAAAATAACTATACTTACCTTTAACTATGGAATCTTCCTCAAATAAATAGTACATTTTAGCTAGATTAAAACACAAAAGCTCTTTTTTATCTCGACATCAACACAAAAATGGCGGGTAGGCAGGCTAAGAAATGACAATTCCACAGGCCGATATTACAGTATCCGATTTTACCGACCACCCCAAAATTTACATTATTGAGAAGAAATGTATAAAATCTATGTTCAACCAAAATTTTATTAAAATCTTTAGTAGTAGTTTTAGCTAAAGTTGCAATATAATCATTATAGTCGATATTCTACAGTTCCGCAGTTATTTTCTTTTGTATAATTAACCTTATAACATAATATAGGTTTGCAAGCTAAGTAGTGTAGCAAATTTTCAATCAATTTAAGTATCTGTCAAAAAAAAATTAAAAATGAACTTTGTGTGCGTCTGGGATACAATTTTATTCATTTCAGAAAATTTTTAAAAAATAAATTAATGGACATCTGATGGACTTACATTGGACATCGAGATATGGACGTCCATATAGGGCAGGCGCAGATCCAAGGGGGGGGGGGCGGTGGGGGCGATCGCCCCCCCCCCCCCAAGAGCTTTGAGTTCAGGAAAATAGACCCGATTTTCCCTCTTATACTATAGTTTATTCAAGAACTAGAGAGAGTAATAAATCATTTTTTACCCTTTTTTTTTCTTCGCAAAATACCTGTGTTCCTTAGACCGGTGTCTTTGGCAAAATCTGTTAGACATATATATTTTTCATAGAAATGGGTTAGAAATTTTATAATCAAAAATACCGGTCTATAATAATGGACCATTTGGGTTGGACAACAATATATATTTGGATGTGTGAAGTGTTAAAAAGGATTTTAATCCTTGTCATAAGCGTCGGAAAGAGGTTTATTTTATCACTAAGTATTTATGGCATAGAATATTATTTCGGTAATAAACTTAAAATAAAAAGTTTTTATTTTAAGTTTTTTATAGTATTATTTTGTTTCTCATGATTTTTTAATAATTCACATACATTAGAAAATATAGATAATTTTGACATATTTAACACAAATCACAAATTTATTTTTATTATTTTTAATTTTGGCATAGAAATCGTTTTAGGTACATTCAGACTAAAACGTAGCCTTATTCTCTCAAAAAATTCTAAGTTATAATTTAAATACTTACAAAATACCCGTTGTCAAAAATACAAGAAGTTAAACATGTATAAAAAAATAAATTCGTCCATATAATGTGAAAATTTTTTTGGGCAATCGGTCATTTTATTATTAATTAAAAATATTTTTAGGACATTTGACGTTTCAGTTTATTTATTTCTTAAACCATCTGCAGAATTACAATTAAACACTAAAAGGGATTCAAATGTAATCAATTTTTATATATTAAAAATATTTAAATAATAAATTGTGTTTACGCTGGTAAACATTTCTTATCTAATTCGTAATCCAAGTCCGTGAAGATATCTTCGCCCAAATTAATTATAATTGGTTCCTCTATCTCAAGGATCATGAGATCGAGTTTCCCCATTTTCTTTTATTCTTTTATTATATGGATTTTTCCAAATTTTCTGCAGTAACTTTATTCCAAAAAATCTTTCAAAAGTTCTTATAAATTACTAATTCTGTAAGTTGTGTTATTTCAAGCCATTCTACCTTTTACTTGAGAGAGATATTTCCTTCGCCAACGGACATTTTCCGGACGATCTATAAGAACAGATTTCCTACCTGGTTTTCCCCAGCAAAAATTAAGTTCTCTGAGTAATTTCCAGAGCTCATTTCTTTTAATTTCAGGTAAATCCCGATCTTCATTGATTTTAGTTAGAATTTTGTCGACGATTGGGATCTGCTTCTCATAATAAGATGTATGTACAACTTCTTTTATTGCAGTTTACATTTCTTCTTCCATAGAGGTTTTTCGTCTGCCTGTGATCGAATGTAACTTGGGAGTATTAACAATTCCAGTCGTTTTTTTCTCCTTCAGTATTCGGTACATAGTAGATTTTTCAACACCTGTCATGTTGCAACACATCTCAATAGAACTTTTAACATTATTATGTAGATATTGATATTTTAAGGCATTATAAACATTCATCGTAATAAGTTTTTCATTGAGGAAAAAATGCCCTGGTTTAACGATTTTGGAATAAAGATAAATGTGGAAGTCATATCTTTTAGGTATCTCACTAATCTCATATAATATATAAAAACAAGCACAAACAAGATAAATCACTAAGGACACACTGTAAGGTGGACTTTGTTCACTGACAGAAATTAAATTGAACTATCAGAAATTCTATTGTTGCAGTAAATTTATAAAACCTTATAATGTTTAAATATAATTAAATATAATTAGATTCACGTCAGTTCTCAGTTACCTGCGGCATTCGAGCAGGTAAGTTGGAGGTTTCGGTAACAGTTTTATTACTCTCTCTAGTTCTTGAATAGAGTATAGCAATGTGTATGCTTGCGATCGCCCCTCCCCTTCCCAAGAGCTTTAAGTTCAGGAAAATAGAACCGATTCTGCCTTTTATATTAGGAATGTGTATGCTGCCCGCATCCCCCCCCTGTCGACAACTTGTTTTTTCTTGTGATCGTCCTCCCTCTTTAAGAACTTCAAATTTAGAAAAATAAACCCGACCCTGCCTTTTACACCAGAAATGGGAATGTTGCTGATGTCCCTCCCCCCGTCGACAACTTGCTTTCGCTTGCCATACTGTATTTTTGTGATATCACCCCCCCCCCCCCCAAAGAGAGAGGCTGGATCCGCCCCTGATATAGGGTACATGTCATCACCTTCAGTGGATATCCATAAAGGGTCCATGGACATATAGGACATTATGTGGACCCATTTTGGATATCCATTGGAAGTCTTGTGCTATCTGGGTAGGATGACTACCAACTAATGTGGGATAGCAGTAAATTCTGGCCGAAACGG
This sequence comes from Diaprepes abbreviatus, assembly GCA_034092305.1. NCBI lineage: Eukaryota > Metazoa > Arthropoda > Insecta > Coleoptera > Curculionidae > Diaprepes > Diaprepes abbreviatus. The sequence continues at coordinate 2,951,936 of JASJET010000106.1, forward strand.
TCATACGCTACCAAAATATTCCGTTTGCAGAAGTCCGCCACTAAGTGCGGTCACATTATCAAGGAAAAAAAATCCTTAAAACCAGAAAAAATTTATTTTAATTTTTCAAAATCCAAACTGCACAACTAAGATTATATTTAACATTTTTCAATTATTTTGATAAATCCTTAGTCTGGCTTCAAAAATATCAATGTGTACCACTCTATATATTGATAATTTAGCACCAGATGCTGTGGTGTTATAACTATCTATAACTATAAGTATCTTCAATAACTCCATCTTTAACTATTAAATATTAAAGCGAAAACCAACTTTAATGTTATGTTGTCACGAACATAACTACCGTAAAACTATAAGGGATTAGCTTGGGGAAGTTCCAATTTTACAGTCAAAGTTATAAACAAGTTAAAATTTATTATTGTCATTATCACCTAAAAAATTATTCGGCATAGCCAACCGCACAGGCTGTTACAACGGTGAAATATTAATTGTTGAAAGTATGAGACAAAATAGGGACGCAATTATCGAAGTATAAATAAATAAAGGTTAGTTCAGGCTATTACTGATAATCGGCGTTATCCTGACTAACATATCAATGCGTAACTCAATCTGTCAAAATAAGTGTCACGTTTTACTTTAATCTATCAGATAAAACCTCATTTTCGTACCCATAGGTATTTATGGACTAATGATATCACTGGTACCGTCTGTTAAACGGTTTGTGGGTCAGGTAATATTCAATGTCAGGGACCTTTAGCCATATCTCTGTGTCAAGGTATGTCTAATTTATTGACGAATATTCAAAGGTCTCGCATAGTTGTACCGAATTATGTTTAATTGTACCAAAATCAATTTAAATTAGATAGAGTAATTTTTCTAACTTTATTCTACAGTAAAATAATGCTTGTTGTGCTTTATTCATAACTGAATTAGTTGGATAATATCTTTGGCCGATTTTGTGTAAAAAGCTTCCTCATTTGGGATCTTTTATTAACCGACTTCTAAAAGAAGGAGGTTCTCAATTCGTCGACTATGTATTTTTTTTTATGTATGTACACCGATTACTCCGGAACGGCTGCACCGATTTGAGTGAAATTTTTTACGTTATGTAAAGGAAGTTGCTGCGGTGGTCCCGTATTTTTTTAGATGAAATTGGTGCAGTAAAATCCAAGATGGCGCTTACAGTATGGCGGCCAAAAAAATTAATTTTGTCCGATTTTCTCCAAAATTAGTATGGAGGAATTTTCGGGGTTATAGCCAACGAATCTGAAATTATTTTTTTAAAATTCAAAATGGCAGATCCAATATGGCGGCCAAAAAAATTTAATTTTGTCCGATTTTCTCCAAAATTGGTATGGGGGAGTTTTCGAGGTGACACATAACGAATCTGATATTATTTTTTTAAAATTCAATATGGCGGATCCAATATGGCGGACGAAAAAATTAATTTGGTCCGATTTTCACCAAAATTGGTACGGAGGAATTTTCGGGGTCGCATATGACGAATCTAAAATAGTTTTAAAAAAATTCAATATGGCGGATCCAATATGGCGGACGAAAAAATCAATTTTGTCTGATTTTCTCCAAAATTGATACAGGGGAGTTTTCGGGGTCGCATATGATGAATCTAGAATAATTTTTAAAAAATTCAATATGGCGAATCCAATATGGCCGACAGAAAAATCAATTTTGTCCGATTTTCTCCAAAATTGGTACGGGGGAGTTTTCGGGGTCGCATATGACGCATCTAAAATAATTTTTTAAAAATTCAATATGGCGGATCCAATATGGCGGACGAAAAATCAATTTTGTCCTATTTTCTCCAAAATTGGTATGAGGAAGTTTTCGGGGCTTCACATAAAGAATCTGAAATTATTTTTAAAAAACTCAATATGGCGGATTCAATATGGCGGACAAAAAATCAATTTTGTCCAATTTTTACAAAAATTGGTACGGGAGAGTTTTCGGGGTCACACATGACGAATCTAAAATTATTTAAAAAAAAATCAAAATGGCGTATCCAATATGGTGGATAAAAAATTAATTTATTTTCTTTAAATATCGATATTGGAAGGTAGATTGGTAATATAGGCCCCATATTACCAATCTAAAATTAATTTAAAATTTAAGATAGTGGATTTTCTATGACAGACTGAATATTCGTTTGACCCAATTTGATTGGTATTTGGAAAACTCTAAGAACTAAAGAATTTTTAGTGGTTCATTTTGGGGTGGTATACAACTTTGGATAAAATGGGTACTTTTTTTACCAGTTTGGAGTCATTGCGAGGTACACTAATCTCGATTAGTACTTAGTTCAAATAATTTATGAATATCATAATGAATTCTAAAACTAAAAATAGAAAAATAAAATTTTTATAAAAAAATTGAACCGACTTCTAAAAGTGCGCTAAAAAGTGAAAAATAATCATAAATTTTTATATGAAATTGAACTTTTTGAAGTCGGCGCCAAATTATTTGTACATGAAATAAATATCTACTAATATATACAAATTATGGTAAAAAAGCAGTTACAAATAAAGTATTTTTAATCTGTTTATGCAAATCACATTTTGTCAGATATTAGTTTGGCGCCGACTTCAAAAAGTTCAATTTCATATAAAAATTTATGGTTATTTTTCACTTTTTAGCGCACTTTTAGAAGTCGGTTCAATTTTTTTATAAAAATTTTATTTATTCGTTTTACGTTTTGCTTTACTGTGATTATTGTTAAAAGTAATTCTTCGCTGAAGGAGTTATTTCACAAATAAGTGCACACGTGGTGCAGACTTTTTTCTTCTTCTTACTTCATTCTTTAAATTTATTTGCCCAGTTGTCCATATTAGAACTAGTTGAAACGTATATTATGGCATGAAGGTTCTCAAAACTCTATAAAAGCTCTATTTGACTAGAACTCTTAAGTTTTCCGAACAACTTGTGAATCTATCTCATTTTATTATGTAGAAATTATTATGCAGCTGTCTGTCGATATTAGTTATTTTAGTTATTTTATCTGCAAATTTCAGTTTAAAGAATGTTACTATAAGGACAAACGTATTCTGTTCTAAAATAGTTAAAAACAAAGCCCTATCGCAGATTGCAAGAATACCAGGAAAGGCTGGAAATCTTTCCCATGGGGTGCACCGCTTTCTGTAGACCGGTTTCGAACTTTTTGGTTCTCATCAGTACAGATTAGGACAGCGCACCTCAGCATCGGAGAAGTAAGTCCTTTAATTAACTTGTATTAGACAAAATATGAAATCCAATACACGGAACGCCATCTCCCAGCTTCCCACGCAATCTCAATATATAATCTCGTAGAGATCTGTATATATACCAAAAGTGGATAATATACTTGCAGTTGAGTGTATAAAATACAATTATATAAGAGAAACGTAGTTCTCAACCAACTGAAAAACCTTATACTATAAGGACAAACGAACTCTGTTCTAACACAGTTAGAGACAAATCACTATTTCAAATTGCAAGAATACTAGGAAAGGGTGGAAACCTTGCCCATGGTGGTGCACCGCTTTCTGTAGACCGGTTTCGAACTTGTTGGTTCTCATCAGTACAGATGATGCTAGCGCACTTCAGCTTCGAAGAAGTAAATCCTTTAAGTAACTTGTATTAGACAAAATATAAAATCTAATACAAACAACGCTGTTTTCTCAGCTGTCCACGCAATCTAAAAATATAATCTCATAGAGATCTGTATATATACCAAAAGTGGATAATATGCTTGCAGTTGAGTGTATAAAATACAATTATATTAGAGAAACTTAGTTCTAAACCAACTGAAAAGATCTCATGCTGTAAAGACAAACATACTCTGATCTAACACAGTTAGGGACAAAGCACTATCTCAATTACAAGAATGGTGACGAGAACCAGCAAGTTTGAAACCAGTCTACACATAGTGGTGCACCACCATGGGAAAGATTTGCACCCTTTGCTGGTTTTCTCGCAATCTGAGATACTGCTTTGTTTCTAACTATATTAATAGAGTACGTTTGTCCTTATAGTATAAGGTTTTGTCAGTTGATTGAGAACTAAGTTTCTCCTATATAATTGTGTGTTACTTCTTTTTTGTTTCTTTATGTGGGATTCTGCTAGGTGTATGTGATTATTTCTGGAATCAATAGGAGAAGGTAGGAACCCTTCGTACGGTTTTTACATTTTATTTTATTTTTTTCATTTCAACTATTTCAATTAAAAAATAGCTGATTACATATACTACTAGTGTATTTATCTGAGATTAATATATAAAATTGACAGGTCGTTATATCTCATATTTAATGCATAATTATGACTTAAACTTAATCTAAAATTCGTACGAATCTACCCCACACATGGGGGTACTTTCATACAGTATCGGGGGCACCTTCAAACGCAATGGGGCAGTTTCGTACAAGCGAATAAAACTACAAATAATATCCATATTCTTTTATTAAGAAATAAAATTAACAAAAGTTAATGACTTCTCTTCAGTCAACAAAAATAAACGATTCTAGTCAACAAAAACTAAATGATCACTCTTCTAATGAATTATTAAATATCTTTTCTTATAATTAACAAAAATTTAAACTTTTTTTATCAAAATAGACGATTTATGCCTTTATAAATTCTACTTAAATAATATAAAAATAACTAAAACTAAGAGATCAGTCATATCTTTGGAACGAATTCGCACTTTAAACAGTCTACCGTCAAGTAACGAGATGGAGACACTATTGAACATTAAATTTAGACAAATCGACTGAGAAAGTGAACAATTTGGAAGTTCTAGAAGTACAAATTAACGGTGGCTTAGGGTCAGGTAGAATCAGTTCACCATCAGTGATATAAACAGTACGTATATCTTCGATATTTGGGAAAATAAATGTCCATGACAGTCCTGGTTTCTTTCTTAGATAAGAGACCTTAAATTCGGTTGACTATAGTGACTCATAACCTTTCCTATATAATAAGCGACAGATTTTTTCTTCGAGAACTTGACTAATATAAAAGAATTATCATTAATGTTGTCTGGTAACACATCAAGTGTCAACTGTCTTGTGTGCATTTCAAAATCATCACAATCAGTTTCATCTTCATCCACCATGCTTGTATCTGATTCTTCATATTCTGATGCATCACTCTCTATGTTTTTAGCTTTCTTCTTCTTTGTTTTTAAATTGAAATCTTTTAAAGCACGTTTTAATTGTTTGGCCCTAGCTCTTCTTTCCTGTTCTAGTTTCTTCAATTGTTTTTCTTTGTGTTTGTCTTCAATTTGTGTTTTTTTTCAGGTGTATCAGTGTAAATACGTGATTTGCCTGGCTGTCTTCCCCTATTTGATTTTTTATTTCTTACAGTAATTGCATACGGTCGGATTGCCTCTGGAGTTTAAAGAGATTTTTCTTTTGTGTTACAATTTGATGGATTGGTGGATTATCTAAAGCTTCTTGTTCACAGGTATTTATGTTTGGCGTTTGTAATTCACAGTCAGCAATTAAACTCGGTGTGATACATCCTTGGGATTCTTGCGGAACCTCTAAGAAATCATGCGTTGTAGGTCTTGCGAATCATCAGTGATGTTCTGATTAGGTCAAGTATTTTCCAAATTGCCTAATTTATACACTTAGTTGGAGCAAAATCTGTATCACTAAAAGCTAATTCATTAAGGGGTCATATTCCAGGTGTGTTGAACCCACTTGTGATATTTTTTGCCGTGCATGATTCGAAATATGCAATTTTCACAAGTTTAAGAACATTGCAAATGCTTAGTGCTTTGCCAGGATTCATAATATGCCAGTTGTTGCATTGAGCTTTGATTTAAAGGGCCCGAAGACTCCGATGTCGAGTGGTTGGAGATGATGAGATGTATGAGGTGGGAAAGATAGGTAAATAATGTCATTGTCTTTAGCGTAGTTGATTGATTCCAGAGCAATATGACTCTCGTGATTGTCACACAATAATAATATGAGGTTTTCTTTTGCGCAAAGTGTGTGCTTCTGTATATGTTTTAAAAAAGTGACAAATATATCACTATTTATCCAGCCACTTTTATTCGCAGCCCCAAGACTGTCTTCGGGTGCACCATCGATAAAATTATCTTTATAATGCACGCGTAGAAACACGAAGAGTGGAGGGATTGTATTTCCACTGGCCGATATAATACCACCAAAAGTGACAAGTTCGCCTCTGTCTGCTGATACAACCTGTTTGCTTGTTTTTGACTTCTTGGAGTCAAGATTTGTGAAGTAGCTAGAACTGTAGACACTCCTAATTCATCAAAATTATAAATTCTATCAGCAGATAAAGAGTGTCGAGTGAAAACGGTCTTCAAGTTAGTGTAAAACTCAGTAACCGACATTTTATTGAAAGCAAAAGATCTGGCCACACTTGTGTTTTCAGGCTTTCTCAAGCTGAAGTCTGAGTTTCTACTACGAAATCCATACATCCAATACTTCTCAGCTAATTTAGTTTCTTCTCGTTTTGCAGAAAATCTCAAATTCAAACATTTAGCGTACTCATATGCCAGCTTTCTTACCTGAATTGCCGTGAGTCCATAGTGCATCTTACAACATTTGACAAGATATTCATTTAACAACTTTTCTTCTTCAATAGAAAAAACTTGGAAGCTTGGGTATTTTGAAAGAAATGTACCGTTGCTAGATGCTTCATCGTCAGTCCTGTTCTAATATTTTTTTTTTATTATTATATTCCCGGGTCCGTCCTAAAGCCGGATGCACTGCGACCAGAGTAGGCCTATTGTGCTCACCCTAGACATTACGGCCACTCTGTCAACCTAGCCCCCTGGCTCATACTGTACAGTCCTGCTAAGGAGTGAGTGAGTATTTCTCTCGATTCCAATCTTACTGACCCGAAAGTTTGTTGTCTAAATCTCACCAGTGACTCACAGTCACATATGATATGCTTCACCGTTTCCTCGGTTTGTCCACATAGTCTGCACTAATACTTTTTTACTCGGCTCTCTAATGTAGATAGTTTTAAGTTGTACTTATCCGCAGCTTTTCTGTATGATAATATCCGGTTTAGTACATCCAGTATTGCTGACTGCATAGAAGTTTCATCCACTGCTTCGCTACGAGTATTCTTTGGTTTATAACTTCGTACCATGTTTCTGAAAATAAGAAAGGAATAGTAAGTTGGTACGTATTATAAAAATATACGTACACATCGGCGACAAGGCAATGAAAACAGCCCGTGCAATATTGACTTACAAGGCCGTTGATGGGACACGAAATAAACTATCAGCAATCGTCTCGTCTATTTAACCAGGTCGGGCACATTCATACGGGTATGAAGGTGCCCCACCTGGTTCTGTCCGAAAGTACCCTATTAACCAAATAATAATTATATAAAATCTCTTTTAGTATTAATATGCAAACTAGATAAATTAGTCGTTAAAAACATATCTAGGGGATATTTATTAATTACTGAAAAAATACAGTGTAGAAAAAATTATCACATCTATTGAAATAATAAACGAAAACACTAGTTAACAAATTTACTTACCGAGCGCGAAAACACGATGCGGCCTGTCACTTCACTGTCACTGATGCGAATGGCGCGAAAGTACAGTTACAAAATAATGGCTACTCAACTCACACACACACATGCAAAGGAACGTCTATACGTCTATTCGTTTGTGTTTTATAAGTATTGTATGAAGGTGCCCCGCGTACGAATGGTGCCGATCTTCCCCTATACATAAGATAACTAAAATAACTTTTCTTCTGAGATAAATTTATTCAGTAAATTTTAGGGGTATGTAAATGTTCCTAAATTCGAGTTTGAGTTGAGTTTCGTTGTCGAGTTCGAGTAAAATATTCGATTTTTCGAGATTTCGAACAAATTCGAATTTTCAAAAAAACTAGGAAATTAAAAAAAAAAGTTTTTAATAACAGATTCGAATGATTCAATCAAATAATCGGAGTGTAAACTGCAGCGTTTATTCATAGCAGGCTAGATTTATCAATACTCACCAGGAAAAATTTGTAGGTAGACTAATTAAACGATTTTCGTTAATTATTATAAGATAAATATCTCTCCCTCTTTGTCTTCACGTTTGGACCATAGGTTAATGGTTCTTTTCAAAAGACTAAAAACAAAATACTGGTATAGAAGTTCGTTCGAACATTCCAATTTATTTGAAGTTTTGAGTCTTTATTCGACTCGAGTCGAACTCCAGTTTTGTTTCAAACTCAAATTTTCGGATATTCGCACACCTTTAGTAAATTAACTTAATTTAATTTAATTCAAAACTGCTTACCTTATCTTTCACTTTTGATATTTACTAAGCACACAACTGGTATTTTTGTATTTGTCTTACCCAGGGGCGGATCCAGCCCCTCTCTTTGAGGGGGGGGGCGATGATATCACAAAAGTACAGTATGTCAAGAAAGGCAAGTTGTCAACGGGGGGGAGGGGGGGAGGTGCAAACAGCATACTCATTCCAGCATACTCATTCCTAATATAAAAGGCAGAATGGGTTCTATTTTCCTGAACTCAAAGCTTCTGGGGGGGGGGGGGCGATCGCAAGTACACACATTCCTATACTCTATTCAAGAACTAGAACTGTTACCGGAACTTCCAACGTACCTGCTCCAGTGCCGCTGGTAACTGAGAACTGCCGTAAATCTAATTATATTTCATTATATTACTGTAACATAAAAATTCTGATAGTTTAATTTAATTTCTGTCAGTGAGCAAAGTACACCTTACAGTTTGTTCTTAGTGATTTATCTTGTTTGCGTTTGTTTTTATACATTATATATCTAGATAATAATGTTAAAAGCTCTATTGAGAAGTGTTCCAACATGACAGGAGTTGGAAAATCTACTATGTACGGAATACTGAAGGAAAAAAACCACTGGAATTGTTAGTACTCCCAAGCCACATTCGATCACAAGCAGATGAAAAACCTCTTTGGAAGAAGAAATGAAAACTGCAATTAAAGGGGTTGTATATACATTTTATTATGAGAAGCAGATCCCAACCGTCTACAAAATTCTAACTAAAATCAATGAAGATCACGATTTACCTGAAATTAAAAGAACTGATCTCTGGAAATTGCTCAGAGAACTTAATTTTTGCGGGGAAAAACCGGATAGAAAATCTGTTCCTATAGATAGTCCAGAAAGTGTCCTTTGGAGAAGTAAATATCTCTCTCAATTAAAAGGTAGAGTTGCTAGAAATAACACAATTAACAAAATTAGTAATTTAACTAAACTTTTGAAAGATTTTTTTGAATAAAGTTACTGCGGAAAATTGGAAAAAATCCATATAATAAAAGAATAAAACGAAATGTAAGAACTCGATCTCATGATCGGTGAGATAGAGGAACCAATTATAATTAATTTGAGCGCAGATAGTTTCACTGACTTTGATTAGGAATTATATACGTAATATTAATTAGTGTAAACTCAATTTATTATTTAAATTTTTGTTTTTGTTGTATTTTATTGTTTAATGTTGTTTATGTGTTTTTTTTATATATTTTTATTTTAGTATATGCAACTCTTTAATTTTATATATATTTAATTCCAATTAGCCGTAAGTTTATTATTATTTTATTATTGTATTTGTGTCTTTTTCTTAGGCGTGTAGAATTAACATATTTATCTTATTTTTTTGGGGCTATCGTATTTCCATATAATAAAGTAAATTAAATTAAGATATCAGTACAATAGAAATAAAAATAAGAAAGTCTAATTTTAATTACAACAAAAAAAAGTAATTACATTTGAATACCTTTTTAGTGTTTAAATGTAATACTGCAGATGGTTTAAGAAATAAATAAACTGAAACGTCAAATACCCTAAAAATGATTTTAATTAATAATAAAATGACCGATAGCCCCAAAAATATTTTAATATTATGTGGACGAATTTATTTTTTTATATATGTTTACCTTTTTGTATTTTTGACAATGGATATTTTGTAAGTATTTAAATTATAACTTCGAATTTTTTGAGAGAATAAGGCTACGTTTTAGTCTATTATTATAGATCGGTATTTTTGATTATAAAATTTCTAACCCATTCCTATGAAAAATATATGTGTAACTGATTTTGCTAAAGACACCGGACTAAAGAACACAGGTAGTTTGCGAATAGAAAAAGGATAAAAAATGATTTATTACTCTCTCTAGATCTTAAATAAACTGTAGTATAAGAGGAAACCTCGGGTCCATTTTCCTAAACTCAAAGCTCTTGGGGGGGGGGCGATCGCCCCCATCGCCCCTCCCCTTGGATCCGCGCCTGGTCTTACCCTGTTTTACAATTTGGGCAATAATTTATTGTAACTTCTGTAACATTATACGAGGAGTGATGATGTTGATACTAGTGGATGTTTTAATATTCTAATTTACTAATTAATATTCAAAAATTTCAATTTAATTCAAACTAGCTTTACAGCAAACTATAAACCCTATTAGTGTTTTAGACGTTTCATTTTTATTTTAGGGTTCTTTTTTCCCTATCTTCTCTTGATGTTTATTTTCTTTCATTACTTGAATTTACTTTCTGGATCAATTATAATTTTTAAATTTATTTTAGCATAAGATATTTTTTGGCCATCTGACCAGAGTTCATATACTATGGATCCACTTCTCTGAAGTAAAGTCGTGCTTCTGTAGACCAGAAGTGCACCGAGGAATCAAATAAGCTTTTATTGAGAAATTTTGTACCTACTTGTTATTAACTAATTTCTCGAAAGATTGGGAATTTTAATATATATTTAGTTTACCGGTCGCATGGGACTTCATTATTTGGTTTTAATTAACGAGAATGAAATGTGATTTTGGTTAATGATTTTTAGTTCGAAATTTGTGATCAATGACTAATAATTTAATATGTTTGAGTTAACTGGGCCTTAATTTTAAGCAGGGTAGATTTTCAACAAAGCTTGATCACTATTTCGTAAACGCTTACGGTGTTGGTAATATGAAAATTAGATTTTGCCAGTTTTGTTATACGGAAATCAGTTGCATTTTGATTACCACCTTTTTTATAACACGCAGGTGTAACATCTTGGTATGCGGTGCATAGTTTCATTGAATATATTTTAATATTTGGATTGTTAACAAGAAGCTTAAGTTGACCGTTTACTTAATTTGTCGAGAGTTTAATATTAACTCAGATTGCTCACTATAAAATGTTACTTTGGTAAGCTGAATTTTTTTGTTTGAGCTTACATTCTAAAACTTTCTGTGGTCATCTTCAAAACGAACTCCAATCTTATTTTGAGTTATCACTAATTACAAATATTATTCAGTTTTTTTTTAATTTTAATTCTGAAGATGGATAAGTAGTTACTGTAGGGAAAGTACCGAAATAAGCAATGAATGTGTGTGGTTCAAGCACTGACCTCTACTATGGATCCCTACTCTTGTCGGCTGCTAAAGCCAAAAAATGGCAAACCATGGGTGAAAAAATGCGTTTCTGCACATCGGGCGGCAGTCATATTTTTGGATGCTGACCAGATAAGGACATTCGCATAAGCGACTTCCTGTTATCGATCGATTGTTTCGTAGTGCCATCCGTAAACAGCACAGTATCGGCTTAACGCCATTTTTGTGTTTATTTTTGCTTTGTAAGTTACGTGCGATTTAAACGGATTTTTAGCGTTTTAAGTGATTTATTTTATTTGTTTTTGTGTTTTTATTTAATATAATGGAATGTGTACATATTTTATTTGTTTTATTTTCCTTTTTTTCTATAGGATAAAAAATAGTGTTGCTTTACAACGTTTTTGGATTTATAGTGTTTTCGTATAACATTAAATTTCCAAAACATGTAGTATGATATATTTTTAGCACTTTCCAAAAGATTACCAAAAGATAAACTGAACTTTTAAGTAATCAATTCTTAAAAAAAAATCTGAAAATTCGCTCCAAACCATAGAATAGTTTATCATATGAAAAAGTACATTCATCAATATGTCAAGAAATGGTACAATTTCTCCATCTATTCCATTACTTACATAAATAAAAACATATATCCTCAAAATGAAGTTGAAATATTTTAAAACATACATATATAACTTACAATAATTATAATGCATTATTATTTTGTTATATACATAAAATATTTCAGTACAAGGTTTATATTTTAGCCAGAATCGGCTATTGGCTCTATAATTTCTAAGCTCTGTTTGAATTATTTTTCCAAATTGCCAACGACTTTTTTCCAGTTACTAATTTGCACAATGTCCATATTCTTGCATAAGTTTATCTACCTTATATTTAACCGATGTTTCCAACCAGCTCAAATGTTTTTTTTTTGTTCTGCAGCCAATCTGATTTATAATTTTGTATGTCTGAAGATTGAGGACATGACGTTAAAAAGCGTTGTTCATTATTAATACTGGTTTTGGAAGTAAATTCAGATTAGTTATGTCCGTACTCATTTTATGACATTGTCATAAATCATGTTGTCATGGAAATCCTCACTTTGAAACCGTCAAATAAAAAAATCATTAATATGTTAACAGAAGCAAAATATTACGAAATAAGTTAGACAAATGTGAATTTCTTTTGTAGGTATATTTTTTATTCACCCCCAGGAATGACCTTGTTCACTTATTTTATTTAAAATAACATTTTCATCATTTTGTCGAAAAAATTTATGAGATAAGAAAATATATGCTCCGTTCACCATTACGGCAGAAAAATATTATTATATAAAATTATTTTCAAATCCTGCATATCCGTTAAAAAACCCATTTCATATCAATATTTTCTTAAAAAATTAAAAAGAAAAGATAAGGAAAAGATGGTAATTATTTTTTCATAATTAGTAAATAAATTGCCGAACCTTAAAAATGTTAATTATTCACTCCCACGCCACAACAAGAAAGTTAACGCACACAGACGGAAACAATAGATTAGAGAAATAGTAAGATACATTTTTTTCACAATTCTACTTTCACAGTATAAGAAATGACTAAACTAACTCCCATCGGTACACTAATCGGATTATTCCCTTCTGCTTCAGATATTATTTGTGCCCATATGATATAACTCCCAGAACAAGAAAGTTACATGAGACAGACTTCTTTACTAAAGATTGCAACTTTGATAACTTGCTTCATTTAGACACCATTTATGACTAATTGAACTAACTAAATATATTTTCGAAGTTCGGTCCTATCGATGGTCACCTGATCATTTTGTAGTGCGCATGCCGACATCTGTTCTAGGATGTTTACATTTTATTGTCGTAAATTTGCCGTTTTTGGGATTAAGCTTTGCGGATCTATAAATATTTTATCTATGGGTTCAACTGGTATGGAGCTGCTGGTGCCCTAAATTTACCGGGCCTCCTCTCACTGAGCTCTCGGAGATTTTTCTCGCAAAACTGAACTGATTTTTGTACACGGCCACTATTAGTTAGCTCTATTTGTGACATTTATAATTTTCATTAACTTTAAATATAATTTTACGCCCTCTGCTTTCAAACAGAGGAAGAGTGTTGTAAGAGAGTCATGAAATTTTAGGAAAAATGATGTAGACACCCGCTAAGGAAGGATTTTTCAAAATTCCCACTCCAAAAGGGTGAAAAATGTAAATTGTCATTTGATAAATTTATCAATATCTCTTCATCAAATAGAAATATGAACCCGATATTGATTTCAAAAAATAGCTCATAACAATGTTTAAAAACTGACTGTAAGACATTCAGTATTAATATATAAAATAAACAAGCTCTTGGACGACAATATTGTCAAATTGGTCAGTTTTGGTGTAGAATCCCTGTACACAAATGTTCCTATAAATGGTTCAGTTTCCATAATATCCGACATATTACGAAATAACAATATGGATTCCAGCCTATTAGAATTAATTAAAGCACGTCTAATTTCCGCACCAGTGGTAGCGAACATCTTCATGAAAGGTTTTGAAGAAAACGCTTTGTCCTTTGCTCTTCTAAAACCTAAATTCTGGTGTAGATATGTAGATGATACGTTCGTAGTTTAGCCACATGTCGCAGATAATCTCGATAACTTTTTGGTACATAGACTTTCAATATGTGATGAACAATCACTGAAATCAGAAACGAAAAAACTGCCTAATGTTCTGAGAGGCAACTTATATTGCACTGAATCCCTGACAAGATTGCCAAATTACTCCGAGTATCAAACGTTCGAACAATTTTCAATACATGTAAGAAAATTGGACAATGTTTGATGTCATCAAAGAACGCAACACCTTTCCAAAAAAAAAGACGTTTATAAGATACCTTGCTCTTGGAGTAAAGTGTATGTGGGTGAAACAGTGCAGTATATATCCACTAAGCTTAAAGAACATGAAAAACGTATTAAAAATAAAGAAATTGTATAATCTGCAGTAGCTGAACACCACCATTACACAGGTCACACCTTCAATGTGAAGGAAACTAAGGTGCTAGCATGTCTGGTTTCTTTAAATATAAAATTAGAGAACATTACACGTGGAAATCGTTTATAACGCCGGATCACGGTTCGCTGAGCAGAAGTCGGGTATAAATACAGGGCTGTTACTCCTCGATGGTGTTCTAATCTCATGGAGTAAAGATACTTGAGGATTCCTCGTGCAATCGTAGGCAAAACGTCGGATAATAATTCCAATTTGATACGATCTAAATCCAAAAACCATGATTTTTAACTTGACCAAAGCCGTGAAAGACTTCGTTCTTTATTGGAAAAGGCTTGATTTTTTTAGTTTTTTCACTTGTAAACTGGAAACTAAAAAAAATAATCTTAAAATGAAATTTTAAGAATAGAACTGAATTCATTTTTTGCCTTTATGTTTCTGGCAGAAGTCGATAGACTGTAAAAATTTAAATTACTTTAATACATTTTATTTTCTTAACCACATTCTTTTTTTGCCCGCCGGGCCTCCCTCGGCATTAATTCTCCGAAACGATTTATGCTTGTGTCAATTTTGACGGTCAGAAAGGTTCTAAATTACCCGGAGACAACTTTTTAATTACGTGTGTTCGTTCCGTTACAGAGACACCTCTGTGGAATTTGCATATTAAGTGAAATTCTATAACGACGAAGCTTTATGTATTGTCACAGGCGAAATGTTCATTTTTTAACATGAATAGTACGTATAAATGTGGAAAAATGAACAAACTATTATTACCTTCTCGATCAAATGTTAAGAATATGAAGAATCATTTGTAAAATATTCAACACATTGAGATTTTCGAGTCTCTTAAAAAAAAGGGACTATGGAAGGGTCATTTGTGCAACTGTTTATCGGGCATAGTCCTTTATTTAGGGGGCGTTTTGACATAGGAGTTCCATGTGAGTGTAGTGAAATGTATATTGGAGAAACAAAGCGAGCACTAGACGTGAGAATGAAGCAACATAAAACTCATTCACAAAAAGGGGAAACGTCGAGATCAGGTATTGCAGAACAAGCCTGGGATAAACAACACCATATTAAATGGTTTGAAGCTGCCGCAATATATATGGAACCAAACATGAAGAAAAGAAAATTTATAGAAGCAGCTTACATGAAAAATAATAATGGAATTTTCAGTAAATCCAGTATTGAGATACTTAATCTTTGGCAACCACTACTTTGTAACATCAAATCTCTGAAGTGTGTCCAGTGAAACGAAAGTTTGCGCTTCAATGGACAAAGTCCCTATATAAGCTCGTAGTTTTAAGATAAAACATTCAGTTTATACTTGATAACGATTAGAGATACAACCTAACCGAAACTTCTTCAAATAAATAAAAATAAAGACAATGCAAGTCCAGCAACCACATTTTAGTCAATAAAATTATATGTTGAAATATGTTGTCATATTATAAGATTAATTTAAATATATGCCTATATTTCGCTTGATATTTGAACTCTCCAGATTTCCAGTCATACAAGTAGATTTAAACAAGTATGTTTGTCCGTTGTTTATGGTCGTTGGGGAATTTTTTTATATCTGACCATTACAAGTATTTTTATTTAATTTTGTTTTTCGTGACTCCTTTCAGTATTGTTAATTGTTAAAAATTACTACAAATGCGGAGATTGTTAATAATATCAATAAAAGAAGGAATTTAAGATGTTTTTTAAAGATCAATATTGTAGGACATTAATTACCTATTAAAAATAATTTAATAATTTGGGCAACCAGAAATTCATACTTTAACTTTATTACTTGGTTACTTTATTTTCTAACAAGGAGGCTTCGATTTTAATGAAACTTTAAATTGTGTAGAGGGTACATAAATAAGAAACCCATATTTTTTTTATCTGCGGAGATTCATTATAACGGGGTGAAAACTGCCCCTAAAGTTCACCCCTAAAAACAGTATTTTTGAAATATCTCAGGTTCTAAGTGAGATATTTTTACAAAACAAAATGATAGTTACTTGCTATTCGAAATGATATTAAACTATAATATTTTCACCCCCTTTATTTCAAATAAGTAATTTTCAATTTGTTTCGTACAGTTATCTCAATTTCTTATACTAGTTTATTTTTAGAAACCCTAAACACGACAACTTAAGTGACATGTTATTTGTGAAAAAAATATTTTCAAACAATTTCATTAAATTTCATAATTTTTACAATTAAATACGTGCGTAAATATATAGTTTACCCTAATAAAAAATAAGGGATGTTATCCTTGGGGTGAAAATACCATAATTTAATATTATTTCGAATAACAAATAATTTTCATTTGGTTTTGTGGAATTATCTTAATTAGAACTTGAGATATTAAAAAAAAAGTACGTGAAGATGACTCACCCTCTTTTACTAGTTTATTTTTGGAAGACCCAAAAGATTTCAATTCGAGTTAATTACAGTATTCGTAAAAAAAAATATTTTTAAGCTATTTTATTAAATTTCCTGATTTTTACAAAGAAAATAAAAAAATAAGTGCTCAAATAGATGGTTTACCCTTATAAAAAATAAAGGATGATATTCTTAGGAATAAAAATATCTTAGTTCAACATCATTTCACATAAGAAATAATTTTCAATTTGTTTTGTAAAGATATCTCAATTTGAACTTGAGATTTAAGAAAAAAAATATTTGGGGTGACTCACCCTCTTTTACTAGTTATTTTTAGAAACCCCGAAATCCGTCAACTTAAGTTACTTCTGGTATTCGCAAAAAAAAAAAATTGAATCAATTATATTAAATTACGTAATTTTTTGAATTAAATTACGGGCGCGAATAGATGGTTCACCTTTATAAAAAATAAGGGATGATATCCTTGGGAAAAAAACATAATTTAACATAATTTCGAACAATAAGTAATTTTCATTTTGTTTTGTAAAGATATCTCATTTAGAATCTGAGATATTTCAAAAATACTATCTTTAGGGGTGAACTTTAGAGGTAGTTTTTCACCCCTTTAAAATAAATCTCCGCAGATAAAAAAAATACTTATCTCTTATTTTTGTATCTTTTACAACATATTGAAATTTCATTGAAATAGGAGCCGCACACTTTAGGTACTTTATTTATAATTTATTATAATATTTATTTATGAGTATTTCTCCATTCTTACGTTATTCATCGAGCACATAAAGGACCCTGGTGCAGGATTATTTGATCCAGAGATATTTGAGTGTGACAGATAGGACGACAAGCAAAAGACGGAG
This sequence comes from Diaprepes abbreviatus, assembly GCA_034092305.1. Taxonomy (NCBI): domain Eukaryota; kingdom Metazoa; phylum Arthropoda; class Insecta; order Coleoptera; family Curculionidae; genus Diaprepes; species Diaprepes abbreviatus. The sequence goes on from JASJET010000106.1 coordinate 2,969,552, forward strand.
CTCCATTTTATCTATTTAAGGCATTTAATCGTAAAAATAATTCTATAAACACACAGATGCTCGTAATATTTTAAAAATTCCTATTTATTACTATGTTTCTTGTTATAGATTTTTCTGACTTTTAAACACATCTATTTTACATTCATATTTAAATATTTCTCTGTCGAAAACTGCTGCTGGTTATCCTTTTAATATTTCAGCAGGTACATTTTGCTCTCTTTAGCTTTGTACGGCACCTCATTTCCCACAGAGGTCCCAAAAGGCAGTTTCTTTTGCTGAAACGAATTCATGCGATGAGGTAAATAGACCCTTTTTGTGGTTAGGTTCAGTCTTTTTAGTATAAAGTTTAATTTTTACCTGTTAGGAATGGAATTCTGTATAGCCGAGGAAAAGTTTAGCTTATTTTAAGTGATATATAAAGACATTGTACGTATACACGTCCTTCAATCGTAATGTTTATTACATGGAGGCGGATTAATTTGAGCCAAATTAACTAATATGGCCTAATTTTAAAACTAGTCTAAGGTGACAATAAAGAATATGCAGCAATAATTTTAAAAACTATTTATTTATTGCTTTATCTCTGGTTTTTGTCATCAAATAAAAGTTTTAACCAATATATGTACAGTTGTTCCAGGGAAAGAACTCCCGTGCGTTATCTGTAATATTCATTTTAATAAAATCAAAATTAATTAGTAAATTAAAATTTTAATATTTGTTTAAATTCATACGAACTCCTACGAACGGAACTAGATAGTACATTGAAAATTCCGCCATATTTGCGAATTCCCTATTTTTAACCGATTTCTAAAAGAAGGAGGTTCTCAATTCGTCGACTATGTATTTTTTTTATGTATGTACACCGATTACTCCGGAACGCCGGCACCGATTTGAATGAAATTTTTTACGTTATGTTTAGGAAGTTGCTGCGGTGGTTCCATATTTTTTTAGATGAAATTGGTGCCGTAAAATCCAAGCTGGTGCTTACAATATGGCGGCCAAAAAAATTAATTTTGTCCGATTTTCTCCAAAATTGGTATAAAGGAATTTTCGGGGTTGTACCCAACGAATCTGAAATTATTTTTAAAAAATTCAAAATGGCGGATCCAATATAATGGACGAAAAAATCAGTTTTGTCCGATTTTCTCCAAAATTGGTAAGGGGGAGTTTTCGGGATCGCACATGACGAATCTGAAAATATTTTAAAAAAATTCAAAATGGCGGATCCAATATGGCGGACGAAAAAAATCAATTTTGTCCGATTTTCTCCAAAATTGGTAAGGGGGAGTTTTCGGGATCGCACATGACGAATCTAAAATTATTTTTAAAAAATTCAATATGGCGGATCCAATATGGCGTAAGAAAAAATCAATTTTCTCCGATTTTCTCCAAAATTGATATGAAGGAGTTCTCGAGATCTCACATAACGAATCTACAAATTTTTTAAAAAATTTCAATATGACAGATCCAATATGGCGGGCCAAAAAATCAATTTTGTTCAATTTTTTCCAAAATTGGTACGGGGGAGTTTTTGGGTTCGCACATAACGAATCTAAAATTGTTTTTGAAGAAATTGAATATGGCGTATCCAATATGGTGGCCAAAAAAAATCAAGTTTATCCGATTTTCTCCAAAATTGATATGAGGGAATTCTCGGGGTCGCACATAACTAATCTGAAATTATTTTTAAAAAATTCAATATGGTCTATCCAATGTGGCGAATAAGAAATTAATTTTGTCCGATTTTTTTCAAAATTGATACGGGGGAGTTTGAGGATCGCACATTACCAATTTGAAATTATTTACAAAAATTAAATATGTCGGATCCAAGATGGCAGATTAAAGATTCTACATCTCTCGATTTTATCTAAAATCAGTATTGAGGGATTTTTCTTAGTGTTAATTTCGAATTTAAAATATTTTTTGAAAAACTCAATCTGGCGGATTCAATATGGCGTCCTAAAAATTTTACATTTTTCGATTTTATCCAAAACTGATATAGGGGGATTCTTGAGGGTGTAAATTATGAAGTTTAGATTAAGATTAGATTAAGACGTTAAAATGATTCTTTTGAAATTCAATATCGCGAATCCAATATGGTGGGTCGAAAATTTTACCTTATTCGCATTTTTTCAGATTTGGTATTAGGGTATTTTCGGGGTCGTGTATTACGAATATAAAGTTAATTTTTTACAACTATTATGTTGATAAGATATAATATGAGGGACTGAAAATTTTACATCCTCCGATTTTGTCTAAAATTGATATTGCGGGATTCTTGGGGCGTGTATAAACTCAATATGTAGTATACAATATATTGTGCTAAGAAATTTACATTTCAAAATTTTTCAATAACCAATCTGATGTTAATTTGAAATTTAATTTAGTGGATTTACTATGACAAACTAAGTATTTGTTCAACACAATTTCACTGGTATTTGGAGAACTCTAAGAATCAAAGAATTTTTAGTGGTTCATTTTATTGTGATTTACAACTTTAGATAAAATGGATACTTTCTTGCCACCTTGAAATCATTGTAAGGTACACTAATCTCGATTAGTACTTAAATAGTTTATGGATATCATAATGAATTTGAAACTAAAAATCGAAATATAAAACTTTTATAAAAAAAGTTCTACCGAATTCTAAAAATGCGCTAAAAAGTAAAAACAAAATAGCTATAAATTTTTATATGAAATTGAAATTTTTGAAGTTGGCGCCAAATTATTTCTAAATGAAATAGATAAAACTGTTAATGTATACATATTATGGTAAGAAAGCAATTAATTACAAATAAAGTATTTTTAATCTGTTTATGCGATTCACATTTGGTCAGTTATTGGTTTGGCGCCAACTCCGAAAATTTCAATTTCATAAAAAAAATTATAATTATTTTCCACTTTTTAGCGCACTTTTAGAAGACGGTTCAATTTTTTTTATAAAAATTTTATTCTATTGTTGGTTGTGGGATGTATACTGTTTATGTGTTCCAGGAAACTTTTGAGATCGCCGCTATCTCCTGCACTTGCTAATTTATTTATGGAAGATTTTGAATCAAAAGTTTTGGAGACTTCCTCACACAAACCAAGACTGTGGCTACGTTATGTAGATGACACATTCGTTATCTGGCAACACGGGGAAGAAAATCTCAAAAGTTTCCTGGAACACATAAACAGTATACATCTCAAAATTAAATTTACCATGGAGACAGAACAGGAAAGAGAACTACCATTTCTGGATATCCTACTGAAAAGAAAAGAGGATGGCTTGCTTTCGCACACTCAACGCCGATTCACATCACTTATTTGCAGTAGTGAAATCACTTGCGTTTCGATCGCAGTCCTTTACAGATCCAGAAAATTATCACAAAGAGATGAACATACTGCAAGACGCCCTAACAAAGAACGGTTATAAAAAAGAACATATAGACAAGGCTCTAAAAAACAAACACTTGGCCCCAAAAAATCGCGAAAACCAAGAGAATAGCTCGAAAGGTTTTGTTCCTTATGTAAGAGGCACCACAGACAAGATTGCAAGAATTCTCAGGAGACACAATATTAAAACCATTTTCACCACAGACTGTAAAGTAAAAGATCTCTTGCCAACACCTAAAGAACGAATCGCTCTAGAAAACCAAGGAGTGTACGAAAATCCATGCGGAGAATGCAGCTCGTCTTACGTAGGCCAAACCAACCGTAAAATAAGCGCCAGAAGAGACGAACATATGAACGCTGTCAAACAAAAGACAACTTCTTCTGCTCTGGCCCAACACTGGTTAAACACAGGACATAAGATAAGTTTCTCGGGAACAAAAATGCTATCGAAATGTGGAAACCTGTCCACAAGAGTTATAAGGGAAGCCATTGAAATTGCAAAGAGGCCCAACAACTTAAATAGCAGAGATGATAGCCAACGTGTGCCTAATACTTGGAAAAATCTGTTTACAGAACATCAACCGGTACCACTTAGTAACGAAACAGATTACAACTCGGCAACGCAACCCCAAACACTGGCAACAGGGCCGATAACGCGCAGCAGGTCACGCCACCTGATGGGCCGGAACCATTCGGAAAACGAACGCGTCCGATGCGCTCACGGGACCGACAGCACCGGAGTCGCAGGCGTCAGTTCGCTCGTAGACGCCATACAGTGAGCTTTGAAAATGGTGAATGAGATTTCACCGAAACGTCAGCTGCCTTACAGTCCTGAGAGGGACTCAGCACATACACGGGATGAACAAAAACCTTCGATTACATATATATATATATATATATATATATATATATATATATATATATATATGCACTGGTATTTTTCCGGTTTTCAATTCGTTCGTCAATAGAAAAATCTTCACGACGTTTCGCTAACATCTCAGTCGGCATTGTCAAGTGATGCTTCCTCGACGACTGCTCGACTTGGAATTCCAAAGATCTAAAAAGAGCTGTGGTACCGCACTCATCAACTTACGAGTCTGCTCAGCCAAGCAAAGAACTTCCTGGCGCTTGAACTTTTGTACCCATGCGTTATAACAGCTTACTATGTGTAAATAATAAGCTGAATTTTAAGCATACTATTAGAATATTAATATCGTAAGAATCATTTACTTCATACACCAATGACGCGTTACCATTTCAAAGTTTTGCTAGAAAAAAATTTCACATATAGTGCAGATCTCTCCTCAGTCAATGTATATGAAAAGAACCTGTAATTCCATGCAACTAAAGACCCTTCGAGTCTATTACCCCATTCAAAAAAATCCCTAAATCTTACGCACGTTTAAATGACTTTAGCAGACAAATTGTAAAACATCATCAAGCACAGTCGTTTCTTTTTTACCCTCCATTTCACTAAAAGTTTTAGAAGTTGGGCTCTTCAAGAAAGAAAAAAACACGCACGAAAAGATTTAGAAAAAAAAAACAGTTTCAGGTTTATTCATGCTTAAGCAATATTAAAAGTTGTTAGGAAAAGAATTTGTAAGAAGTGTAAGTTTGCCAGTCATCGCGTAAATTGAAAAATAAAACGTAATTAATTTGATTATTTCGAGATGGCATTCCTGAATTTATAGAAGCAGAGTTTAACTGCTTGCTTGCTAAAAACTACTTTTAATTGGATATATCTTGCCAACAACTCCTAGAATACAAAGAAACAGCGCTGATTTATGATGTTATCATTCGGCAACCAATAAGTCAATACATTATTATCTGCCTCTAGTCAACTTGACGGTTTTTAAGGGGCATTAAGTCCGTCATTTTTGCCCATTTATCTGTCATTCACAACTAATTCCGAAGTTTTATACTAGATGGCACCCCTATGCAGAATAGAAAAAATAAATTTCTTAGCGTAAAAAATAATACATCCAAAATTTAAGAAATCTCCATTGATGAAGGCGGTGTTGTCAAACATTACATCTTACATTACATTACCAAAAATTTAATGACTTTTTGGTCAGTAGTGTATATATGAGAGAAGGAAAGAGGAAGAGGAGTAAGAAGAGTAAATCATCAACACTTTTCATCCTCCTCCTCTTTTCTTCTCTCATTATACTTTTCAAATCTCTCATTATACTTTTTAAAAAACCTCGTATCATCAACACTTTTCACCCTCCTCCTCTTGTTGTCGAATTATCTCGTATACATTCGAGTTACTTCGTATACATTCGCGTTACTTCGTATACATGTTAACATGACCCTGTATCCCTTCTTTAAATTTTGATTATAAAAGCAACACTTTACCAGCTTAAAACATACTAAAATGAAATATGTCTTCCGCTTCTAACGAAAGTGAATTAAATTTATTAATTCAAAAATTTTATAAAAAATGTAAAAGTTCTGCTTTTGAGTTCGAACATTATGCAGTTGATAGTGGTCCATCTTGGTTTCAATATTATTTGGATATATCCAAAAAACATATAGAGGCTGTGAAATTGTGCGAACGTTATTTTCAAAACAGAGATATTGTACAGTTTATACGTGAATTAGTGAAGTTAAGTTGGTTTCATGATGAAGTTCGTCATTTAAACCAATATATTAGAGATCCCGTTGTATTAAAAGAACTAATCAAATCGCATGGTGAAGATGATGCCTAAAATTGAAAATTTTGTGAGAGACCTTTATAAAGAGTTCATTATGAACGAAGCATGTTCCAGATATTTATCTTTTTTCGTTGAAGAAGAAAGTGAGGCTCAAGATTTATTGTTATATATAAAATATGTTGATCATGCAAATTGTTGTAAAAAAGCAGCAGAATTGTGTAGTGAATTTTTGAAGACCAAAAATGTGTTAAAATTCTTTGATGAACTTAAAAAAATTGGACTCAATAAAGAAATAAATTTATATATTGATTTATTGGTTAATTAAAGTTAGTGTGAAATAAAATATTTAAATGTTTATAGTTGTTTTATTATTGTGTAACGGCTGTTATGTTTAAATATTTGATTATGTAAAGATAGGAAAATATAATTTTCTGTTAGTAATGTGGGGATGTGGATAAATAAAAAAAAATATTATTACATTCATTGTTAATTTATTTATTCATAAAAAAAAATGTATACATAAAGAATACATTAGAAAGGGCACACATTGAAGGTGATCGAGAATGATAAAAACATTTAGTAGATGATTTAATTAAAACAGGTTGTTCGTCCAATTCAATTATTGGCTTAGTACAATATTTTCTAATAAAATTAGCTTTCTCTTCTCCTTTAATATAAATGAATTCTCCTTTTTCTGTTAAGTTTTTTACTATAGATGAAAAATTATGAAGAGGAATATATCCTGTATTCCAATTGATGCAGTGATGGAATTTCATTAACCATTCTGCTTGCTTGTATGTTTCTGGTAGAAGCATTTGTAGTGGATATGGTGGTTTAAAAATATAATGATTCATTTTATGTCCATCAAACATTGCAAGTTCTTTAGGAATAAACTTGTTGTGTTCGTCCTTAAATCCTTTAACATCCATAACTATTCTCATTTTTATTTATCAAATTTTTAAAGTACTAAATTTTTTTATTACAAATTGTTTTTTCGAATAGTATTCAATAAGATTTTTTAGATATTTAATTTTTTTTTAAAATAGTTCTATTTTTTCTTCTTGTATTTCGTACATTCCATTTGATGTGCAACCACCTCAAGGTCAAACATAAGGTTAGATCTCCTACTATGATCGGATTCGATAGAAGGTTAGCCATGTTGTTAACTTTAAGATTAAACTCAAGGTGGTGTATACGAGGCTTTTTGAAAAGTATAATGAGAGAACAAAAGAGGAGGAGGATGAAAAGTGTTGATGATACGAGGTTTTTTGAAAAGTATAATGAGAGATTTGAAAAGTATAATGAGAGAAGAAAAGAGGAGGAGGATGAAAAGTGTTGATGATTTACTCTTTTTACTCCTCCTGCTCTTTCCTTCTCTCATATATACACTATTTTGGTCATTTTCTAGCACTAAATCTAAAATGTTGCAGAATAAAAAATAAGGAAATATTTCGTGAAAAATGTGTAGAATTTTAAGATTTTTTATTGGATTTCGAATTCGACAGATATTATTATTATCATCAATCCATGAGTCCTTTTTCTTGAAACATATGGCATCCTGCATTTTATTTAGCAAAAACGGGAATAAAATTATTTTCTGGCCCCAACTAACCAGTTGACCTTGACAGCTTATTTAATTTCAACCTGAGTAATGTTGCAAATTTTGTATTCGTCAAACCTAAAAGTTAGGTTATAAGAAAAAACCTTGTTTTTAGGAATAAAGAATAAATTTTGTATGATGTGTTCAAGATCGGATATAGAAACACAAAGCCAGAAAATCATAAATATTTTTGAAACTGTAAAAAAGGCTTTAAATAAGACAACGGAAGCATTCCATCGCAGGTGGGGACTCGAGTGTTTTTTCAAAAATAATAGCTAGGTCAATATGCTACATTTGTACCAAAAATAGCATGCACAAAGCAATGTTTGTTTCAATTTAATTATTATATTTTTAGCTTTATAAATTTACTAAGATGGGTTTGTACCTGGGTGTAAGTTTTACATGACACTTTTTGCGATTGTTGCAGATCCAACAGAAACAAAAGAAATGGATTTATTTTTTAAGGTATCTACTTATAACATTTATGTGAGAAGATATGTTAAAGAAGAAACTTGGCAATATATTTTATTTATAAATTCAAATTTGTAGAACAGAGGACAGAAAACCCTCAAAACATTGACTACAATGCAACTGTCCTTATGTAAATACGGATCAAAAGAGTTCAAAGGAAATTTGAAAATACGGATCAAAAAAGTGGTTCAATCATATTTAAATTTAACATTCAAAGGAAATTGAAATTTCTTTCTCCAGAGAAACGGTATGTATTTATATCAAAATATGAATTTTTTTTTAAAAGGTTTGTTATTTATTTTTTTGACTAAAATCTACAAATATTATGACAGAAAATGTTTAGAAATGAGATTTTAAAAAATAGTATTACTTTTTTTGAGAATTCCATATTTATATAAACTTTTTTTTCAACAAAATAACTTTGAAAGAAACAGCTGACAAAGTCGTCCCACAATGGAAAAAATTAATAACAATTGGGCTTTGAGCACTTCAAGATGTAAAAGAACAAGTTCCAATGTAGAAGATATGCCATCAACATCGAGAAGGGCAAGAAGTTTGGGGACATTTTTAAAAACTGTGAATAACTATTTTATTATTTAAAGCAGGAATTAGAAGAAGCCATGTAGAAAACATCTCTCCATGTGATTCAATTATGAGCACATAAAAAATATTGATTCACATGTCCTTATGTACACTGGAATACCAAGTGCCATGTTTTTAACAGTGCACTAACGAGCATTTGGCCTCAAAAACCGGACAAAAAGGAGAAATGCAAACTATACAAATAATCATCAAAATTATTTTTTTTGTATACTTGAGTAACCGTACTATCATAAAAATATGATAAAGTGGCCCCTCCACGCAGCTACGTTCCGCACAGTTAACTGCAATCTAAGCTTCGTTCAATACGCACGCATTCGTTCTTGATAGATTTTTTTTAGACTTGTGTTTGGTGTTTGGTATTTTGTAAAGTGAACATTAAAAAAAAATTTTTTTGTGATGAAATCTAAAGAACAAGGTATGCATTTAACTTAAATATATATTATTTAAAAATATAATGACTGTTTAGTATTCTTATGGACCTAAAACAATATGCAAGAAAATTTTCAATTTTTTTGTTTTTCTTTTTAACTAATTAGTGTTTTTGAAACTGTTCCGAGCTAGGCCGGTCTTTAATTCTTTTTTTATAATAAACTATAGACATTAGCGATATTATAACAGTCAAAACATTTTCCACATATTTCCACCTCTTCAAAAAACCGTTTTGAGTTCCGCGCGTTTTTTTGCAATAATTTTGGTTATTTTTTACTTACATACATATTTTTTTTCCTATAGGTACAAATTTTACATCAAATGTTATAGAGATATATCGGCAAACGATATACATGTTTTTTAAACAAAGCACATCCAACACACTTGAAGATAAGGTATCATTTATGAAACATAAGCTTTGCGAAATGATGAAATGTCTCCAAAACGAGTACCATAACTTAAGTCACGATTTAAAACATTTTAATAGCGATTTGAAGAAAAGATGGATATCATCTAACTATATTGAAGAAAGATTTTTGGAAAAAAATGAGAAATGGATTAATACATCAATACCAGCACATAACTGGGCCACTAATTCTACGGGACGCCCAAGGAAGCATTTCCAAGATTTACATGATCGTAGTAAACGACAAAATACTAAAGAACTCCGCGAACAGGTACCCGTTGAGGAGATTACCTATGTAGCCAGCGTACGTCAACGAATGTCTGGAAATGCCGCGGCCTCTTAACTTATAATAACTTTAACACCAAGAAGAGCCAAACTTTACAGGAAGGTAATAAATACTGCTCACAAACCGAAGGTAAAAAATTACACACCTGAACAAGCTTTCCAAATCTTTGTTGAAGGTGACTTTACAAGGAGGCAATGGGAGTTGTTACATGATTCCAATAAGGGTATATTTCCTTGTTATACTCTAATTAGAGAAGCAAAGAAACTCTGCTATCCAAAACCAGAGTCAATCCGAGTTACGGAGACGAGTGTTGAAGTTGTGCTTCAGGACCTACTTGATCACACAGTAAAGAGATTTTGTTTTTATCTTGAGATAGATTTTTTTATGGGAAAACGTACAATTACCGTAAGTCAGCATATAAAACGATACCCATTACGTTTTTTTAATATTACTCCCCTCCCCCTCTCCACCCTAAGTCAGCACCCCTTCACCCGATTGGTAAACTAATGCCAGAAATGAAATGGAAGCACCTAAAAACATATAAAACAATAACCATTACGTTTTTTTAAATATTACTCCCTTCCCCCTCCCCACCCTAAGTCAGCCCCCCTTCACCCGATTGGTAAAATAATGCCAGAAATCAACTTAGCACCCTCAAAAATCCCAAGATACTGATTTTGACACGTCTAGAGTCAAAAACAATGACGTTATTTATTTCGTCCGGTTTTTGAGGCCAAATGCTCGTTAGTGCAGTATGCAAAATTATGGACACTTTTAATATAAAGTTTTTATACTTATACAATGGTATTATGCAGCATCACAAGTTAAACTGCTATCAAATATTAATCAGATTTTGATAACAAATAAAATTAAATTTACCTCATAAAAATTTGGGTCATCTGCTTTAGTTGTCAAAATACTACAGTAACAACATAATACTTGATTAAGTTATTTTCAATTAATGAAGACAAAAATACCAAGCTTGTTTTCAAACAGCATTTTATACAATTAGAAATTGTAGAATATTACATTGCATAGAAATTTACTCATTAATTCCAACAAACCTAGAAAGTCCAAGGAAGACTTACAGTTTCTATAAATGCAGAAATATTTCGAAGATGTAGCTCTAAATGATATGAGCAAGGCATATCCAGAATCAATGTCGAATAAAAAAGTAATAGAAAATTCTGCAATTTTGAAACAAATAGTTTTTTAGTGATCTGAAACTAACGGATAAATGATTCCTGATCAAGGAACTACTTCCTGCAGGCGTCCTTAAATATCCCATTATTTTTTACAGAATTAAAACTGTATGAAACACAAACCATAGCAAGGGTCAAAATACATGTTGAAGGAGCTATTCGTAGAATTTTCAAATTTCAATTGTGTTTTAACAAATTTCCTGTATCTTCTAATAAAATGTGAGGAATATTATGATTGAATAAATAAATGTTTCCAAATTACAAATGTTTTTTTTTTCTGTTTTTTAGTTTAGTAAATCGTATAATTTTATTTAATTATTAATAAATATTTTCATATCTTTTGTTTTATTTCTTAAAATTAAGATTTTTTGTTTATTTTTCGCAGGTAAAAACTAATTTATTATTTACAATAAAAAAAAACAACAAATTTTGATACATCCAAAATAAAAACGATTTAATGACATTTTTGTAAAACTAAAATGTTAACAATAATATCTTTTTTTAAAACAATATGTATTTATTACTTAAATCTAGCCAATTACAGATCAATATAAATAACTGCATACTAAAGTGACTAAATTAAATTATAATGAATAAAATATGAGTAAAAATGTATAAACCATAGATAAAATAATATATTTACAATTAAACAGTAACTTGAATTTACATAAATCTATGCATTTGTTTTAAATTTTTTGTTAAATTACTTAATTTCCTAAAAGTTTTGGTATATATTGATGAATATAAAAATTCTCTAATATTACTAAATTTTCTTTCCAAGAAGGATCATATTCTTATCTGTACCGTTACTTCTCTTAATGTTCAGATACAGAGGTAACACTTAATTTTTTTTTTAAAACATGAAGATTTTTCCTGTATCTGTAATTACGATTTATATTTACAACTATTTTCCATTATCATTGTACACGATGATATATTTCTCTCATTGTTTTTAAAGTTTTTTGTGATGAAATAATTTCTAAACAAATATGGGCATTTCACCTTGACAATCGCATCATCTTTAACTAATCCATCTGAACTCGCTCTCAAAATTCAGGAATTCGAGAACCAAATACCAGTTTGCCTGACATCCAAATTTAATTCCTTTTTAAGAAAATCTATGGCATTTTTATTATAGATTCTGCTCCACTGAATGGATTTGATACCACAAAGATTGTACAAACCTAAAATATAATTAAACTGTATTAATAAAGTAAGTATTAAATGTCAATAATATAGAAAGCAACAAAAAGGTTTTATGTTTCATAATTTCTAAATACTTACTTATATACCAATAAGATTTTTAAACAGGTCATCAGGATATCGATTCCCTAGACAAGCTGATAAAACGGTCACAAAATTGCTCGCAGTTAAGTGAAACTTTGTTCTTAGATACTAATTTGCATTACAAATTTGTTTAGTGGCAGTTTTTGCAATTTTGTTAATGATATCATAATTAATGTCAAATATTTAATTTTGGAGATGAGTGGACAAAACCATCAGACAAACATTGTCTTCAATAATGGGTAAATTTACATCTAACCCCTGTTGTAGTGTCTGTTTGCCACAACCAAGGAAATCCTACAGTATTAAGCTTAATTTAATTTTCATTTTATTTAGTTCTTCCTGGCTCATTTTCACCCAGCTACATTTTTTCGGTTGATCTGCTGTAATATCCAAATAGTGCCAAAGTACTAATATGGTGACATTTAATCCCCCTTGGACAAGCATAAGTTGCAGTTTCAAGATCTCCAGATCTGTTTAATGAAATCTGTAATAAAAAATTTATAATTCAAAAGTAATAATGCTGAAAAAAGATTTATAATTTACCTCAAAACTATATGATTTTTCCGTCAAACTAGCAAGGGATTTTTTTTCAATAACCATTAAACTGCATTTTCCCTTTTTTTTAATGACCTTATTATCGCTTCCAAATAACTCGTTAATGCTAGAAAGTTTTAAAACATAAATAATATAAAAACAATATGAAATACACAATGTCTAAAAAAAACATAACCTCAATATGTTTAAATTTACGGTTACAAGAGTACATGTAAAATTCTTACCTTTGACGGAATTTTATAAATAAATTCTACAAATTTTTCAAACTTCAAATAAGGGTTTATTTGTAATGAAATTAACAATAAATTTAAAATTACAAAACTGTTATAGCATATTTTTTTAAATTTCTTTTCTTTGTCTGATCAAGACAGTGACATACTTATGCGTTACCACAAAGGCAACGAAGATGCAAGAATCGTTTTATGACATTTTGTTTTAATTTATTTTTGTAGAATCCTAATCTAGAGAAATCATTCCCATTTGAAATATTTCCATTCATAATTCAGCAGTGACTACTGCGCCAACAAGACCGAACTAAGTCAACTGTCGGTATCCTAACAGTAACGTTCTACGCCGACTATTAGTTGGTAGTCGAATGTCTTCTTCTGTTGAGTGCAAATGAAAAAAGAACACCAATGTCAGCCTGTTCGGGTCCCATCAATTACAGTTTTTGAATAGATCTAGGGCCGACCCGGGAATTATGATTTGTTACTTTTTACTAGTTTTTTATATAGGTTGAATTTTTTAAAATAAATATCCGTTGGTTATGATTTTTTAGATAGAATAGTGTTTGTAAAGATACAAGGGGAGACTTCAATAAAATTTGTGAAATGTTGGCTAGATTTTAAATGATATTAAAAAACATGTCTTTTCAGACGACTAGAAACTTGTGTGTACTCAAGTAATAAAAAATGCTATTTTTAAGTTTTTTTCTCTGCATATTATGTAACTCTCCCCTTCATTATGCTTTTTCTAAGCATTTTTTGAAAGTTTTAGGTAAGAATCTTTTTTCCTCGTTGAATTTCAACGTATTAAAAATGACGATTTTTGGTACAAAATAATAGGTTATTATGAAGCAAATGACCTTGAAAAATGCCGCCTTAAAAGAGGAGTTAAATTTGCAAAGTACGGTTAAATATGAAAAAAAATCAATAATTTCAAATTGGGATTAACAAACGTAACGCCCGGGTAAAAACCAAAAGGTACTGCAAATCAGATAGAAAAAGTACATAAATATCAAATATCAATATTATTTTTCGAAAATACTATTTACGAATTATATTTTTTTAGGACAATATAGACTATTGACTATGTACTTGAGAAAGCAACTAAATGGTAAAGTGTTTTCGTTGTTTCATACGTTTAATTGACCTCCAACTATGACAAAATCATAAAGTGCTACCAAACTAAGGGGTGCTTTTTTGAGATTAAAATAGATTTGTTTACTTTTCAATTTTTTGAGTTTCACTTGAAAACTATATATTTCTCGTAAGTACAGGTCTATAGAAAAGTTGTAGAAAATAGAATTTTCTTTCAATATGACACCTCATGAATTCTAAAAAAATTATTTTTCAAAAAATACCAAAATCAAAAAAAAAAGAAAACCAAATTTTTTTAAAAAAAGAAAGCAAAAAAAATGCAAATTTTTTTTTTTATTTTTTCCCCATAACTTTTTCCAAGTGAAGTTAGGTATAGGCGTTACTTCATAACAAAAAACCGATGTTATGCCAGTTGAAATGAGCTCTTGCAGAAGTCTCTACGATGAAAAGTAATCGAGATATAGCGTCTCAAACTTGGCTACTTTCCTTGATATTAACTTTTTAAAATTTTTATAACTTTCTAGTCGCACTTTTTATATTTTTGCACGAAATTTTTTCCCCAACTCGAAACTTATATTTTGAATAAACTATTAATATGGGGTACGGAATGAAAAATAAAATTAATTTTCACATTATTTTATACCCTTTTTAATTTATTTATCTTTAATCCAAAACTGGATTCAGTTAAATTATTTTTAATAATTTTTGTCAATTTCGTTTTTAGTAGCTTCGAGAATATCATCTTCAGTAATGAGATAGATCAGCATTTTTACAATTTAAACCCATACATTCTTTGCAAAAAATGGAGCAATGGATTCTCAAATTTCTGCAAACACAATTCCTTTGATATGCTTTGGCACAACTACAGATTATTCTTTCAAGTATAGTTTGCGGTGCTGGCGGTTTATTGTAAAAATCAGCGTCAATCCATTTTTCACCTTTTCCAGTCTCAGTCGAGAGGATTTAAAATATATCATTTCCATTGTTACATTTGCTTGTTGTTACGGCATGGTGTTTCGTAGTAGCAGTTGAATGCATCTGGAATAGCTTATAACGACAGGTGCTTCTGCTCTCAATTTTCAAGCAGTATAATATAGCACTCAGATATAGCACCGACACCTTCATGACTTGCATTTTCGCCAAAAAAATATAATTATTTTTATCACTAAACACCCTAAAGTAATTTGTTCATGAGATAAAGAAAAATTTTCACACAAAAGTATAAAATCAGATAATGTACGGCTAAAAAGTTGTAAAAATCGTAAAAAGTTGAAAATTTGAGTGGCCATTTCTCAGCTAATGATACAGACTTCCGCTTAACACCAGATTAACAGGCGTATACCTAAATTCACAATAGTTGCAACAAAATTTTGCTACTATTGTGAGAAGTAGCAAAGTTTGAGACGCCATATCTCGGTTATATTTCATCTTTTTTTAACGGGCACAATTTCAATTAACTTTACTTGAAAAAATATTATGAGGAAAAAATTTTAAAAATAAAATTTTTGCATTTTCTTGCTTTCTTTTGATTTAGTTTTGGGGTATATTTTATGAAAAATTACTTTTTTGAACTTCATGAGGTACCATTTTGAAAGGAAATTTTATTGTCTACAACTCTCCTATAGAGATATATTTAGGAAGAAAATTTCGAGTGAAACTCAAAAAAGTGGACCAATCTATCTTAATCTCGAAAAAGCACCCCTCAATTTGGTAGCACTTTGTGATTTTGTCATATTTGAAGGTCAACTGAAAGTATGAAAGAATAAAAACATTTTAACGTTTTAGTCCCTTTTACCCCTCATTTTTTTTACATGGACAACTGCCTAATATACAGGGTGTCCAAGATAAGGATCCTAAGCATGGGGATCTCGGAAACGGTTGGAGATACGAGGTCGGTTAAATTAGAGAAAAGTTGCGCAATTTAGTGCTAAATTAAACGCAGTTAAAAAAATTTAAAAATTTCAAACACTTCCGGAGATTTCCGGAAAAAAACGAAATTTGGCAAAATCGTTTTTAATTTTTGCAGGCTTTATTTAAAGAGATATCAGAAAATAAAAGGTAGATTCTCATTGCCACTTTTTATTTTTTATAATATGGTCTAAACAAAATTTAAATCCGACGTTTCGTTTCTGAGATACCATCATGAACTTTCATTTTTTATATGGAACAAAAAAAAGTATCCCATGTATTTGATAGCATTTTTTATTACAAATTCAACGATGTATCACCCTTGCATATCGAATACGTAGTTCAAGTACTTTCCATAAGAGCTCCATGAGAGCGAGAGAGAAAGGTATATCAGTTTTATAAAAGCCAATGAACTACACACTTGATATGCAAGTGTGATACACCGTTGAATTTGTAATAAAAAATGCTATCAAATACATGGGATACTTTTTTTTGTTCCATATAAAAAATGAAAGTTCATGATGGTATCTCAGAAACGAAACGTCGGATTTAAATTTTGTTTAGACCAAATTATAAAAAATAAAAAGTGGCAAGAAGAATCTACCTTTTATTTTTTGATATCTCTTTAAATAAAGCCTACAAAAATTAAAAACGATTTTGCCAAAATTCGTTTTTTTCCGGAAATCTCCGGAAGTATTTTGAATTTTTAAAATATTTAAATTGCGTTTAATTTAGTACTAAATTGCGCAACTTTTCTCTAATTTAACCGACCTCGTATCTCCAACTGTTTCCGAGATCCCCATGGTTAGGATCCTTATCTTGGACACCCTGTATAAATGGTAACATATAGGTATCGACGTTGATATTTTTTGTAAAATAAGTTATTATTTCTCATTTTTATGGTCAATTATTTAAACTATCTATATTATTTAAATATACTATCCTTTTTGCACCCTTTTTTTTATTTACCTACGTATTCTTTTAAAAAGGAATGCAATTTCGGCCGCGTTCGAGAAGTCGAATGCAGCCTTCATTGTCTATGATAGGTTGTCAACGTTAATATTATGTTGTGGAAAGCAAATGTTTATTTCAGTTAATTTAATTTGTGAAAACTTTAAAGCGATATGTCGTCAGCAGTAACTTCTTCGATTGTTTGGAACTATTTTAAGAAAGTTAATATGAAAAGAGTTTTGTATAATTAGAGTCGCGAAATAATGTAATTCCTATTTATTCATTAAATATATTCGACGATAAGACTATGTAACTTATTTTTGGACTAACTTTTTTTTTAGATGGAGTCAAAATATTTTTTTGTATATATCGAATTTCGATCTTGATATTTTTAAAAATATTGGTATATTGAAAATCTTATATTTTTAATAACATCCGTACCTGCAGATATATGATGACAATTGATCCAAGAGTGTATTATCGAAGTTATTACAAAATCAAAGAAGATCGAGCGGTGACATCATCGTGTCAGTGTTGTGTTAACACACCACCGCACACCTCCTCGTTACTTATTTTATCTGCTGACCTTCTTATAATTGTGTATCCTCTCATCTCCACTTCAGCACTAATTTTCCGATTCACTAATTCACATAATCTTTGGAATGGTGATATTTATTTCACCATCATTAAGAGGAATTTACAATTAAAATTTCTGCATTGTGGCCTCAAAGAATTATAATTCAATATTACTTTCCTTAAAATTACTTCCTTGAGAAGTCACACAACGCTAGTTCTGGAAGCCACATACTGAAACTGCCATCCTATGGACTCTTACAGTCATTTGAATGTTTTCTTGCTTCAAAACAACATCTCATGAGGTGATTTTTAAATCTCGGGAAGAGGAAAATGTCACAAGGACTCAACTCAGGTGAATAAGGGAGATGAAGGGCCACAGGAATAATCTTGCTGACCAAAAACTCGTTTATGGCAATCGAAAAAAACAAATCGGAATACATATGATCTTCAACTTACTCATTTTTGCTTTATTGGGTCTCACAGATATTGACTTGTGTCATCCTGTGCTTTGGCGTTTGGTTTTCAGACTGTTTACCAGTAATGACATGTACAGGGTGAGTCAACGATTGGATGAAGTAGGTTTGTGCCTTTTCGGTGAAATTAACAAAGAAACTATATTTATTGTTTGATACAGTTTATTTTTACGCAGATTTTAAAAATATTTAGGACTCTACAGGGTGAGCCAAAAAACTAGGACAGCATAAAGTTGTATTTTTTTAAATAGAACACCCTATATACGAATCATATTTTCGATTTAGCTTATAATTTTAGATCTTTTTTATTAAGGGTTTACTATAACAAAACTTTATAGTTTCTGAGATAATTAAGTTTAAAGAAAAAAGTCACATTTTCAAGCATCAATTCAATCCTAAATAACGTTTTCAATTTTGTGACAAATATATTCAAATTTGGAATTTAGCAAGATCAAGGACAAGTTAACATAATTCTTACCTAATATTTGCAGTAAAAGCTACAGGGTGTTGAACACATCGGCTCAAATTTGAACAAGTTTAAATGAATAAATATCTTTTTTTTAAAATGGTACACCCTGTATATTTTCATGTTATTTAATAGAGTAATAAAAACCCTAAAAGTTTTGTTCAATATATCCTATACCTATTTATAATAGTTTTTGAGATATTTCAGTTTTTCTCATTTTCCATACTTTTTTACAGAAATAGTCTTCATTATCATAGTAGCCATGTAAAATAATAAAAAGAAACTACAGAAACAAACAGAATGTGGTTAAATATGATGAAATACATTATTCGTTATATTACAACGGCAATAGTTTAATTAAACATAATGTGAAAAAATTAACACAACAATAACGACAAGGCAAATACATATTTACTTTTATACTAAATTGAAACAAAAAAAATACCTATTAAATACTGAGATTAATTATTTCTTTTTAATAAGTGTTCGAATAAACGACCCTCTTGTGCAATGCACAAATTTAGTCTTTTTTGCAGATTTTCTCGGACCCTGGACAAAATTAGTGGCGTTATTGTTCTACAGGTATCCCTAATCCTGTTTCGCATATCTTCCACTGTTGTTGGTGGATTAACATACACCTTATTTTTAATATAACCCCATAGGAAGAAATCTAATGGGGTGATGTCGCAAGACCTTGGTGGCCACTCAATGAAACCCCCACGTCCAATCCATTTTTGCGGATATCGTTGGTCCAAAAACGCACGAACTTCACGATGGTAATGCGGAGGCGCACCATCGTGCTGGAACCACATACTGTCGAGCTCATCCCTATCGAGACCTTGAAGCAGTTGGGGTAGTTCTTCTTGTAGAAAGTTCAGGTAACTATGGCCATTTAGTGATTCATTAAAAAAGTGGGGTCCAATAATTCGATTATGATGAATACCACACCAAACATTTAATGACCAGTGGTTTTGATGTTGCACCTCTCTAATCCAAAATGGGTTTTCTGTGGCATAATAATGCCTGTTGCGTCTATTTACGGCACCGTTACTTCTAAAAGTAGCTTCATCACTAAACATTACCTTGCATAATAAATTTTGATTTAATTGAATCTCCGCATTTATTGTACGACAAAAGTTTACATGACTTTCAAAATCCTGTCCATGCAATTCTTGGTATAATTCCATGTGATATGGATGATACCTATATTTCTTGGTAGTACGATTAGCGGTGGATTGTGATGTTTCACATAATGCTGCTAACTGACGGCTACCAATATAAGGATTTTCCTGAACATTTAACAATACTTGTAGTTCTTTTTCTTCATTAGTTACTGGTTTATTGACCACTTTACGTTTTGGATAATCAACAATACCAGAAGAATCAAATCTTTGCATTAAGTTTTGAAAAGTATGGGTATTAGGCTGGCGTCGATCAGGATACTTCATTTTGTAAATTCTTTGAGCAAGAAGGCAATTTTTTGAGCCTCTCCTATTGTATAAATCATATCTATTAACTCATTCTTTGGAAAATTCATTTTACAATATAAGATGAATGCAAAAAAAACAAACTACACTACATAAAAACCAAAAGAAGCGATTGCGGTTATAAATTTGACACACAGAAAAATGTTCTTTTACATTGTTTTTGCCATGGCTACTATGATAATGAAGACTATTTCTGTAAAAAAGTATGGAAAATAAGAAAAACTGAAATATCTCAAAAACTATTATAAATAGGTATAGGATATATTGAACAAAACTTTTAGGGTTTTTATTACTCTACTAAATAATATGAAATGTACAGGGTGTACCATTTAAAAAAAAAAAGATATTTATTCATTTAAACTTGTTCAAATTTGAGCCGATGTGTTCAACACCCTGTAGCTTTTATTGCAAATATTAGGTAAAAATTATGTTAACTTGTCCTTGGCCTTGCTAAATTCCAAATTTGAATATATTTGTCACAAAATTGAAAACGTTATTTAGGATTGAATTGATGCTTGAAAATTTGACTTTTTTTCTTTAAACTTAATTATCTCAGAAACTATAAAGTTTTGTTATAGTAAACTCTTAATAAAAAAGATTTAAAATTATAAGCTAAATCGAAAATACGATTCGTATATAGGGTGTTCTATTTAAAAAAATACAACTTTTTGCTGTCCTAGTTTTTTGGCTCACCCTGTAGAGTCCTAAATATTTTTAAAATCTGCGGAGAAATAAACTGTATCAAACAATAAATATAATTTCTTTGTTAATTTCACCGAAAAGGCACAAACCTACTTCATCCAATCGTTGACTCACCCTGTACAAAAAATGAGTATCATTTTCAATCGATTCAAAAAGTCAAGGCAACTTCGTCTCCTAACGTTCTTTTGGTCCTATGAAAGAGTTCTTGGGACCATTTTTGAGTAGATTTGTCTCATCCCCTATTTTGTGATCAAAACTTGATGCATATGAACAAGTTCATCTTTAATCGACTCTCTTTCTTCTGAAAATGCCTTAAACTACCGATAAACACTATCTCAGCACACCGTTGCTCGAAATTGATGTCAGTCATTTTTAGAACGCACTGGAAAAAATCATTAGAAACAACCAGCTGACACCCGCGAGTTTAAACTCTTTCTGAAGATGCACAACACACGAAATATAAGAAAGGTTATGTAGATGCTAATTGGTCGAAACCGCTATGACGTAAAAATCGATGGTGTCGACCCCAGTGGTGGTGCTATAACTAATGCGCCCGAGGGAAATTATTGTTTATTTATTAAGGAATATTAATATTTTGACGTCTTTTACTGTAAAAAAAGAAATAAACACAATAAAAGCATAAAACGTCAAAATATTAGTATACCACATAAAAAAATTACATATTCAGGAAAATAGTACAAAATAGTTTTTTATTAGATTTACATTTTCTGAAAATTTATAAATAACAGTCGTGATGAATTGGTCAAATCTTTCAAAAATTAACATTTTAATTATTATAAACAAAATATTTTTGCTATATACATTTTAACGAACTTTCTCTTGAATTGTTCTTGATTTCATATATTTGTTTTGTTATATTACATTTTGAAGCTATATTAAGAAAATCAAAATCCTCTTAATATTAAAACTATTTAAATTGTTAAAACTGATAGTTTGAAATTGTGAAGATTATCGTACCATCATATCTTTGTAAAGGTTAGGGAATGTTTTATAAAATTTATTGAGAAAATGTAATTTGTTAAAAAGAACAAAAAACAAATAAATATACGGCTAAAACAACTTGGTAGGAGGATTCTATAGATTTAAACAAGTATGTTTTGTTGCATATATAAAATATGTTTATATACAAATACAAAATATTCTTTATAACAATGTTAGTATGTGAATAAAGAAATAATAATTTCAATCTATTTTGGTAAAAATAACATATTAGGTTTTCCTAATAAATTACAAAAAATGATAAATTTTAATGCCTTGCTATCTTACAAAAAATTAAAAACTGAATTCCTTTATATATATGAAGTGCTATACATACAGTCAGAGCAAAGCCAAGTATTTCACAACTTTGCCCTAAATATAAATTTTAAGGGGATATTGTTTCATATTAAAGAGAAAAAACAGAATAATTATATGTGGTCTATGGTTTAATACACTTATTGTATTCACCGTTGATCTTAAATACAGAAACTTAAAAAAGCCAGAGGAAAGCAACTAATTTTCACAACTTTGCTCTAATTGTCTCAAATCTCCACATATGCATTTAGTAAAATAAAAAAAAAGTTCTTTATAAACATAATAATAATTTCTAGTTGTCTTTAGAAAAAATATAACAACATAAATAAGAATATAAAATATATTTTAAATAAATAACTGTATAGACAGATAATACATCTTTAAAAACAAAAAGGAACTTAAATTCTTTGGCACCGCACAGATGTAAAGTCATAGTGGATGTCGCAATCAAGGTACAGGCAAAGACCTGTATTAAGTGGAGGACTTTTTCAGGTGCAGGTCCTTAGATCATGGTGGACTTTAGTTGACATTTAACATGAAAAGAAAAAAGAAAAATTGGGCAGAATCATCTTATCTTCTTCTTCTGGTGCCATGTGCAAAGCCGCACGTCGGCGATCAAATGTCCATTCCTCTTCCAAAGTTATAAGACGCCCAGAACACCCTCTTCGGCCTGTCTAAATATAGTTGCGGCGTCCGACACTCCACACCAGTCTCTTATATTTCGTAGCCAAGAATGTTGTTTTCTGCCTGGTCCGCGCTTTCCCTCTATTTTTCCCTGCAAAATCAACTTTGGTATGGAGTATCTGGATCCTCTCAACATATGTACCAAGTAAGACACTTTACGCTGCTTTACCGTGTCCAGCAGTTGTCTTTCTACGCCACTCCTTCTTAAAACTTCTTCATTTGTGAGATGAGCAGTCCAGGGAATACGTAGCAGTCGACGAAGTGTCCATAGCTCGAAGGCTTCGATCCTATTCAGTGTTCTAACTTTAAGTGACCATGTTTCAACGCCATACAATACCATAGGCCATACATAACATTTCAAAACACGTATTCTGGTATTTAGTGGTAAATGCCTGCAAAGAAGAAAATTCTTGATTTTAAAAAATGCTGTTTTTGCTCGGCCTATTCGTCCTTTCACTTCTTCATCACAGTCCCACTTTTCATTCAAGGTAGCTCCGAGATATGTAAACCTCGCGACGCGTTCAATTATGTTCCCGTTGATACTGAGGGGAGTATTGCGTTGATGCCTACTAATCACCATCATTTTTGTCTTGGCAATATTAATTCGTAGCCCAAACTGTTCACCGGATTCGTTAATTTTATTCAATATTGCCTGAAGGTCTTCGATGTTATTGGCTAGTATTGTGGTATCGTCTGCGTAACGAATATTATTCATAGGTATGCCGTTAATTTTGATACCTCGTGTCTCTTCTTCCAAAGCTAGTTGAAAGATTTTCTCAACATAAATATTGAATAAAATAGGGGACAAAATACACCCCTGTCGGATTCCCTACAATATGCCAAAAGTGTCCGTTAACAGATCGGTATTAATGCGGACTTCTGCTGATTGGTTCCAATACAGTTCTTTTATTATTCTTATATCCTTATCGTCAATACCAATTTCCTGCAATCTCTCCAAAAGTGGCCCATGTCTAACATTGTCAAAGGCTTTTTGGTAATCAATAAAACAGATGAAAACATCCTGTCTTTGGTCATAGCACTTTTGTACAAGTAATTTTAAAGAAAATAGTGCTTCTCTAGTGCCAAGTCCCTTGATGAATCCGAACTGTGTATTGCCACTCATATCCTCGCATTTTTTGTATATCCTTGAATGAATGACCCTTAGAAATGCTTTAAGCGCTTGACTCATCAAACTGATAAGTCTGTAGTCTTCACAAAGTTTGGGAGTTGATTTCTTTGGTATTGCGACAAAGGTCGACTTTAGCCAATCCAATGGAATTTGCCCAGAGTCATATATTACATTAAAAAGATATGTAAGCTGTTTAATATCAACTAGCTTTAAAACTTCTGCATAAACTTGATCATGATCTGGAACTTTACCGCATTTCATTTTATTTACTGCGTGTCTGACTTCATACTCAAGGATTTTCGGACCACTCATATGTTCCGTGTTGTTCCTATAATTATTTGTACGCTGGTCATTAAATAGGGTCTCCGCGTAATTCAACCAGGTCAACTTCAGTTCTTCCGTATCCAATATCAGCCTTCCTTGTCTATTTCTCATGGATGGTAGAGCTGTTTTCCTCTTTATACCAGTTATTTCTTTCACCCTTCTATGGAAATTAAACGAATCGTGCAGTTTATGAAGTCTTTCTGCTTCATCGCATTGTTCTTGAGTCCATATCTCTTTAGCTTCCCTTATTAATCTCTTTATTTTACGATCAAGTATTTTATATTTATCCATTTGATTTTTGGCAAGTCGACGTTCATCCATTAAGTCCAGTATCTCTTCCGTCATCCATGGTTTAATCTTTTCTCGTCTTTGTTGTCCTAAAACATTTTTAGTAGCTGTTTGTATATTTGTTTTGAGCGTATTCCAAATATCATTGGACGCACTTTGTTGGCTGGGTATATTTTCTCGGCAAAGCTTGTCTAATTCTGCCTTCATGTTGTCTTGTATTAATGGGTGTCTCATGACAAGAATACTGTATTTCTGATTTTTACTCCCCACTGCTAGTAATTTACAACGAAACCAGAAGTCAGCAACCAGAGGATTATTGTCTGAGCCGATATCCGCTCCTGGGTATGCTGCAACACGTGTTATGCTATTTTGGTATCTTCTGTTAATCATAATGTAGTCAATCTGATTATGTACAACGTTCCCTTGTTGATCTTGTGGAGATTTCCAAGTATAAAGCCTTCGAGGATGAAGTTTATAGAAGGTGTTCTTGATGACCAAATTTTCATCACGACAAAACTGAATTAGCATTTCACTTCGTTCGTTTCTATTACCCAGTCCATACATACCAGTCACACCATCCACAGTACCTTTGCCAACCTTTGCGTTTAAATCGCCCATCACTATGGTGATTTCTTGAGTTTTTAATGACTTTAGGACTTCTTGAACTTGTTCATAAAACTGTTCAGCTTCGATGTCTGTTTTATCTGCTGTAGGCGCATATACTTGTACTACATTGATGTTAATTGGTTTGGAGCTTATTTGTATAAGTATAATTCTGTCTGAATATGCTATCACGTTTTTTATGGATTTGTCCAAGTCTCCCGATACAATAAAACCAACTACATTTCTATGATCTGGCTCGTTGTTTCCAGAGTAATAAAATGTTGCTCCATTCTTCTTACACGATCCTGTACCTGGCCATCTTGTTTCTGTTATACCAAGAATGTCGATGTTCATCCGTGTCATTTCCTGAACCGCGTTATCAAGTTTTCCAGCTGCAAAGAGAGTTCGTGTATTCCAAGTTCCAATTCGCTTTTTTATCTTCATCATGTCAAGCCGGGGGATTCTTAGCACCCTCTGGTGATTTAACACCTGCCCGGGACTGAGGGCCATTGCTTTGAGGTTTTTTTGCCATGATAGTGAGAATAGATGGACAATTAACGTCCTGGGGAATTTTGCTTGTTTGTGTTCGTCGTAGGTTCCCATTACTTTCGACGACATAGAAGATAACATTTCCTTTATCCTCGATCTAAGGGTATACCGCCTATATTCGGTCGTCAGAGCCTCGTCTGTATCAACAGGGTTCACCAGCGAGAAGGTGAGGTTGACGGTTGAGTAGGAGAAGCTATTTGAGACGCTGTCACTACCCCCATTGAACCCCATCATCTTATACGTTAACAAAATGAATAGATATGACAAATCGGGTACAAAAGTCAATATAGAAATACTTAAAACAAATAAAAAATAAAGATGAATTAATTATATGACATAATGGTGGAAAAGTGGTGGATGTGCCACATACTCCTTTTAATTTTTACATTTTTTAATTCTATAATATAATAAAAAATAGTATATTTATTTTAAAAATCGGTAAATTGTTGCTATTGTTACACTGCGCCTAAAGTTTCAACCCTCCTGTTCAATGATATTGGTGTAGTAAGTAACTACCTTAAAATTGACACTACTATAATAAAATTATGTTGTGTTAAAATATAACAATATTATTTGACTCACATTTGCTGAAAAAAAATATAAAACCATAAAATATTATTACTATGTTTAAGAAAATTCATATGCAAACACTGTTCACCACGAATACACAAAATAAATGATTCATACTAACCAAATTGCAATTACAATATCTTATTAGCAGTTTCTACCATATTTTCTTATCACAACACAAATAAATTCCAGAAAAATGACAATAAAACTTTCCCAACTACAAGAAACGCGGCTTCGCGAAATGGGAAAAAGGAGTTGTCATCTTTGAGCTAAAATGCAACGATGTGATTGGTTAAATAAATTGACAATTTAAATTTTACTTCAATTTTCTGATTGGTCAGATATTCCGGTGAATGACAGTATTAACAGCTGCGATTATTTCAATCAAAGTTGCATAGGCCTGTGAAGATGTCACACATGTTAACTTCCCGTCCCTCCAAATCCCACGTCCCAAATGTTGCCAGGTCGAACTGTATGTTGCCAGTTTCATTATTCAATTTTCAGATCTGGTATCTATTACAATTTATATTTATCACAACTTATTTAATACACAACTTATTTTACTCACAAAATCTTTCGTTAAAAACAAAACACACATACAAATAAATAACCGTACTTTTTGTCAAGTGAGTGTTTGATAAAATTCCCTTTACCCTTTTTCAAGCACCACATTCTTCATTAATCACGGCAAAATTTTCATCACAGGACAACGACAGGACATTTATCCTGTGCGGTTCTTTCATGCAGGACGGGGTCGCAGGATCGACTGACACATAATTACGAAAAATGTTATGGGGTCATAATTTTAAAGCAGAGTTTTCGCGATGACTTATCTTATGGTTCAACTTATTAAATTAAATTTGTTATATTTATTTATCACTGAAGGAAAAGAACAGTTAAAACTATACTAGTTTTAATTATTCAGCTGTCTCTTTCTAATCTTGTTAAATTGATTATTTAGTTCAGCACTTCCGACTAAGAAGGAAGCACTGGGGAACAGCATCCTATAATCATCGCATCTAGTGTTTTTGTTCATAGTCATTATGATTTTTATTCCATAAATAGAGCATATATTTATAAACATCAAGAACATTTGATAAAACTTTCTTTTTTTACTTACCATTTTCGCGCGTCATCAACCATCGAGACAACAACAAATCAGCTCGCGTCTCTCGCCACACATCAATTAAGTATCCTAAATGCTATAAGATCACTTTAAATTGTTTCCTAATTACAATCAGATAAAAAGGATCTTTATAACTACAAGACATATTCGAATTTTTCTGATTTAAAGACTATCAAAGAAAATATTGGTAATAGTTATTGATTTTCACTGCACTGATGCACTATGAGGATAAACGCCATAATATTGTAATATACAGGGTCTCCATTAAGTACCTCCTGGTTTCTCGAGAGTATACAAAATAACTCTACTTTGTCATAAAAAAAAATCCTAAAGTGTCCCTTAACGGAGATACAGAGCCCTAAAGGGGTACTCAGCGATTTACCTTATCGGCTGCAAGTTTTGAACCGACCTGCATAATTCAATGACATTTAAATATTTTATAGAGGCTATAAAGACTCATTAAACCATTCTACAGTAGATGTTTTAGATCATCAGAGAAACCAGGAACGGACATGCAGCCACACTGTTTGGGCCTAATCTTTGACAGGTGTCATTTTGAAGAGCTAAAAACTGATTTTTTAAATAACCTGGTCATTCCTCCTCAAAAAAGATTCTTTTAATTTATTTGACAAAACTGGCGGTTTTCGAGATTAATCGGTTTTTATGCAAAACACACAAAAGTTACCAATGCTAAACACACGAACATGACATATAAAACTGGACTGCTCATGAATATAATTGTTTTACCCCCCCCCCCCTTATTGGTCGCCATTAGGTGCAATGGTTTGTATGGCAACATTGAATTCCCTGCTAGTTTCTTATATTGGCGTGAATGTGTCGTGTATGAATGTCAATTCAATTGTTCTAACCAACAGGTTCCGACAATAATTATCTCTTTCTATAGTATATCTAAAACGATAAATCGCTCTTCCTTATTTTACTTGACAGGTTAATTAAGTATATTCAGTAAAAAAAGACAGGGATAATTATTTCTGTAAAATAATATTTAACTTGAATTTCTGTTTTAAGTTTCCTCAAAATTATAATTTTTCTGTTCAAAGCAATTCCTTTAAAGCTAATTTTTTTAACTTCTTTGGAACAGCGTATATATGTAGCAATTTTATTATTTTTAGATAACAAGCATAAAATGTCACTTCTTATAAATATATGAAAATGCTTTTTCTATGACTGTTCACATATTTTATTTTTTACAATAAAACTGTTATTTAACAAAATAGCTAAAATATAGACTAATTTTTTTTAAATATCTGTTTTGGAAAAGATTATGGAAATCAGTGGGTATTTTTATAAATAACATTAGTATAATCTACATCCTTCTTCGGACGTAGAGTATAAGAAGTTAACGAAAAGAAGTATTAAGGTATTTATTTTTAAAAATTTTATATCATGAATTAATATAGTATATTGTTTAATGTGAGGTCCCGAAATGTCCATATAATCTATCGCAAACTTCATCATTTAAAAATATTTTGGATTAGGTCTTTGTTAAAATTATTTTCTCCTTGATACTTTTAGGGAACTGATATGTTAGGTATTTACATAGGGTTAACAACATTCATAATAATTTTGACATTCCCTTCATAATAACGGAGCTTTAAATTAAAAGAAGTAAAATAACATTATGTACTAAACCATTTTTATAAAAAAAAATAAACTTCAAAGTGTAAAGCAGTCTATATTTAATGAACAATATTTATTAAGACACTTTAAATATAAAAAAGATTGTAAATACAAGAGTGGAATTCTTACATTAATACAATCATTTTTAATCTAAATATATACATAAAGATTTACTAGTACTTTTAATTTTTACACTAGGTCAAACTTTCCATTTACCTAACTATTTGAGGATCTGGATTTGACCTTTCCTAGAGTTGAATTTTTTAAATGGTAATCAATCACAGCTTTTCACTACTTTGACAAAGGATTTTCAAGACACAAATTTCCTTACTGTCTGAGCTAAAATCCAGAATTTTTGTTTTATTTTTTTAGAATAATATGTAATTAAATATAAATTTATTTTAAATTAATAACATATTCAAACAGAAGGTTCAGATTTTATTTTTAGACAAAATAAATACATAAAAGTAAAATTTATGTGATTCCCAAACATGCTTAATAATATTGAAAAATTTTATATTATATGCAATCATTTATTTCTGTTTTAATCTGGCATATTAGTTTTTAAACGTATAATCATTTTAACTTTTAACAGCATACCAGTTTTGATGTTCAACTTTATATGTCAGTGGAACATTAACTTCATGATAAAACGATATTGTTGTTAGTTAATGCACTCCTAATTCAGGACTTTTTTTTGTAGAACCAGTGTATGTTATTAAGTCCAAGTTTAGTTGCTTGAAGCTGTTTACACCAAAAATTGTTTCATAGCTTTTTTCAGGCAGTTTATTTGTAAGAAGCACACCACAAACTTTTTGCTCATCTTCTTGTATAAAACCATTTCCAGAAAAAATGCTCTGAATAGAGTTACTCATCTGGTGTATAAAAGAATTATGATCATGACCAATTTGCTTCTTCAGCCATTGAATTTGAAGCTTCTTTTTCTCTCAGAAAACTAAAATTAGATAATATTTAAAAATTATCATATATCATATCCATAAGATTAAATTTGTTACCCTTAGATGTACAATTTGATTCTAAGGTAAAATTTTACATAATTACTATTGAATGCTTAATAACTTACAAATTAAATAAATTCCAATTTACCAGGTGAGTTATTTACACGTCTACGATGAAGAATAGCATTTTTTAAAATACCAAAAAAAGCTGTAACATTCACGTTCCTGTTCGAAATTTTTAGTAAAACGTTACATAAAATGTGATAAAATGCATAAAACAGCAAAATCAAAAATAAATTATTGTCAAAATGAAAAGTATTCAGTCAATGTTAAAAATACGCTTTCACCAATATAATAAAAACTTAGGGAATTCATTGTTGCCAAGCCAATTATTTGCACGTAATGGCACGGATCATGGTGGGGTTACTTTAATTATGAAGTAACTGTTCTGTTAGTGTTTCATGTACAATCCTTTTTGTAATATTGTTTTGCTCTCCTGGAAGGGCTCTCTCCGTTACGTCGCGGCAAAAATGACCCTGAATTAAACGTGTAAAAAATTAATTTATTAACTCTAATAATTTGTTACCTGTTTCCTTTAAGAGTCGATCAACCCTTTGAAGGGTTTTTGGACTTGGCAATATTCGAACTGGGAATCTTTTCAGCATGGTATTCTTGCCTTCGAAGAATCTGACAGCACTTCACCATAAATTAAATGTATATCAGTATACTCTGCGTAAGAATATTCTTCCATTTTTTTTTAATTATTTTGACTTGAATGCGGTTTTGACAAATTCCGTCATTGGTAATTCATTATGTAGGTTTTAACGATAACAACCTGATTTTTACCGGTTTGTATTTGGTATTAGTAACTTTTGAGTATTTCGCATAAAAACCGATTTACCTCGAAAACCGCCAGTTTTGTAGAAATAAGTTAAAAAGTACCTTTTTTGAAGAGAAATGATCAAAGTATATAAAAAATCAGATTTTCAACTCTGTAAAATGACACCTGTCAAAAATTAAGCCAACGAGTGTAGCTGCAAATCCGTTCCTGACTTCTCTGATGATCTAAATCATCTACTGTGGTATGATTTAATGAGTCATTATGGCCTCCATAAAATATTAAAATTTCATTAAATTATTCAAGTCGGTTCAAAACTTATAGTCGATAAGGTAAATCGCTGGGTACCCTTTTAGGGCTCTGTATCTCGGTCAAAGGGCACTTTAGGATAAAAATATATATTTTTTTTTTGAGAATCTCAAACCCTAAAATGCATATCAAAAATTTTTGACTGTATTATCTTTGGTTTTTAAATTATGCAACATTTCGCTATTTAACCAAATCTGTATCTCTTACTGTTAACAGGGTTCCGATATAAAACTCCAATTATTACCTTGATCTCATTTACAGTCTTGGAATACCTATGCCAAACTATCCCTGCCGTTACTGTTAAATAAATCGTTAACATTAGCAAGTAATTACAAATATAGAAAATAAAAGAAAATAATTTATATCTTTAGATTTACAAATAATTTTTATCAAATAAAAAAAAAGTTTGTCAGGTGTGGGGTTCGAACCCACGCTCCCTTTCGAGAACCAGAGCTTAAATCTGGCGCCTTAGACCGCTCGGCCAACCTGACTACGTCGATGTCTCGGCATAGTTCCGTATTATTCTACCACAGATAACTAAATATTTGTTTTGTATTTTACATAAGTTAATTATAATATAATTAAAAAACTAACTTTTACTTTAACTTCAATAAAAATATACATTACACTACGTTATTTTCACAATAGTGTGCTTTATGAATTAAATTTAAATTACGTAAGTGACAATCCAATTCGGTAATCGGTTGACACAAAAACTCAGCTAGTTCGAGTTTGTGTCTCTGTCTAAATCAAACAAATGATTATAATTTCTCTTTTCAAAATGGATCAATCGAGTTGGCAGAATTTGTTAGTTTATAAGCGAATTATCCTATATAGTTGGTATTACAAATTCTGTTATATTTGACAGGTTAAAACACAGAAACAGTTTAGGAAAAGTTAGTTAAAAAATAACTACAAAACTTATCCTTTAAATATATTTTTATGATCTGATAGATATACATCTAAGTCGCCCAGATTTCCTACATTGCATAGAATTTTCCCATTTCTTTAATTGTCACAACAGAAACAGCATTTATTGACCGAACTATATTCAACTTTCAATTATTTGTTTTGTTGGTTGTCTGTCAGTTGTTGTCGCAAGTTTTTTTCGGGTTTCACGGTTAGACTTTATTTTCCGTATAGTGAATATTTTGGAAAAGACGAGAATCCGAGTGCCCTATTTGTATGTAAAATTTTGAGAAAATTGTTACGTGAACTAGAATAATAATCTATAGATAATCTTAACTTAGGCAGAAGCTTTTTTTTAAATTTTTGTTTACTATTCTGCTTCCTATTATGGATAGGATCTCTTTATCGCCGGTTACCACAATTTTTCTGAAAAAATTGCTATGTTTAAGTAAAATATTACTGGAGATAATACAATATTATATCAAAAGAATACCCAAAAATTATTTATCGTATAAAACTACGCGTGACTACCCCAAAAATAATATTAAACTTTAAAAATGCAATCAAAATTTTAGGGGTTATATCGCGACAAATTGCGCAGTTGCCAGTTTTCCATTTTTTATTAAGGTCATAATTTTGCTTATTTTTTTAATTTAGCAAAGTATATAAACGCATGCTATGCATTCACATTATTAAATTATTACTGTGCTTTGTTCGTTTCAAACGTATTCGTTAATTTTAAATTAATTAGTAAAACAATTTCAACCCCGTTGTTAATAATATATTTCTTAAATATTGCAATCGGCAACGCTGCGCAATATTTTGAAAATAAACTAATATGTGCTAGGGATGTTAACATTATCGATATATATCGTATCGATATTTTTCAAATGTGTCGCTCATCACAATATCGAATAAAAATATCGATGCTTCGATATATTAGCCATTTCTTAGATTAGTTGATAATATTGAAAATTACAATCGTTATTCTTTATATCTATAATTTTTTAGTGAATGAAAGACAACAAAAAGTTTTATTGCGATTTTCGATAAAAATCAAAAATTAAATTATGATAGAACAAGAAACGATCGATATTTTACAATTTTTAAAATGCGAATTTTTAAAATGCGAATATTTAAATTTTCATATCGGACTATCTTGGATTGCTTCAGGCCACAATATCGATATTTAGAGAAAAGAAGTATGATGTATCGATGTTTTCTGAACATCAGCTTTGAAACTTTATAATTGCCATATTTCTATCATTTTCAGTTCTATCACTTTTATTACTCTAAAGTAATTATGATCACTTCAACAAAATGAAACGAATTATGTGGATTTAAAAGTACACAGAGTTGCCACTTTCACTTCTATTACGGATAATTAAGGACACAATAATGAATGGCAATATCTGCGATTTTTTTTGATAATTTGATTATCTATTATCCCTTTTATTATAGTAATCTATAGAAGACGTTTGATATACATAATTTTTTATACTTTGACCTATACAGGGTGTCGCATGACAAACTGTCGCGATCCTTTTCTCGGAAAATAGGCTTTGGAAAATTTTTAAAATTTGGCAGTTTACTGAAGTCGATAAGGACAGTTCGGCTAAAATATTACCAAAATGGTGGCACTTCCGGTTATACCGGAAGTTGACACCTTCTTGCTTATTTTAAATGGCACACCCTATATGTCATTTTATTTTTAGATTCTACGCAAAATTGTAGACATATTTCATGTATAATATCCTATACTTAAGTCTAACTGTTTTTGACATATTTTAAATTTTATGTAAAAAATGACGTTTGCAAGCCTGAACATAACCATCATTTTCTCTTACGTCAAAGCCATTATTATTTAATGGAGGTTGGTATTCTTCTAGAACGGGATCTACTCTGGTGTACTGTGTTAACATTATAATAATAAATAAATACAGGGTGATCAAAAACTAACGTTAAATATTAATTTGAAAAAATCGGTAAAAGTCAGTTATTTAAAATATAAACTCCTATTTTTATGATGCTATCTTATTTAGTCTAGTATTCGAAATAGGGGTAACTTTGAATAAGGTTGTCTATTCAAAAAATGAGTGGTAAATTGTAAAAATCCTATGCGGCTCTTAAGTTTTGTTATTAGTTACCATGACGGCGAAACGCTACCAAGGAAAACAGTAGAGCACAACAGAAATGTCACTTTTTCTTGTCATTTGACAATTATTATTAAAAATAAAACTGGGGTGATGAAATTATACGCACGAAGATTATTTAAATTATCTATGGGAAATGTAACAAAGCATTATCATTATATTTGCTGGTAGATAAACAGAAACAGTCACAGAATAGTGATAAAAGAATATTGGAAAAAATCAAAAATTTTGACACCGTTAAGACAAAAATGCATGAAAGGAAACCTATTCTTTATTTCGAAATTACAATTCTGGGATATTTTGCCACATATTCTACACCGTTAAGATAAGTGGCTCTACAAAAAGAAATTTCGAGAAGCTAAATACATAGAATACTGTTGAAAAATAACTTCCACCCTTATTTCATATCTTTGGTTCAACACCTAAGAGGTACTGATTTGCTGAAAAGAGTGCAATTTTGTGATTTTAGCATTTTTACAATACAAAAACATTAAATTGCCAATATTTCAAGAACTACAAATTTTTCGAATTGACAACCTCATTCAAAGTCACACTTATTTTTAACGGTAAAAAAAGATAATATTATAAAAATAGGAGCTTATATTTAAAAAAATTTACTCTTAAAGATTTTTTCAAGTTAATATTTAACGTAAGTTGACCACAGCCCTCTAAAGTGATCCATTCTAGAAGGAAATTAACCCCTATTAAATAATCAAATTAATAGTTATTAGTATACAAGCCAGCAACAGATTTTCCGGACCAATTCCTTCTTGGGCGATAACTTGTGAAATGCTTCAGACAGTTGTGCCTTGAAGCCTCGTGAACGTCAGCTGCGGCGGCGTGGGTGGGTGGAGCAACGACAGCCTCCCCATCACGTAAAAAAATCTTGTTTTTAATCATTTCCTCCCGACTGAAAATTTGTCAAATAATAGTTAATACAATTATTTGAAGATAAAAAAAAATCAGCTGGCTGTACCGTGGTGGATTATACGTCAGCTGGTCACACGAACATACAAAAAAAAATTTGTTCAGTGATTTTCTCTCAGTTAAAAATTTGTCAGATGATAGTTTACATGCTGCTTCGAATAAATAAAAACGTCAGCTGGCTCTATGTTGGTAGAAAAGTCGTCAGCTGGTGCAGTGAAAGGTGCAGCGTGGGAGCCAAACGTATGCGCCAATGGCCTACTTAAATACGTCAGCTGACGGGTTGTCCCTTGTTATACTGCCAGTTGATTTCTTTTATTAATAAAAATATCATATTAACAATTATTCATCAGAAGGAGAAATAGAAAGGAAACGAAGAAGAAATTGTTTGAGAAGCAGCATAGTGACGGTTGAACGGAATATAAAAATGTGCAACGTAAGTCCTTGCATTTTTTGCCGAAAGACAACTTCACAGTTAAAAGTGTTCAGTGAAGAAAGTTTGTCCAAGTGCAGTAAAATATTTGCTATTCGGAAAAATAATATTTTAGTTGAAAAAGAAACAGTACTTCCTACACAGTATAACGATTTTCAGCTATACCACAGCGACTGTTTTCGTCGCTTTACAGCGTTGCCGCCAAAATATAGAAAATCTACATCAGCACCATCAGTAGAAGCAGCGTCTCCTTCAATATTACCGCATGAATTATTTCTTATTTTGAGTAAGTTTTCATATTATTATTCCCAATAATATTATATAATATCATGTATAATATAGTAATCTAATTAGAAATCTTCATACTTCACCGAGTGAAACACACAAAACTGGGCGGACTTATAAATATGAGGATGCGTTTACTGCAGGATAGCTCGGTGTGTATTCATACAAATTAAAAGTATTTCCTTCCTTTTTGATAAATTAACTTTCTTTCTCGCATTTAATCAAGTTCTAATTTACCGATTTTTGAAATTCAAATTGCCTATTTATATTTTTAAGTGCTCTTCAAGTATTTGCACTTACAAATTTAGAATGATCTAAAAAACCGATTCGGGTAATTTGTGGAATGACATATGTTTAGATTCTTTATTATACAATAGATTCCTACCGAGCTCACCTGTGGTGAACGCATCTGTACTTATATCCAAGTTTTGTGTTTCACACGATGAGGTATGAAGATTTCTAATTATATTACTATATTATACACGATATTATATAATATTATTAGGAATAATAATATGAAAAATTACTCAAAATAAGAAATAATTTACATACATACGGTAATATTGAAGGAGACGCGACTTCCATTAATGGTGCTGATTTAGATTTTCTATATTTTGGCGGCAACGCTGTAAAGCGACGATAACAGTCGCTGTGGTACAGCTGAAAATCATTATACTGTGTAGGAAGTACTGTTTTTTTTCCAACTAAATTATTATTTTGTCGAATAGTTAATATTTCACTGCACTTGGATAAACTTTCTTCACTGAACACTTTTAACTGTGAAGTTGTCTTTCGGAAAGAAACACAAAAAGGACTTACGTTGGACATTTTTATATTCTGTTCAACCGTCACTGTGCTGCTTCTCAAACAATTTCTTTTCGAATGGCTCCTTTTCCTTTCTATTTCTCCTATGGATGAATGATTGATAATATGATATTTTTATTAATAAAAAAAAATTAGCTGGCAGTATGACAAGGGAAAACCCGTCAGCTGACGTAGTATTAAGTAGACGATCGGCGCTCATGCCTGGCTCCGACGCTGCACCTTTCACTGCATTAGCTGAGGACTTTTCCACCAACATAGAGCCAGCTGACGTTTTTATTTATTCAAAGTAACATGTAAAGTATCATCTGACAAATTTTTAACTGACGTATAATCAATCCACCACGGTACAGCCACCACGTACAGCCTGACTTTTTTTTTGATCTTCAAATAATTGTGTTAACTATCATTTGAAAAATTTTTAGTTGGGAGGAAATAATTAATAATAATTATTTTTTTTACGTGAGTGGGAGGCTGCCGCTGCTCCACCCACCCATACAGCCGCAGTTGACGTTCACGAGACTTCATGGTACAACTGTCTGAAGCATTTCACGAGTTATTGCTTGACAGGAAATGACCGACAAAATATACTATCTGGCTTGTATACTATGTATTTTGGCTTGCTAGCGCCATTTTTGACATACCATTTAAAAAGTGTCAAACATAGTTGGATTATAGATATAGGAAAATATATATGAAATATGTCTATAATTTTGCGTAGAATCTAAAAATGAAATCCATTTAAAATAAGCAAGAATCTATCAACAATAAAACAGGAAGTGCCCCCATCTGGGTAATATTTTAGCCGAATTGTCCCCATTGACTTTAGTAAATTGCCAAATTTGAAAAATTTTCCAAAGTCTGTTTTCCGGGAAATTAATCGAGACACTTCGTCGTGGGAGTAATACCCTTGAATTTAAAATTCTGAATTATTTTAAGGTCTTTATGTTAAGAGTTGGAGTTACGTTGGGACTTGAGCAGTTAAGAAAAATGGCGTCTTCGGCTATTCCCCAAATCAAAAATGTGGACATTGATCCGAAAGGTACCTTCAAGTATATCCTGATTCAAGTTGGCAGCCCTGATTCTGAAGGGAAATTGCAGGAAAAGCTGATTGTTAGAGGCTATGGAGAGTGCGGATTTCACAGTAAGTGTTTTAAAAATAATTTGGTTGTTAGTCCTCAAAATTATTTTTATTCGTTTGTCTGGCAATATTTTAAATCTAGAGTATCTAACTCTACTTTATGGGTACGTATGTTGTTTTCTCAATGCTTAAACAATTTCTGTCAAGATTGACTCCGGAAAAATCAGTCCCACAGTATTAAAGTTGCTTCTTATATTTTTAAAGTCCAAAACTAGATTGATTAATTGTGCTAATTCATTGAAATCCTTTATCTCCAGCTTAGTAAGTTTTGAAGTTAAGTTAAATCATCTTAGAATTAGAAGAAAAATATTTATAGAACATTTAATTCTGGACAAAATGGCGAATGTCACAATAATGTTGTTTCCAGATTATTTGTAATAATTCTCAATGTAACAATCAAAATGTAATTTTAAATGATTTATTACTTTAAAGTATTACTATTTAAAATATATTGGTCTATGTTTAGACTGTTTTAGTGAATCTAGTTATTTATGTTTATTAAAGATTAAAAAATTTAAAAGTATATTGTTTTGTGGTTTTGGACAAAATGGTGAACGTTCTATAATTATACTGGAGTCAATTAAAATTCTCAATTTCTATTCGTTGTGATGTATACAGTGTAATTGGTACTGGGCAATGAATGGGTTATAAAGTAAACTGCATACCCCGTTATAAATCCAATTAATATTGATAAAAATGGTGGGATGAACGGATTCCACAATTCGATTCAAAATTGAAAATAGTTCGAAAATTCGTGAAGTAGAAAATCCCAGCAGATACTATTTTCGAGTTATTAGTTTTTTAATATTTTAATGTAAATGAAAAATTTTATTTTCAATGTTATTAGTGAGGGCATTTCAACTTTTATAACGTCTCTTAGCGTTGCCCGGGACCAACGGCAAAGACGTAGTGGCTGTCTGACCCCATATATATACATATATATATATATATATATATATATATATATATATATATATATATATATATATATATATATATATATATATAAAGGGTGTTTTTTATAGAGGTATAGAACTTTTACATGGAATAAAACAAAGATGAATTTTTTAAATTCACTTGGAATTTACTTTATTCGAAAGATAACCTTCTGGTATTATAATTTAAATATGACTTCTGGCATATGATCGCCACGGCTGGCTCGGACGTAGTCTAATCTGGAGGTCCAATTTTCGATGACTTTGTCCAACATTTGTGGCCGTATATCGGCAATAATGCGGCGAATGTTGTCCTCTAAGTGATCAATCGTTTCGGGCTTATCGGCGTAGACTAGCGACTTCACATATCCCCACAGAAAATAGTCTAGCGGCGTAAAGTCGCACGAACTTGGAGGCCAATTCACGGGACCGAAACGTGAAACTATGCGGTTACCAAGCGTTGCCTTCAATAAATCAATTGTGGCACGAGCTGTGTGACATGTTGCGCCGTCTTGTTGAAACCACAGCTCCTGCACATCATGGTTGTTCAATTGATGAACGAAAAAGTCAGTAGTCATGGCTCTATAGCGGTCACCATTGACTGTAACGTTCTGACCAGCATCGTTTTTAAAGAAGTACGGACCAATGATTCCACCAGCCCATAAAGCACACCAAACAGTCAGTTTTTTTGGATGTAACGGTGTCTCAACATACACTTGAGGATTATCGTCACTCGAAATACGGCAGTTTTTTTTATTGACGTATCCATTCAAACAAAAGTGAGCTTCATCGCTAAACAAAATTCGTTTATGAAAATCGGGATCAACGGCAATCTTGTTTTGGGCCCATTCACCGAATCTATGCCTTGCTAGGTGATCGTGTGGCTTCAGTTCTTGCACGAGTTGGATTTTGTAAGCACGCAAACCAAGATCTTTCCGCAAAATCGTCCATAAAGTGAATGGACACACATCCAATTCCTATGCACGATGGCGGATAGACTGATTCGGATCTTCCTCTACGCTACGGTCTACAGCAGCAATGAATTCTTCTGTACGCACTGTACGACGTCTCTGTGGATGCGTATTATCTTTTAGAGTAAACGTGGTGCGAAAACGTTCCATAGTTAATCGAATTAATTGCTCTGATGGACGATTATGTTGACCGTAAAATTGTCGTAGTGCGCGATACGTATTTCAAACAGAACCATGATTTTCAAAAATTTGTACAATTTGGAAGCGTTGTTCAGACGTCAGTCTATTCATGTTGAAATGCCAAACCAAACTAAACATAAATCACCTGACAGCTGACAAAATGGCCGCCAGTTAAAAAAGTGTTGCCAACTTAAAGTTCTATACCTCTATAAAAAAACACCCTTTATATATACAGGGTGTCCAAGATAAGGATCCTAAGCATGGGGATCTCGGAAACAATTGGAGATACGAGGTCGGTTAAATTAGAGAAAAGTTGCGCAATTTAGTGCTAAATTAAACGCAGTTAAAAAAATTTAAAAATTTCAAACACTTCCGGAGATTTCCGGAAAAAAACGAAATTTGGCAAAATCGTTTTTAATTTTTGCAGGCTTTATTTAAAGAGATATCAGAAAATAAAAGGTAGATTCTCATTGCCACTTTTTATTTTTTATAATATGGTCTAAACAAAATTTAAATCCGACGTTTTGTTTCTGAGATACCATCATGAACTTTCATTTTTTATATGGAACAAAAAAAAGTATCCCATGTATTTGATAGCATTTTTTATTACAAATTCAACGATGTATCACCCTTGCATATCGAATACGTAGTTCAAGTACTTTCCATAAGAGCTCCATGAGAGCGAGAGAGAAAGGTATATCAGTTTTATAAAAGCCAATGAACTACACACTTGATATGCAACTGTGATACACCGTTGCATTTGTAATAAAAAATGCTATCAAATACATGGGATACTTTTTTTTGTTCCATATAAAAAATGAAAGTTCATGATGGTATCTCAGAAACGAAACGTCGGATTTAAATTTTGTTTAGACCAAATTATAAAAAATAAAAAGTGGCAAGAAGAATCTACCTTTTATTTTTTGATATCTCTTTAAATAAAGCCTACAAAAATTAAAAACGATTTTGCCAAAATTCGGTTTTTTCCGGAAATCTCCGGAAGTATTTTGAATTTTTAAAATTTTTAAATTGCCTTTAATTTAGCACTAAATTGCGCAACTTTTCTCTAATTTAACCGACCTCGTATCTCCAACTGTTTCCGAGATCCCCATGGTTAGGATCCTTATCTTGGACACCCTGTACATATATATATATATATATATATATATATATATATATATATATATATATTTATATATATGGTTTATCGTAGGTTTTCACGGATGGTAGAATGAATGGTTTGGTTATTCCGGGTTCAAAAAATCGTTTTCACGACGTTTCGCCAAAATTTCATTTTTTCAAATGCGGTTCGTCTCGTTACTCGCTAAGAACTGATGGTTGCCTCCGATCAAATTCGAGTTTTGTTAAGCTAGCTCGCTTTTTGATTGGACGAGCGGCTTCGTGGAATCCTTCCATCTGCCGAATGCTATGTATTTGATTCTTGCATGGTGGTCTCTCGTGTATTGGTTGATTTTTGTTGTTTTGATTCTTGATTTTTTATTAATGTTTTCCATGTAATTGGAACACGTAAAGCATCGTCTGGCTTACTGAGCTGTCCCTCTTTTTCTATTTCTAGCGCCTCTCTTGTTTGGTGATGTTGAACTAGAGCTGAGATTGTCTATTTGTTTTTGAGGCTATTTTTATGTTCTTGAATTCTTGCTGATATGCGACTGTTTGTTTGTTCTATATATGTTTGATGGCAATCTGCACATGGAATGCTGTAAACGCCATGATTTTAAAGGTTGGTCTTATCTTTGGGTCTTCCCAGGATGTTGGCTATTGTTTTTTGAGGTTTAAATATGGGCTGTATGTTGTGTTTCTTAAGATTCTTCAGATTCTGTCCGTTATTCCTTTTATGTATGCGATTATGGCTTTGTTCTTTGTTTGATCTTGGTCTTTGGTTTTTGTTGTGGTCTTCTCTTGTCTTTTTGTAGCTTTCTTTATATCTGATTGTGAGAAACCATTTCGTTCTAGAGCTGTTGAATTGTGCCTTATTTCATCTTGTTTTGTGTCGAGTTCTGTTAGGCGGAGAGATCTTAATTGATGGATGATCTTGATTACATGGAAAACATTAATAAAAAATCAAGAATCGAAACAACAAAAATCAACCAATACACGAGAGACCACCATGCAAGAATCAAATACATCGCATTCGGCAGAGGGGAGAAGCCTACGAAGCCGCTCGTCTAATCAAAAAGCGAGCCAGATTTTGGCGAAACGTCGTGAAAACGACTTTTTCAACGAACGGACTGAAACACGGAATATCCAAACAATTCATTCCACCATCCGTAAAAACCTACGATATAACGTTTTACACCTTTACGGGGAGGAGAACTTTTTAAATGTTAAACGTTTCGAGAACTGGGATCCAAGAAATCAACCCTCCTCTGAGATATCACTTTTTTAATAAGATGCCGCAACAAAAATCTAGAACTTTATAAGCTTCACTTAGTTTTAACCCGCAAAATCCATCATCTCCTGTGGAATGACATAGAAGAAAGTATCCTGTTGGAGAACGGAATTACACACATCTAAAGGCAAGAAAACAACAGAAGAAATTTGAGGCACTACAACAACGCAATACTCCCCACATACAGCAAACACTGGACTGCAACAAAGTTGTTCATAATATTTCGAACTACCAATTAACAGGGCCCGAGGAATCGGTTCTCTCTATAGGTTTTAATTTTGCTGTAACGTCAAAAACAGTCTCATTGGAAGAGGTTATTTCGAATATAGAAGCTGTCCTAGCTACGTTATTATTGTTGAAAATATGCTGTCATCGTATCAGAAAATGGAGTGCAATATGTTTCTAAAGTTCCATTTCGTACACTCACATCTGGACTTTTTTCCTGCCAACTGCGGAACTGTAAGTGATGTAAGTTTTTAATTTCATTGTCATTTTTATGTTCAACGTCCCAATATTAACAAAAAAATTCACTTTTCCTACCAGATACAACAAATAAAGTAAAATTTGTTGCATTGTGTAATTTATAATAATAACCTATATCTATAATACTAACTAGTTAAAAACGTAGTGAACTCACATATTGTGGTATTCTGAAAATGTTGATTAGAAATGAAAAATATCCTTTTTCCATTAATATTAGAGGTATCTTTATGAGCATTTTACGACAGCTGTCTTAAGTCTCAAAATATAACAATCATTTTTCAGGGAATTAATTTTTTGCCTTTCCCAATATCTCTTGAATTCACAGTGGATTGACTCCTCTGCTTGTTCAGACCACATACCTAATCCTTCATTATTGATGAATTTTAAACTTTCTTGAATATGATTTAACAATATATGAACTTGCAAGGTTTCTGGAACATTTGTAGCATAAAAACCTTTACTTGATTTGTCAAACCGTG
Organism: Diaprepes abbreviatus; assembly: GCA_034092305.1. NCBI lineage: Eukaryota > Metazoa > Arthropoda > Insecta > Coleoptera > Curculionidae > Diaprepes > Diaprepes abbreviatus. The sequence goes on from JASJET010000106.1 coordinate 3,012,764, forward strand.
TCTGAAAATCTATTGTAAATTTTTTGATAGGAAAACAACTTTTATAGCTTTATTTATTGCTCTAAAGGCTCCAATATATAGCTGAATTTGCAATCGATCAATATCATAAGTCATTTGCAGAAGCTTTGAGAGGCATTACCACCAAAAATATCACCATAGTAACTTTTTGGCACTAAAATTAAATTTTTAGACCAAATCAAAAAATTTTTTTAACCGACTAATTTAACCAAACAATTCTGATTATCACAACCTTGTAACAGATGAAATTCAGGTAATATGCATTTCTGGAAGACATAAATATCAACATTTTTCTCAATAAGAGAAGAATTAATTGTCCTGTTGCCCATCCTTATATGTAATTTTCGTTTATCTAATAAGTTGTACTTTTTAAAATCTTCTTTCAGACTGCGGCAAGTTCTGAACTGACCAGATCTAGATTATTTATTACCGATTTCCGATAAATTAATATCCTTAAAATTTAGCAAGACATCTTTGGGTTTATGTCTTAAATCTTGTAGCTAAATAAAGTAGTACTGGCAAGGAAACATTGATGTCGCTGTTTACTGTCCATTGATTATAAACAAGAGTTTTAAATCGGAAAAAAACTTTAAAGATATTTTATTAATATTTGTCAAATCAAACAAAATTTTGAGATTTTTATAAGTTTCTACAAGGTCCAATGCATAATATTGTTTTGTATACACTACTCAACTTTTAACTTTTGCTCAAAGTGCCTCCATCGGAATATCAAGTTCTTTTCCTTTCAAACTCATTTTGATCTTCTTTTTTGACCGAAAATATCGATAAACATAACTTAACGAAGACATGTCCTCCATAACCATAATTTTTACAGAAGAGTTTCCGATATAATGACATTCTTCTAAAACTTCTTTTAAAAGCTTCTCGGCATCCGTCCAAACCACCGGTCTTTTCTCTTTTCTCGTTGATTTATGAATATCAGATTGATAAGTATCATGTTTATAAACATTTTCTAGTAATTTTGGTTTCATAGTAATATGCTTTATAATTTATTGGTACAAAACTTCTACCAACATGAGATCTCAAAAAATTAGTTACATTTTTCATTTCATCAAATGATGAATCTGTAGCATTTTGATACATATCCAAGCTTTCTTTCGAAGAAACAATATCAGGTTTTCATAAATACCATGTTTATAAATATTTTTTAGTAATTTTGATTTCATAGTAATATGCATTATACTTTATTGGTACAGAAGTTCTATAAACATGAGATCTCAAAAAATTAGTTCAATTTTTCCTTTTATCTGATGGTGCATCTGTAGCATTTTAATACATATCCAAACGTTCTTTCAAAGAAACATCACTTTTTTGTAAAGGTTTCATAACAGTTTTCAATTCTCTATTACCCAGACCTTTTTATTTCGCTTTAATTTTTTTTTATTATTCAGTTAGCAATATTTTCTTGAGCAAATTCTGCAGACCGGTCCATAAAAGAAAATACATTATTAAAATTAGTATAATGTTTATCACTGGATACACTATTTTTTCCTCTACCAAACCAAGTGAGGTTCTTTTTTGGAAGTTTTTTGAAAGTACGAGCCTTTACCTTTCTTTTTGGTGGGAATTATTAATGTTTATACTTGATAACGATTAGAGATACAACCTAATCGAAACGTCGTAAAAATAAATAAAAATAAAGTCAATGCAAGTCCGACAACCACATTTTAGTCAATTAATAATCTACTTATATATTATTCCCATCAAAAAAGAAAGGTATAGGCTTGTACTTTCCAAGGACTTCCAGAAAAGTATCTAACTTGATTTTAGTGACAGAGACATCTGGTGGTCCTATTTATAAAATAAATATTTTCTTTAGGTTGAATAAATCGATGAAGCATTACTGAGAAAGTATGCAACTCTTGATACTGGGAAGCCTTATAGATTCTGTGCGAAATGGCGAAGGGTTATTAAAAAATGGCAGTTGTTAAGTTACTTCAGTATAATCGTAGAAGTGAAATATACCATATTGGTAAAAAATATATGAATTTTTACCAAAAATATAAAACGCAAAAACATGATATATACCGTATTGGTCAAAAATTTTTGGATTTTTACCAGAAAAATTAATAAAACTCGGGCACACATTTAATATATTTATTTTAATATGGAACTGTATATTACAAGTTATTCTGACTAATTTCCGGGACATAAAATTAGGTAATTTTTACACAGTATAGAACTATATCTGTTACTTTACAATAGTTGAATAAATCGATGAACATTACTGAGAGGGTATGCAACTCTTGATACTGGAAAGCCTTATACATTCTGTACGAAGTGGCGAAGGATTATTAAAAAATGATAGTTGTGAGCTTACTGCAATATAATCTTACAAGAGAAGTACACCATATTGGTAAAAAATATATGGATTTTTACCAAAAAAATAAAACGCAGAAAGATAAAATATATCGTATTGGTCAAAAATTTATGGATTTTTACCAGAAAAATTAATTAAACTCGGGCACACATTTAATATATTTATTTTAATATGGAACTGTATATTACAAGTTATTCTGACTAAATTCCGGGATATAAAATTAGGTAATTTTTACACAATACAGAACTATATCTGTTACTTTACAATAGTTGAATAAATCGATGAACATTACTGAGAGGGTATGCAACTCTTGATACTGGAAAGCCTTATACATTCTGTACGAAATGGCGAAGGATTATAAAAAAAGGATAGTTGTGAGCTTACTGCAATATAATCCTACAAGAGAAATATACCATATTGGTAAAAAATATATGGATTTTTACCAAAAAAATAAAACGCAGAAAGATAAAATATATCGTATTGGTCAAAAATTTATGGATTTTTACCAGAAAAATTAATAAAACTCGGGCACACATTTAATATATTTATTTTAATATGGAACTGTATATTACAAGTTATTCTGACTAAATTCCGGGATATAAAATTAGGTAATTTTTACACAATACAGAACTATATCTGTTACTTTACAATAGTTGAATAAATCGATGAACATTACTGAGAGGGTATGCAACTCTTGATACTGGAAAGCCTTATACATTCTGTACGAAATGGCGAAGGATTATTAAAAAACGATAGTTGTGAGCTTACTGCAATATAATCCTACAAGAGAAATATACCATATTGGTAAAAAATATATGGATTTTTACCAAAAAAATAAAACGCAGAAAGATAAAATATATCGTATTGGTCAAAAATTTATGGATTTTTACCAGAAAAATTAATAAAACTCGGGCACACATTTAATATATTTATTTTAATATGGAACTGTATATTACAAGTTATTCTGACTAAATTCCGGGATATAAAATTAGGTAATTTTTATACAATACAGAACTATATCTGTTACTTTACAATAGTTGAATAAATCGATGAACATTACTGAGAGGGTATGCAACTCTTGATACTGGAAAGCCTTATACATTCTGTACGAAATGGCGAAGGATTATTAAAAAATGATAGTTGTGAGCTTACTGCAATATAATCCTACAAAAGAAATACACCATATTGGTAAAAAATATATGGATTTTTACCAAAAAAATAAAACGCAGAAAGATAAAATATATCGTATTGGTCAAAAATTTATGGATTTTTACCAGAAAAATTTATAAAACTCGGGCACACATTTAATATATTTATTTTAATATGGAACTGTATATTACAAGTTATTCTGACTAATTTCCGGGATATAAAATTAAGTAATTTTTACACATTACAGAACTAAATCTGTTACTTTACAATAGTTGAATAAATCGATGAACATTACTGAGAGGGTATGCAACTCTTGATACTGGAAAGCCTTATACATTCTGTGCGAAATGGCGAAGGGTTATAAAAAAATGGTAGTTGTTAGCTTACTGCAGTATAATCTTACAAGAGAAATATACCATATAGGTAAAATATATATATATATATATATATATATATATATATATATATATATATATATATATATATATACATATATATTTTTGCCAAAAAAATAAAACGCAGAAACATGAAATATACCGTATTGATCAAAAATTTATGGATTTTTACCAGAAAAATTTATAAAACTCGGGCACATATTTAATATATTTATTTTAATATGGAACTGTATATTACAAGTTATTCTGACTAATTTCCGGGATATAAAATTAAGTAATTTTTACACATTACAGAACTAAATCTGTTACTTTACAATAGTTGAATAAATCGATGAACATTACTGAGAGGGTATGCAACTCTTGATACTGGAAAGCCTTATACATTCTGTACGAAGTGGCGAAGGATTATTAAAAAATGATAGTTGTGAGCTTACTGCAATATAATCCTACAAGAGAAATACACCATATTGGTAAAAAATATATGGATTTTTACCAAAAAAATAAAACGCAGAAAGATAAAATATATCATATTGGTCAAAAATTTATGGATTTTTACCAGAAAAATTAATAAAAGTCGGGCACACATTTAATATATTTATTTTAATATGGAACTGTATATTACAAGTTATTCTGACTAAATTCCGGGATATAAAATTAGATAATTTTTACACAATACAGAACTATATCTGTTACTTTACAATAGTTGAATAAATCGATGAACATTACTGAGAGGGTATGCAATTCTTGATACTGGAAAGCCTTATACATTCTGTGCGAAATGGCGAAGGGTTATAAAAAAATGGTAGTTGTTAGCTTATTGCAGTATAATCTTACAAGAGAAATATACCATATAGGTAAAATATATATATATATATATATATATATATATATATATATATATATATATATATATATATATATATATTTGCCAAAAAAATAAAACGCAGAAACATGAAATATACCGTATTGGTCAAAAATTTATGGATTTTTACCAGAAAAATTTATAAAACTCGGGCACACATTTAATATATTTATTTTAATATGGAACTGTATATTACAAGTTATTCTGACTAATTTCCGGGATATAAAATTAAGTAATTTTTACACATTACAGAACTAAATCTGTTACTTTACAATAGTTGAATAAATCGATGAACATTACTGAGAGGGTATGCAACTCTTGATACTGGAAAGCCTTATACATTCTGTGCGAAATGGCGAAGGGTTATAAAAAAATGGTAGTTGTTAGCTTATTGCAGTATAATCTTACAAGAGAAATATACCATATAGGTAAAATATATATATATATATATATATTTGCCAAAAAAATAAAACGCAGAAACATGAAATATACCGTATTGGTCAAAAATTTATGGATTTTTACCAGAAAAATTTATAAAACTCGGGCACACATTTAATATATTTATTTTAATATGGAACTGTATATTACAAGTTATTCTGACTAATTTCCGGGATATAAAATTAAGTAATTTTTACACATTACAGAACTAAATCTGTTACTTTACAATAGTTGAATAAATCGATGAACATTACTGAGACGGTATGCAACTCTTGATACTGGAAAGCCTTATACATTCTGTGCGAAATGGCGAAGGGTTATTAAAAAATGGTAGTTGTTAGCTTATTGCAGTATAATCTTACAAGAGAAATATACCATATAGGTAAAATATATATATATATATATATATATTTGCCAAAAAAATAAAACGCAGAAACATGAAATATACCGTATTGGTCAAAAATTTATGGATTTTTACCAGAAAAATTTATAAAACTCGGGCACACATTTAATATATTTATTTTAATATGGAACTGTATATTACAAGTTATTCTGACTAATTTCCGGGATATAAAATTAAGTAATTTTTACACATTACAGAACTAAATCTGTTACTTTACAATAGTTGAATAAATCGATGAACATTACTGAGAGGGTATGCAACTCTTGATACTGGAAAGCCTTATACATTCTGTGCGAAATGGCGAAGGGTTATAAAAAAATGGTAGTTGTTAGCTTATTGCAGTATAATCTTACAAGAGAAATATACCATATAGGTAAAATATATATATATATATATATATATATATATATATATATATATATATATATATATTTGCCAAAAAAATAAAACGCAGAAACATGAAATATACCGTATTGGTCAAAAATTTATGGATTTTTACCAGAAAAATTTATAAAACTCGGGCACACATTTAATATATTTATTTTAATATGGAACTGTATATTACAAGTTATTCTGACTAATTTCCGGGATATAAAATTAAGTAATTTTTACACATTACAGAACTAAATCTGTTACTTTACAATAGTTGAATAAATCGATGAACATTACTGAGACGGTATGCAACTCTTGATACTGGAAAGCCTTATACATTCTGTGCGAAATGGCGAAGGGTTATAAAAAAATGGTAGTTGTTAGCTTATTGCAGTATAATCTTACAAGAGAAATATACCATATAGGTAAAATATATATATATATATATATATATATATATATATATATATATATATATATATATATATATATATATATATTTGCCAAAAAAATAAAACGCAGAAACATGAAATATACCGTATTGGTCAAAAATTTATGGATTTTTACCAGAAAAATTTATAAAACTCGGGCACACATTTAATATATTTATTTTAATATGGAACTGTATATTACAAGTTATTCTGACTAATTTCCGGGATATAAAATTAAGTAATTTTTACACATTACAGAACTAAATCTGTTACTTTACAATAGTTGAATAAATCGATGAACATTACTGAGACGGTATGCAACTCTTGATACTGGAAAGCCTTATACATTCTGTGCGAAATGGCGAAGGGTTATTAAAAAATGGTAGTTGTTAGCTTACTGCAGTATAATCCTTCCTACAAGAGAAATATACCATATTGGTAAAAAATTTATGGATTTTGACCAAAAAAATAAAAAGCAGAAACATAAAATATACCGTATTGGTCAAAAATTTATGGATATTTACCAAAAAATTAATAAAACTCGGGCACACATTTAATATATTTATTTTAATATGGAACTGTATATTACAAGTTATTCTGACTAATTTCCGGGATATAAAATTAAATAATTTTTACACATTACAGAACTAAATTTGTTACTTTACAATGGTTTGATTCATTATATATGCAAATTTTTAAGTACAGTATGTCCAAAAATAATTTGACGGATAATTTCTCAGGAACATAACGATTAGTCAATAATAAAATAGAAAAGGTATCATACATTATATATTTTTAAGGAACAAAATTACTATCTACACTTAGTAAACTGATTATTTCTGGAGCTATAAGGGATAGGGCAACATTTTTTGGACTTCCTGAATAACCCTATTATAATCCATCAAGATAATCTAACATTGAATCGACATGTTGAAAAAAATAACTATTTCCATAAATACTAACAGATACCAATTATTAATTAAAAAAACAGCTTAGTAAAAAATTTACATCATTTCTGGAAACCTAATTCCTGACAAAACCTTAAAACTTGGAAAAATTACAAATTATTAGACTTTTTTAAAACTTTACAAAACATTTCGTTTACATAAATATTAGTCAATTCTATTTGACTTGTAATCATTAGTGAGATTTACGATAACTCAGTGCTAAACATACCAAGAGATAGTTCGTTCTTATTAGCATTCATAAGTTGGTGGCAGGTGACTTACATTCTTGTCTATCGAACAGTATTACAGCACTAATACGAGGCCTTATATACAAGAGCAGAATACTATAGGTCAGTCAGCAAAAATTTATTACAGATATTTTAATATTTAAAGACTTAGAGAGGGTCTAGAAAAAGATAAAAATATAAAAAAATACCGCCAGGTCGACTCTGTTTTTGTATAAACAATGTTCATAGTTGGAAAATTCGGTTTTTCGCCCGTAGAATTTTCCGATTACATTTTAGAGAAAGATTGTTTAGATGAAAATTGTAGATTTGGAAAAAACTTTTAATCTCATTTTTTCAACGTCAAAATCAATAAACAATTTACGGAGATAATGGCAAAAACCCTCTTTTTTGCATTATTTTGTAAATGTTAATACCTTTTTGCTATAATGGCCAAAAATGACTTACAGATCCTAGATGATAAGCCTATCATGAGTCTATACAACTTTGCGAAAGTTAGACCAAATCAGTTTAGAAGTTTTTGAATAATGTCAATTGTTTATCCCAAACACAGAAAGTTTAAACAATTGTTGCACAGAAGATAATACCTCAAAAAATATTTGGAAAAGTGAAATGGATTTCTAAAAAGCCAAACTACAAGGAAAGTTGAAAAATTAATCCATATATACTAAAATTGTTGGTAAAAAAGTCGTTTAAAAAATTGGTATATTTTTTGCTAATAAACAATTAGAATAATACCCTCTTTTTTTAAAATACACTCTTGTGAGTAAGTGGTCTGAAAAGCTAATTGAAAAACTTACATTTCGAAAAAAATTTACCCTGTACGACCAATAGGAGCCAAGATAAAGTTTTTTTTTAAATCATATTAGTTTCACACATCCTGATCTGAGACAATACGTTGGATTTTTCTATATTATTACTGAGTGTGATACAAATTCTTCTTCTCTTAATCAAAGAAGATTCAAATTATTAAATCCAGTGCCAAATATTATACAATTAATAGATATTCTTTATGATTCCAATGCAACTGAAAAGAAAATTACAAAAAATGGATGTGAACTCATTGTTGCATTATACTTTATCGCAGCTGATATTGCTTATAAGAAAACGCACAACAATTGATTATTTCTAAATGATTTGCATTGTTTTATTCGAAATACGGGAAAACAATATTCAATTTGGAAAATTTGTCACCCACAGAAGACGCTGGAAGCAAAACATTCTCCGTATTTAACATCAATTACAAGTATGATTGAGAAATAATGTTGAAAATGTACGTTTTTCGGAAGGAAAATTCAGAAAAAACAAAACAAAATTGTTTTTCCAACATGCCTGCACATGCTAAAAGCATTTTCAAAAGGAAATATTCATATCAGGCGACATAATTCGACTTCAAAATTGGCGTCGAAAAGTCATACCATTCCATTGGTAACATCACCTGATTTTGGGACGTGTCGACCTGATCACTATATAAACCTTTTATTTTTGCAGAAATTTAGCAGCAGATCGAGTTTTATAAAGATCAGTTAGCAGCAAGAGCGAAGCAGTACGAACAATACGTGAGCTGACTTCGAAGGACCGCTGGATTAAAGCAACACTTTGAATCTCTGATAGAATTTTGGTCTTTAAATGCTGTTTTCACGGTTGATTTCGGTAATCTAATCGTCTTCATTGACCAAATCTTTTATTTTTGAAAAGTATCGACTTCTTCAAGTTTTCATCATCAAAAACGTCAATTTTTGGAAAGAAGAGTTTCTCTTTTCTCTTTCAGATCAACGACGATCTTTCTGATGGCAGCATAGACCTTCCAGATCTTCCAGAAGATCAATAAACCTACGAAAATAAACTAGTTAGGCGCGTGCGTCAGGGAAGTTCGACTATAACACCCCTGTCCGTTCGTGACAATATCCGACGTTCTCTGAGTAGGCGGATTATTGGTGAAGATTTCTGAATCGGTTTAAAAAGTGTCTCTGGATTTTCCCCTTTTTTTAAAAAAAGTGCGGACGTAAAGAGTACCTGCTTCAGGACTCGTAGATAAGGTTACGGGATAAAAAGAGACTCCAGATTCACGTGTATTCGGCCAAATATGGCGTATACTCCGTATAACTGAAGGAGGTTGCGGTGGAACGGGATCTGACAAAAAAAGATCACGAAATTTTATACCATAACTTGAGTTTTCTGATACTCAACCAAACAAATTACTTTTTAAAAAATAAGTCATTTTTCGCGGAAAATAAACGACAAAAGACGTTCTTATTTTTCGTCAAAAAACAAACAATTAGATAGAAAAATTTCAACCCTCCATCAACATCAAATGTTCACTTCCTCTCAAATAAATCCCATGCGGAAATGTTCGTTCGAATCGGATTTTAGACAATTTTCGCGTTTCGACGAAGAAAGCAGCGTTTATTCTGACCTGGGACCAGCTAATCCAGGATTATCGGCTTCCAAGCTTCACTAAAACAGAATTCAAGATATACAACCTGGTAGAACTGAAGGACTGTGCTACAGGAGAAATTTTAATCAAGACTCGTGTGCTGTAACCAGCGCTGATCTATTGTCAAATTGTCGGGCGGTCTCGACGGATTATGGCACGCACGTACCCGTAGAACCGGTACGCAATCCTAACGACGATCAACCTTTATGCGACAATAAGCTTGACGCAATCAAGTACGGTTGGAAGAAAAATGACAATTGCTTCAATCCAATTTATACCATGGACAGCTTAATGCCATACAATGCTCTTATGCAGACATCATGTAAATGCACTACAGGGATAAGACAGGTAGACGCATTTGCAAAAAGCATGGGTTATATTGTACAGCTCATTGTATAAATTGCAATAAATATGGCGAAGACAAAAGATGCAACAACCTTGCTGACAAGAAAAATTGTAATCAGGAGGATGACGAACTCATTTAAAAAAATCTAGAATAGAGTGGAGTAAATAATTAAATATATTGATTAAAAAATAACAAATTATGTATTAATGATTACGTGTATTATTGAATAAATGTAAGGAACAATACGTGTATTATTTAATAAATGTCGATAAACAAATGTCATTTTGATATATACAAGTTAGTGTCTTTTTATTTTTTAATAATGTAGATAAATAAATAAATTTTGTAAAAAGAATTGGCTGCATTATTCATTTTTCAAACACTTAATTTGTTAGAATAATAATTTACAACAAAATTTATTACACAATGTTGTACAATTTCGATTGGTAAAACATATGAATTTTCCGGAATTTCCCGACTTTACAGGGCTATAATTATTAGCCAGTTGAGCTACTGCAGTTCAACAAAAAATGAAGGTTCACTTTGCTTGGAACTCGAAATATTGAACCCCCAATTCATAGGGTTACATCTTTATGCACGATGCATAAATAATATTCCGATTAATTGTATAACCAAATAAAGCTCCTCGTTTGAAATCAATGAAGATTTTAACTCTTAATGTTGATAAACAAAAGAGATATGATTAAAAAAAACTATATATTCGCTCCTATTGGTCGTATAAGGTTCATTTTTTTTCAGAATGTAGGTTTTTTAAGAAGCTTTTCAGTCCACCACAAGAGTGTATTTTAAAAAATGACAAAGTTATTCTAATTGTTTATCAGCAAAAATATATCACTTTTTTAAACTACTTTTTCAACAACAATTTTAATATATATGGATTCATTTTTCAACTTTCCTTGCAGTTTTGACTTTTCAAGAATCCATTTCACTTTTCCAAATATCTGTTGAATCATTATCTAGTGTGCAACAATTATTAAAACTTTCGATGTTTGGGATAAGCAATTGAGATTATTTATAAACTATTAAACCAATTTAGTCCAACTTCCGCACAGTTATGAAGACCCATGATGGGCTCATCACACAGGGACTGTAAGTTATTTTTGGCCATTATTTCAAAAGTTATTAAGATTTATAAAATAGTGCAAAAAGAGGGTTTTTTGCCACTATCTCGGTAAATTGTTTATAGAATTTGACGTTCAAAAAATGAAATTAAAGTTCTTTTCAGTATTTACAACTTTTATTTAGTTCTAAAAAGCAATCGGAAAATTCTACGGGCGAAAAACCGAATTTTCCAACTTTGAACAATGTTTGCAAAAAAAAGAGCCAATCTGATTGTATCTTTATATGTTTTTATCTTTTTCTAGATCCCCACTAAGTATTAAAATATTTAAATTTTTAAGGTTATGTCAAGATTTTTATCCATAAGTATTTAAAAAACACCGCTTTTGACATAAAACTACCTGAATATTTTATTACCTAAATAGCGTATTTGATGCCTTACAAAAGTACCATTTTACAGATTTTCTTTCTATCTACTATATACATTTCGGGAAATGTGTTTTCTTATAGGCGACCAACTTTTAATATAAGTATATTTTTTTTTACATTGGCATTTATTGCAGAAAATTTATCACTCTTGCTTTATACCCTTTTATCAATTAAGTCGAGCAAAAATACCTCAGAAACCAGAGTTATTTTTTTGCAAGGGCAATTTTACACATTTGTATTTGAAATAAATTATTTATGGATCTATCTATGCACATAAGATGTCCGAAAAGAGTCATGGAACCGACAAACTTAGTTTTTCATCGTAAAACCTCAAAAATTTTTATATTGCCGCATGTCATTTCAAATGACATTACTGAGACTATTATTTCCAAATGCATGTGGTATTTTTGAAAAAATTCGTTGGAAATTGATGTCTGTATTACACAGGAGTATCAGTATGTCTTCTAGATTAAAAACGAATGAATAAAAAAACCACCCATGTTATCTCGACAATACAAATTTGATTAATAATATGTCGAGTTGTTTTCGAGATATTGATTTTTGAAAATGTGTTTTTGCTTATTTTCAAAGACTACTTTTTGGCAACTTTTTGACAAGCCTTCATTGTTATTGATTTCTGGCCCAACTGGAAATGTTAAACTTGAAATTTGCAGAACGACCGAAATATAATAAGTTCGAAAATCGAAATATTTAAATTGACATTTATTTTTTCTCTCTTGAATATTTACTCGCTAAATTGAATGAGATGTGTCATCGAAATTGCAATTCCTCTGGGACATATCGAGCAATAAATTTCAATTTATAGATGGACATCTTTACCAGCAATAACGATATTTTTTTAAAGAAATCATATTATTATGTCACAAGTTAACTGAAATATTTTATACAGTTTTTTATTTAGAAATAATGTAAATACTCTAAATTTATTCAGATGATAGTCAAATCAGAAAGTGACAGTTGGAATCGATAACTAACTGTCTGGAGCTGTGGAGATTCACCACTTTTGTTTAATCGATATTTGGAGGAAAAATTTAAAGAGCTGTTTGATGGCAACTCGTGTAGTATTAAGCTTAACGAAGAAGTTATCAATTGTTTTTGTCACGACGAAGATACTGTACTCCCAGCAGAAAATCTAGCTGATGTACAGATGCTATTAGATAGAGTTTATGAAGTGACCTCAGAATATGGATTGGATCTGAATGAAAAGGAAACTAAATACCTGATTATAAACAAGACTCTAGTGTAACCAGAAGATCTTGTAAAAAGAGTTAAAAGGTTTTGCATAGATTCCAAGAAACGTATAGTTTCTTTGCTATATTTTTTCCACCTTGCTGTATGGGGTTGAAAGTTGAACTATGTCGGCGGATATAGAAGAAAAGAGTTCAAGTGTTCGAAATGTAGATATATTGCACAGAAGATCGAGGAAAAGGTTATTATCTTCGGTGATAAATATGACCTCGATATTAAGGTCAGAAGATCTTATAAAAAGAGTTGAAAAGTTTTGCATAGATCCCAAGAAACGTATAGTTTCTTTGCTATATATTTTCCACCCTGCTGTATGGGGTTGAAAGTTGAACTATGTCGGCGGATATAGAAGAAAAGAGTTCAAGCGTTCGAAATGTAGATATATTGCACAGAAGATCGAGGAAAAGGTTATTATCTTCGGTGATAAATATGACCTCGATATTAAGGTCACAGGTCAAGCTCAATTGCAATTACGAGTATCTAAAGTTGTATTTAGCAGATAGTCTTTTGAATACTTTATATTATGTTGATGATGCGCCTAAAAATTAATAACACAGATGACATGGACGCACGTTCCAAAACTTCTGGCCCTAGATTGACATGTGCACTAATAACCTATATATATATATATATATATATATATATATATATATATATATATATACCTTCTCCATGAATATTATTGGTAGGCAATAAATATTTGGTGTTTCGTTTCATTTCTAAACCTGGAGAATACCCTAATTCTCACAAAGCCTTGTTTATTATTATTAATGTGCTCATCGAGTTGAAACTCTGCATCATTGTCTCTAATCTCTAATCTGGCAAATTCCCACTTTAAATCCTTTAGATATTCCAAGTCAAAACAGGGAAGTTCCAGTCCCAATCTCATCTTGAGTAAACCTTGACCGTTAACCTTGAAGGCAAGGTCAAGTTTGTCACCGAAGATAAAAACCTTCTCAGTAACATAAGTGCAGACTTTCAAACACAAAATAGTGCAACTTCAATGATCTATATTTTAGAACCACGAGTTTTTTGGGCTTAGCGACCATTGACACTTTTGATCCACTAACTAAGAACTACCAAAACTAGGTGGTTTCAAAGAGTTTGACCATTTTCCATAAGATTTCTGCCAGGTTTTTGGCTAAATAAAATATTTTTTTTTGCTCTTAGGATGTAAAGCAGTATACTCTTATCAATTTAGAGTCCCATAAAAAATTATGTGTACTTCGTGTAATGTAAAGTAATTTTCAAGCTAGTTAACATGGCATTATACCGGCAAAAATGTTCACACATAAAAATCTCTTTTGGCTTCTAATGTGCAATTTTTTTATCAGTTCGTATATTTATCTAACATGAAAACTTCTTTTTGTGACGACACTGTTTCCAAGCTACGATTTATTTTGCCATAAAATGAAAAATAATGTTTGAAAACAGTTTCGTCACAAAGTGATAGCTAGAGTACCATATTTTTACATGTTGATTTTCCAATAATATTAAATAAAGTTTAATTGTGCAAATTTGGGTTTTTCTACACATACAATAAATATATATTTTCTTCTATTAACACCAAAAATAGCTTCTGTTTATTATAAAATGAAAACTAAATTGTTTATAATGCGTATTTTCCGTACTTTGTTGTCTAGAATTATTAATTATCCGTTTGTCGCGAACTGAGTTGTATTAGTAGCTTCATGATATGGCTAAAATATAGTTAAATTCAATCGTTTCTAAGATATTTACGTTTGAATAGCGCATCAAAAACAAAAAGATTTGCACATCCTTATTTCAATTTAATTTAAAAAATACCAGTTGAAAGTTTTTCCCTTTTTCTTTTATAGACCTCTCCCCAAACTCATTTCATTCCATTTTTAAATAACAATAAAAAGCATATCCATTCCATGTAATGTAGTTAAATTAAACTAATTATTAATAATAAAATCTTGCAGAGTACAAGGGTTACAAAGACAACACAGGAACCACATCATCGATTAAGAAAAAAAGAATAGAAAAATTGTGAAAATTTAAAAAATTTTCTGAGCCCTTTTTCTTGTACATTGTATGTTTTTCTTCTTGGGAATCAGGTTCTTTTTAAGAAAAGATAATTATTTTTGTCTAAACCTTATATTCAACGTTTTGACACAGGTCCGTGTCTTTTTCAAGAAGTCTACAATGGCGAAAGAGTAATTTTTAAATCAATTTTCCGTTAAAAAGTTTACGTCAGATTTACTATAAAAAATACACTTCAATTAAAGGGACAAACGACACGTTTTCATTCAACGGTGACCTCCAAAGTTGAATAAAAACGTGTTGTGTGTCCTTTTAATTGAAATGTAGATTATTTTAAATATTACTTTTTGTCACTTCTTGAAAAAAACACGAACCTGTGTTGAAACGTTGAATATATGTTTTAGATAAAAATAATTATCTTTTCTTAAAAAGAATCTTATTCCCAAAAAGAAAAACAGAATATATATATATATATATATATATATATATATATATATATATATATATATATATATATTTCAGATGATGTGGCATATCGAAATACAGCGCGCTAAGTATAAATTAAAATTATCTATTTAAAACATCCTAATAGCCACATTTATTAATATTTTTCTGTGATATTTGTTATGTACATTTATTATAGCTTCCTCTAAGTACCTAAAAGGATTATGTAATTAATTTGTTCTCCGAAAACAACCTCATTGATCAGAGTTAATTAATTATATTTAATTTTAACAAACAACTAAATTTCTAATAATGTCCTTCAAGCACTTATTTAGGCTATTTAATTTGTTCCCCAAAAACAAACCTACTAGCCAGGGTTAAGTTCGCATTTAAAAAATAAATTATAAAATTGACATTTATTCGCAATATTCGGCGATATTTGCTTCTAATAATGTCCTTTAAGCACCCATAAAGGTAACTTAATTTGTTCCCTGAAGACAACTCCAGCGACCAGGGTCCAATCCTTATTTTTAAAATATCATAAAATTCGCATTTGTTAATTTTTTTTTGCCAATTTCGGTTAATAAGGATTCAGCCCTTATTTTAAAATTGTCATAATATCTAAATTCATCAAAATTTTTCGTCAACTTTTGGCTGTCAACCGTATCACAAGGTCTTCTAAACATCTAAAGAGGTTTCATAATTTATTCCCCTAAGACAACCTCAGCGGCCAGACTAAACTCTTATTTCAGAATTGTCATCCATATTTTTCAAAATTTTTCGGTGAATTTTTGTGATCTTATAACGATGCTCTCTAAACATCCTAATTTTTCCATAATACTATTTGGATTAACACAAACACACATTTTATCCTGCACAGTAAAAAACAAGGATAGCTCCTGATTAGGGTTCCTAAATATTGTAACTTTGATTCCAGTGGCTAGTAAATTGCATTGTTGTCATCTGGACCCTAATACTTCAGCATGCTCCTTGGACAAGTGGAGGTCCCGAACTAAATCATGTAATTCAGGTTGTTCGATTAAATGGGCTGCTGTTCCTTCACTTTAAGGAAAATAAGAATCGTCTTTTTCTGATACATTATCGGGTTCTGCCTTATCATCATACATTTCTAAATCTTCCTCCCATTTTGCCGGGGGCATTGGAACTGGCAAACCTTCTCCAGGAAGAACCGATTTTATTGCTGAGGGAATATCCAGATATTCAATATTTTGTCTGCTCTTTGTTAAAAAACTAGCTACTTTTGTCATGTAAAAGTAACAGTCCTTAAAATGATTTGTTGGTTCTTGCCAAATTACTGGAACTGCAAAAGACATAGAAGAGCGTTTGCCATTTAACCAGAGCTCAGTTCCGATCTTAATCGCCAACAAGGTATCCAAGATACTTGATAACAAGCTACTTTGGTCATTTTAATTGTCCTTTTCTGCGATTTAGGGGTAAACTGGCCACATATGTAGCAAAAACTATCCGCGGGGTTAACACAGCCATGTTTCTGTACCTTAAACATTTTTGTACTATTGCGTACGTCAGTTTAGAGATATGATACTACGTTTACAGACGTCAATTAACTTTATTCAACACAAAGATAATACTAATACAAGACAATTACTATTGGCTTGTTCGCGCACTTCGCTTCTCCATCTAATACTGCCGGCCAGCTGCTTTTATAGCTGTTTCGTACTGGTATTTTCTAAAAACATCGGGTATCGGAAGTTCGAAAAGCAACAGCTTACTTCTCGTATATAGCAAGTACAGAAGTAAGTAGATTCGGCAACGGGGCATTCAAATTTGGAATTATATGGGTACTTCCGTTATTTTACGCTCTCGGGGGTTGAGACTTCATTGTTGACTTTTTATCCCTAGACACCCCACGTGGTGTTGCCAGATTAGGTACAATTTCCCTAACTTATGGAAACGGTAATTTGGCAACTTCGCGCTTGGGTATATTACAAATTACTTTTTAAAATAATGTTATTAAAATACTCATTCATTTTTGCTGAAAAAATCATTACTTAAAAGTTTTACCTTGGGAAGTTTTTATCATAATTTTCGCATTTAGAAAGCAAAAATTAACCAAAGACTGCTTTTTATATTACAATCGCAAATTGGCTGTAAATTAGTGTAATTTGTTCCCCACAAACAACCCTTGCGGGGTTTTTAAAAAGTCATTAAATCCACCTTAAATATTTTTTTTATTTAGGAAATAACGTCCTATAATGATCATAATAATTTCCCCAACAACTCAATCGACCAGGATTAAGTCCTTATTTTTGAAAATGTCATAAATAATTAAAAAATTAAAATTATTTAAATTTATCCTATAAGTGCTAATAAGGGTTTTATAACTTGTTGCCCTAAAATTCAACAAACTATTTAAAGGCTATAGATCTTTCAGGCATTATTATATTTGTGTAATTACCAAATACCACCAGAAAATTAAATACATGTTGATTTTATGACATTTTTGGAATAAGAGCTATAGCTTTGCCGCGGGGCTGTCTTAGGAAAACAAATTATGTAACTCATATAAGCGTTTAAAGGACATCATTGGCAAAAAATTTAATAAATAATAATTTTATGATATTTTAAAAGATAATCATTCAAACCTGGGCGCTTAATTATCAAAAATCTAAAATTGGGAAAAAGCAGGTATTATGGCAATGGTTGTTGGATTAAGTTGTATCTTTAATCGTTATCAAGTATAAACTGAATGTCACTGAATACACCTCAATGCTTTGATGTTACAAAGTAGTGGTTGTCAAAGATTAGGTATCTCAACATTGGATTTACTCAAGATAAAATTATTACTTTCAGTGTAAGCTGCTTCTATAAATTTTCTTTTTTCATATTGGGTCTCATATATATGGCTGCAGCTTCAGACCATTTTATATGGTGTTGTTTATCCCAGACGTGTTCTGCAATACCTGATCTCGATGTTTCCCCTATTTGTGTATGAGTTTTATGTTCCTTAATTCTGACTTCTAGTGGTGGTTTGGTTTCCCCAATATACATTTCACCACTCACATGGAACTTTGTAAACACATTCTTTCTTATCGGTAGTTTTTGGTTTTGTTTTTGTTAAATGAATTCTAAGTGTATTTCCTCTAGATTAATGAAATCTTCAGTAAACCCAGTGTTGAGATACCAAATCTTTGGCAACCAATACTTCGCAACATCAAATAATTGAGATGTGTACAGTGTACCGAAATTTAGCTCTTCAATGGACACAGTCCCTATATAAGCTCGTAGTTTTAAGAAGAAACATTCAGTTTATACTTGATAACGATTAGAGATACAAACTAATCGAAACGTCGAAAAAATAAATAAAAACAAAGACAATGCAAGTCCGACAGCCATATTTTCGTCAATCTTCAACATTGTCTGCAACGTTCAAACAATTATAAAATAAGGGTTGAACTCTGGCCTCTGGGGTTGCCTTAGAGGACAAATTATGTAACCCATATAGGTATTTAGATGACACGATTAGAAGCTTAGTTTTTTAATACTTTTAAAAATAAGAGCTTAACTATTTCCTCTAGGGTTGTGTTGCGGAAACTAATTTTGTTACCCATTTAAGTGTTTAGAGGATATTATGGTAAACTTAGTTACCTAAAATCGTCGAGAAATTTTACAAAATGCGGATTTTATGCTACTTTTAAAATAAGCGCTAAATCCAGGATGTTGGAGTTTTTTAGTTGAACAAATAATGTAACCCATTAAGGTGTTTAGAGGACATGATTAAAAGTTTAATTACCAAAAAACTCGAATATTTAAAATAAATGTGAATTTTATGATTTTCTTTTTAAATAAGGAAGGAATCCTGGTTGATGGAAACAAACTATATAGCCCAAATAGATGTCTGAAGGACATTAGTTACCAAAAATCGTTGAAAACTTTTAATAAATATGGATTGTATAATATAATTAAATATACTTAATTAACCCTAATCAGTTGGGTTATTTTTGATGAACAAATAAGAAAATTCTTTTAGGTACTTAGAGAAAGCTAAAATAAACGTAAATATGAAGAATCACAGAAAATAAACGTGGAATTTATGATGTTTTTAACATATAATTTGAATCTATACTTAATCTCGTTCTCGATTGGTCGCTGGCCCCAAACTTCAGACTCATATTTCCCAGCATTTCATAGATATTTATATACCATGTACTAGCAGTGAATACAATATGTTTCAACTGCAAGTATATTGTATTTACTGTTGGTATATAGTACATAATCTTTTTAATTTTCAGTATGTTTTCAGTTCCCGACTAAATTATTATTACTCCGCAATCACAAATTGGTCGAGAACTGAAACTGTAAACCACAGTGGTTGCAGATGGTTTCCATTTATATTGTTTATCTTAGAATTACCATGTTAGATAAAGTGGGTTTAACTTTTGTTGCTAAAATTCCATGCAATAAGACGTCTACCTCGCTGTTTGTAAAAAATATTAGCGTTTGGTGGAAAGAAACTAAAAAACAATATTCATAATTGCACATAAATAATTTGAACCAAAACTAAATAGATATATATGCACACTTTTTTAATTTAGTTCTGCTTTGTTTGACGCTTCAAATTGGTCAAATTGGATTTACCGACGTAAATATTTCGGAAACGATTGGATGCTCGCCGACCATTTCTTTATTTTTTAAATTACAAATTTAAATATTTATTTTAATCTGAACTGTATACATGGTGTGCAAGATTATGAGGGCCAGTATATACATATTGGTTAAATGGGAAAAAAGTTGCACTGCACAACACGACGTGACATTGAATAAGAATAGTCATTTCTTGTAGATTTTGGGTCGCTGAATTGCTCCAGCACATTATATTTTTTTAAATATCCCAATTTAAATGTGCAAAAAATACGATTTTGGTCTATATTTGAGGTTATATATCATCGCGATATTTTCTTTTCTCAAAAAACTATACATAGCATCATAAGTCTTACTCTTTCTAATGTTTATTTTCTTTTTTTACGACATATCTAATTTTGAAAATTTCAACAATTCTGAAAAACTATGAATGTTTTAAGGCTATGAAAGCATCGCTCAATCCAAATTTATCATTAGTTTTGCAAAATAAATTTGTTTAAATAGTTTCTTTGAAAAATTATTCCAAAATTCATTATTTTTTAAATAAATGCTTTCATTGGATTTTCCAAAAACAAATACATTTAAAGGAGTCGTTATCGGTATTGTCATATATTTTGTTATAAACAAAATCATAAACAATTAATTTTGTAATATAAAAAACCCTCAAACGATCATTAGGAAATGATTAAGAATGTATATCCAGAATTCACAAAACCATATTATCCAAATACAAAGTTAACAAATGCTTCTTTTATAACAAAATATATCGTAACAACTATAACGACTCCGTTTATTTAAAAATAATAAATTTTGCAAAAATTTGATTAAATAAATTGTTTAAACAAATTTATTTTGCAAAATTAATAATAAATTTAGGTTGCTTTGATAGCGTTAAAACATCCATGTTTATCAAAATTCTCGCTTAAGAGCTTATTGGTCACGAAAAGTGAGGTTTTCAAAACTTGAAAAAATTCATGTAATTTAAAATTTTCAAAATTGAATATCTCGAAGAAGAAGGAAGATATTTGAACAAGCTCAGCGGCATTTAAAGGAGTAAGACTTATACTTTAAGATGCTGTGTATAGTTTTTTGAAAACAAAAATGTCGCGATGATACATAACCTCAAATATAGGCCTGAATCTTGTCGGTTGTACTTTTAGGTTAGGATATTTAGAAAATCAGATGTGATGCAGCAATTCTGAGGCCGAATTCAAATTCAGCAACCTAAAATCTCAAAGAAATGACTATTCTTAGTCGATGTAAACATTTTACGTCGTGCTGTGTTATTTAAGAACTAATGATATAACTGTCTGAAATTTTTAATATGTTTTTAATGTCTGAGTTAGTTAAAAAAAAAGTTTCAGATTTTGCCTGCTATTTTTCTCTAGAGAAACCTATTAAAGTTTTTATCCTACCTTTTAACTATATCAAAAATTTCATATTCGAGCAACAATCATTAATTATTATTTTTTTTAAATATGACCCTAATTTTCTAATGTCAAAATTTTGAATGTCCTTGTTTTTCTTAATACAACAATGAATTCCACATTATAATTAAATTACGTTTTATTTTTTTATTATTAAGAAAATTTTAAATTACGGACCTGTCTCCTTGTTTTAGTTTTTTTTTGTCGCGATCCCTGTTTTTAGCAAGATTGTACACCTGCACATATATTAAGAGTGGTTTGAGACTACCTATGAGGTAAAATACAGAAAAACTTATTTACACTATTTCCACTTGTTATTCTTAATTCAACAATGAATTACACATTATAATTTAATTACATTTTCTTTTTTTAATTATCATTAAGAAAATTTAAAATTGCGGACCTGTCTCCCGGAGTATATTATACTTTGTTTTAGTTTTTTTTTCGCGATTACTGTTCTCAGCAAAATTGTACATGTGCACATAATTTAAGAATGGTTGGAGAGTATCTATATGAGGTAAAATTACAGAAAAACTTTTCTACATTATTTGACTTGGGGAAATGTCAAAAATTATGTCTATAAGGAAAAGAGATGAACTTGGAAGATTATTTCTTCAAACATTCCAAAGTACGAGGGATATTTCATAACTATTGCACAGTTTGGCAACATTGCGGAGTGGATGACGCATCGAAAGTCAATGTTACGGCAGTTGTAGTTCAAGGTTTGAGGAATAAGTCCGAGTTTTTGATGTGTCAATAGCGTGTACTGTTGAATTACGTGATATAGCAGTGGAGTCTGCAAGCGTCTCGGGTCCTGTGACTGTCTAGGATCAAACATTGTACATTAAGATCGAAACTTTACGTGGCAAAACTCCGACGGAAATTCACAAAGTTTTAAGTGAAGTGTGCAGCGTGTTAACATTAGATCATAGTACAGCCTCTCGTTGGGCTAGTCGTTTTCGAGAAGGTCGTATAAGCAACGATGACAGAAGGTCATAAAGGGTAAAATCATCAACAAACAAAAGAAGTGTGAAACCTTTGGCAGATGCTCTTGAAAAAGATCGTCGTGTGATACGTGAGGAAATTTCTGCAGCCACGGGAATTTCAACAACGTTCATATTCCGAATCCTGATAAATGATTTAAACAAGAGAAAAATTTATGCCGAATGGGTCCCTAACTGCTTGAATTTTGAACAAAAACAAAAACGTCTGGATATTGTGACATTGCTGGAATAAATATGATGATATAATGTTATGTTGAAGATCAAGTTTTTCTGCATCGAATCATCGCTGCTAAGCGTAGATTAGAGACTTTGAGCCCGAGATGAAATTACATAGGCTATTGGTTATGTCATATAGAAAGGAACTAAGACGTTCGAGGGTTTTTATTGCATAAATCGTTCAACTGGTCATTGAAGATGAAAAAACCTCTGAGTGCCCTTAAATCAGAGGTTACAATTTGGAAATAGGGGTGAAAATGCAACCCTTTCAGTTTTTTAAATATAAAAATCGGCTATAGTTAATAGAGAACTTTTTATAGAGAATAAAATTTCCTTCCTATCTATTAAGAAAATGAAAAGTGATTTTCTACCAGATAAATATTGAAAAAAATCAATGAATAAAAAAAATACAATATTTTGTTTTTTTTTACTCTTTTGCCTGTAACTTTTTTTTGAGTAGAGATTTGGACGTATTGAGGTAGATAAAATTTCCTTTAAAACGGTGTGTTGAAAAAGTAATTTTGATTAAAATTGACTGAGATATAGTCATTCAAGGTAAGCCATTTTTTTTTCATTTTTATCGCATTTGCCTTGATATTGTTTTCATTCTTATTTTTTACAACAAAATTGCTTTTTATTTAATAAACAACGTGTTTCAAGTTAATTTAATAATGAATGAGTATTTCAACAAATTTTTTAAACTGTGATGTGTTTTTAAATAATGGGATAGTTAATGGAACGAAAATATTGCTTTTTTTTTCTATATGAAATATGAAGATGAGTTTTTGTGCAATAAAAATATTATTATATTAAATTATTCAATGTTTGTTAATTATATACATTAATAACATTTTTTATAACATTTCTTAGATAACATTTTCAAATTGAATTTTCATTCACGTCTTCACTGACAGTCTCTTCTAAAATCTCTGCTTTTATACATTGTAGCAATTGATACCCAGACATTCTTTGCAAAACATAGAGCATATCAATCCTAATTTTCAGCAACCACAGTTTCCGTTTCCGCAAACCATCTTTTTAAGCAGAATGTCTGAAGCAGGAGGTTCTTTAGTGCCATTAGCTATCAAACCATATTTAGATTTTTTTCAATCCTAGTCAAGAGGATTAAAATTTTTTCCGTTCTATTGCTGCATTTAAAAATATGTTCTCAGGCCATGCTGTTTGACGGCACCATACGTTGGTGATAATTGCTTAATAATCCGCAAGCCATTTTTTTAAGCGAATCTATCGAGCAGGAGGTTAATTATTGCTATTAGCTATCAAACCATATTTAGATTTTTTTCAATTCATGCCATTCAAGCGATGCTGTTTGACAGCATCATACGTTGGCGATAATCGAGCCAGAGGAAACTTCGCAGATAATTTGCAAAAAAGTTGCAAACGACAGCTACTGAGAATGTTATTCGACTTTGCCCCATATAAAGACTTTGTAATGAATTCTGATGGAGAAGCTGTGTCTTCTTGAGCTGCATTGTCGCTTATAAACATGTCCAAATATGATTTTAGTTGAATAATATTCCTATTTATGAATATCATAAAGCTTTTTTCCAATATTGAAAAATGCAGATGTAGTATCGCAACCGTTAAATCCATGTATAAAACCAAGATATTGTTGTTACTGCGGAAAATTGAAATTGTTCCGATCATTTAATTTTTCTATACTCGGTTTCAACAGATAAAATGACGAGAAGATTCATATCTTGGCCAACTACAATCACATTATTTGCCTGGGATGCCTTTTTTTTGCACATTGCATAATAATTATATCTGCATCTTCATCGGCTTGTTTTGTGTCTATATTAGCTAACAAGGATTTTTGAATCAGGTATAAGTATTAAAACAATATCACGGCACACGCGATAAAAATCGAAAAAAAAAATGGATTAAATTAAACGTCTATATCGCAGTCAATTTCAATCTAAGTTACTTTTCCGATACAATATTTTAAAGAAAATTTCAGCTGCTTTTATTTCTGTGAAGTACTGCCTATACCTATCTCTGCTCAAAGAAAAGTTACAGGCAAAAGGGTAAAAAAAAATAAAAAATTGAATATAATTTTTTTGTCCATGTTTTTTTTTTTTCAATATTTATCTGGTAAAAAATCGTTCCTATTTCGATGGAAAATTTGATTCCCTACAAAAAGTTTCTTATTAAATATATCCGAATTTTGCTTCGTTTTCGAGTCATCTTTAAAAAACTCAAACGGTTGCATTTTCACCGCTATCTCCAAGTTGCACTCTCTGATTTAATAGCACTTCGCGGTTTTCTTCTCATCTCAAATGAGTTCTTATAGCCATGTTTTTTATGACATAATCAATAGCCTAACAGTCAAACGAGGGAAAGGACCTTCTAGTTCACATCCAAAAAAATTTTGTCGAAGTCAATTAAATGCGAAACATCTTGGAATTATGATGACATGCATAATAAGTGTTACAGTCACATCGTGAATTCATTGAAAAATTTAACAGAAAAATGCACAAATCTCGATCTCAGTTGTTCGAGACGCTGCCACACTCGCACGCACGTCGCCAGTGTCGTAACTGAAAAGCTGCGAATATACCGTTGGGAAGTGCTATTTTATCCACCCTACAGTCTTGGCATGAGTCTTTCAGACTTTAATTTATTCCCAAAGTTGAAACAACCCACGCGAGGACATGGTTTTTCATCTTTAAAAGAGCTTTCTGCCGCAATTACCTGAGCTGTTCGTCAGATGAATTAAGATGGTTACTATATGGAATTGCAAAGTCTTTTACATATTGAAAGGCAGTAATTGAGAAGCAAAGAAACTATATTGAAGGACTGTAAAGAGTAATTATTAAAAGAATATTAGTAAATAAAAAGGGATGTGGATTATTTATGAAATCCCCCTCGTATAACACCAGTAATGCCAAACAATGTATAAAATTCTACAGTTTTAAGATGCTATTTATGTTTACAGAATGCCATTATTTTTTTTGAACGCATTCTGAAATTTTAATTGCTCTTGTTTTATACTCGTATTTTTTATTAATATTATCTATATCTCGGTATTATTTTATTTATGTGTTGGTTAATGTAAATAATTATTTGTTGGTAATTAAATTAATATTTTATAATTATTATAAAGTGCATTTGAATATTTCATTATTATTAGAGTGTTCAACTTATTGTATAGACCTATATATATATATATATATATATATATATATATATATATATATATATATATATATAATTAATAAAAATTACAGGTCCGTAGTTTAAAAATTTTTAATAAAGTTTAAAAAAGGATCAAAATGTAATTAAACTATAATATAAGGTACCTTGTTGAATTCAGAACAACAAAAAGATCTTTTAAAATTTGATATTAGAAAATCAGTATATAAGAAAATTAAGTTGATGATGGTTGCTTAATGCTACTTTTAAGCGTATTAAAAAATTTGAAAACTCCTTTTGTAAAAATAACTTAAGAGCTAAAAGTCATATAAAAAATGTCTGGCCATAATAATAAAAGATAATCTAGAGTTACAGTGTTTTTTTTTGAATAACAATATTCCTGCCATATATATATATATATATATATATATATATATATATATATATATATATATATATATATATATATATATATATATATATATATATATATATATAAACATAAAAGGACACTTACCACTGTATCTGATTTTTTTTGAGAATTGTTGTCTATTTTATAAGATTCCCTCTTGCGGTTCATTTAGAAACTTAAAAATATTTTATATCAATTCGCCTAGGTCACATTATTTAAGCATATTTTTTTCCGAAAGCTCCATGCCAAATATTTTTTGAAATACGGCCAGTCGATCACCTTAAAAGGACACCCGGTATGTTTCTTTAAAGTTTATTCAGTATTTTGACTATATAAATTCTGTAATTTAGAAAATAAAGGTGTGACGACAGATCATTTTTATTGCCATCATGTGCTTCGAATTTCCTGTGACAGTGTGTTAATGAATAAAATTCTTAACACACAGTTTATATATATATATATATATATATATATATATATATATATATATATATATATATATATATATATATTTATTCAGTGTGTCCCACAATGAACTGTTGCTACCGATTTCTCGAAATTCGGCTAAAATATTTTCAAGAGGGCTGCAATTCCGATTATACCGGAAGTTGATGCCTTCTTGCTTATTTTAAATGAAACACACTATATGTTATTTCATTTTTAGGTTCTACGCAAAAATATACACATATTTCATGTATATCTCTCTGTCTATCTCTCTCTGTAGCTTTTACAACCCAGGGTGAGTCTTGGCTGACTCAACGATTCGTCCCCATTGGACTCTGTCCGTCATTAGCTCCTCTGCATCTGTGATGTTCACGGTTCTAAGAGCTGATATATTGTCTCTCCACCGTAGTCATGGTCTTCTTAATGGTCTTCTGTAGTTTAGGGTTTGCTCCCATACTAATTTGACTACTCTTCCATCTTCCTGCCTCCTGAAATTGTCGGTCAATCTTAGTCTTTCTGCTTTAATTGGTCATATAGTTTTCCTCTGTGAAAGGCTTTATTATTTAAATAGGGTTGATTTCTTTCTGAAAGAAACACCTTAGTGTACTGTGTTGATATTTTGATAATAAATAAAAACAGGGTGATCAAAAATAACATTAAATATTAACTTAAAGAAATCGTTAAAAGTTATTTTTTAAAATGTTAACGTCCTATTCCCAATGATGAAAGGTCAAAATTGCAATTCTGGGATATTTTGCGTCATGTCATATCCTATGACATCGTTAAGATAAGTGTCTCTACAAGTAAGAATCTCGAAGAGCTCAGTACATAGAATTTTGTTGAGAGACAACTTATATAATATTTTGGTTCAACAATTAAGAAATATTGATTTGCCAAAAAGAGTGCAATTTTGCGAATTTTTATTAACTATGATACAACCCTCGATTTTTGAACTGATGGAGCAAAATTTATGAAAAATAGCTACAGTTCCCATTTTTGGAGTGATTCAAATCTTTAAGCAGTAAGATGGTGGAATTTTCAAGAAACCTAGCAACTGAATGTATTTTGTGCTGAAATAGTAAAACGACATTTTCATGATGGAAACTTAAACCGCAATTCATTAATAATACAAAACAAATTATGTATCCATTTTAAATTATGTATTAACTTTTGTAGGAGAATGATATTTAAGTATTGAAGCAATTTACCTCTTTTGTAACACAGGCAATTTTTTTACTAATACAATGGCGTCCGATCACACTCCAATTACCAACTTCTTACAAGCAAAATTTTATGACAAGTGGATTGCCAACAATGGACTTTTCTGTGGCTTTCTCGTTTTCCTGATTTGACTGTCTTAGATTATTTTATATGGGCAACGATAAAAAAATGTCGTTTGTTAAAATCGAGTTGCAATGATGGATAACTGTATGGCAAGGGTAAGGAACTCGTTCGAGAGCTTGTCTCCAGATGCAATTAGAGCGAAACCAACGAACTCGGAGATGCGAAAAATGTTTGGAAGTTCGGGGTGAAAATTTTGAACATATAACAAAATAAGTTGTTTTTCTGTGTAGGTAAACCATTAGGCATTTTTACAATAAAAAAACGTTAAGTTGTCAATATTTCCAAAACTGCAAATTTCTGGAATATATACCAGTATACAAAGCGATCTTTATTTTTAATACTTAATAAGATAACATTATTAGAATAGGAGGTTTACGTTTAAAAAAATTAACTTTTAACGATTTTTTCAAGTTAATATTTAAAGTTAGTTTTTGATCACCCTGTAAATATTTATTATCAAAATATCAATACAGAATACTAAATAGGCCAGCGGAATTAGCATCTGGAAAAAATTTATTGTTAGTAGACTTTTTATTACGTAGAAACCTTGAGAATGATAATAGTAATTATAGTATCTTATGTCTCATTTTCTTTTTTGGGGAAAATTTTTTATTAACAATTTAAAAACAATTTTTTCAAGTTCTAGGGAAAGTTATTGTTTTTCAAAAAAAAAAGTTTCAAACAAAAGTTGTGCGCATTAAAAATACCTACAAAATGAGCCCATCTAATTCGGAAAATCTGTTTCTTAGTTGTTGCAAAAAAACCTGCTAACATATCTGTTTTCTCCAATTGTTAATAAATAATAGAAAAAACATTGCATTAACTTTATACTGCATTGAAAGGAGCCTCTTGTTGCATAAAACAAGAATGTAAAATTTCAAGTTAAAATATTTAACAGTTTTTTGCAGAGTGAATTTGATTATAACATTTTAAGTTTTTTTTATCGTTTATTCTCAACGATCTAGAGATCGTACAATGAACTGCGGATGCGCAAATGAAAGCGGAAGGCCTATACTAACAATAACAAAAAAGAACCAAATCAATTGTTGATTTTAAATTGTTGAAACAGATAAATAAAGTTGTGGTTGATTTTTTCGTTTAAACAAATAGAATAACTCTTCGGCAATTGTTGATATCGCAAAGACGATAAATGGACGTGATAGGTGAGATTTTGGAGCATATTTTGAAAAAAAAAACAAATTCTGTACGACCACTAGAAGCTGAAATAGAATTTTTCTTTCAAAAAATCGCTGCTGCGTTGTTTATTATTAAGGGATTATTTAAGTAAAAACTCATAGGGAGATGGTTAAACTATTGTATGCAGCAGTTTTCAACTCAATTATTTCAAAACTGTTGATGTTGCAATAGTTTAAAGTTGCACCTACTCCAAGAGTCAGAAAGTGAGCAGTGGAGGGGGAGGGGCGTTTTTTAGCCTGCGAAGCGCGGAACAAAACATGACTCGGACGCTTCACATTCGTTTCGCAAATATTGGTCGTAGAATGTTTATTTTTTTTAATTTGTAGTTTCTCGACGAAATATGAACAATGGATGAAATGTTTTTGTAATCGAATTATTGTTAAACATAGCAACAAATTGTTTTATGTGCTTTCGAAATTGCGAAAAAAATGTTACAGTGGTCAACAGTATACTACTAATTAGGAATATTCAAAATCAGAATGTACCATTAATATATATGCAGTTACAGCATGAAACAAATTGTAACTGTCATTTTCCGCCAAATTATTGGTTGTACAAGAAAAACACAAGTTAACTTTTCGGTTTATTTTATTGGACGAACATTTTTCACATACAAAATTTTTTGCTACCATACATATTTTTTGCTTAAATCTATACAAAATATTTATTCGATTCTTTTATTTCCGACATCGATGGACACTCATTTTGAACATCCTTATCGGTTTCATTAATATCATTACAATTATCATCATCATTATCACTCTAATCGTCATCATTTCTATTACTTTCATCATCATCATCACTGTCATCATTGAAATAATTATCATCATCAACATCATCATTATCATCATAATCATAATCATTTTCTCTTCTATTACTTTCATCGTCTTTGAAAGTAATATTAAAATAATTCTCGATTGGATAATTGCTTACAAAATAATCGTCAAAAATAGTTTATTCTGCATCTCAAAAAATAATAATGCTGTCAACAAATGTTGCTATTTGTTTCATACTATATCTTGATAAATATTAATGGTATATTAAAAATCTAATTTTTAATATTCCTAATTAATAGTATACTGTTGACCACTGTAACAATTTTTTCGCAATTATAATTTTGCATGAAATGTATAAAAGTGCAACAATTTGTTTATTACTATGTTTAACAATAATTTGAGCATAAAAACGTATAATCCATTGTCCGAATTTGAAGCGTCCGAGTCACGTTTTTTCCCTCGCGCCGCAAGTTGAAAGAAGGCCCCCTCCACTGCTCACTTTCTGACTCTTAGAGTAGGTGCAACTTTAAGCTATTGCTACATCAACAATTTTGAAATAATTGAGTTGAAGACTATTGCATACAATAGTTTAACCATCTCCCTATGAGTTCGTACTAAAATAATCCCTTAATGTTATTAACAACTCAGCAGTGAGCTTCTAGTGGTCGTAAGTAGTTATTTTTTTGCAAAATGTACGCCAAAATCTCAGCTATCGCATTCATTTATCGGCATTTCGATACCAACAATTGTCGAAGAGTTATTCCATTTGTTTATAACGAAAAAACGAACTCCAATTTTGTTTATCTATTTCCACAGTTTAAGATCAACAATTCATTTCGTTCTTTTTTTTTATTGTTACTATAAGTCTGTAACTTTCATTTGCATACCCGCAGACCGCTGTACGATCTCTAGATCGCTGAGAATAAACAATAAAAAAAAAACAAAAAGTTATAAACAATTCACTGTGCAAGAAACTGTTAAACATTTTTATTTGAAATTTTGAATATTTGTTGTATGTAAGAAGGTGCTCCTTTGATTGCAGTATAAAGTTAATACAATATATTTTTCTATTGTTTATAAACAATTGAAAAAACAGCCATTTTAGGAGGTTTTTTTGCGATAACTGATGAATAAATTATCCTGTTTGGATGGGCTTATTTTGTAGGTATTTTTAATGCGCACAACTTTTGTTTGAAACTTTTTTACTGACAAAAAAAGCTTTACCTAGAACTTGGAAAAACTGTTTTTTCCACATCTTAATTCTTAAATAAAAAATTTTCCCTAAAAAAGAAAATGTGAGACATAAGATACTACATAATTACTATTATCATTCTGAAGGTTCCTACGTAATCAGAAGTCTACTAACAATAAATTTCAAAATCACCTCATGTGAGGCTAACTACGCCGGCCTATAAAGTAGATCCTCCTTCTAGAAGGGGACCGACCCCAATTTAAAAATAACGGCTTTCATGTGGGAGAAATTGATAATGTTTACGCCTGCAAACGCCATTTTTGACATAAAATTTACAATATGATAAAAGCAGTTAGACTTTGGTATAGGATATTACAAACGAAATATGTCTATAATTTTGCGTAGAGTGTAAAAATGAAATAATATATAAGGTGTTCCATTTAAACAAGAAGGCATCAACTTCTGATATAACCGGAAGTGTCTCCATCTTGAAAATATTTTAGGTTAATTGCGCCCATCGACTTTAGTAAAATGACAAATTTTTTTCCGAGAAATCGATCGCAGAAATTTGTCGTGGAACACACTATATATATATATATATATATATATATATATATATATATATATATATATATATATATATATATATATATATATATATAAACAACACTTATATTTCTTGAGGAAAAGTTTATAAGCTCTATAATATTGAATGATACGTAGCATTAGGTTTTCGTGCATCGCAAGTTAATAAAACTACTCTTTAATTACGCTATGAGCCACGTCGTGTTCTCAAACAACAAAACACATTAGATAAACTAAATAGTCCATGTTCTTCCCTACCATCGTTCTTTTGGCACTCCACTATCACCTGTTCGCTTTGCGCGCCATTTTGTTTAAAAATAACCGCCATATTGTCCGTATCGGAGTCTGATTTTCCTAAAGTAACAATTTCGTCTAGGTTTTGAGATTTCTTACGTTGAGTGTCAGTTTTGTGTAGTCTATGATCACTTGGGAAATGTTTTACGGGGGTTTTCCTAAAAGTTTCATGATGTTCCTCTTGATCGGGGGATTGGTCGCCATTTTTTTGCAGTTCTAAAGTGTTAGGTCTTCTTGGAAGATTGGGATCATTACTGTGATCTGTAGTAGGTTCTAAACTACGTGAAGTCTTGGATTTAGGATCAGTTGGTGATTGGTGGTCGGTTTTATTTATTTCTACCACTACCTGCAAAATTATTGAATGTTAAAAAAGATTTTCAAAAAATATTTCACTTTTAGGAATATTTAACCTTCTGAGGCTCGCGCGCGGACTCTCACTCCACTAACGATTTTTTTTGCCATTTATTTTAAAATGCGTCACTATATCTTTAAGCATCGTTGAGTATCTTTCAGGGTGAGTCTACATGACAAGAAAAATTTGAGCGTAGGCGTATTACGCTATCTAAAAATTAAAATGAAGCAAAATAAAACATTAATTGCGGCAGTATTTTAATCTAGAAAAGAAAGTTACAAAATGTAAGGAGAATATTGATATATTCTTGATTAAAAAAACAGGAAAGTCGTCGCTACTGGGTCCGGTCTGTATTTGAGGAAAATATTGGAGAAAGGCTTGGACATACTAATAATTTAATTTAAGACATGTGAGGAAATGATTTTTTAAAAATATTTTTTTGTTACTATTGGTGAATTTTAAGAGCTCTTCGCTGTTGTTGGGCCAATAATTAGGAAGCACAATATGGAAATATGTACAGCTATACCCTTATTACTAGGTTGGAAATAATATTGTGATATTTAGCTGATGAAATCAGCATGTGAAAGCAACAGTGCGAATTTCGAGTCGGCAAACAGTGTTTCTGAAATTATTCAGGTTACTTGTGCGGTAATATGGGACTCTTTCAAAGAAGTTTTATTTCCAAAGTTTACCACCTTTAACTGGTAAAGAATTGCCAAGAAGTTCAAAGACGAGAATTTCAATATAACAGTGTAATTTTAATAATCGTTTTAATAATTACAATTGTTTGTAGTTTTTAGAAGAATACATTATATATGATACTAACTGGATTTCTGTTATTATTTTCATTAACGTTAATTTTTACTTTTTAATTGTTTATAATAGGTTCATATAAAGTTTGCGAAGGGTAGGGTAACCAGACAAGAGGAATTTTCCTGATATGTCTAAAATTTTAGCCCCTGTTAGAGAAACAAGAAAAAACTGCAATTATCAGTATTTTTTTTTTAATTAAAAGAGGAAAATATAAATTATAAAAAATATTTATTTATTATTCTAGTAAGAAAAAATAATTTAATTAAACGTTAACAAAATGAGTGAATTGTTAATTTAGTATATTAATAAATTTAGTTTCGTACTTTTTATTGCTTGATGTTTCTTTTGGCAATTGCTGGTCTTTTATAACCTTTTCATGACACTCTTCACATAATACGTTCTTTAAGTTAAATGGTGTCTATAGTAGAACCTTAAGAGATTATATTGTTGTAAACCAACTCTTAATACAAATTATTAATTATTAAATTACTATATATAATTTTTTTTAAGTTCCTCTTATGGATTAATACATAATTATAGTCTAATATTTAATACTCTCTTAAGAAGAAGTTATATCTTAAGTAAATTTATATAATTATAGGCTCAAACAAAAGCATGCTTTAATCTCCGAAATTCTAAAACTTTACTTATAACAGAGACCATTAGCTTTGTTCATATTGTGATCATCCCATAAATACACACCTTTTCATTTCAGTAATCATGTAAATAAATAGTTATGTTATATTTGTTAGTACGCCTATGACTGTAGAATAATAATTTAGATACAGAAATAGAATATAACTAAAACATGAACATAAAGAAGAGCGGAACTAAAATTAAAAAAAAAACTACAATAGTGACATTAAATTAGTAAGTAAGAAGAAAAAATGTTGTTACCTCATGATTTAGTGAACATTTTAATAAAATATTAAAAGGAATATTAGAAGATTTACTTGAATTCAGCGAAACCAGTGATAAACCAAAAGCAGAACCAGCAAAGTTATAACATTGGTGGCAGCGAAAAGCAGAGTTTATTACAATATAGATATATAGACAGCCTATTTCTCTCTTTAGTCCACTATGCTCCCATTAATGAGAACACTCGCTCGATATTCGCATTTGGTGCTTCGATTGCAAATATTTTGAAAATCTCACTGCTTTAACTTACCACATACAAAATTCAAATAAAATGTCCGGATATTGTCAGGAAATCTCATTATTTGATCTGGTAACCATAGCTAAGGGCATGTCTGTAGATTAGTGTCTCGATATCAGAGATTGTCGTTGAATAGAAATTGTATTATATAACGGCCTTTATTTCATAAGCTTTAATTTATATAACGAACAACTATATTATTGCAATTGTTGTAAAATTAATAAAAAAATTAACAAGAATTTTTTTTTTGATGACCAAGCAGTAATGATCTTCAGCAACAAGCATTTTTAATAAATCAAAACAATTTAACATAGTTCGTAAATATTCATTATCTCAAAACTCACAAAATAAAAAATATAAATAAAACAACAAACTTCTGAAAAATAAACATAGGTTATGTTCATACGAAATATTAAACATAAACAGTTTCCGCCATATTTAAAGCATTCCGCTGAAAAGTTAAACATTATTTTGCGTAACGACCTTGGAAAAGGCGGATTTAGGCGAGAAATCTTCGGTCTTTGTCTATTTTAAAATTTAACGAATCACAATGCTTGAAATTTGACATATGTCTTTTTACGCTATGTTTACGCCCAGATTTTTCTTATCGGGTGGACCCACTCTCAGTCACGGCATCCTCGATAAATAGTCTTTAAGTGACTGTTGGTTAGTGAGTTTGGGGGCTATTTTTGCATATGTGGACTGTGAGTTCGCGTGTGAGCGTTTGCTTTATAATATTTGGTTTCTATTTTCCGTTATTTTCTATGTTTATTAAAAAAATAAAGGTAAGTTTTATCTTTTATTTTTTTAATAAGATTTCTTTAAATTCAAAGTTATAAATATTCAAAAATTGATTTTGCAATTCCTTAGAGATTTTGGGAAAAAGAACAGGTTCCTTTGAACCAGCTTATGATGCAATGTGTGTGGGTGAAGATAATGTGGAACCAATTATTCAGTATGATAACATGAAGAGCCTGGAAAAGAGGACAGCTTAGTAAGGCAGGATTTAAATAGTGATACAAAGCCAAAAATTTCGGACTCAGAAGAAGCTGATAGAGAAAAACAGCCTCTGTTTGTTGAAAGAGATGGTAGAACAGGATGGGAGAAACATATTCCAAATATAAATGTGAAAACTAGTGCGACAAATTTAATAAAACATTTTACAGGAGTAAAAGGAGCTGCAAAAAATTTAAGAACAGAAATTGAAATTTGGAAGTGTTTTTTTTTCAAATGAATTACTAAACTGATTGTTCTATATACAAATAAACACATTCTGTCAACTAGGGTAAACTACCAGCGTGAAAGAGACGCAAAAGATATAGACATATGGGAAATTCAAGCAGTTATTGGACTGTTGGGGTGTTAAAATCGAGTCGTCTAAATGTAGATAGATGAGTTATGCAACAAAAATTATACAGAAGTTGAAACATTTGGGATTCTACGATTTGGCAACTAGAAATAGCATCAGAAGAAATAGAAATACAGAGAGGTGTTCGTCAAGGATGTGTACTTTGAGCAATTCTCTTTAAGCTATATTCGGAGGATATAATAAATAAAGCACTTGGTGATCTGGACATGGGCATTAAAATTAATGGCATGACAATAAAAAATCTGAGGTACGCTGACGATACGGTTCTTTTAGCTGGAACACATAAAGACCTACAGACCCTAATTAATAAAATGGTCACAGTAAGCGAAAAATATCTATCACTGAACATAAACAAAACAAAATATATGCTGATGACAAAAACAACTCAGGATATTCGTAGGATATATGTAAAGAATCAACCTATTGAAAGAGTACGAGAATACAAATACCTGGGCACAACCATTAATGAAAACAATGACAGCTCCCAAGAAGTACGAATAAGAATTGAATAGGCCAGAAGGACATTTACAAGAATGAAGAAGCTTTTTTGCTGCTGAGATCTAAATCTTGAACTAAAAATATGACTGATAAGATGTTATGTGTTATCTGTATTATCCTACGGGATGGAAGTCTGGATACTGAAGATGATTGATGTGAGGAGGCTGGAGACATTTGAGATGTGGATGTGCCGAAGAATGCTGAGGATTTCATGGTTAGAAAGAATAACCAACGGGAAAGTAGCCATAAAGGAGTTAGTCGCTATTAGAAAAATATTTTAAAGTGGGATTGATAATTTTAAAACAGTCTACATATTCTAATTTGTACCAGTTGACGAAAATTTAGAAGATTTCCGAGGCGATGTAGTTTTAGGCAATATATTCCTAGTAAACCTATTAAATATGGGATAAAAATATTTGCTATGATCGATTCTAAGACGTTCTATACATATATATAATATGGAGGTTTACGTTGGCGAACAACTTAATGGGCCATTTAAATACAGAAATTCATCAACTGCAGTAGTACAAAAATTATGTCAGACAATTAAAGGGACCAGTCATAACGTAACAGTTAACAACTGGTTTGCCAATATGGACTTTCAAAATTCTCTTCACAGATATTTTAAGCTGATTATTTTGGGTATGAAAAAATTGCCTCTACAGTTCTCTGCTCCAGTAGTCCATCCAGTTTCAGAAAGATTGTACACCCATTTTTTATATACCAAAAAGAAACAGAAATATATTAATCTGGTCAAGTATGAATTGTGATGACAAAATAGATAATAATACAGTGAACTCTCTCTTAACGGACACCTCTATTCAATGGACACCTCTTCTATATGGGCAATTTTTGAGACAAAAACCATTCGTATATACCAGTCTGTACTTTTAAACCTCCCTCCAATGGACGCTCTCAACAACGGACACGGACAGTAAATTATTTATAAAAAATAATTCTAACCGACAAATATTAATATTTTACTATTTTCCTTTCAATATTTGCCTAAATTTTAAATTTTATTAAAGACACATTTTATTTGCGTAAATACCCACAAAATAGGCGGCAGCCAGGTATATTGGTAGGTAATTAGGGTTTTAGGGTTTTCCAAGGAATTTTATTGGTGCACGTGAATTCTATTAAGCACATTTTACTTTATTATGTACGTATTGTTAAAACTGCTGCGGAAAGGATAATATCATTTTAGTTGCATAAACGTTTTGTGACGCGAATAACATGGCTACCAACAAAAGAAAGTTTTTAAGTTTGGCAGAAAAAGTCGATGTAATCCATTATGCGGATACGAATAAGTTAAGTGTTAGACAGTTAGCAGAAAAGTTTGGAATTGGAAAAAGTCAAGCTAGTGAAATTTTAAAACGTAAGAGTGATATAATTAAGCAGTTTTCTGAGAGCGGAAACACCGAAAAGAAAAGGAAATTTTTGAAAACTGAGGGTGCTGCATTAGATCAAATTGTTTTCGATTGGTTTTGTAAAGTGCGTTCTAAAAACATTCCTGTTTCTGGTAAAATTATTCAAGAAAAAGCATTAGAAGTTGCAACGGAACTAAATTTTGACATGAAGGCTTCCAGCGGATGGCTCGAGAAGTTTTGTAAGCGGCACAATATTTCCTTCAAATCTATATGTGGCGAAGCAGCGGCTGTAGATTTATCAGTGGTTGCTGACTGGAAGAAAAAACTGCTCACTATAATGAAAGAATACTCTCCTCGTGATATTTTTAACGCAGATGAGACGGGACTATTTTTTCGTGCCTTGCCTAACAAAACATATGCTCTGAGAGGAGAAAAATGCACTGGAGGTAAGGCTTCCAAAGATAGACTCACAATTCTGTTTTGCACCAATATGATTGGAAACAAAGAAAAGCCACTGGTAATTGGAAAAAGCAAGAATCCTCGTTGTTTCAAGAACTCCTATGTAGAAAAATTACCTATCGAATGGTATTACAATAAGAAGTCATGGATGACAAGAGAAATCATGACAGATTGGCTAAATAAATTTGACAGAAAAATGCAGAGAGAAAATCGAAAAGTACTTTTGTTCCTAGACAATGCTGCGTCTCATCCACAACTTGTATTATGTAATGTTAAATTGATATTTCTGCCGCCTAATACTACATCTGAATGCCAGCCCCTCGATCAGGGGATTATAAAATGTTTCAAAAGCTACTACAGAAAGTTATTGATCCGAAGACTGCTATCGTCGATAGAAGAGTCTGATTCTATAGGGGAACTTGAGAAGTCTATTAACGTTACCAATGCCTTGATTTGGACTGTAACTGCATGGAAGGAAGTACAACCGAAAACTATCAACAATTGCTTTCTTAAAGCTGGATTCGGTACACAGGACAACGTTGAGCCTGAAGAAGATTCCGAGGACGATCTGCCACTTTCTGAATTATGGAAAAAAAACAAACACTTTTCCATTGATTTATTAAGTTATACGGAAATTGATGGAACTTTGTTGACTGAAAATCCCGATTTAAGTATTCAAGAGTGTGTACGTGAGTTTCAGGTGAATCAGGTTGTTGAAACATTATCTGAAAGTGAAAGTGACGACGAAGAAACGAATACTTCGAATATAAAAGACATTAATGAAGCCTACAAAAAACTAAAAGACATTGAAACATTTTTTGTATTACAGGGAAATTCTAACATTGCACAACAAATCTCCCAAGCTGTAAGTTCAGTAGAAACCCAAATTGTTAAAAATAAATTAAATGGCCTTAAGCAAACCACCCTTGAAAGTTTTTTTTTAAATAACAAATGATTTATGTGCATATTTTAATTACATATACATAGGTTATATACATATTTAGTATTAAAAACTTGTGTTTTTGCTAACTAACATTTAAACATTGACTACATATACGTAATATACATGTTTAAATATTTGAAGTTTATTTTATTTTCTCCATTCAACGGACACCTCCATTCAAAGGACACTTTATGCTACACAAGTGCTGTCCATTCAAGAGAGAGTTCACTGTACAAATAAACCAGATATGATTATGGACTGTAATGCGACTAAGGGAGGAGTCGACTGCGTAGACCAATTATGTGCTGTTTATGATTGTGCTCGCAACAACAGGAGATGGCCCCCATGGTCATATTTTATTCGTTACTAAATGTGTCTGGTATAAACTCATTTGTGATCTTTTCTATGAATAACTCTACTGATCAACGAAGAAGAGTTTTTTTACGAACTTTGTCTTTTCAGTTAGCGGAAGAACATTTTCGCCGACGTGTCACTCAATGTATTATCAGGGTTATGCAAGCAAGAATAAGAGAAATTTTTGGAATAAATGGACCTATGTCTGAGGGTTAGCGGGTAAGTTGATCGTATTGCGACCGAAAAAAGAAATAGACCTGCACGTTTTTCTTTTGTTTACTGCCATAAATTTTTGTATTTGGAACATTCCCTCATGGTATGTCATGAATGTCACCAAGAATTAAAGTTTTTTAATATTTTATTTTGTATAATTTAAGTCCGAAATTATCTCAGTTTTTTAGAGACTAATCTTATGTTAACGTGGTAAAACTACTGTCTTCTATAGATAAACATGTTATTTAAACTCAATATATTTTTATTTTTGATCTCTTCTCATTTAATTTACATGGAAACCTAAAAAGAAGTTTCTAAATGCGGACTGTGAGTTGGCGTGCGAGTTTTTAATCTCAAAAATAGGCGCGAGCCCCGAAAGGTTAGGGTTAATATTAGATCCTTAGGTTTTTTTTAACCTTTACAATTATCACGACTGGCAAATTTGATATCTGGCACTCATACTGGTTAAAAATAATTGGTATTAATCTGTTTCTAGCTTTTACCTTTTCCTTTTCTCACGTCCCATCTTTCTCCGGCTTTA
Organism: Diaprepes abbreviatus; assembly: GCA_034092305.1. Lineage (NCBI taxonomy): Eukaryota > Metazoa > Arthropoda > Insecta > Coleoptera > Curculionidae > Diaprepes > Diaprepes abbreviatus. The sequence continues at coordinate 3,053,109 of JASJET010000106.1, forward strand.
TATCTTCGTCCGTTTTACGCTGACCTTGCGGCGGTTGCACAAACCTTCTAGGCTCCGTTTCGACACTTTTGACCCTCGTCAAAGTCTCGCTGTCGAAGTCTCTGCATGTGTGCATCAGGGTGAAGGGTAATTTTAGGCTGACGTCGCCGCCCATAACACTTACTAGAAGTTTCACTAAAAATAATAATTATGAAAATAAGAAAATATTTTCGGTTCTTGTTATGGTGGCTTGTTTATCTTGTGTTGTCTAGAATTTAACTTAATTTTCATGTTTCAAATACTTAAGAACTATTTCAATTATGTACTCGAAATCTACAGTGAAGTATAACAATTAATCATATTTTATGTCCTAATTATAATAAACTTGCTATATTATACAGGGTGTCTAAAAATTAAAATTAATCAAATAAGAACTTTAAGTAACTATAACTTGATTAATTTAAATAGAACGCTATACTTTTTAACTTACCAAAAATATACCTTTTAAATTCCTGTCGAATGGTGTTAGAAAGCTATATAGCTAAGTCTTCGAGTTTTCACAGAATACTCCAAATAATCATTTTCTGCACCATTTTGTGTTTTTTGAATAGATGTTCTAATGCATCTAGTTGCCTATGGCATATAGAAACGTCAGATAATTGATTTAATCTGTCAGTCTACTCTGCAAAGCGTGTTGCTATAAGAGCGGTATTATTTTTAGTAACTGTAAAACTTCATTTATTGAATTGAATTATTTGAATATTGTTGTGTTATTGTTTTGTCAAAATGAAGATTTATCCAAAGGAAGAGCGTATTGATATGAATTTTATCCTGAGAGAATGCCATCAAAATTGTTGGTTTCTCGAGTCTATTCTCAAAGGTTTCCTGAAAGAAACCATCCTAAACCAGCCGTTTTTGTGAGACTATTAAACCAGTTTCGGGAAAGTGGAAGTGTCAGTCATAAAAACCTGTTATAAGAAAACCTGTCACTGAGGATGAACAAAATGTTTTTACTGTACTTGGTTCAGTGATCGAAATCCCAGTATTAGTCAGAATTATTTATTCGAAAATACTAACATTAGCCAAGCAAGTGTTTCAAGGATTCTTAACAAATACAGATTTCATTCTTATAAAATCGAGCTTTGTCAAGAGCTTCAGTGAAATGATTTTGACAACCGAACTGAATTCTGCTTGTGGGTGTTAGATAAAGTGGCAGAAACTGCACACTTTTTTGATAATGTGTTGTTGGGTGGTGTACTACCCACAATGATGGTTTCGTGAATAGACACAACTTCCATTACTATTCTGATTCAAATTCGCATGAAACCAGAATACATGGTCGGTTAATGTGTGGGGAGGAATACTGGGTCCATACTTAATTGGAATCCACTTTTTTGAAGGACCTTTAAATGATTGAATGTTTCGCTATTTTCTTTTACACCAACTCCCAGTGTTATTAGAAGATGTCCTTTTAAATATAAAAATATGTATATGGCTTCAACTGGACGGGGCTCCGCCTCATTATGATTGCGAAGTTCGGCAATTTTTAAATGTCAACTTTCGAAACAGGTGGATTAGGAGAGGCGGATTTCAAAATTGGCCCCTGAGATCTTCGGACTTAAATTCACCAGATTTCTTTTTATGGGAATACATAAAAGAAATTGTCTACAATGTGCCCTCGACAACACCACAAGATATGAAAATACGCATAAGAGATGCTTTTCAAACTGTAATCCCGTAAATGTTGTCCAGAGTTAAGAGTGGTTTCGAAAAAAGATTATGTAACTGTTTGGAAATGGATGGTCCACATTTCGAACATCTACTATAAATATTTTGCTTCTGTTTTGTGCTGTTTTGTGATTTTCCTGATTATTATTCTTATATTCCCTGTCATTTCCAAATACCATAGGCAACTAGATACATTAGTACATCTATTCAAAAAACACAAAATGGTACAAGATACGATTATTTGGCGTATTCTGTGAAAACGTGCTACACTGGTATTTATTTAAAGGCGCAAAAAAAGAAAAAAAAAAGCTGTCTTGAGCGAGCAGAACAGAGTTGGAAGCTAGAGGCGGCACCAGTTAGCAAAGTGCCGAGCTAGCCCCTATGCCGTAGAGAAGGGGTGGGTATTTGTTTTATAGGCGCCACCGAGTTTTGGCCGGGCAAACTCGGAAACCTCCCCCACGTTGTTGCTCGGGCCTAGCGTCCAACCCAGTTCTCTATCTTGCTGCACAAAATATCAAAAACAAAAAGGTAACGCAAATGCAAAACTGAGAAGAAGTTGCGAGATAAATGAAACTCAAAGAAAATGTTAAAAAAAGAAATTTTTTTTTTATTAATTACTCTAAATTTTAATGATAGAAAAGTCCCAAGTGGTTGTCGATCTGGACTTCTTCTAGCTCCAATGGTTGATACGGGTATACTACTACTCCAAACGGTGGATCTGAGTTGTATCCCTAAGGGTGGACTGGCTTATACCCCTAAGGGTGAACCCTAATTTCAATAAAATAAAAAGAAATAACAGCAATGCCTAATAAATTTTCCTGTTTTCTGCAACCCAATATATCTTAAATCCCAGCAAATACAAATATAAATGGCCGGGAAAAAAAAAACAAGATCTATCTGAATACAAAAAATAAGTTAGCAATAAGTTTGATATTGATAAGAAAATACCTAAGCACAGTATAGTGAAATACCAAAATAAGGGACAAAATAATGGCAAATAAAACTGTACTTGATGAAATGCTTTCTTTCAAAGAATCCCTGGGAAATACTTAAGGAAAATGATACTGTGTTGCCCATAACGAATTTTCAAAATAAGGTTAAACTGAACAAATTAGTCATAGTGAGCTTGAGCGCAAAATTAAATCATGACAAACGCTAAGACTTATCTATAGAATACCTTTACACCACTCGATAGGTATTTATTTAAAAGGTACATTTTCTGGTAAGTTAAAAAGTATAGCGTTGTATTTAAATTAATTAAGTTATAGCCATTAAAAGTTCTTTTTTGGCGTATATCAAGTATTTTGGCCGCAATATTTCGTGCCGTATGGGGTGAATAAGAAAAAGCCAATTAAACTGAAAGGTTAAAGGCACTTTTGTAGAGCTGCAGTCAGTCAAAATGATGTTTGGCCAGAAAATAAAACTTTTTTTTGTTAGTCTAGCCTTCGAGAAATTTTATTCTTTTAATTAGGACTTCTATAAAGAGAAAATACCCTTCCTTAAATATATTTGTCGTAAAATAGAAATAAAGAAAAACCTACCAAAGTGAGTATGTACAAAAAGCCAGCTTTTGTTCTACAAGAACAGACATTTTGCAATATAGAATAGGATTACATGTTATGATAACAATAAATAAATATTTTAAAAGATTAAAAAAATTATTTATTTAAAGACTTAAATGATACAAATTGCTCACTGAAAATTGTCGTAACTGCTGAGGTATAATATAATGAAGCAATTAAAAAAGGTACACTCCGCACTCGGTTGGGCAAATGTATGAATAACAATAAAACAGTGACTAAACGGTATCTAATTGAAAATGTTCAACTGTGAGTGACTGAGCGCTATTGCTCTCTAATTATTGCGAGTATATAATTACTTGCAACAATTTACTGAGATTTTCGATATTCCCTCTTTTATTCATAGGAAGTGGCTCGTTATTTATATAAACCATTTTCAAGAAAACTCTATTGTGAAAATTGTTTTCTTTTGCTAAAATTTTGGGTCTCTCAAATTTCATCATATGAAGAAAAATTGGAACAATGTTTATAAGATTCCATGTCTTCATTGTGACCATGTTTACATAGGTCAAACCTCTAGAAACCTTTCAGGTAGAATCAGTTCTCATAAAAGCGATTGCAACAGAGGAGTGCTTTCTTGTGCTCTCATCGAGCACATTTTGAATAAGGATCATATCATGAACTTTGAGAGAGTATGATATATAATTAGTTACGACAACTAGAGAGCAATAGCGGTCGGTCACTCACAATTCAATCTTTTCAATCAGATACCGTTTAGTCACTGTCCCTATTTTTATTCTTTTCTATTTGTTCAATCAGGTGCGGGTACCTCTTTTGATTGCTTAATTACATTACACCCCAGCAGTCATGACAATCTTAAATCGCAATTTGTATCTTTTATCTACATTCGATACAATAACAAAATTTTGGTTGCGACCGTTACCTCTGCCCCCGAAGTGGTTTCCTGCTTCTGAGCAATATATAATTTTATATATTAAAACGGGGTTTAGGCGTCGACTGTAATGTGTCAATCTCATTCGTTCTGAAATGTCGGTTCGATAATGTTCTCGTGTTAGCAATTAAGTCGTCAAATACAGGGTTATTCACCCTATAAGGCACGAAATATTGTGGTCAAAATACGTGATATATGTGAAATAAGAACTTTAAGAGGCTCTAACATGATTAATTTAAATAGAACTCTATACTTTTCACCTTATCAGAAAATGTACCTTTTAAATACCTATCGAATGGTATAAGGGTGTTCTATGGCTAAGTCTTCGCGTTTTCACAGAATACACAAAATAATTGTTTTCTGTACCATTTTGTGTGTTTTGAGTAGATGTTCTAATATATCTAATTGACTATGATATTTGGAAATTACAGGTAATTTACAACTTTAAGAATAATAATCAGGAATATTTTTACAAATGTTCAGAAACTCGGAGCGCAATTTATAGTCGTCCAACAGTCTATAACAGCAGTAATGATAATAACATATTGACGATCAGGGGCGGATCCAGCCTCTCTCTTTAGGGGGGGGGGGCGGTGATATCACAAAAGTACAGTATGCAAGAAATGTAATATAAAAGGCAGAATGGGTTCTATTTTCCTGAACTCAAAGCTCTTGAGAGGGGGGGGGGGGGCGATCGCAAGTATACACATTCCTATACTCTATTCAAGAACTAGAGAGAGTAATAAAACTGTTACCGAAACCTCCAACGTACCTGCTCCAGTGCCGCTGGTAACTGAAAACTGCCGTAAATCTAATTATATTTCATTATATTTAAAAATATTTTATAAATTTACATATAAACATAAAAATTCTTATAATTTAATTTAATTTCTGTCAGTGAGCAAAGTACACCTTACAGTTTGTTCTTAGTGATTTATCTTATTTGCGCTTGTTTTTATATATTATTTGAGATTAGTGAGATACCCAAAAGATATGGCTTTCACCTCTATATTTATTCCAAAATCGTTAAACCATGGCATTTTTCCTCAACGAAAAACTTATTACGATGAATGTTTATGATGCCTTAAGATATCAATATTTAGATAATAATGTTAAAAGCTCTGTTGAGATGTGTTCCAACATGACCGGAGTTGCAAAATCTACTATATGCCAAAGACTGAAGGAGAAAAAACGACTGGAATTGTTAGTACTCCCAAGCCACATTCGATCACAGGCAGATGAAAAACCTCGTTGGAAGAAGAAATGAAAACTGCAATTAAAGGGGTTGTATATATATTTTATTATGAGAAGCAGATCCCAACCGTCTACAACATTCTAACTAAAATCAATGAAGATCGCGATTTACCTGAAATTAAAAGAACTGATCTCTGGAAATTGCTCAGAGAATTTAATTTTTGCTGGGAAAAACCAGGTAGAAAATCTCCGGAAACTGTCCGTTGGAGAAGTAAATATCTCTCTCAAGTAAAAGGTAGAGTTGCTAGAAATAACACAATTAACAAAATTATTAATTTAACTAAACTTTTGAAAGATTTTTTTGAATAAAGTTACTGCGGAAAATTTGGAAATCCATATAATAAAAGAATAAAACAAAATGTGAGAACTCGATCTCATGATCGGTGAGATAGAGGAACCAATTATAATTAATTTGGGCGAAGATAGTTTCACTGACTTTGACTAGGAATTAGATACGTAATGTTTACTAGTGTAAACAGAATTTATTATTTAAATTTTTGTTTTAGTTGTATATTTTTATTTTAATGTGTCCCACTCTTTAATTTTATATATATTTAATTCTAATTAACTGTAAGTTTTTTATTATTTTATTATTGTGTTTGTGTCTTTTTCTTAAGCGTGTAGAATTAACACGTTTATCTTATTTTTTTGGGTCTATCGTATTTCCATATAATAAAGTAAATTAAATTAAGATAACAGTATAATAGAAATAAAAATAAGTATGTCTAATATTAATTACAGCATAAAAAAAGTAATTACATTTGAATCCCTTTTTAGTGTTTAATTGCAATTCTGCAGATGGTTTAAGAAATAAATAAACCGAAACGTCAGATACCCTAAAAATGTTTTTAATTAATAATAAAATGACTGATAGCCCCAAAAATATTTTAATAATATATGGACGAATTTATTTTTTTATATATGATTACCTTTTTGTATTTTTGACAATGGATATTTTGTAAGTATTTAAATTATAACTTCGAATTTTTTGTAAGAATAAGGTTACGATTTAGTCCATTATTATATACCCGTAATTTTGATTATACAATTTCTAACCCATTCCTATGATAAATATATGTGTCTAACAGATTTTGCTAAAGACGCCGGATTAAAGAACACAAGTAGTTTGCGAAGAGAAAAGGGGTAAAAAATGATTTATTACTCTTCCTAGTTCTTAAATAAACTGTAGTATATGAGGAAAAATCGGGTCCATTTTCCTAAACTCAAAGCTCTTGGGGGGGGGGGGGGGGGGGGCGATCGCCCCCACCGCCCCCCTGGATCCGCGCCTGTTGACGATAGCACAAAACAGAAGCAAAATATTTATGGTAGATGTTCGAAATGTCGACCATTCATTTCCAAAGATTTACATATTCTTTTTTCAAAACTACTGCGTAATTTTATATCTTGTGGTGTTGTCAGGGACGCACTGTAGACAATTCCTTTTAGGTATCCCTATAAAAAAAATCGGGTGGAGTTAAGTTAGGAGATTTCGGGGACCAATTTTGAAATCCGTCTCTTCCAATCCACCTGTTTCGAAACTTGACATTTAAGAATTGCCGAACCCCGCGATGATAGTTTGGCAGAGCTCCATCCAGTTGAAGCCACATAGTTGTTCTAGTCTTTAAAAGGACATCCTCTAGTAGCACTATAAGTAGGTGTAAAAGAAAATCGCGAACCATCAAACCATTTAAGGGTCCTTCATAAAAGTAGGGTCCAATTAAGTATAGACTCAGTATTCCTCCCCATACATTAACCGACTACCTATTCTGGTTTCTCATAACTCTGTATTCAGTGGATTTGAATCAGGAAAGTAATAGAAATTGGGTCTATTCACGAAACCATTGTTATGAAAAGTACATCACTAAACAATACATTATCAAAAAAGTGTTCATTTTCTGCCACTTTATCTAACACCCACAAGCAGCATTCAATGCGGTTGTCAAAATCATTTCCGTAAAGCTTTTGACAAACCTGGATATTATATATATATATATATATATATATATATATATATATATATATATATATATATATATATATATATATATATATATATATATATATATTCACCTAATTATTCCAGCGGGGTTTCATTTATCCTTATTTCGATACTGGCAATCAGATCGATAAACATTATTATTGTCTTCTCCAAGTTAATTTTTAGGACTACTTCATTACTGGTTGTGCCGTGGTCATTAATTTGCTCTTGCGATCCTTCAAGACTTTTAGTAATTAGAATTATGTCATCAGCGAATCTTAAATGGCTTAGGTGTTCTCCACCTATACATAGACGATAATTATTTCAGCCTAATTTCCTAAAGATATTCTTTAGGGTTCTTGTGAATATATACAAGGATATTTCTATATATGTTAGTTAACATTTCTACATATGGTTTGTCTACCCCTCGATCGACTAGAGCTTCTATTAATGCTCTAGGCTATACTGAGTCGAAAGCCTTCGCAGATTCTATGAATCTTGTAGTCTTTCTTCGATAAGCTCTTGATAGTGTTCCAAGTTGATGTTTAGGTTAGTAATGTTAGTTCCTGACGTTGGTATGTGAAGTTATTTTATTCGCTCTAGTTTTGAGTTCAGAACTTCTCGAGCTCCAATTAATCTATGATCACTACCTGTTCGAAATTTGTTGAGAACGCTTATATTTTTAATACTTTCTATTTTGTTTATTTGTTTGTAGGTGTTGACGAGTGATAAGTTCTGGTAATATGCATATCGAAGAAATATTTTTCCCCTTTTCTTTCTTTCTCCAATTCTTTTCACTACTTTGGCATTAGATACCTTAATTGACTTTTGTAATTGTTTAGTACTTCTATTATTTCATTGAAAAATTCCTCTATGTCTATCGTTGAGTGAGCATCGTTGGTGCATATGTTTGTACAATCTGAATGGTGTATCCTTTTGATCGTCGTAGAGTTAAGTTAGCTGCTCTTTCTGAGGGGCTTATTTTATTCAAAATCCATTACTATTTATTGTTCCTTTGTGATAGAGGGTTTTGCCTGATTTAAGTTCTATCATCTATTCTTCTTTCCATGCAATCGATATAGGATATATATATATATATATATATATATATATAGTATATATATCAGGCGCGGATCCAAGGGGGGGGGGCGGTGGGGGCGATCGCCCCCCCCCAAGAGCTTTGAGTTTAGGAAAATGGACCCGATTTTTCCTCTTATACTATAGTTTTTTCAAGGACTAGAGAGAGTAATAAATCATTTTTTACCCTTTTTCTCTTCGCAAACTACCTGTGTTCTTTAGTCCGGTGTTTTTAGCAAAATTTGTTAGACACATATAATTTTCATAAGAATGGGTTAGAAATTTTATAATCAAAAATACCGGTCTATAATAATAGACTAAAACGTAGGATTATTCTCTCAAATAATTCTAAGTTATAATTTAAATACTTACAAAATATCCATTGTCAAAAATACAAAAAGTTAAACATATATAAAAAAATACATTCGTCCATATAATAATAAAATATTTTTGGGGCTATCGGTCATTTTATTATTAATTAAAAACATTTTTAGGGTATTTGACGTTTCAGTTTATTTATTTCTTAAACCATCTGCAGAATTACAATTAAACACTAAAAAGGGATTCAAATGTAATTACTTTTTTATATTGTAATTAAAATTAGACCTACTCATTTTCATTTCTATTGTACTGATATCTTAATTTAATTTACTTTTATATATGGAAATACGATAGTCCCAAAAAATAAAATAAACATGTTAATTCTACACGCTTAAGAAAAAGACACAAACACAATAATAAAATAATAAAAAACTTACGGCTAATTAGAATTAAATATATATAAAATTAAAGAGTGGGAAACACTAAAATAAAAATATATAAAAAAATAAAAAAAAAAACATATAAACAACATTAAACGATAAAAAACAACAAAAAAAAAATTTAAATAATAAATTGTGTTTACACTAGTAAACATTACGTATCTAATTCCTAATCCAAGTCAGTGAAACTATCTTCGCTAAAACTAATTATAATTGGTTCCTCTATCTCACCGATTATGAGATCGAGTTCTCACATTTTGTTTTATTCTGTTATTATATGGATTTTTCCCAATTTTCCGCAGTAACTTTGTTCAAAAAAATCTTTCAAAAGTTTAGTTAAATTACTAATTTTATTAATTGTGTTATTTCTAGCTTTTACTTGAGAGAGATATTTACGTGTCCAACGGACAGTTTCCGGACGATTTATAAGAACAGATTTTCTATCTAGTTTTTCCCAGCAAAAATTAAGTTCTCTAAGCAATTTCCAGAGATCAGTTCTTTTAATTTCAGGTAAATAGCGATCTTCAATGATTTTAGTTAGAATTTTGTAGATGGTTGGGATCTGCTTCTCATAATAAAATGTATATACAACCCCTTTAATTGTAGTTTTCATCTCTTCTTCCAACGAGGTTTTTCGTTTGCCTGTGCTCGAATGTGACTTGGGAGTACTAACAATTCCAGTCGTTTTTTCTCCTTCAGTATTCGGTACATAGTAGATTTTCCAACTCCTGTCATGTTGGAACATATCTCAACAGAGCTTTTAACATTATTATCTAGATATTGATATCTTAAGACATCATAAACATTCCTCGTAATAAGTTTTTCGTTGAGGAAAAAATGCCCTGGTTTAACGATTTTGGAATAAATATAGAGTTGAAAGCCATATCTTTTGGATATCTCACTAATCTCAAATAATATATAAAAACAAGCGCAAACAAGATAAATCACTAAGAAAAAACTGTAAGTTGTACTTTGCTTACTGACAGAAATTAAATTAAACTCTCAGAAATTCTATGTTGCAGTAAATTTATAAAATATATTTAAATATAATGAAATATAATTAGATTTACGGCAGTTCTCAGTTACCTGCGGCACTGGAGCAGGTACGTTAGAGGTTTCGGTAACAGTTTTATTACTCTCTCTAGTTCTTGGATAGAGTATAGGAGTCTGTATGCTTGCGATCGCCCCCCCCCCTTCCTCCCAAAGGCTTTGAGTTCAGGAAAATAGAACCCATTCTGCCTTTTATATTAGGAATGAGTATGCTGCTTGCGCTACCCCCCCCCCCCCCCGTTGACAACTTGTTTTTCTTGCCATAGCGTACTTTTGTGATATCACCGCCCCCCCCCAAAGAGAGAGGCTGGATCCGCCCCTGGTATATATAGAGGTGTGGAAAATCCAGACCGGAAACTGGACGTTTCTTAAGTAAGATAAAGAAAATACTATAATTCATCAGTTTGGCTCTATGGTGAGGGGTAATACAATGCTGGTACGGTGAGTGTGGGCGGCACCATACGCCACGCCCTAGCACAACAAACTTCAAACAGCAAGATTATTCTTTAAAGGATATTCTTGGTACAATATGTCAGCGGGAATCCACAAATTACTTTCTCCAATGACCAAAAATCATAGCATTTGCAATATTACCGATAGGTAAACTATCGAAAGATGAACAAAAATCAACGGACAAGTTAATAAGAAACTATCGCCTAGACTTTGCCCGAAAATCTTCTCGAGAAAAATATGGAGGATGTGTTTCAAAACTTTTGATGTCGATAGATCTTTATCTGTTTTTTGACATCGCACTAATGAGCATTTGGCCTCAAAAACCGGACAAAAAGGAGAAATGCAAACTAGACAAGTAATCATCGAAATTATTTTTTTTGTATACCTAAGTAACCGTACTATCATAAAAATATGATAAAGTGTCCCCTCCACGCAGCTACGCTTCGCACAGTTAACTGCAATCTAAGCTTCGTTCAATACGCACGCATTCGTTCTTGATAGATTTTTTTTAGACTTGTGTTTGGTGTTTGGTATTTTGTAAAGTGAATATTAAAAAAAAAACTTTTGTGATGGAATCTGAAGAACAAGGTATGTATTTAATTTTAATATATATTATTTAAAAATATAATGACTCTTTAGTATTCTTATGAACCTAAAACAATATGAGTAGTGAACATTACCCGATTCGCTCTATCCCCCCCCCTCCTTGACCCTGGCATTGCCCCCTCCTACGTCAAGAGTAGTTATTCCGGCGATATAGACTGGGACCCTTTTTTTGAGCCCCTTCCGGGGGCCCCATTTTCTAGTGCTCCACCCGAGTACCCCATAGGGCTCCACTAAAGTTCCGTCCGGGATTCTTATTTTTTAGAGCCCCGTCCGGGTTCCCTTTTTCTAGTACTTCACCAGGGTACCCCATAGGGCTTCGTTAAAGTTCCGTCCGGGGACCCCATTTTTTAGAGCTCCTTCCGAAGTCCCCCTTTTCTAAGCTTCATCTGGGTACCCTATAGGACTCCTATAAAGTTCCATCCAAGTGCCCCGTTTTCTAGAGCTCTACCCACGTGCCCCATAGGACTCAGTTCAATTTCCGACCGAGGGCCGCATTTTCTAGGTCTTCACTAGCGGATCCCATTCAAGCTCCGGCTAAAGGCCAAATTTTTCCCTGAACCCCCACCCAAGGGCCCCATTTGGGCGTTGGCTTTCGCATTTACATCAGCTGTCAATTGTTATATACGTCAGCTATCATTTACATTAGGCTTTAACCCCACTTTTTATTAGGCCCTATTTAATAGAGCGAAAATACGCTTTTCAGTAAAAAATAATCTATTAGAATTTGAACAAATATTTCATTCAATTTAAAGAATTGTAGACAATCTGACAAGGAAATTCTGTAAATAGAGAACTTACTGTGGACTGTGGTGATGCAAACACGCCATTTTACAATTTCATTTTAACAAGTTTGTAGCTAATTGAATAGATGATGATAGGAATACTGTATTTCCCTTATTTTATATGTCCTATTTTTAGGATTAAGCCCTCGGAGTCCCATTTTCTAGTTGTTATCTGTCATACGTCAGCTGTCATGTCAAATAATAATCGCGCGTTAAAGTTTAGAGAGAACACCATTTGATATATATTTTTTTACTTTGAAAAGGTAAAATTTGGAAAAAAGAGTTGATACGAAGCTACGAGACATATGAATTTTATGTAATAAAAAGTGGAGTTATACGATATGCCCCTTAGAACGCACGGGGAAAATAAAACAAATATATATTTCATTTTTATTTCATCAAACATTATTATTTACTGTAATATAAAAAGTGAATAATAAACAAATATTTAGCTGGTAAATCAACAATGTGAATTTATATTTAGGGCCCCCTATGGCAAGCAATTTCGAGTTATAACCTTTTTTTTGACATATATAATAGGTAAATCTATATTATTTTAATAATAATTGAAAATATAATATTTTAATTTATTTTTTCAATTTATACAAACATATCCTTAATCTGATATATATTGTCACATATTTAGATTTTATTCCTGGGTATAGAATGTTTAGGACTGGAGGAGGAGGACCATCCACAAACCAAATAGTTTCTTGAATCGATTTTCACATCATCTGGAAGGTCTTTGTCAGCATAAGGTATGGTATATTTAAAAAAAAAATAAACAATTTTTAGCAAAAATAATTAAGTTGGATTTCCTTTAACCATAGGTGCCTCGTTTTATTTAATGTGATAAAAAGTTAATAAAATATCGAAAAAAGTAAAAAGTGCTTAAGAGGAAACTGATTATTTAAAATACTAACATAATGGTGAGGGTTATTAAAGAGATAAAAAGTAATCTAGGCATGAGTTTTTGTTTATGTCTCTTTTAATTCAATATAATAAAAAATTTAAAGATATGTATAAGCAAGGTTTTGAGCATAGGTATATATAAAATATGAAATAAACTATTTAACAGTGTACAACAAAACCACAAGTTTCATTTATCATGATGAGCTAATGGTTCAACGAATCGATAATAGCCTAACTAACTCACTGATATGCTTTTCTCTAATTTTCCGTGAAATATGAAAGTGTTTTTTATTTTGCTATTTTAAATACATAATTTCCTATTTTTTACAAATTTTAAACGCTTTTAAATTGTCATAATTATGTTTTAGATATGACATCTTATATCAATATTAAAAACACTCAAGTGTTACAAATTAAATATTTGACTTTGTTACTACTCAAAATTCACCAAAAGTTGTATAAATAATATGAAAATATTAGAAAGGTTTCTTACTGCATTGGAAAAGACATAAAATTATAAAAAAAACTATAATAATGGGTTAAGTATTAAAAATGTGTAATTTGAAAAATTAAAAGCTCAAGTGATGCCTTGTGTAGATTTTTATCCAAAAATAGGGTGTTTTCAGGAGAGAAATTTGTCACAGACTAAGTAATATGGACAATAAATTAAAGGTTCAAGTATATTTTGTATAGATTTTTTGTATTAAAATAGGGCATGTTGTATAGAATACTTTAAATCGTGGATCATAATTTCGTTTAGATATGAGTTTAAATATTAAAATTAAAACCACTGTGATGTAAGAAATTAAATATTTTGCCTTTTGTTGACTTCTCAAAAATTCATCAAAAGCTGTACAAAATAACATGAAAAATAATGTCCAAGAGGTTTCCTACTGCATTTGAAAAGACATAAAATTACAAAAAATGCTAGAACAAGTGGTTAAATCCACTGTTAGAAATGTCTAATTTGAAAAATTACAGGTCCAAGTTGCGTCTTGTGGACATTTTTATACAAAATAGAGCGTTTTTAGAAGAGAAATTACACATTGACTAATTGATATGGGCAATAAATTAAAAGGTCAAAGTGTATTTTCTGATTTTTAATATAAAAATAGGGTATGTTCTGTTAGATACTTACAAAAAGGGTTATTTTGACATGTTAAAATGTATAATGTGAAAATTAAAGACTCCTGAAGTGTCTCTTACGATTTTTTTATACAAAATATGGTGTTTTCTGGAGAGAAATTGTACCCTAAGTGATGTTGACAATAAACTAAAAGGCCAAATGTATCCTATATAGATTTTTTATATAAAAATAGGGTATGTTCTGTAGAATTCTTAAAAAAAAAGAGTTATTTCGTTCTGTTAAAAATGTATAAATTGAAAATTAAAGACCCATGAGATGTCTTTTATGGATTTTTTATACAAAATATGGCGTTTTCTGGAGAGAAATTGTACCCTAAGCGATATGGACAATAAATTAAAAGTCCAAATGTATCTTGTATAGATTTTTTATATAAAGATAGGATATGTTCTGTAGGATACCTTCAAAAAGGTTTATCTTGATATGTTAAAATGTATAATTTGAAATTAGAGACCGCTGAAATGTCTCTTATGGATTTTTATACAAAATATGGTGTTTTCTGGAGAGAAATTGTACTCTAAGTGATATGGAGAATAAATAAAAAGTCCATATGTATCTTGTCTAATTTTTTATATAAAAATGGGGTATGTTCTGTAGGATACTTACAAAAAGGGTTATTTTGATATATTAAAATATATAATTTGAAAATTAAAATCCCCTGAAGTGACTCTTACGAGTTTTTTTATTCAAAATATGTTTTTTTTCTGTAGAGAAATTGTACCCTAAGTGATGTTGACAATAAACTAAGAGTCCAAATGTATCCTATATAGATTTTTTATATAAAAATAGGGTATGTTCTGTAGAATACTTAAAAAAAGAGTTATTTCGTTCTGTTAAAAATGTATAATTTGAAAATTAAAGACCCATGAGATCTCTTTTATGGATTTTTTATACAAAATATGACATGTCTCGAAAGAAATTATACATTAAGTGATATAGACAATAAATTAAAGGTCCAAGTATATCTTGTGTAGATTTTATATAAAAATAGGGTATATACTGTAGAATACTTACATAAAAGGATATATGTTCTTCAACAAATCCTCATAATGTTCCAGAAGGCCAACACAGTCCCAAGTAGCATATATTTCAATATTCTTTTCAGTTCTATTATGTATCTCTTCTGGACGTATTACGTTTACCTACAAGAAATTTTTAACACAAAATATCAGTTAACTATTAAATATATAGTTATCACAATGAGTTGATGGTTTAATAAATCGATAATAGTCATAACTTACTCACAGATATGTTTTTCTCTTTTTTCCCTAATAGAAAGGTGTGAGCCATGTTTCAACGTTAATACTTTAGTTGCTGTTGTTGTCGAAACTGCTGCCACAATAGAAGTATTCACGTATTTAGATTTTACCTAAAATTGGAAAAGTTACAATATTTTTCTTCAAATTAACAAAAAAACCATACCACTAAAATTGTTACTTACAAAAAGGGTTATTTTGTTCTATTAAAAATGTATAATTTGAAAATTAAAGACACGTGAGATGTCTTTTTTGGATTTTTTATAAAAAATATGGTATGTCTCGAAAGAAATTATACACCAAGTAATACGGGCAATAAATTAAAGTTCCAAGTGTATCTTGTGTAGATTTTTTATATAAAAATAGGGTATATTCTGTAGAATACTTACATAAAAAGGATATATGTTCTACAATAAATCCTCATAAAATTCCAGAAGGGCCACTCAGTCCCAAGTAGCATATATTTCATTATACTTTTCAGTTCTATATGTATCTCTTCTGGACGTATTACGATTACCTACAAAAAAAATTTAACACAAAATTTCAGTTAATTATTAAATATAGAGTTATCAAAATGAGTTGATGGTTTAATAAATCGATAATAGTCATAACTCATTCACAGATATGTTCTTCTCTTTTTTCCATAACAGAGAGGTGTAAGCCATGTTTCAACGTTAATACATTAGTTACTGTTGTAGCCGAAACTGCTGCTACAATAGAAGTATTCAGGTATTTAGATTTTACCTAAAATTGGAAAAGTTACAATGTTTTTCTTTAAATTAACAAAAAAAAATACCACTAAAATTGTTACTTTTTATTAAATTAAAAATGAAACTTCTTGTTTTAAAATTGATATTTGCATCAAAGAAAAATTTATATCATATTAATAAGTTTTTCACTATACAGTACTGATAAGTAACTTAAAAACTGACCTTCATTGGTTTGCTGCGGGCATTGTTGTGATAAATGCAAATATGTTTGACTAAATTCAAGCTTATTCTAAAAAGTTCGAGTTAGTAAAAAATTAAATAGCAATAAGGTGTATAATTTTTAAATAACAAATAAAAAGCTAATTTATATACATTAGGGTAAAATTTACGCAGTTGATAATTAGTTGTCCTATTACTTTTTATGGTTTATTGGTAAATAGGCAGTCATTCTTGACATCCTCGTCGTCCCACCACCACAAATAAACGAAACAAATCTCTGTATATTTGATTTTTCTCTCTCAAAATTGATTTCAGATATTTTTATTTTTGTCTATCTGATTCTATATGCTGTTTATTTCACATCGGGAGTATTCGTTACATGCTAAATTCTTTCTTGAATGTATTTCTGGCCCATATGTAAACCATTTCCGATATAAAGTACGGCATATCTAAAAAATTAACTTTTTCAAAATTTTTAATTAAGAGGAGAAAGTAAAGCTAGAAGAAGAACGCCCTTTTGCAAAATTAAGAAAATCATTATTTCTGTTTTAAATATTTTCCAGCCCTCATTTTTACAAAGTAGTTCTGCATTTTTATACCTTTACATAGACTAAAAATGTGCTTATATGTCTCAAATACTTTTAGAAAGTAATTTTTGAAATTCACTCATCGAAAAATTTTCTAAGCTGACATTTTAAGATAAAAATGTAACCAAAGCTACCTATTAAATTTTTCTTAAGAATTTCATCAGAAAAACACTAAAATGTACCTGACATAAAAAAAATCAATGACGTAATTTGAAAAAATATTTCATTTTCGACAAAAAAAATAATCCAAAAACTTATCTGTCTAAATTTTAAGCATTATTTCGAATAGAAACTAATTAAAATGCTCTCTAAACATGAATAAATCATCCACCATTCGTTGAAACTACAAAATAGGAAAAAATAAATCCGCCATTTTTAGACGCCGTTGTCGTGCAAGCTATACTTTGCACGAATCAGATATTTACTACATAAATTACTATTTAACTACGTAAATTGAAAATATACTGCTTTTTTCTAACAGAAAATAATTAAAAATGCACGCTAAACATATAGAAATCAATTAATATTCGATCAAATTGAAAAATAAAAGAAAATAAATCCTAGAGCTCTGTTACCGGCATCCATTGAGCGTGCCAGCCATGTAAGCCATTGCAGACATAAAGTACAATCTAAAAATTTTCTGGGTTCCTCATTTGATTAATTTACAGAAACTATATCTTAATACCTTACTAACGCAGCAATCACGCTATAAAAAATACAATAACGCTAACGGTTTAATTTTCTATTACCGATCTTTAAGATATCATCTTATTAGATTTTATGAATAAAAATAAAACGGTTTTTTATAAGACCATTCGCCCTGGAATTATATCAAAATTTATCTTAAAACTTACCTCTTTCAATTTTCTTAAGGGTTTAGTCGAACAGAAACTGATTAAAAATGCACTCAACATATAAAATTCAATTAAAAATTCACTTTACACGCTTAAAATTTGTAATAAAAAGAATATTATCGACCATTATGGTTGCGGCACGAATATTGACATAATACTGACACACTTTTTAAAAGCAGTTCTACCGGCGGATCGATAAAAAGATCGGGTCTGTTACCTGCCTTCACATCGAAAGTTCCATGAATTACATACAGTTCCGATCGCCCTTTTCAGTACTGGAAACCATACTTTCAAACCTTTTTTAAATTCGAATTGTGTCTGCTTCTATTTTTTCAACAAAATAACATTGTGGAAATCCCAAGTAGACTATAATTTATTTTAGATTGCTAAGTTAAAGGTGAAACACAATAAACAAGCATGTAAAATGTGTGTCTTTGGGTAAAATAAGTATAAATTACAGTTTTTAGAGAGTACGACTAGTAATAATATTTATTTAAATTATAAAATCAGATGTTGCTGTAATGAAATGTAACGAAAATTTTCGTTGTTCGAGCTGTATTACTTTTTAATAAAAATAATGTAATTAATACTGATTTGTTTTTATATAACAGTTCCAAAAATCGGATTGTCTATTTGGTAGTAATTCACCCCTTCCACGCCTTAAACTTTGTCACGACCTTAAAAAATATACGAGTATATGCTAATGTCTTTGAAAGCTGGCGTGATAATTCACCCCCACTCTTTAAACTTAAACCACGCCTTGAAAATATGCACGCTTCCTCGATGCCTTGAAAACTGGCGCTCGACCTAACATATGTGATGAATATATATGACGTCATTTTACCCTGAAGTATACCATTATAAACGCCCATGCGCCGAGGAATGATTTTTATATTCACGTTGATATCATAATTTTAAAATATTTTTTGTAGTGCATATTTTAAAAGTGATTGTTGTTACAGGTAATTTTTATTTAATACATTTTTCCACAGCCAGTATTTCAAAATTTTTTTAATAATTTGACTTTTTGTTTCTTACCAGTTGAGTTATTTTAATAAAATTCTGTGTACTTTTCAAAAATAATCTTTATGAAGGAATTATTCCCAAAAAATACACCCAGAATTTCCTTCGCTGTATTTGAAGGAGAAAAATACCTTTTTAATATTTCCGTTTTCAAATATCATGGATTTCTTTTACAACAGCATTTTGTTCTTATAGATCCTTTTTAAAGTCTGATTCTTTAACTTTCTGTGTATAAGCTAAGTTCAGAATCTTGTACTTCTCCTACAGAAACCAAGACATAAGTTAAATAATGTCAAAATAAATGCGAAGTATCTAAATTTAATGATTATTTCACCTTTAGTGCTCTAATTTCCTTGTTTTCCTGGAGAAGTTATAACAAAGGTATCGAAAATGCAAGATATTAGTTAAAATAAATCCAATAATCTTTGAGATATTTTCTTATTTCCCTAAAAAATGGATTTCGGGGAGTAAATTAATACAAACGTTTGTGACATTCTGTCTATAAGCTAAGTTCAGAATCTTGTACTTCTCCTAAAAAAAACAAGGAATATAGGTACAATAAAATCGAAATAAGAACGAAAGATCTAAATTCAATGACTTTTTCGCATTTGGTGCTGTAATTTCTTTGCTCTTCCTAGTTAACCTATAAAAGAAGTATCCAAAATGCCGGATTTTTAAAATATTATAAAAACTAATATTCTTAGAGATATTTACGTATTTCCCTAAAAAGTGGACATCGGGAACTAAATTAAGAAAAACGGTCCAGTTTCGATTTTCTGTCTATAAGCTAAGTTCAAAATCTTGTACTTCTCTTGTAAAAAAAAAACAAAAATTATATGTTAAATAATGTTGAAATATGAACGAAATGTCTAAATTCTGTTATTTTTCGCCTCTTGGTGCTATAATTTTTAATATATTTCGGCAGTACAACTACAAAAATCTCTGAAGGATTTAATTTTCAATTATACTTAGAATATAGAATTTTACTTTAGAGTGAATAAAATCTAAATATGAACGGAATATCTAAATTTAGTTACTATTTCGTCTTTGGGGTTATGATTTCCTTGCTTTCCTAGAGAAGTTACAACAAAAGTATTGAAAAACGCAGGATTTTTAAATATTATACAAAATAAAACTAATAATCAAAGAAATATTTTTGTATTTCCCTAAAAAACGGCATTATAAAAGTAAATTAATATAAACGCCACATTTTTGACTTTCTGTCGATAACCTAAGTTCAGAATCTTATACTTCTATAAAAAACAAAAAATATAGATTAAATAAAGTTGAAATATGAAGAAACATCTAAATTCTATGAGTTTTCGCCCTTGGTACTATAATTTCTAATATATTTCGGCAGCAGAACAACGAAAATCTCTGAAGGTTTTAATTTTCAATTATATTACGAATATAGAATAGCATTTTAAAGTGCAGAAATAAAAATATTAACGAAATATCTAAATTTAGTAATTATTTCGTCTTTGATGTTCGTCTTTCGTATCAAATATGCAGCAATTTTAAAATATTATGCAAAATAAAACTAATAATAAAAGAGATATTTTCGTATTTCCAAAAAAAAAAGAAATGAAATTCGGGAAGTAAATTGATACAAACGACTCATTTTTGACTTTCTGTCTATAGGTTAAGCTCAGAATCTTATACTTCTCCTGCGAAAAGATAGAAATATAGGTTAAATAAGGTCGAAATAAGACCGAAATATCTAAATTCCATAATTACTATGCCTTTAGTGCTATTATTTCCTTGTTTTCCTAGAGAAGTTATAACAGAGGTATCGAAAATGCAGGATATTATTTAAAATAAATTCACTTAGGTTATGGGCATAAACTCAGAATTGGGCTGTTTGTATTAATTTACTCCCGGAATTTCATTTTTAGGGAAATACGAAAATATCTCAAAGATTATTGAATTTATTTTAAATAATATCCAGCATTTTCGATACCTCTGTTATAACTTCTCTAGGAAAACAAGGAAATAATAGCACTAAAGGCATAGTAATTATGGAATTTAGATATTTCGGTCTTATTTCGACCTTATTTAACCTATATTTCTATCTTTTCGCAGGAGAAGTATAAGATTCTGAGCTTAACTTATAGACAGAAAGTCAAAAATGAGTCGTTTGTATCAATTTACTTCCCGAATTTCATTTCTTTTTTTTTTGGAAATACGAAAATATCTCTTTTATTATTAGTTTTATTTTGCATAATATTTTAAAATTGCTGCATATTTGATACGAAAGACGAACATCAAAGACGAAATAATTACTAAATTTAGATATTTCGTTAATATTTTTATTTCTGCACTTTAAAATGCTATTCTATATTCGTAATATAATTGAAAATTAAAACCTTCAGAGATTTTCGTTGTTCTGCTGCCGAAATATATTAGAAATTATAGTACCAAGGGCGAAAACTCATAGAATTTAGATGTTTCTTCATATTTCAACTTTATTTAATCTATATTTTTTGTTTTTTATAGAAGTATAAGATTCTGAACTTAGGTTATCGACAGAAAGTCAAAAATGTGGCGTTTATATTAATTTACTTTTATAATGCCGTTTTTTAGGGAAATACAAAAATATTTCTTTGATTATTAGTTTTATTTTGTATAATATTTAAAAATCCTGCGTTTTTCAATACTTTTGTTGTAACTTCTCTAGGAAAGCAAGGAAATCATAACCCCAAAGACGAAATAGTAACTAAATTTAGATATTCCGTTCATATTTAGATTTTATTCACTCTAAAGTAAAATTCTATATTCTAAGTATAATTGAAAATTAAATCCTTCAGAGATTTTTGTAGTTGTACTGCCGAAATATATTAAAAATTATAGCACCAAGAGGCGAAAAATAACAGAATTTAGACATTTCGTTCATATTTCAACATTATTTAACATATAATTTTTGTTTTTTTTTTACAAGAGAAGTACAAGATTTTGAACTTAGCTTATAGACAGAAAATCGAAACTGGACCGTTTTTCTTAATTTAGTTCCCGATGTCCACTTTTTAGGGAAATACGTAAATATCTCTAAGAATATTAGTTTTTATAATATTTTAAAAATCCGGCATTTTGGATACTTCTTTTATAGGTTAACTAGGAAGAGCAAAGAAATTACAGCACCAAATGCGAAAAAGTCATTGAATTTAGATCTTTCGTTCTTATTTCGATTTTATTGTACCTCTATATTCCTTGTTTTTTTTAGGAGAAGTACAAGATTCTGAACTTAGCTTATAGACAGAATGTCACAAACGTTTGTATTAATTTACTCCCCGAAATCCATTTTTTAGGGAAATAAGAAAATATCTCAAAGATTATTGGATTTATTTTAACTAATATCTTGCATTTTCGATACCTTTGTTATAACTTCTCCAGGAAAACAAGGAAATTAGAGCACTAAAGGTGAAATAATCATTAAATTTAGATACTTCGCATTTATTTTGACATTATTTAACTTATGTCTTGGTTTCTGTAGGAGAAGTACAAGATTCTGAACTTAGCTTATACACAGAAAGTTAAAGAATCAGACTTTAAAAAGGATCTATAAGAACAAAATGCTGTTGTAAAAGAAATCCATGATATTTGAAAACGGAAATATTAAAAAGGTATTTTTCTCCTTCAAATACAGCGAAGGAAATTCTGGGTGTATTTTTTGGGAATAATTCCTTCATAAAGATTATTTTTGAAAAGTACACAGAATTTTATTAAAATAACTCAACTGGTAAGAAACAAAAAGTCAAATTATTAAAAAAATTTTGAAATACTGGCTGTGGAAAAATGTATTAAATAAAAATTACCTGTAACAACAATCACTTTTAAAATATGCACTACAAAAAATATTTTAAAATTATGATATCAACGTGAATATAAAAATCATTCCTCGGCGCATGGGCGTTTATAATGGTATACTTCAGGGTAAAATGACGTCATATATATTCATCACATATGTTAGGTCGAGCGCCAGTTTTCAAGGCATCGAGGAAGCGTGCATATTTTCAAGGCGTGGTTTAAGTTTAAAGAGTGGGGGTGAATTATCACGCCAGCTTTCAAAGACATTAGCATATACTCGTATATTTTTTAAGGTCGTGACAAAGTTTAAGGCGTGGAAGGGGTGAATTACTACCAAATAGACAATCCGATTTTTGGAACTGTTATATAAAAACAAATCAGTATTAATTACATTATTTTTATTAAAAAGTAATACAGCTCGAACAACGAAAATTTTCGTTACATTTCATTACAGCAACATCTGATTTT
The DNA here is from genome assembly GCA_034092305.1 of Diaprepes abbreviatus. NCBI lineage: Eukaryota > Metazoa > Arthropoda > Insecta > Coleoptera > Curculionidae > Diaprepes > Diaprepes abbreviatus. The sequence goes on from JASJET010000106.1 coordinate 3,076,226, forward strand.
ATAATTTAAATAAATATTATTACTAGTCGTACTCTCTAAAAACTGTAATTTATACTTATTTTACCCAAAGACACACATTTTACATGCTTGTTTATTGTGTTTCACCTTTAACTTAGCAATCTAAAATAAATTATAGTCTACTTGGGATTTCCACAATGTTATTTTGTTGAAAAAATAGAAGCAGACACAATTCGAATTTAAAAAAGGTTTGAAAGTATGGTTTCCAGTACTGAAAAGGGCGATCGGAACTGTATGTAATTCATGGAACTTTCGATGTGAAGGCAGGTAACAGACCCGATCTTTTTATCGATCCGCCGGTAGAACTGCTTTTAAAAAGTGTGTCAGTATTATGTCAATATTCGTGCCGCAACCATAATGGTCGATAATATTCTTTTTATTACAAATTTTAAGCGTGTAAAGTGAATTTTTAATTGAATTTTATATGTTGAGTGCATTTTTAATCAGTTTCTGTTCGACTAAACCCTTAAGAAAATTGAAAGAGGTAAGTTTTAAGATAAATTTTGATATAATTCCAGGGCGAATGGTCTTATAAAAAACCGTTTTATTTTTATTCATAAAATCTAATAAGATGATATCTTAAAGATCGGTAATAGAAAATTAAACCGTTAGCGTTATTGTATTTTTTATAGCGTGATTGCTGCGTTAGTAAGGTATTAAGATATAGTTTCTGTAAATTAATCAAATGAGGAACCCAGAAAATTTTTAGATTGTACTTTATGTCTGCAATGGCTTACATGGCTGGCACGCTCAATGGATGCCGGTAACAGAGCTCTAGGATTTATTTTCTTTTATTTTTCAATTTGATCGAATATTAATTGATTTCTATATGTTTAGCGTGCATTTTTAATTATTTTCTGTTAGAAAAAAGCAGTATATTTTCAATTTACGTAGTTAAATAGTAATTTATGTAGTAAATATCTGATTCGTGCAAAGTATAGCTTGCACGACAACGGCGTCTAAAAATGGCGGATTTATTTTTTCCTATTTTGTAGTTTCAACGAATGGTGGATGATTTATTCATGTTTAGAGAGCATTTTAATTAGTTTCTATTCGAAATAATGCTTAAAATTTAGACAGATAAGTTTTTGGATTATTTTTTTTGTCGAAAATGAAATATTTTTTCAAATTACGTCATTGATTTTTTTTTATGTCAGGTACATTTTAGTGTTTTTCTGATGAAATTCTTAAGAAAAATTTAATAGGTAGCTTTGGTTACATTTTTATCTTAAAATGTCAGCTTAGAAAATTTTTCGATGAGTGAATTTCAAAAATTACTTTCTAAAAGTATTTGAGACATATAAGCACATTTTTAGTCTATGTAAAGGTATAAAAATGCAGAACTACTTTGTAAAAATGAGGGCTGGAAAATATTTAAAACAGAAATAATGATTTTCTTAATTTTGCAAAAGGGCGTTCTTCTTCTAGCTTTACTTTCTCCTCTTAATTAAAAATTTTGAAAAAGTTAATTTTTTAGATATGCCGTACTTTATATCGGAAATGGTTTACATATGGGCCAGAAATACATTCAAGAAAGAATTTAGCATGTAACGAATACTCCCGATGTGAAATAAACAGCATATAGAATCAGATAGACAAAAATAAAAATATCTGAAATCAATTTTGAGAGAGAAAAATCAAATATACAGAGATTTGTTTCGTTTATTTGTGGTGGTGGGACGACGAGGATGTCAAGAATGACTGCCTATTTACCAATAAACCATAAAAAGTAATAGGACAACTAATTATCAACTGCGTAAATTTTACCCTAATGTATATAAATTAGCTTTTTATTTGTTATTTAAAAATTATACACCTTATTGCTATTTAATTTTTTACTAACTCGAACTTTTTAGAATAAGCTTGAATTTAGTCAAACATATTTGCATTTATCACAACAATGCCCGCAGCAAACCAATGAAGGTCAGTTTTTAAGTTACTTATCAGTACTGTATAGTGAAAAACTTATTAATATGATATAAATTTTTCTTTGATGCAAATATCAATTTTAAAACAAGAAGTTTCATTTTTAATTTAATAAAAAGTAACAATTTTAGTGGTATTTTTTTTTGTTAATTTAAAGAAAAACATTGTAACTTTTCCAATTTTAGGTAAAATCTAAATACCTGAATACTTCTATTGTAGCAGCAGTTTCGGCTACAACAGTAACTAATGTATTAACGTTGAAACATGGCTTACACCTCTCTGTTATGGAAAAAAGAGAAGAACATATCTGTGAATGAGTTATGACTATTATCGATTTATTAAACCATCAACTCATTTTGATAACTCTATATTTAATAATTAACTGAAATTTTGTGTTAAATTTTTTTTGTAGGTAATCGTAATACGTCCAGAAGAGATACATATAGAACTGAAAAGTATAATGAAATATATGCTACTTGGGACTGAGTGGCCCTTCTGGAATTTTATGAGGATTTATTGTAGAACATATATCCTTTTTATGTAAGTATTCTACAGAATATACCCTATTTTTATATAAAAAATCTACACAAGATACACTTGGAACTTTAATTTATTGCCCGTATTACTTGGTGTATAATTTCTTTCGAGACATACCATATTTTTTATAAAAAATCCAAAAAAGACATCTCACGTGTCTTTAATTTTCAAATTATACATTTTTAATAGAACAAAATAACCCTTTTTGTAAGTAACAATTTTAGTGGTATGGTTTTTTTGTTAATTTGAAGAAAAATATTGTAACTTTTCCAATTTTAGGTAAAATCTAAATACGTGAATACTTCTATTGTGGCAGCAGTTTCGACAACAACAGCAACTAAAGTATTAACGTTGAAACATGGCTCACACCTTTCTATTAGGGAAAAAAGAGAAAAACATATCTGTGAGTAAGTTATGACTATTATCGATTTATTAAACCATCAACTCATTGTGATAACTATATATTTAATAGTTAACTGATATTTTGTGTTAAAAATTTCTTGTAGGTAAACGTAATACGTCCAGAAGAGATACATAATAGAACTGAAAAGAATATTGAAATATATGCTACTTGGGACTGTGTTGGCCTTCTGGAACATTATGAGGATTTGTTGAAGAACATATATCCTTTTATGTAAGTATTCTACAGTATATACCCTATTTTTATATAAAATCTACACAAGATATACTTGGACCTTTAATTTATTGTCTATATCACTTAATGTATAATTTCTTTCGAGACATGTCATATTTTGTATAAAAAATCCATAAAAGAGATCTCATGGGTCTTTAATTTTCAAATTATACATTTTTAACAGAACGAAATAACTCTTTTTTTAAGTATTCTACAGAACATACCCTATTTTTATATAAAAAATCTATATAGGATACATTTGGACTCTTAGTTTATTGTCAACATCACTTAGGGTACAATTTCTCTACAGAAAAAAAACATATTTTGAATAAAAAAACTCGTAAGAGTCACTTCAGGGGATTTTAATTTTCAAATTATATATTTTAATATATCAAAATGACCCTTTTTGTAAGTATCCTACAGAACATACCCCATTTTTATATAAAAAATTAGACAAGATACATATGGACTTTTTATTTATTCTCCATATCACTTAGAGTACAATTTCTCTCCAGAAAACACCATATTTTGTATAAAAATCCATAAGAGACATTTCAGCGGTCTCTAATTTCAAATTATACATTTTAACATATCAAGATAACCCTTTTTGAAGGTATCCTACAGAACATATCCTATCTTTATATAAAAAATCTATACAAGATACATTTGGACTTTTAATTTATTGTCCATATCGCTTAGGGTACAATTTCTCTCCAGAAAACGCCATATTTTGTATAAAAAATCCATAAAAGACATCTCATGGGTCTTTAATTTTCAATTTATATATTTTTAACAGAACGAAATAACTCTTTTTTTTTAAGAATTCTACAGAACATACCCTATTTTTATATAAAAAATCTATATAGGATACATTTGGCCTTTTAGTTTATTGTCAACATCACTTAGGGTACAATTTCTCTCCAGAAAACACCATATTTTGTATAAAAAAATCGTAAGAGACACTTCAGGAGTCTTTAATTTTCACATTATACATTTTAACATGTCAAAATAACCCTTTTTGTAAGTATCTAACAGAACATACCCTATTTTTATATTAAAAATCAGAAAATACACTTTGACCTTTTAATTTATTGCCCATATCAATTAGTCAATGTGTAATTTCTCTTCTAAAAACGCTCTATTTTGTATAAAAATGTCCACAAGACGCAACTTGGACCTGTAATTTTTCAAATTAGACATTTCTAACAGTGGATTTAACCACTTGTTCTAGCATTTTTTGTAATTTTATGTCTTTTCAAATGCAGTAGGAAACCTCTTGGACATTATTTTTCATGTTATTTTGTACAGCTTTTGATGAATTTTTGAGAAGTCAACAAAAGGCAAAATATTTAATTTCTTACATCACAGCGGTTTTAATTTTAATATTTAAACTCATATCTAAACGAAATTATGATCCACGATTTAAAGTATTCTATACAACATGCCCTATTTTAATACAAAAAATCTATACAAAATATACTTGAACCTTTAATTTATTGTCCATATTACTTAGTCTGTGACTAATTTCTCTCCTGAAAACACCCTATTTTTGGATAAAAATCTACTCAAGGCATCACTTGAGCTTTTAATTTTTCAAATTACACATTTTTAATACTTAACCCATTATTATAGTTTTTTTTATAATTTTATGTCTTTTCCAATGCAGTAAGAAACCTTTCTAATATTTTCATATTATTTATACAACTTTTGGTGAATTTTGAGTAGTAACAAAGTCAAATATTTAATTTGTAACACTTGAGTGTTTTTAATATTGATATAAGATGTCATATCTAAAACATAATTATGACAATTTAAAAGCGTTTAAAATTTGTAAAAAATAGGAAATTATGTATTTAAAATAGCAAAATAAAAAACACTTTCATATTTCACGGAAAATTAGAGAAAAGCATATCAGTGAGTTAGTTAGGCTATTATCGATTCGTTGAACCATTAGCTCATCATGATAAATGAAACTTGTGGTTTTGTTGTACACTGTTAAATAGTTTATTTCATATTTTATATATACCTATGCTCAAAACCTTGCTTATACATATCTTTAAATTTTTTATTATATTGAATTAAAAGAGACATAAACAAAAACTCATGCCTAGATTACTTTTTATCTCTTTAATAACTCTCACCATTATGTTAGTATTTTAAATAATCAGTTTCCTCTTAAGCACTTTTTACTTTTTTCGATATTTTATTAACTTTTTATCACATTAAATAAAACGAGGCACCTATGGTTAAAGGAAATCCAACTTAATTATTTTTGCTAAAAATTGTTTATTTTTTTTTTTAGATATACCATACCTTATGCTGACAAAGACCTTCCAGATGATGTGAAAATCGATTCAAGAAACTATTTGGTTTGTGGATGGTCCTCCTCCAGTCCTAAACATTCTATACCCAGGAATAAAATCTAAATATGTGACAATATATATCAGATTAAGGATATGTTTGTATAAATTGAAAAAATAAATTAAAATATTATATTTTCAATTATTATTAAAATAATATAGATTTACCTATTATATATGTCAAAAAAAAAGGTTATAACTCGAAATTGCTTGCCATAGGGGGCCCTAAATATAAATTCACATTGTTGATTTACCAGCTAAATATTTGTTTATTATTCACTTTTTATATTACAGTAAATAATAATGTTTGATGAAATAAAAATGAAATATATATTCGTTTTATTTTCCCCGTGCGTTCTAAGGGGCATATCGTATAACTCCACTTTTTATTACATAAAATTCATATGTCTCGTAGCTTCGTATCAACTCTTTTTTCCAAATTTTACCTTTTCAAAGTAAAAAAATATATATCAAATGGTGTTCTCTCTAAACTTTAACGCGCGATTATTATTTGACATGACAGCTGACGTATGACAGATAACAACTAGAAAATGGGACTCCGAGGGCTTAATCCTAAAAATAGGACATATAAAATAAGGGAAATACAGTATTCCTATCATCATCTATTCAATTAGCTACAAACTTGTTAAAATGAAATTGTAAAATGGCGTGTTTGCATCACCACAGTCCACAGTAAGTTCTCTATTTACAGAATTTCCTTGTCAGATTGTCTACAATTCTTTAAATTGAATGAAATATTTGTTCAAATTCTAATAGATTATTTTTTACTGAAAAGCGTATTTTCGCTCTATTAAATAGGGCCTAATAAAAAGTGGGGTTAAAGCCTAATGTAAATGATAGCTGACGTATATAACAATTGACAGCTGATGTAAATGCGAAAGCCAACGCCCAAATGGGGCCCTTGGGTGGGGGTTCAGGGAAAAATTTGGCCTTTAGCCGGAGCTTGAATGGGATCCGCTAGTGAAGACCTAGAAAATGCGGCCCTCGGTCGGAAATTGAACTGAGTCCTATGGGGCACGTGGGTAGAGCTCTAGAAAACGGGGCACTTGGATGGAACTTTATAGGAGTCCTATAGGGTACCCAGATGAAGCTTAGAAAAGGGGGACTTCGGAAGGAGCTCTAAAAAATGGGGTCCCCGGACGGAACTTTAACGAAGCCCTATGGGGTACCCTGGTGAAGTACTAGAAAAAGGGAACCCGGACGGGGCTCTGAAAAATAAGAATCCCGGACGGAACTTTAGTGGAGCCCTATGGGGTACTCGGGTGGAGCACTAGAAAATGGGGCCCCCGGAAGGGGCTCAAAAAAGGGGGCCCGGTCTATATCGCCGGAATAACTACTCTTGACGTAGGAGGGGGCAATGCCAGGGTCAAGGAGGGGAGGATAGAGCGAATCGGGTAATGTTCACTACTAAGATGCAAGAAAATTTTTTATTTTTTTGTTTTTCTTTTTAACTAATTAGTGTTTTTGAAAATGTTCCGAGCTAGGTCGAGCTATAATTCTTTTTTTATAATAAACTATAGACATTAGCCATATCATAACGGTCAAAACATTTTCCACATGTTTCCACCTTTTCAAAAAAACCGCTTTGAGTTCCACGGTTTATTTTTGCAATAATTTTGGTTATTTTTTAGAAAATACATATTTTTTTCCTACAAAGGTACAAATTTTACATCAAATGTTATTGAGGTATATCGTAAAACGATATACATGCTTTTTAAACAAAGCACATTCAACACACTTGAAGATAAGGTATCATTTATGGAACATAAGCTTTGCGAAATGATGAAATGTCTCCAAAACGAGTACCATACCTTAAGTCACGATTTAAAACATTTTAATAGTGATTTGAAGAAAAGATGGATATCATTTAACTATATTGAAAAAATATTTTTGAAAAAAAAACGCGAAATGGCTTAATACATCAATAACAGTACATAACTGGGCCACGAATTCTACGGGACGCCCAAGGAAGCATTTCCAAGAATTACATGATCGTAGTAAACGACGAAATACAAAAGAACTCCGCGAACAGGTACCTCTTGAGAAGCTTACCTATGCAGCCAGCGTACATCAACGAATGTCTGGAAATGCCGCGGCCTCTAAATTTATAATAGATGCAACTTCAACACCAACAAGAGCCAAAATTTACAGGAAGGTAATAAATACTGCTTAGAAACTGAAAGTAAAAAATTACACACCTGCACAAGCTTTGCAAACCTTTGTTGAAGGTGACTTTACAAGGAGGCAGTGGGAGTTGTTATACGATTCCAATAAGGGTATATTTCCTTAGTATACCCTAATTAGAGAAGCAAAGAAACTCTGGTATCCAAAACCAGAGTCAATCCGAGTTACGGAGGCGAATGTTGAAGTTGTGCTTCAGGACCTACTTGATCACACAGTAAAGAGACTTTTTTTTTTCTTGAGATAGATTTTTTATGGGAAAACGTACAATTACCCTAAGTCAGCATATAAAACGATACCCATTACGTTTTTTTTAATATCACTCCCCTCTCCCTCCCCACCCTGTCAGCGCCCCTTCACCCGATTGGTAAAGTAATGCCAGAAATCAAATAGGAGTACTTAAAAACATATAAAACGATAACCATTACGTTTTTTTTTAATATTACTCCCCTCCCCCTCCCCACCCTAAGTCAGCCCCCCCTCACTCGATTAGTAAAATAATACCAGAAATCAACTTAGGGCCCTCAAAAATCCCAGGATACTGATTTTGACACGTCTAGAGTCAAAAACAACGACGTTATTAATTTTGTCCGGTTTTTGAGGCCAAATGCTCGTTAGTGCATCGTAAGGATTTGGACAACAATTCGTACGTATTGGAGAATGAGAAAAGAGCTGTTAACAAAGAAGGTAATGATTAAAAAGTTCTTTTTATTATTTTTTTTACAGTCGTATTATTTATTCATTTGTGTATATCAATAAATATTATATTACTTACAAATTATTTGCATTTGTATTTGTTAAAAAGTCCTAAGCATAGAGGAAAAAGTACATTTGCCTTTTTAACGATTATCGATATCCACGTATTTATTATTATAGTATTATTTTTAAAATGCACCTTGGACTCGAGCGCAATATTTTATTCATGGAAATACAATTATTCTTTTTATTTTGTTTTTAAACTGCTATCGAACCACATTAGACTTTTTTCGAATTTATTTTCATGATTTTAAAAATCCAGTCTGCTATGTTGGATCCGATTTTTATTTTTAATATTAAATCCGTGCTTTCAATCCACTGTGTTTTGACGACCCCGCCAACCTTTTTTTGCTGGAAACCAGAAAGCAAGCTACGATACAACAGTATGCTTTATTTTACTTCTTTAACTTGGCTAAACGGGTTGTCCGTCGTTTTCTGTTACATTCCCATTTTTAGAGGTTCTGTTTTGGATTTTCCACACCTGTGTATATATATATATATATATATATATATATATATATATATATATATATATATATATATATATATATAAATATTTATACCTGATTTATTACTAATATTAAGTTGTTACAAATAATTAAATTGTTAATGATGGTTCTCTGACCGGACGGGCGGCTTATCATGTTAAAGATTCGGATTCAGCAAATCAAAACGCATAGGAATCAATCAATATACGTCATGATCGTCCACAAGAAGCCTGAGCACCTACACTATTATGCATGACAAAGGAAGTAAAATTTAAAAAGCGGCAAATTAATTAATTACCATAAAAAAGCCATGCATAGCCACGTCCTGCAGAGCCCTAATTCACAACTTTATATCTCCGCTTCTATTAATCTCAGACCAGAGAGAGCTTGCAAACAATGTGCCTTGCATTTTCGTTATCCGAGACATCAGGAATGATTTACGAGATGTAAAAGATAAAGTGATAGAGCGGGTGCTCTTAGGGTGGACATTGTGCACTACATTTCTAGCTGAGTTTTGCCAAAAGTTTAAGATTTGGTCATTACAATTTTTAATAAAAATCGATTATATTTACAGGATGTCTCTAAAAGATCTGTACGGAGTTTCCCATTTTCGACACTTTTAGGGGATATTGGAGTTATTATAGATAGAATGTTGCGGGTTTCACTTTAGTTTACTACTTTTTAACAAAACGAAATCATTTTATGTTAAATTTGTAATGAATTTCCTAGTTTTAAATCTATGATTTTGAAAATTTTCATTTTTTAGGCACATCTTGTATTTCAGTTATGCGTTGATTTATCAAAAGTGTAAAAACGATCCAGTCGCACCTGTGAATAAAGTCGAAAAATGTAAAATATATGGTATCGCTATATTGAATCTTGAAAAAATAGTTTCATATTCAAAATTTACACCCTCAAGGTCCCCCTATATCAGTTTTGAAGAAAATTGGAAGATATAAAATTTTTAGGATACCATATTCGTTCCGCATGGTTGAGTTTTTTTAAAAATAATTTTAAATGCTGAATTAGCACTAACAAAAATAATCCGATAGTGATTTTGGACAAAATCCAGACATGTAAATTTTTTTCTGCCTTCTTTGATCTACCACATTGAATTTTTGAATAATAATTTCATATTCGTTATGTGCGATCCCAAAATCTCCCTCATACCAGTTTTGGAGAAAATCGGACAAAATTAATTTTTTCTCCTCCATATTGGATCCGCCTTATTGAAATTTTTAAAAATAATTTCAGATTCGTTGTGTACGACCTCGAAAATACTCCCATACCAATTTTGAAGAAAATTGGACGAAATTAAATTTTTTGTCCGCCATATTATCAGTGCTACCTTGCATGTTACTGCACCAATTTCATTCAAAATAAAATGTGACCGCCACAGCAACTTCCTGAACATATCGCCGTTCCGAAGTAATCAGTGTACGAGTACATACATAAAAAAAACGTTTTTATAGAAAAAATGGAACCCACTTCTAAAAGTGTGCTAAAAAGTGAAAAATAACTATACATTTTTATATGAAATTGAAATTTTTGAAGCCGGTGACAAAATAATACATAACAAAATGTGATTCGTATAAACAGATTACAAATACTTTATTTGTAATTTCTTTCTTACCAGAATTTGTTTATATAAGTAGTTATTTGTTTCATTTATTAATAATTTAGCGCCGACTTCAACAATTTCAATTTCATATAAAAATTTAGAGTTATTTTTCACTTTTTAGTGCACTTTTAGAAATCGATTAAATTTTTTTTATAAAAATTATATTTTTCGATTTTTAGTTTCGAATTCATTATGATATTCATAAATTATTTGAACTAAGTACTAATCGAGATTAGTGTACCTCGCAATGACTCCAAAGTGGCAAAACATTAGCCATTTTATTCAAAGTTGTAAATCACCTTAAAATAAACCACTAAAAATTCTTTGATTCTTAGAGTTCTTAAAATACCAGTGAAATTATGTTAAATATTTATTCTGTCATAGTAAATCCACTATCTTAAATTTCAAATTAATTTTAGATTGGTGACTTGAGACGTAAATTTCTTAGCCCGATATATTTTATACTGCATATTGTACTACTAATAGTTGTAAAAAATCAACTTCATATTCGTAATACACGACCCCAAAAACACCCTAATACCAAATATGAAAGAATGCGACTAAGGTAAAATTTTCAACTCATCATACTGGATACGCCATATTGAATTACAAAAAAATAATTTTAACGTCTTAATCTAATCTAAAACTAAACCCTTCTAAGCCCCCTAGTACTAATTTTGGATGAAATCTAAAAATTTAAAATTTCATATTGCATCCGATATATTAGATTTTCCTAAAATAATCTTATATTCGCTATTTACATCCTCAAGAACGATTCAGTAACACATTTGGATAAAATCGAAAAATGTAAAATTTTAGCCCGCTATATTGGGTTCGCCATACTGAATCCTGAAAAAATACTTTTAAAATCATAATTTACACCCTCAAGAACCCCGTATATCAGTTTTTGAGAAAATTGTATGTAAAATTTCTAGGATGCCATATTGAATCCGCCAGATTGAGTTTTTCAAAAAATATTTTAAATGCATAATTAACACTAACAAAAATCCCCCAATACTGATTTTAGACAAAATCGAGAGATACAGAATCTTCAATCTGTCATCTTGGATCCGCCATATTTATTTTTTTTAAATAATGCCAGATTCGTAATATGCGATCCCAAAAACTCCGTATCAATTTTGACAAAAATCGGACAAAATTAATTTTTTATCCGCCATATTGGACGTCATATTGAATTTTATAAAAATAATTTTAGATTCGTTATGTTCGAAAACTCCCCCTTACCAATTTTGGAGAAAATCGGGCAAAATAAATTTTTTTGGCTGCCATAATGTCAGCGTCATCTTGGATTTTACTGCACCAATTTCGTCCAAAAAAATAAGAGACCACCGTTGTAACTTCCCGAATATAACGTAAAAAGTTTCATTCAAATCGGTGCCGCCGTTCCGGTGTACATACATAAAAAATACATAGTCGGCGAATTGAGAACCTCCTTCTTTTAGAAGTCGGTTAAAGATATAAAGCGGTCGAATTAGAACCTCTTTCTTTTAGAAATCGGTTAAACACTGATGGAACTGACTTTTTTGCCGGCACTGTAAAAATAAGGATATCTCTGAACAAATATAATTACTCCAGTCTTGCTATGAAGAAGGGGTACCCAGGAGATGATAAATATGTAAAAAAGTACAGCTAGATCAGCCCTGTTTTTTTATAAACAACATCCAAAGTGGGAAAATTCGATTTTGTGTCCGTAGAATTTTTCGGTTATATTTTAGGGAATACTTGTCCAAATCAAAGTTGTGGGTATTGAAAAGACCTTTAATTTAATTTTTTATACTTCAAAATCGATAAATAATTTATCGAGAGAATGGAAAAACCACCTTTTTTACACTATTTTATAAATGTTAATAACTTTTGCAAGAAAGGGCGAAAGTGATGTATAACCCCTTGATGATAAGCAATTATGTGCCTTTATAACTGTGCAAGAGCCAGACCAAATCAGTTTGGTAGTTTATGAATAATCTTAATTGTTTATCCCAGACACTGAATGTTCAAACAATTGTCCTTGCCCAGAGGATGATCCTTCAGATATTTACAAAAACGGAATGAATTTTTTGAAGTTCGAATTACAAGTAAAGATGAAAAAACGATGGATTAAAAAAAATTGTCGTTAAAAAAACCGTTTAACGAAGGGGTACCTTTTTTAGGTACAAACAATTGGAATAACTTTGTTAATTTTAATGATACAAGTTTGTGAATAAGTGGACTTGAAAGATGATGAAAAAACACGAATTTAAAAAAAAAGTCTCCTACGACCAGTAGAAACTAAGATTGCATTTTTTAAAAATCATATCTCTTTTGTTTATAAACATTAAGAGTCGAAATTTACACAGATTTTAAACGAAAACCTACATTTTATGATGCAATTGATAAGTATGGAATTCATGCATCGTTAGTAAAGTTATAGCCCTTCGAAGTGAAGGTACTTTTGCAAGTGCGTTATAACGAGTGGTGGAGGAAGCTCGGCTTTCTCACGGTGTGCTTCTGAAATTCGAACTTCAAATTTGAGTGCGCAAGAAAATTGTACGATATCTCGGGTTCCAGAAAACGTAGAGCCTTCATTTTTTTTTAAAGTGGGGTAACTCGACGAAATACTACGAACTGACTTATTTTCATTATCATAGAAAATCGGGAAATACCGGAAAATCGATATTTCATCGGAAAACACATTTTTTGGCAATAATAACATTAATATTGTTTCAAAAAGCTTTAACTAGCAATCTAATTTCATTGCAAATATTAAATATAAAACACTGTCAATATATATATATATATATATATATATATATATATATATATATATATATATATATCTTCTCGGAATAAATAATCCAGGCATATGTTTATGCATAATACAAAACTTTTGTTTAAATACACATTAAATACCCTACATACACCATCGACTTTTTTTATTTATATAACTCGACGATAAAAATTTATATTTCTGTTCTTGTTCTTTTTTGTAGAGGCTCTTTTCGTCATCATTTATCATTGCTTGTAGCAAATCGTCATTTTCCTCCGCGTCATTTTCGACTTCAATTATATCAGTGCAGCGGAGTTGTCGCATTTTTTATCTCCCTCATCGTTGCAGTTTAAACAAAGAGTGGTGCAATTGAGACCGTGCTTTTTGTAGCCGCATCTACTTGTTTTGTACACAGTAGTGCACTTATATGTAATTAAAGTTCAAGTTTCGTCGGGCATCAAATTTTCAATGTGTAAATTGGTTCGAAGCAATGGTTATGTTTTCGCCAGCCATGTTTGGTTGCGTCCATCTGATTTCCTAACCATATTGACAATTGATAATAAACTCGGAGAACGTGTCCACTTATTCACAAACTTCTGTCATTAAAATTAACAAAGTTATTCCAATTGTTTACACGTAAAAAAGATACTCATTTTTTAAACGGTTTTCTTAATAACAATTATTTAAAAAATCCATCATTTTTTCATCTTTGCTTGTAGTTTGAACTTCAAAGAATCCATTCCGCTTTTGCAAATATCTGTAGAATCATGCTCTGGGCAAGGACAATTGTTTGAACATTCAATGTCTTGGATAAACAATTAAGATTATTCATAAACTACCAAACCGATTTAGTCCAGCTTTCGCACAGTTATAAAGGCACATAATGGCCTTTTTATCAAGGGGTTATACATCACTTTCCGCCTTTCTTGCAAAAGTTATTAACATTTATAAAAATAGTGCAAAAAAGGTGGTTTTTCGCTATTATTTCGATAAATTATTTATCGATTTTGACGTATAAAAAATTAAATTAAAGGTCTTTCCAATACCCACAACTTTCATTTGGTTTTCTTTAAAATGTAACCGGAAAATTCTACGGACAGAAAATAGAATTTTCCGACTTTGGATGTTGTAGCTGTACTTTTTTACGTATTTATCATCTACTGGGTGCCCCCTACGACTTGCAACTTTCAGATATCTGCAATAAATTTTTACATGAAATCGCTACAAATTCAACAGGAAGACTGTAGTAAATGCAAAGTAGTAGATATCTGTTGGACTTCCATTGTCTTTATTTTTGCTGAATATCACGATGTTTCGGCTAGTAGTTATCTCTAGCCGTTTTCAAGTGAAACTAAATAAATCCCTTAGCTACATGACTATTTATACTAAAACTAAATGCAGTGGAGTATGACTGAGATGGGTGCAGTCGTGCCTACTATGGCAAAATCATATTTTTTTATGCTGCATTTAGTTTTAGTTTACAATTACTAAGAAGTGGTTTCCACACTTCTCTTATATCTAAAGATGGTTTACTAAACAATTCGGGTTCTGATGTATAACCGCGGCTTTTTTGAATTTCCGTTTTCTCCAATGTTGTTCTCGGTGTAGTATTTTAGCTTCAGACCATTTTATGTGGTGTCCATGAGTCCAGGCATGGTTGGCGGCACCAGATTTTTCTGTTTCTCCTCGAAATGTGCATTTTTGGTGTTCTTTGATGCTTACGTCAAGAGGTCTCTTTGTTTCGCCAATGTAGGAATTCCCACATTCACAGGGTATCTGATATACACAGTTCTTCATGTCTCTTTGAGTTATTGGTTTGACCCTAGTAAGCCAACTTCTCAGAGAGTTATTTGAATTGAAAACAACGTTGATTTTATATCGTTTTCTTATCCTTCTAACTTTTTCTGAAATGCCTTTAACATAGGGGATGTTCAATACTGCTTTTCGTTCTTCATTGGTTGTCGATATTGTCCTATTTCTGCGTTGTTCAAGAAATTTATCCACTAGATATACTGGGTATCCGTTGGCTGTCAGATCATTTTTAATATAATCTATCTCTTTCATCAAATTCTCGTTGGAGTTGCAGAGAGTTAAGGCTCTATCTACGAGATTTCTTATAATTCCTTGTTTGGTGTTGTTGGAATGATTAGATGAATAATTAAGGTATTGTCCTTTGTGCGTGGCTTTTCTGTAAACCGAAATTCGAATTTGTCTGCCATTTTTTTCAACCAAGATATCTAAGAATGGTAATTTATTTTCTACTTCTTTCTCCATGGTGAGTTTAATAGTTGGGCTGATATTGTCGAGATGAAAAAGGAAGTTTCGAAGTTCTTCGTCATTTCCACTCCAAACAATAAAAGTATCGTCTACGTATCTGAGCCATAACTTTGGTTTCTTAGTTGTGGATTCAATTTCAAACGTCTCGAACCATTCTATGAAAATATTTGCGATCACCGGTGAGAGTGAAGATCCCATCGGTAGTCCGTCATCCTGGATGTAAAATTTTTCCTTTTCTTCAAAATAGGAATTAGTCAAACAACTTTCCAACAAGTCCATAATCGCGTGCAGTGGTAAAGATGTTCTGTCTGCTAAGGTCTGGTCTTCTTCAAGTTTCTTTCTTATGATTTTTAGTGAGTCCTTAACTGGAACGTTGGTGTATAGGCTTTCCACGTCAAAGCTAATAAAATGGTCTTCTGGTTGTATTTCTATTTCACGTATAATTTCTACGAAATGTTGCGAGTTCTTAACCCAGGACGATGTATTTCCTTGTAATGGTCTCAGGATTGGAAGAAGAAATTTGGCAAGTTTAGAAGTCGGAGAATTTCGGGAACTCGTGATAGGTCGTAAGGGCATATCTTGCTTATGTATTTTCGGGAGTCCATAAAGATGTGGAGTTTTGCTATGGTGTGGCATCAGCTGAGACCGGATCCTCTCAGGAATATACCGTTTATGTTTCTTAAGAACACGATAGATTCTTCCTTCAATTGCAGATGTGGGAGAAAGAGATGTATAATTTCCTTTGCTTAAAACTTCGTCAATTTTTTGATTGTATGTTTCAACATTCATTACGACTGTAGCATTTCCTTTATCCGCTGGTAGAATTTTAATACTGGAGTCCTTCTGTAGGTTAGCTAGGGCAGTTTTCTCGTCTTTGCTGATGTTTGGTTCGTTTTTTCTAGATTTTTGTTGAATTTCTCTTATTTTCCACTTGAACTCATCTGCAAAAGGGTCTTCGATGTTTGCTGAGTCTGCGGCGCTAATTATATCGAGAATGGGAACCTCTTTTGGAGCAACCGTGAAGTTCAAACCTTTGGCAAGTAGTGAGTTTTCTGCTGAGGTTAATTCCTTGGTAGAAATATTAACAATTTTCCTCTGGCTTTGAGATGGCTGTTGTCGTTCTTGTCTGCTCTGGTATTTGGAAAATTTATTTTGGTGTATGATTTCTTGTTTTGTTCTCACTTTGTCACAAGTAGCGTCAATTTTTCTTAGGATGGGGGCGTAGTCTTCTTCTAATGTATATTCTTTAATTTCTTCGAACCGTTGGCGAATGTCCTCTAGTAGTGTTGCTTTCTTGAAACGATGATAGTTTATCTGTGAACGTATTAATACCTTACTAGCATTTTTCAATATCCTGTTTGCCCGTTGTCCTGGAACTGGAGATTTTATACGGAAACCATCCGGTATTATTCCCTGATCTCGTGCTTGTCGTAAAAACTGGATGTGTGTCTCCTCTTTTGTAAGCCATAGTAGGCATGACTGTACCCATCTCAGTCATACTCCACTGCATTTACTTTTAGTATAAATAGTCATGTAGCTAAGGGATTTATTTAGTTTCACTTGAAAATGGCTAGAGATAACTACTAGCCGAAACGTCGTGATATTCAACAAAAATAAAGACAATGGAAGTCCAACAGATACTTTGCAAGAAACATCATTGTCTATGACTTTCAAACAAACACTGTAGTAAATGTTGTTTATTTAAATTAGATTTTATTACAAAATATACGGTTAGTATATGGCCTTAAATGAACTAGTAGATAAACAAGTTCTACCCGTTTCATGCTGAGACTAGATAATTTAATTTTTTATTTCTGGCGACTTACCTATAAATGATGGAGACATAAATAAAGCCTTATTTACTTTACGTAGTTTCACAAAATAGTCGAGTTTCGAGCACATAAATGAAAAATAAGAAAAAGACCACGTTTAGAAAATAGGAAAAGCTAGAAATTTCCGAAGATAAATTCTCCCGTTCTTTAAAGGAAATAATCTTATTACGTTCAGAATAATATAGATAGCAATTTAAGCGATTTTGCTGGATGGACTCTTTTCATAACGCCGATATTGGTATTAGCAAAATTAGAAAATGAATAGGAAAACGAAGTATTTAAGTATTTGATATGAGTTATACAGAGTTAAGCCAAATATAAATTAGAATTTACATCAGCAGGCATAAACAATGTTTTTAAATTATAAGAGATTATCATAACTGGATAGTTTTATCAAGGCGTAGTAGAAAACTCCTTATTACTATTGTGTGATATATCCGGTTCTAAAGTACTCCTAAAATTAGCTATTTTTGAGCTTTTCAGTGTGTCCCACGACGAACTGTCGTGATCGACTTCTTGGAAAATGGACTTTATATAAATTTTAAAATTTGGCAGTTTCCTAAAGTCGCCTCGGTTAAAATGTTTTCAAAATGGTGGCACTTCCAGTTATACCGGAAGTCAATGTCTTCTTGCTTATTTTAAATAGAATAACCTATATGTTATTTAATTTTTGGATTCTACATAAAATTATAGACATATTTCATGAATGAAATCCTATACTAACAAGGAAAGTACTTGAAGTGTCCGGCTCCGATTGTAGGGGGTACAAAAATAAGAAACTCATATTTTTTCTATCTGCGGAGATTCGTTGTAATGGGTGAAAACCACCCCTAAAAACAGTGTTTTTGAAATATATCATGTTCTAAGTAAGATATTTTTACAAAACAAAATGAAAATTATTTGTTATTTGAAATGATGTTAAACTATGGCATTTTCATTTCCTAGAATATTATCCCTTATTTTTTATTAGTACTAGTAAAAGCGGGTGGGCCACCCCCAAATACGTTTATTTTAAATTTCAAGTCCTATTTGGGATTTATTTACAAAACAAAATGGAAATTACTTGTTTATTGAAATGATGTTGGATTATGGTATTTTAATCCCCAAAGATATCATCCCTTATTTCTTATAACGGTAAATCATGTACTAGCGCACGTAATTTAATTCTAAAAATTACGTAATTTAATGAAATTGTTTTGAGCTTTCAAAAAATGAAGTAGTAAAAGAGGGCGAGTCACCCCCAAAAACATTTTTTCAAATCTCAAATTCTAATTGAGATATCTTTACAAAACAAAGTGAAAATTCAGGAAATTGCTGCGGTGGTCTCATATTTTTTTAGATTAAATTGGTTCAGTAAAATCCAAGATGGCGCTTACAATATGGCCGCCAAAAAAATTAATTTTGACCGATTTTCTCCAAAATTGATATGGAGGAATTTTCTGGGTTGTACCCAACGAATTTGAAATTATTTTTAAGAAATTCAAAATGGCGGATCAAATATGGCGGCCAAAAAAATTAAATTTTGGCCGATTTTCTCCAAAATTGGTATGGAGGGGTTTTCGAGGTTGCACATAACGAATTCAAAACATTTTAACAAATTCAATATGGCGGATCCAATATGGCGGTCAAAAAAATCGATTTTCTCCAAAATTGGTACGGGGGAATTTTCGGGGTCGCACATGACGAATCTAAAATAATTTTAAAAAAATCAATATGGCCGATCCAATATGGCGGACGAAAAAATCAGTTTTGTCCGATTTTCTCCAAAATTGGTATGGGGG
Source organism: Diaprepes abbreviatus (assembly GCA_034092305.1). NCBI lineage: Eukaryota > Metazoa > Arthropoda > Insecta > Coleoptera > Curculionidae > Diaprepes > Diaprepes abbreviatus. The sequence goes on from JASJET010000106.1 coordinate 3,095,422, forward strand.
AGTTTTCAGAGCCTCACATAACGAATCTGAAATTATTTAAAAAAAATTCAATATAGCGGATCCAACATGGCGGACAAAAGAATCAATTTTGTCCGATTTTCACCAAAATTGGTAAGGGAGAGATTCCGGGGTCACACATGACGAATCTAAAATTATTTTTTAAAAATTTAACATGGTTTATCCAATATGGTGGACAACAAATTAGTTTTGTCCGATTCTTTTCAAAATTGATTTGATAGCACATTACGAATTTGATATTATTAAAAAAAAAATAAATACGGCGGATTTAAGATGGAGGATTAAAGATTCTACATCTCTTGATTTTCTCGGAAGTCATTATTGGGGGATTTTTGTTAGTGTTAATTATGAAATTAAAATATTTTTTAAAAAACTTAATCTAGCGGATTCAATAAGGTGTCCTAAAAATTTTATATTTTTCGACTTTCTCCAAAACTGATATAGAGGGTTCTTGAGGGTGTAAATTATGAATTTAAAAGTATTTTTTCTGGGTTCAATATGGCGGACGCAATAGACCTGACTAAAAATTTTACATTTTTCGATTTTGTTCAAATGTGAAACTGAATCGTTTTTGAGGATGTAAATAGCGAATATAAAATTATTTAAAGAAAATCTAATATGTCAAATGCAAATTTTAAATTTCTGAATTTTATCTAAAAATGGTATTAGAGGGCTTTGAAGGGTTTAGATTTAGATTAGATTAAGACGTTAAAACTATTTTTTTGAAATTCAATATGGCGGATCCAATATGGTGGGTTGAAAATTTGACCTTATTCGCATTTTTTCAGATTTGGTATTAGGGAGTTGGGGGGGCGGTGTATTATAAATATGCAGTTAATTTTTTTACAACTATTAGGTTGATAAAATACAATATGAGGGACTAAAAATTTTACATTTTTCCGTTTTATCTAAAACTGATATTGCTAGGTTCTTGGGGCGTATTCTTTAAATATCGATATTGGAAGGTCTTGGGGCCTATATTACCAATCTAAAATTAATTTGAAATTTAAGATAATGGATTTACTATGATAGACTAAATATTTGTTTGACACAATTTCATTGGTATTTGGAGAAGTCTAAGAATTAAAGACTTTTTAGTGGTTCATTTTAGGGTGATTTACAATTATGGATAAAATGGGTACTTTTTTGCCACCTTGAAGTCATAGCATGGTACACTAATTTCGATTAGCACTTATTTCAAGTAATTTATGAATATCAGAATGAATTCAAAACTAAAAACCGAAAATTAAAAGATTTATAAAAAAATTGAACCGACTTCTAAAAGTGCGCTAAAAAGTGAAAAATAACTAGAAATTTTTATATGAAATTGAAATTTTTGAAGTCGGCGCCAAATTTTTTCTAAATGAAATAAATAACTACTAATATATATATATATATATATATATATATATATATATATATATATATATATATATATATATATATATAAGTTATGGTAAGTAAGCAATGACAAATAAAGTATTCTTAATCTGTATATGCGAATCACATTTTGTCTGGTATTAGTTTGGCGCCGACACAAGAAAATTAAAATTACTTGTTACTAGAAATTATTTTAAACTATGGTATTTTCATTCCCAAGGATTTATTTTTTTTTATAAAAGTAAACCGTCAGTTCGTACATATATTATTATTCTTAAAATTGCCCAATTTTAATTTAAATGAACGTTACAGAATTAGAAATCACTATTTGTAATGAACTATAATAAATAAGGTCTGTAACGTTCACATCAACTGAAATTCGGCAGTTTTAGGAATAATTATACATGTATGAAAGACATCCTTGAAATGATATTCTCGAGAAAGTTAGACTATAGTATTTTCAACCTGAAGAGAGATATACTATAGTTCAACTTCATTTCAAATAACAAGTAATTTTCAGTTTGTTTCATAATCTCGATTAGAACTTGAAATTTGAAAAAAAAAATGGGATGGCTCACCCTCATTTACTTGTTTATTGTTAGAAACCCTAAAAACGACAACTTAAGTGACTTATGGTATTAATGAAAAAAATATTTTCAAACAATTCCATTAAGTTTCATAATTTTTACAATTAAATTACGTACGTAAATATATGGTTTACCCTAATAAAAAATAAGGGATAATATCCTTGGCGGTGAAAATACCATAGTTAATATAATATATATTATTATTTCGTATAAAAAATAATTTTCGCTTTGTTTTCTAGAGTTATTTAGCGGTGACTCAAACTTTTTTACTAGTTTATTTTTGGGAACCCTGAGATATATCAACTTGAGTTAATTATGGTATTCGTGAAAAACTATTTTCAAACAATCTTATTAAATTTTGTAATTTTTAGAATTAAATTACATGCGCGAATAGATGGTTTACCCTTATAAAAAATAAGGGATGATATTCTTGGGGATAAAACTATCTTAGTTCAACAGAATTTCAAATAATAAGTAATTGAATTACACGAAGAACTAACAAAACTCTTTAACAAAATAATTAAAGACCAAGAGATACCCCGAGATTGGAAGAAAAGTATAACAGTACCTATTTTCAAGAAGGGTTATAAGAAAATCACGGAAAACTATAGAGGAATAACTTTATTAAATTCAATAATGAAATTATTCACCAAAATCCTTGAAGGTATAATAACTGATTATTGCAGAATATCAGAAGAACAGCAAGGTTTCCGCAAAAACAGATCCACAGTAGATGCCATATTCATCGTAAGACAGATAGCAGAGAAATCTATTGAATTTACTAAGCCGGCTTTTATGTGCTTTATAGATCTCACTAAAGCCTTTGATAGGGTGAGACTGGATGATATTCTGCAAATAATGCGAATTAAAGGCATCCCAAACAATTTAATTAACATCGTTGAACAGCTAAACTCCAACACCACAACACAAATCTCAGTAAGCGGCAAGCTAACTAAGGATGTACCGATAGCATCGGGCATACGACAGGGGGACTCTGAGTCCATTACTGTTTAACATAATAATGGACCAAATAATTGAGAACGTCAAAAGAGCGGCACCAGGGTACAGAATGAATACCGGGGAAATAACAATAATATGTTACGCTGATGACGCCGTCATAGTCTCGGAAAATGAAGACGATCTCCAAAGACTTCTATTTGCATTCCACACCATAAGCAAGCAATTCAACATGAAAATATCCATCGATAAAACTAAGTCAATTGTAATAAGCAAAGTGCCCTTAAGATGCAAACTAGTAGTGGATGACAAACCAATAGAACAACTCAAGACCTTTAATTACTTAGGAGTTGAGATATCCGCAAACCAAGACAGAACAAGAGAAGTAAGAAACCAAGTAAACAAGGCAAATAGAATCTCAGGAAGCCTGGCGGATATAATATGGCACAACACATACATGAGCAAGGACGCAAAAACAAAAATCTACAAGACCTGTATTCGACCGATAATGACGTACGCAATAGAGACGAGAGCTGACAACACAAAAACAAAATCAATTCTAAGAACTGCCGAAATGAAAGTACTAAGAAGAATATCGGGATACACATTAAGAGATCACAGACGCAATTCAACAATACGCGAGGAACATGGAATGCAGGATATAGTAAGATAGGGACGGAAGCGCAGAAGAGCCTGGAATGAGCACGTAGGAAGAATGGCTCAAAATAGGATAGCGAGAATCGCCCGAGATGGAACACCGGAAACCAGAAGACCAATAGGTAGACCACCTAAAAGGTGGAGAGAGTCCCGGATTTCAACATCGAATGAAATGAATGATTGAATTGGAAAAAACAGGCGGTAAGCCTATAACAAGAAGAAGAAGAAGAAGAAGAAGTAATTTCCATTTGTTTTTTAAAGATATCTCAATTAGAACTTGAGATTTAAGAAAAAATGGTATTTCGGAGTGGTTCACCCGCTTTTACTAGTTATTTTTAGAAACCCTAAAACCCATCAACTTAAGTTACTTATGGTATTCGTGGAAAAAATATTTTCAAACAATTATATGAAATTTCGTCATTTTTGGAATTAAATTACTTGCGCGAATGGATGGTATACCCTTATAAAAAATAACGGATGATATCCTTGGAGTTTAATATCATTCCGAACAACAAGTAACTTTCATTTTGTTTTGCAGAGATATCTCACTAGAACCTGAGATATTTCAAAAATACTGTTTTTAAGGGTGAGCGTTAGGGGCGGTTTTCACCTCGTTAAAATGAATCTCCACAGATAAAAAATACGCGTCTCTTATTTTTGTACCCTCTACAACACATTGAAGTTTCATTAAAATCGGAGCCGAACACTTTAGATACCTTCCTTGTAAGACTAACTGTTTTTGACATTTTAAATTTTATATCAAAAATGGCTTTTTCAGCCTCTATTATTTAATTTATTGGTCTTCTTCTAAAGGGGGATTTACTTTAGTGTATTTTGTTGATATTTTGATAATAACTAAATAAAGTGTGATCAAAAACTAATATTAAATAGTAACTAGAAAAAATTGTTGAAAGTATTTTTTTTTTTCAATATAAACCCCCTATTTTCATGATGTTATTTTATTAAGCATTAAAAATATGGGTGACTTTGTATAAGATTGTCTAATCCAAAAATTTTTAGTTTTCTAAATTTTGGCAATTTAATATTTTTATATTTTAAAAATGCTAAACAGCTTACCTACATAAGGAAACAACTTATTTTAGTAAATGTTCAAGTCGATGTAATATATGCAGATTTTGCAAAGGCTTTTGATAAGGTCTCGCACGCATTACTGTTGGAAAAATTATATAATAAATTTGGTATTCACCTTGAATTAATTAAATTCTTTCAATCATACTTTGCATCGTAGAAAGTAGGCAGTAGTAATAAGCGGTTATACTTCAGAATCCTTTATAATTACCTCTGGGATACAGCAGGGCTCCAATCTCGGTCCGCTCCTATTTATTATTTTTATTGATAAATTATCAAAAATAATTAATAACAATAATGTTCTTCCGTTTGCTGATGACCTAAAACTATATTCCGTGGTAAGGAATGTAAACGATTGTATACAACTTCAGGAAGATTTGAAGGGAATGGTTAAATGGCCTTATGTAAACAAACTCAGATTTAATGTTTCTAAATGTTTTGTTCTTAGCTTTAGTAGAAAAAAGAACATCTTATACTTTAATTATGTAATGGAGAATTCAATTTTAGAACGGGTTGGAGAAATGCGGGATCTTGGAGTCATATTTGATTCGCAACTTTCTTTTAAGTCACATTTTAGTAATATAACAAAAAAAGTATGTATGGATTTATAGTCAGAAACTGTAAAGATTTCAGTGATGTAAACTGTATAAGACAACTGTATATATTTTATGTTAGGAGCATTTTAGACTATGCTAATTTACTATGGAGTTCGTACTATAATACTCATTAATACACTATTGAAAGAATCCAAACTAAATGTTTAAGGTATCTTTATTACAGGGAAACAGTATATGACTTAACTGTAAGCAAAGATGAACTTAGATGTAAATATAATTTGTTAAGTTTGAAAAAGCGTAGGAATATAACCTCTGTTATTTTTTTGTATAAAATAATTCACAGTAGAAATGACGATATGAATATTCTCGCTCAGGTGAATTTTAATATCCCTACATATAGCACAAGAAATACATTGACTTTTTATTTAAAAAAAACATCGTACCAACTATTGTACTAACGCTCTAGTCAATATGATTAGTAAATTAGCTAATGATGTTCAAACTGAAGTAGATATTTTTAAGATAAGTTATAAACAACTAAAACGTAAGTCAGTGGAAATAATGTAATTCATTTTTCTTTATTACATTATCTTTTGTACTTGTGTGTGTGTGTATGTGTCTGTTCGTGTATGTATGTGTATACGTGTAACTCTATAATTAGGCATCTGATGTATCTGTAGAGTTTGTGTTGAATAAATAAATAAATAATAAATAAAAATTTCCGCCCTGAACTTCCAAATATTTGTCGCCACTCCGAGTTAGTTTATCATGGCTGGAGACAAAGTTACGAACGTGTCCCTTACCCTTGCCATACAGCCCTCCATCGTTGTCACTAGATTACAATAAACGATATTTTTTATCGTTTTCCATATAAACTAACCTAGGATAGTTAAAATAAGAGAACAAGAAGGCCACAGAAGAGGCTCAGTGTTAGCAATCCACTTGTAAAAAAATTTTGCTTGTAAAAAGTAAGTGACTGGAATGGTTTTGTGTGGTAGGGCATCATCGTTGGTAAAATTTTCCCTATATCCGCCAAAGGTAAATTGCTTAAATATTGTCTAACTCTGAATATGCCGCAAAATATCCCAGAGTTGTAGTTTCGAATAGATTTCGTTTTATGCATTTTTGTCTTAACGGTGCCCAGTTTTTTGAAATTTTCCAATATTCGTTTAACACTGTTCTGCGCCGGTTTCTGTTTATCTGGGTATCTAACAGCAAATTTCTGGCATGTTCTTGATAAAACTTTCTTACATTACCCATACATAATACACACGTACTTTATGCGTATACTGTCCTTGACTATGATTTTTACTAATAATTGTCAAATGTCAAAAAATAGTGACACTTTTGCAGTGCTATATTATTTTCTTTTGTCGGGTTTCGCCGTTGTAATAACAAAACTTAAAAATCGTGTAGCGTTTTTACAATAAAATAAAATTTAAAAAAAATTGAGCCGACTTCTAAAAGTGCGTTAAAAAGTGAAAAATAACTACATTTCCATATGAAATTGAAATTTTGGAAGTCGGCGCCAAACCAATACCTGACAAAATGAGATTCGCATAAACAGATTAACAATACTTTATTTGTAATTGCTTTCTTACCATAATTTGTATATATTAGTAGTTATTTGTTTTATTTAGAAATAATTTGGCGCCGACTTCAAAAATTTCAATTTCATATGGAAATGTATAGTTATTTTTCATTTTTTAGCGCAGTTTTAGAAGTCGGTTCAATTTTTTTTTTAATTTTATTTTTGGATTCTGAGTTTTGAATTCATTGATATCCATAAATTATACTAAGTACTAATCGAGATTAGTGCACCTCGCAATGATTCCAAGGTAACAAAAAAGTACCCATTTTATCCAAAGTTATAAATCACCCTAAAATGAACCACTAAAAATTCTTTGATTCTTAGAGTTTTCCAAATACCAGTGAACTTGTATCAAACAAATATTTAGTTTGTCATAGTAAATCCTCTATTATAGATTTCAAATTAATTTTAGATTGGTAATATACGCCCCAAAACCGTGTAATATCGATATTTAAAGAACTTGAGACGTAAATTTCTTAGCTCGATATATTTTATAGTGCATTTTGAGTTTGTATACGCTCCAAGAATCCGCAATATCAATTTTAGGCAAAATCAGAAAATGAAAAATTTTCAGTCCCTCATATTGTATTTTGTCAACCTAATAGTTGTAAAAAATTAACTTCATATTCATAATACACGATCCCGAAAACACCCTAATACCAAATCTGATAAAATGCGAATCAGGTAAAATTTTTAACTCACCATATTGGATTCGCCATATTGAATTTCAAAAAATATTATTTTAATATCTTAATCTAATCTAAATCTAAACCCTTCAAAATCCCCTAGTACCAATTTTAGATGAATTCCAGAAACTCAAAATTTCTAGACCGACATATTGCCTCTGACATATTAGATTTTCTTAAAATAATTTTATATTCGCTATTTACATCCTCAAAAACGATTCAGTCCCACATTTGAACAAAATCTAAAAAAGTAAAATTTTTAGTCCGCCATATTGAATCCTGAAAAAAATATATTTAATTCGTAATTTGCGGCCTCAAGAATCAAAAAATTTAAAATTGTATCCGCCAGATTGAGTTTTTCAAAAAATATTTTAAATTCGTAATTAACACTAACAAAAATCCCACAATATTGATTTTAGACAAAATCAAGAGATGTAGAATCTTTAATCCGTCATCTTAGATCCGCCATATTTAATTTTTTTTAAAAAACTCCCCCATATTAATTTTGAAAAAAATCAGACAAAATTAATTTAAACGCCGGATTGAATTTTTAAAAAATAATTTCAGATTTGTAATGTACGACCCCGAAAATTCCCCCATACCAATTTTGGAGAAAATCAAACAAAATTAAATTTCCTTGTCCGCTATATTGAATTTCTTAAAAATGATATTAGATTCGTTGGGTACAATCCCGAAAATTTCCCCATACCAATTTTGGAGAAAATTATTTTTTTTGGCCGCCATATTATCGGCGCCATGTTAGATTTTACGGCACCAATTTCGACCAAAAAAATGAGGGACCACCGTTGCAACTTTTTGAACATAACCTAAAAAATGTCATTCAAATCGGTGCTGACGTTCCGGAGTAATCGGTGTACATACATAAAAAAATATATATAGTTGTCGAATTGAGAAACTTCTTCTTTTAGGAGTCGGTTAAAAATGTTAAATTGCTAATATTTCAAGAATTAAAAATTTTTTGAATAGACAACCTAATTCAAGGTCGCCCTTATTTTTAATGCTAAATAAGACATTATAAAAATAAGGCATTTACTTAAAAAAAAAATACTTTTAACGATTTTTCAAGTCAATATTTAATGTTAGTTTTTGATCACCCTGTATTTATTTATCATCAAAATATCAACGCAGTATACTGAAATAGATCCCCTTATAGAAAGAAACCAACCCCAATTAAATCATAAAGGCTTTTATATAAGAGAAATTGATAGTATGTTTAGGCCTACAAACGCCATTTTTGACATAAAATTCAAAATATGTCAAAAACAGTTAGACTTAGTTATAGGACACTATACATGATATACACGATATATGTGTACAATTTTGCGTAGAATATAAAATTTCAAAAGTTTTCATTTAAAATAAGCAAGAAAGTATCAGCGTCCGGTATAACAGGGAGTGCTACAATCTTGAAAATATTTTAGCCGAATTGTCCCATTGACTTTAGTAAACTACCAAATTTCAAAGATTTTCCAAAGTATATTTTCCGAGAAACCAATCACCGCATTTCGTCGTGGGACACCCTGTATAGGTCTCAGTAAGAAATGGAATGAATCAACATAACTATCAGGCTTTAAGTCAGCGGTTTGCGATTGCTGAGTCGCTTCTTTAAAGGGTGCCATCTTGGCTTCTTTGGGAGGTAGCCGGTTATCAATTTTGAAAACTAAAATTAAATGTTTGACAACATGCAACATAGGAAATAGGGGGAGTGGTTTATCCCTAAAAAGATGCTTAAAAACGCAATGTACCGACCAAAATTTGTTTTGCATTTCGAGTCCATGAACCCTTTTTTAATAAATTTGTTATTAAATTCTAATTTTTCCTAATAAAATTCTTTTTGTCCGAGTGGGTCGTCAGTTGTTATTTGCAAAAAACTTGCAAGGAAAATTAATTGCACGGAATTTATTCGGAAGCATTTTAGATAAAACACGTTTAGACCAACACTTTTTGTTTCTTGGCAAATTTTCGAAAATGCTTCCTTTTCGAGATATTTGAGATTTGATGCAAAATAAAATGACGATATTCGTTATTTTTGGAAATTTTTGTCTCGAAAACTACTAAACAGATAGTAATTCTGGAAATTGTATAGGAATCTGTGAACCTTCAACTTTAACAGAGATTTTTTTTATATGAGCAAATGGGGTTTGTGATGCTGAAAGTGGACCTCAAAGGTAACCCGTTTCAGACGAGTTGCATCACCGCCTTCTACGAGGTGGTGATTGCGGTCGTATAGGCGCGTGAGTTGCGGGCATGCCTCTCTTTCTATTCTTATCTTTCAAATTATTTTATTACAATGGATTAGGTCAATGTACTCCAAATTTCAGTTAAAATATTCAGAATTCATTGTTTTCGTTGCTAATAATTTGATTATTTTCGTCTATAACTCGATTTGTCAGGTACAAAACATCGGGTTTCTTTTGAGCTCCACTTTCAGCATCAGAGACTCCATTTGCACATATCAAAAAAACTTGTGTTAAAGTTGAACGTTTAACGATTGCTATGCATTTTTTAGAAATACGATCCATTTAGTAGTTTTCGAGAAAAAAAAAATCCAAATATGAAAAATTTCATCATTGTTTTTGCAAAAAATCGCAAATATCTCGGAAAGGAAATATTTTTTGGCATCGCCCTAGTTACGCCACTGCTTAAAAACTGAAAAATCAACAAATCTACGTTAATCTCAAAAACGCACCACTTAAGTTGGTAACACTTTGTGATTTTGTCATATTTACACGTATGAAACAATGAAAATACTTTACCGTCTTAGTTTCTTTTTCAAGTACATATTAAATAGCCTATGAAATATATGTAGATTGGCAAGCATTATTATTATACCCAATCTCTGCTTGACAGCTATATTCAGCAGATTCGATTGACTGGCGAATCAGTGTGTATTCATATAATAGTTCCGGCAAATTACAAATCTTAAAAACGATTTCTGTTTTGGACACTATCAGTGTTATTTGAGTCTTATTTATTGAAGCTTTACGAGAAATAACTTACCTTTAACGTAATAAGAAACATAAATGGCAAAAACATTCCTATCCTCGGGATTACCACTGACAGAACATACAGTACTAGCCAAACTAGAGCTGGATTTCGTATAGGTATCTTCCAGAGCTATCCAATTCTTTGTTGTACTATTTAAAGGTAGCAAAGTATAAGTCTTGTTGAGGGTTGCGCCCGAATGAATAGGACAAGATTCCTTGTCGCTTAACATAGCCACAACGTTTTTGAACTTTCCGTTGCTGAACATGCAGACGTCGACGTGTTGCACTACAAAAACCTGGAAAGAAACACAAAGTTACGTAATTTTTGTAACACATTACATAATTATTAGCTAAATTTAAATCTTTCATCATTTCAAATCTGAAACAATAACAATTAAAAAAAGCTAAATAGAAGAAATCAGTGGATTTTTTTCTATACAGGATTTAGGAGTATATTACATAATTATTTTTATTACATCTGTTTGAAAGGAACGAATAGGTATAGTTGGCTCAATAAAAGAATTCCTATGTGTCATCAATCTGTTAGTATATCGAAGACAGTTTTAAGAAATGTTGATCTTTATTTGTCTGTAACTAAAATAGCACAGAATATAAATGATAGTTCTTTCATCCAGCCATACGTCAAAAATATTTTTTCACTTGTTTTAATTGTTTATGTATATTGGAGATACATTACGCTATTTTAAGAGAAAAGGACTGTAAATCTGTGTAAGTACAGATGTGTGGTGTGGCGATGGTCACACCATTTGCCATGTTTGGTTAACATTGACACTGTGAAATGTGGATGATTGCTCTGTAATTAGCTATGTTTACCTATTCGTTATGCCATTATTTATCAAGAAGGCTTATATGCAAAGAATTTTTTGGTATGTATTTATTTACAATTTCTAGATTTACACAAATAAAATCAATCAACAATACAATAACAACAACAATGATATACAATATTAAAAGTACATTAAATAACTGAAGTAATTAAAATAACGACTATAACTACAACCACATAGTAAAATAAGGCATATTGAACTAATTACAATAAATAAGTTAACTACAGAAAAATCAATTATCATCAGATGATTCCTCGTCATTACTATCCTAATCAGTAGATTCTGATAACAAATAATCCTCCTCATTAAATTCGAAAACTGATGATGATTAGGTTGGTAATGAATGTGGATCAATCAACTGCAGAACCTCCGCTGGCAATGCAGTAACCTTATTTCACGGTAATTATCTATAAATGTTGATTACAGAATCGGATGTAATCCAAAGCATTCTCAAAAGGTCCGTATTCGTGGTAATACGTGACCGCTTCCTGGTGTGTCGTTCACGGAATTTACTACAATCTTTATTTCTTGCATCCAGGGCTTCTTTGGAAAGTTGTCCAATTGGAAGAAGACTAGATGTAATGACTTTCGCACTGTGTGCAAGGATCTTATGCACAGTAACGGGCATGCAGTATCACGAATACAAATCAAGACATAATTTTCTTGTTTCAACGCAAAAGTTTTCAAATTCCAAACAATTTATATCATATCCCGATAACAAATTTTTTAAACTGAAATTAAATTTTCAAATAAGACTTTTGTCCAATCCTGTAATTTCGCTGCTCAATTCAGCACTTGAAAAAAATTTACGAGCTGTGTTTTCATCATCTATGTTGCCATAGTCAGGTTTTAGTTACTATGGGACCCATACGACCTTTAAACGCTTCTTTGATCTCCTGTGAGCGTTTTTTCACAACAGCTTTATCGTTGTCTCGTCTGATGTGCCAATTTTTTATTTCTAAGCTATAGCGTTCTTCGTTGCAGGGATAGTTCCTCGACTCCTCGTTCATAGTAGATGGAGTAGCAGCACAAATATAACACTTTTGTATTGAACGTGTGTACGTCAAAGCGTTACACACTTTACCATCAGTCATTGTCAACAACAAATCATTTGTTATGGAGATTTGAGATCCATCAACGTTGCATAATGTTGGAAGAAGCTGACTAATTTCATCTAAAATTTCTTCTTTGGTAAACTCATTTGTCTCTTTCTCATTTGTCTCCTTGGCAAAAATAAACTCGATAGGACGATAATGTAAGGCAGAAAAAGGTCGTGGAGTTTGCTGGATCACAGCTTCGCCGTCAAGCAACCTCAAGGGGACAAATGAGTTCATGAACAGAAATTCGTCTGTAGCGTTCTTAAATCTCTGCTTATAAGGACTATGTCCCGAATTCCCATCACAACCCCATTTGCTCAACAACGTATAACATGAACGAGGTAACACACTTCTAATAACTTCAAACTTAGCTTCAACTAAGCATTCAGTCATTTTATTCAAAATCGCCTGAAGTTTAACTTCAACTAGAGATACAGTCGCTGAAATGTGTTTATCAGAAGGACAACAAAAGGCTTTGGACTTAACTAAACTGTAAAATGATGGATAGACTTAATGTCCCACCTTCATTGACCAATTCCTTCTTTTTTATAGGAGTGACAAGTAGACTTGGAGTGGACATAATACGTTAGCGTTTCATCCGGAGTCAACTGCCTACGTTCCTCAGAACACGTCTTCTTTTTCAAACTTTGACCGATTTATTTTATTTGTTTAGCCGCATTTCGATATCCTTCCTTCCAGGTGGCTAATTTTGCGGCAGTTTCCAAGAGATCTACCTCTTAGTAGAAGAATGCAAATGTGGTACATGCATGATGGTGCTTCTCCTCATTTTAAAGTTATAGAGGGTCAACACTTAACTAACGTTTTTGGTCTTTGCTGGATAGCTCGACGTGGGCCTATTTTATGGCCACCAAGGTCTCCACATCTACATCCATGAGACTTTAACTTCTGGGGACATCTAAAGAAACTAGTTTATTCAACACTAGCAAATACTAGAGAAGAACTACTAGCAAGAATAGCACAGCATTCTAACGAAATCGGTAAAAATGCAGGAATATTATTTGCAGTGCATCGGGAAAATATTCGAAGAATAAGAAAATGTATTGAAGTACGTGGAGCCCATAATAAACATTTGCCAAAAAACATTTAAACGTTTTCACTATTTTTGCATTTTAATAATATTGTAAATTTATTTAGCCTCGATCAACCCTTTGAAAGGTTTCTGTACTGACTTTTGGGTTTTTCGCATAAAAATCGATTTATCTCGTAAACCGTCAGTCTTATCGAAATAAATTAAGAGTACTATTTTTGGAGAGGAATGACCAAAGTATTTAAAAAATCAGTTTTCAGCTCAGTAAAATGACACCTGTCGAACATTAAGCCCAACGAGTGCGGCTGCAAGTCCGTTCCTGACTTTTCTGATGCTCTAAAACACCTATTGTAGTATTGTTTAATAAGTCTTTATGGCCTCTGTAAAATATTAAAATTTCATTAAATTATACAAGTGGGTTCCGATAAGGTAAATCGCTGAGTACCCATTTAGGGCTATGGATCTCCGTTATGGGGCACTGTAGGAATTTTTTTCTATGAAAAAGTAGGGTTATCTTGCTCCCGAGAAATTAGGAGGTACTTACCGGGCACCCTGTATATAATATATATATATATATATATATATATATATATATATATATATATATATATATATATATATATATATATATATATATATATATATTTGTGTGATTCAACAGCCACAGTAATCAACTCTAGTTTTCATATTAATTCTAGGGCGGAATCCGTTGGCACATTGTATCCTTTTCTGAAATTGACATTCATATATAATAATTCATATATAATAATAATGCAAAATAATAGGATTTTTGACATAACCACCCTGTATATGAAATGTTGAGCAATTTTACGAATGGGCTTCCTTTTCTTACAAATTTTTATTTCAAAGAGATTTGTTTTTGAGAATTCCCGGATTCGAATTAAAACTAATTATTGCCGCTTTTATAATGCGAAAAACAAAAGAAACTTAATTTTCTTTTGTCTGAGAAACAATTGTTTATCGGCGACATTTTTCTTTCGTTAATTTTATTTGGTAGAGTAGTTTTTAACTTTTTCTTCAGTTCAATTACACTAAATAAATGAATTTTCAGGATAACTGGATATTCACCTAAATTAAATTATCGCTTTAAAGCAAGAAAATATAAGCATTTAATAAAAATTGCTTTTAGAAATGAAAATTGCGCAGCATGTAACATTGCAGATTAAAAATTTAATTCCATATCTTGTATCATGAGATAATAAAATTAATTTTCCTCTCTTATGGGCAGTTTTCACAATAATAATATTGAATTTTCGTGTTTCTGTTAAACACAATTGTTTCTATTAATGATTTTAAACGCTATTCGATTTTAGGAAGGATGTGATTGTGTAAAGAGATTGTTTGCAAGTATTATCAAAATAAAATTATTTTTTCAAAATCTGACCTACTAGAGTAGAAAGAAGGGGAGACGATATCTCGTCAATAATAAAGAAGGTACCTGAAGTGTCCGGCTCTGAATTTAATGTAACTTCAATATGTTTTATGGGGTGAAAACCGCCGTTAAAGTTTACCCCTAACAACAGTATTTTTGAAATATTTCAAGTTCTAAGTGAGATATCTTTACAAAATAAAATAGAAATTACTTGTTGTTCGAAATGGTGTTAAACTATGTTTATTTTTCACCTTCAAGGATATCAACCCTTATTTTTTATAAGGGTAAACCATCTATTCGCGCACGTAATTTGATTCAAAAATTACGAAATGTAATGTAATTGTTTGAAAATATTTTTTTTCACGAATATCAAAAGTAACTTAAGGTGTCGTGTTTCGGGGTTTCTAAAAATAAACTAGTAAAACAGGGTGAGTTACTCCCAAAAACTTTTTTTTACCTCTCAAGTTCTAATTGAGATAACTTTACGAAACAAATTGATAATTACTTGTTATTTGAAATGAAGTTAAACTACAATATTTTTATACATGTATAGTTGTTCTTAAAATTGACAAATTTCAATTGATATAAACGTTACAGAGCTTACTGAAATTTTTTCTTTTAATTAATAAGAAAATATATACTTATTTCATTGGTTAAGCATTCACATCTGTAAATTATTATAATTCATGACAAATAGTGATTTCTAATTCTGTAACGTTCATTTAAATTAAAATTTTACAAAGAATAATATATATATATATATATATATATATATATATATATATATATATATATATATATATATATATATATATATATACAGGGTGATTCAAAAATCGATCACGAAACTTAAGGGGGTGATTCTACTTGACAAAATAAGGGTAGAGCTTCATATAATTTTTTTTCAAAATGTCATTCGTTTTCGAGTTACAAGCCGTCCAAGTTCAAGTTTTTATTTTTTGTTTTTTGAATTACTCGCTTACAGGAAAACCGATTTGACTAATATTTGAAAGATAGGCTAAGTTTTCTACGCTTCATCATTTTAGTAACAATTCACATTGATTGTTTGCCGCTAGAGGGCACTTTACCTACATTGAAAATTGTTTTTTTGTCATAATTTTTTAGTGTTGACAGCTACAGTAGTTTTTGGCATAATTTCTGAAAGACTGATGCCAGGCCTTTAAAAAAGGTGCTCTTTATTTACATCGCTAAACCCAACGGTTTAGACGTAAATCACCCTTAAAAATTAAGTGGTAAATTTACTTTTCTCATTTCATTACCACCAGCTACCAGGTAAATAGCTATCAAAGTATACTAGAGCTGTCAGTTTAACATCAAATAAATTCGCTTTTTAAACTATTTAATTTATAATCTTAAAATAACTAATAATGGCTAATCACCAATATTCAAATATCGAATATTGTGATATCCATTTTTGTTATGGAAAAGCAAATGGTAATGCAGAGTTGGCACGAAGATATTATATGGAGAGTTATCCGGAAAGAAATATCCCTCATGCTCAAACATTTTCCAGTGTGCACAGGAGGCTTGCGGAATGTGGTTCCTTTAAAAGTTATAATGGAAATAGGGGAAGACCTAGAACTGCTAGAAACGTGCAACAAGAAGAAAGAGTGCTTGAAATTATTGAAGATAATCCAGGTATTAGTACTAGAAAAATTGGGAATGAAGTGCGGCTCTGTCAGGCTAGTTCATGGCGGATACTAAGAGAAGAACAACTCTACCCGTTTCATTCAAAAAAGGTGCAGGCTCTTTATGACGATGATCGGCCGAGACGGTTGGAAATGTGCAATCAGATCCTAGCTAAGTATGAACACGATAATCGATTAATTGGCGTCATATTATTCACTGACGAAGCTGGTTTCACTCGTGATGGCATAACAAATCTACACAACATCCACACATATGCTTACGAGAACCCAAACAATGTGGTAGAAACGAAACATCAGCGTAGATTTTCACTAAATGTGTGGGCAGGGATAATAGGAGATTACCTTATTGGTCCTCATTTCT
Organism: Diaprepes abbreviatus; assembly: GCA_034092305.1. Lineage (NCBI taxonomy): Eukaryota > Metazoa > Arthropoda > Insecta > Coleoptera > Curculionidae > Diaprepes > Diaprepes abbreviatus. Next base: position 3,112,369 of record JASJET010000106.1, read on the forward strand.
TTGATGGCCCATTAACTGGTGACGTATACTTAGATTTTATCCAAAATTGTCTCCCATTGTATCTGGAAGATGTGCCATTGGAAGTAAGGGCCAACATGTGGATCCTCCAAGACGGAGCTCCGCCCCACTTTAGTATACGTGTCCGACAGTATTTGAATGCAACGTATCCTGAGCGATGGATAGGATGAAGTGGACCATTGGCATGGGCAGCGAGGTCACCAGACCTTAATCCTATGGATTTTTTCTTTTGGGGTCATTTGAAACAATTGGTGTACGATATTCCAGTAATAAACGTCGAGGATCTTCGCTTCAGGATAATCGAAAAGTGCCAAATTATTAAAGAAACACCAGAAATTTTTCATCGAGTTAGGCGACATTTTTTGAAGAGTGTTAGGAAATGTATGGAAGAAAATGGGGGACATTTTGAGAATCTTTTTTAGTTTGTTTAGTACTGTTTCATTAATTTTTATAAATTAAATGTATATCGCAATAATCCACAATATGAATATTTACTGATTAGCCATTATTAGTTATTTTAAGATTATAAATTAAATAGTTTAAAAAGCGAATTTATTTGATGTTAAACTGACAGCTCTAGTATACTTTGATAGCTATTTACCTGGTAGCTGGTGGTAATGAAATGAGAAAAGTAAATTTACCACTTAATTTTTAAGGGTGATTTACGTCTAAACCGTTGGGTTTAGCGATGTAAATAAAGAGCACCTTTTTTAAAGGCCTGGCATCAGTCTTTCAGAAATTATGCCAAAAACTACTGTAGCTGTCAACACTAAAAAATTATGACAAAAAACAATTTTCAATGTAGGTAAAGTGCCCTCTAGCGGCAAACAATCAATGTGAATTGTTACTAAAATGATGAAGCGCAGACGACTTAGCCTATCTTTCAAATATTAGTCAAATCGGTTTTCCTGTAAGCGAGTAATTCAAAAAACAAAAAATAAAAACTTGAACTTGGACGGCTTGTAACTCGAAAACGAATGACATTTTGAAAAAAAATTATATGAAGCTCTACCCTTATTTTGTCAAGTAGAATCACCCCCTTAAGTTTCGTGATCGATTTTTGAATCACCCTGAATATGTAATGACTGTCTAATTTTATAAAAAATAACGAATAATAGTCTAGTTTAACATCAGTTCGAATAACAAATAATTTTAATTTTGTTTTGTAGAGATATTTTAATTAGAATTGGAGATATTAAAAAACGTATTTTGGGAATGGCTCACCCTTTTTTCCTAGTTTATTTTCGGAAACCCTGAAACACGTTAGCTTAAGTTACTTACGTTTGTTTGAAGGTTATAGACAATGTTAAAGATTAACTAAAATGTGGTTGTCGGACTTGCATCATCAATTAATTTTACCATGGAAAAAGACGTAAATGATCAATTGCCCTTCCTAGATGTCATGTTGAATCGTTCAAACCAAACTATTAAAACTTCAGTATACAGAAAGCCAACACTTACTGGACAATATCTTAATCATAGTTCTAATCATTCTATTGTAACAAAACAGGGAATTATACGCAACTTCTATAATCACGCTATATCTATATGCAATCATGCCGATTCATTGGAAAAAGAGGTAGGAAATATTAAATCCGACTTACAACAGAACTGTTATCCTTTAAAGCTAATTCACGACGTTATAAATAGCGTTAAAACAATGAACACAGAATCGCAAAAAATCCATTCCTTCTTCACAATTCCATACATTAAGGGAACTTCGAAGAAAATAAAACGATTTGTCAGTAGTTATAATAACAGCCTTTAAATCAGGAAATACACTTAGAGCTCATTTAAACAAAAACAAAACCAAAAACTAGCGATAAGAAAGAACGTGTTTACGAAGTTCCATGTGAATGTGATAAAATGTATATTGGAGAAACCAAACGACCACTAGAAGTGACAATTAGGGAACATAAAACTCATACACAAAAAGGGGAAACATGGAGATCAGGTATTGCAGAACACGTCTGAGATAAAAGAACACCATATAAATTGGTCTGAGGCTGCGGCAATATATATGGAACCCAACATGAAAAAAAGAAAATTTATGGAAGCAGCTTGCATTAAAAACAATAATGGAATCTTCAGTAAGCCGAGTATTCAGATACCTAATCTTTGGCAACGACTACTTTGTAACATCAAGTCACTGAGATGTGTACAGTGAAGCGAAACTTTTCGCTTCAATGGACAAAGTCCCTATATAAGCTCATAGTCTTAAGACAAAACATTCAGTTTATACATGATAACTATTAGAGATACAACCTAATCGAGACGTCGTAAAAATAAACAGAAATAAAGACAATGGAAGTCCGACAACCACATTTAAATTACTTATTGTATTCGTAAAAAAAATATCAAAAATTTGGTTGCATTTCGTAATGTCGAGAATTAAATTATGCAAATGAATTACAAGATCTACCTTCATAAAAAGTAAGAGATGATGTCTACGGGGTTAAACAATATGGTATATTCCGTTCAACCAACAAGCGATTTTCACTTTATTTTGTAAATATACCTCAATTGGGATTCGAAATTTGAAAGAAATGTATTTTAGGGTGACTCATGCTCTTTTACTACTGAATTTTTTGAAACCCCAAAATATGTCAACTTGAGTTAATTATGGTACTCGTTAAAAAATTGCTTTGAAACAATTTCGTTAAACTTCGTAATTTTTAGAATTAAATTACGTGCGCTAATAGATGGTTTACCGTTATAAGAAATAAAGGATGATATCTTTGGGGTGAAAATACCATAATTCAAAATCATTTCAAATAACAAGTATTTTCCATTTTATTTTGTAAAGATATCTCAATTCTTCTTCAAATACCTTCTCCATTGCGGAGGTTGGCAATCATAATAGCTATTTTAATTTTTGAGGCAGTTGCTCTAAATAGTTGTTTTGAACTGCATCCAAATCATTCCCTTAGGTTTTTAAGCCATGAAATTCGTTGTCGTCCCACGCCTCTTCTGCCACTTATTTTGCTCTGGATTATGAGCCGTTAGATGCTGTACTTTTCTCCTCGCATAATGTGTCCGAAATATTGCAATTTTCTCTGTTTTACTGTTATCTCGACTTCCTTTTATTTCCCCATTCTTCTCAACACTTCGGCGTTCGCAACTCGATCCACCCACCAATTAGAACTTAAAATTAAAAAAAAAAACAATGATTGATCCTAATAAAAGATAAGGGATGATATCCTTGGGGGTGATTATACCATAATTTAATTTCATTTCGAATAACAATTAACTTTTATTTTGTTTTGTAAAGGTATCTCACCTAGAACCTGAGCTATTTCAGAAATACTGTTTTTAGTGGTGGACTTTAAGGACGGCTTTCACTCCGTTAAAATGAATCTTCGCAGATGAAGAAAAATACGCTTCTTTTATTTTTGTATCCTCTACAATATATTGAAGTTTCATTAAAGTCAGTGCCGGACACTTCAGGTCCCTTCTTTGTCAGAAAGAAGGAAGTTATCCTAACTTGAGCCTCTGATTTCAATAATTTTTTGATATATTGTAGGCTACGAGAATATGGATGCTTGCGATCGTTCCTCTCCTTCTCCGGAGCTTTGAGTTCAGGAAAATAGAACCGATTCAGCCTTTTATATTAGGAATATGTATGCTGCTAACACTCCCCCCCCCCCCCGTCGTTGACAATTTGTTTTTCTTGCAATAGCCCCCTCACCCAGAGCTTTGAGTTTAAGAAAATAGACCCGATTCTGCCTCTTATACTAGCAATGTGTATGCTGTTCGCATCTTTTCCCCCTGTTGGCAGCTTATTTTCTCTTGTGATCGCCCACCCCTCTCCAAGAGCTTCAAATTCAGAAAAAAAGATCCGACTCTGCCTTTCACACTAGAAATGGGAATGTCGCTGGTGTCTCCCCCCCCCCCCCGTCGACAACTTGCTTTCACTTGGAATGCTGTACTTTTGTGATATCACCGCCTCCCGCTCCCCAAAGAGAGAGGCTGGATCCGCCCCTGCATATATATATATATATATATATATATATATATATATATATATATATATATATATAGGGTGCGGCATGTTTTCGGTGAGTCCCCTCGCCTCTCATCATCAGGGTGCTTGTTTTCGGTAATTCCTACGCTTCTCACCATCGGGGTGCTTGTTTTCTATTAGCCTTCTCGCCCTCATCATTCTGTATGATTATGTTAAATGTTTCATAAGTGCTCAAAATGGTTACCTTCAACTTCAATAAGCTTATTGACCCGAACTTAAAAAAATTGTCCACAACTGCAGGACATTTCAGGTGTTATTTTAGCACAAGCATCTCTGATTCGCTGCTTCATGTTAGAACGTCTTCATTTGTTGTCTTACATCTAAGTGTAGGTGTTCCAGCAAAAGTGGAAGTTAATTTTCTAAAATATTACGATATTTTGCACCATTCAAAATACCTTCAATAAAGTATGGACCCACAAGCTTGTCATAAGCTACTCTACACCAATCTTATTTTTCCCTTGAGGTCATGGACATATCTGATGAAATTGCTCTGAAATTGATCGGTCTTTCCATTTCCGTGGGTCAAATTGGGGATTTCCGTTTCAAATTTTGAAACTGATCCTCAAATGATTTTGACGGTCTAGGCCTAAGTTATTTTCAAGGTCACTACCACTTAGCCCCGTGCCACCCAACAATTTATGTACGAAACATTTCACGATACACTGCAAACTTTTCGTCGCTTGAAATGACCTTGATATTTGACCTTCACCTTGAGGTCAAGGTCATATGATAAAATTTCCCGCTATTTTCATTCCCGGATCAAAATCGCTGAGTCCCATTTAAAATTCTGAAGTTGTCCTTCAAATGACCTTCAATATCAAAGTTAAAGTCATTTGTATGGTCTTGGTTAATTAGTCCCCCTGGCGCCCTATAATTTTAGTATAAAACATTTTTCGAAAAAATGTGATCCAATCGAGATATTCCGTTGTCTCAAAATAAATGCACCCTGTATATATATATATATATATATATATATATATATATATATATATATATATATATATATATATATATATATATACTTTTGTCTTTTATGTTTTATTTCCGTTTCAATTTCCGCGTCTTAACGGTATGGCTTTTTTTTCTTTTTCTTCTAATAGATCAGGGCTTATTTGTAAAATATCCGGGTTTCGTGGATGTGAAATGGAACATGGAGATTTTTGCGAGAGAGCCTTCAGAATAACCTGAATAGCAATAAATTTGATATCCGTCATTTCAAAAAGTTGGTTGAAAAAAAACGTCTTCTTTTTCAACTTTTCTCTCGTATAACTTTGAAGATATTCAATTTACAGGAAAGTTGAAAAGGAAAAAAAGTTTTATAATTAAATTTACCATAAGATAGGACATCTCAAAATATGTTTCCCTTATTGCAAAGTAGTAATAACTTAAACAGAAAGCTAAAAAAAAGCAGTTTTTTTGTAAATTTTTTTCGACAATTTAAATTTCTCTGAGGACTTTCATATTAGAGCCACGAAAACTTTATGCAATGATAAAATAACACGCTAAAATTCGTTAGGATCGAATCGATAGTTTTTGCACAATAATTTTGCAATCCGATTTCTTTTACAAAAATTGACCATTTTTCAAGTTTGTCTGAGTCCAAAATATCACGTTAACGTATTTAAATTTACATATAAAAGGGAACTCAAGTTTTCCCACGCTTTTTCCAGAATCAAAAGCGGATGATTTGGACGCCCTCAGGAATTGTTAAAGACATTGTTGATATTTTTTTTTAAACAAATAGATTATCTCGGCGGACTTTCATTGGATTTTTTTGCAATACATGGTTTTAAAGTGGAATGAAAAGATGCTTTTTTTCGTGGAAAAAAGTTTTAAATCCGTCATTTGGTTTCCGAGATACAAACTGTCAAATTTCACAGCCTGTTACGTTGAATCTATAAACAATACAGACCTGATTCTTGAACCAACAACTTTCTCTTGCCGGGTTCCTTTTTGATACAAATATTTAATTGTTTATGTTATCGGAAACTTTAATAAAAAATGAAATGAATATCGAGCACGTGCGTAGAAAATGAAAAAAAGAGAGGTGGGGAGCTCTAATTTTAAAATTAAATTCGAAGATTCAAAGTACATATCTGAAAAAAATTTTCATTTTCTCGGCTTCTAATGGAGTGATTTTGATAATTTTTTTAAACCGATGTACCGCGAATAATGGAGCTCAAATATCATAATATCATGTGCCCATCATGCATTCGTTTTGTTATAAACAAATGACGTTATTTATGCATCATACTTACAGCATACTGCACCCTATAGTATTGGACTTTCCCAGCGAATCTTTATTTATTAATATTATTAAGCATACTATAACGATATATATTTACTTTAATTCTCAAAATTGTTTAAACAATCATTGTTTAAGCAAATTGAAAAAAAAATTCGGTTTTAAATTATTTCATTTGTAAAATACAGATATTCTTTATAGATTATGTCCAAAAAATTCAATAAAGTACTCTTAACACTAAATATTATAATACAAACTTTACAGAGTGCAGAAAAACCTTTCTTTTTTATATTGAATTTTTTTTGTCCAGATCATCATTTTCATTGAAATCTTCGTTATCTAATCGTATATCGATATCGATTTTCTATTTCTCTGTCAACTTCGTCAAAATCAACTACATTTTCAGAAATTTCTTCTACGTCATTATATTGGTTTTGTGCATTTTTGTAAGTTTGTCCGTTTCAGTTTGAGCAGTAATCTCTACATTTTAATCCATGCTTAATAGAGCCACCTAACTTGGAACACTCTTTTATACATTTACAGCTTATTTTTTTCAACAGACTATCTGGCAACAATATATCTATGGATTCAACTGATTCCAAACATGATTTCTGCACTTCCCAACCCCAGTCTTTTGGGTCCAATTCATTACTACCAAGCCAATGCTGCACCTGATAGTAAACTCTGCAGTTGTTTTTTCAATTTGTTTAAACAATGATTGTTAAAACAATTTCGATAATTAAAGTAAATATATATCGTTATAGCATTCTTAATTGTATTAATAAACAAAGATTCGCTTGGAAAGTCCAATATTATAGGGTGTAGTACGCTGTAAGTATGATACATCCCCACCCCTCTTTTTTTAATTTTTCACGCGCGTGGGCGATATCTTTTCAGTTATTATTAAAGTTTCCTGTAACATAAACATTTAAATATTTGTTTCAAAAAAGAACTCGGCAAGAGAAAATTTTTGGTTTAAGAATCAGGTCTGTATTGTTTATAGATTCATCGTAACAGGCTGTCACTTTTGACAATTTGTATCTCGGAAACCAATTGATAAATTTGAAATTTTTTTTGACGAAAAGAAGCGACTTTCCAAGTACTTTCAAACCATGTGTTGCAAACAAAATCCAATGAAAATCCGCCTATTTGTTTATAAGCAAAAATATCAACAATCTTTAAACAATTCCTGAGAGCGCCCAAATCATCCAATTTTGATTCTAAAAAAAAGCGTTGGAAAACTTGAGTTCCCTACTATATGTCGAAAATAAATTTAAATACGTTAACGTGATATTTTGGAAAAACTTGAAAAATGGTCAAAGATCATCCAACAGAATAAACAACAAAATATAAATGTGCATATCTCATAGGTAGGTTGGCTTACCCCAGGGACTTAAAGCTACTTGCAACAAAATTATTAATTAATTAATTAATAGAAAACTCAAACTAATTCTATCTTCCTCTCTAGGTAGCCCTAGAATACTACGAGAAAATTTTTGATTTAATTAAAACATGGACCATTAAACTATTCTTAAGGAACACTCTAATTGATTTTAGAAATACGTGGCTCTATCACATATAAAACTTGATTAAGAAACAGGACCCATATCAATTTGCAGATGGATATGCCACGGCGACCCGTTATGTCCCAAATTATTCACACTGAACCTAGAAGACGTGCCCAAAAACCTGAGATGGGAGGAAAAAAAATCAATATAAACTGAAACTATTTCATTCCTCCAAAACAGATTTCGTTTAAATCGATATTTTTCGAGCCAGCTTCAAATCGCCTCATATCTTATTTGAAATCTAGGCATTTATTCCACAAACTTAAACATGACTTGACCTTGACTTCAAGTCATTTTCGCAAAAGCTTGATGTCTTATCTGTACCTAACCTCAAAATAACGCCTTGTTTTGATATTTTTCTTATTTAAAAACCAACTGTTGACTATTGCGAGGAGTAGAATGTTTTATTCTGCATTTGCAAAATTATTGTGCAAAAACTATCGATTTTAGCATGTTATTTTATCATCGTATAAAGTTTTCTTTGCTCTAATATGAAGGTCCTCAGAGAAATTTGAATCGTCGAAAAAAATTGATAAAAATCTGTTTTTTACCTTTTATTGCTACTTTTCAATAAGGGAAATATATTTTGAGATTTCCGACTAACCTATCTTATGGCAAATTTAATTGTGAAACTTTTTTCCTCTTCAACTTTTTTCTAAAACGAATATCTTCAAAGTTACACGAGAGAAAATTTGAAAAAAAAGTTTTTTTTTCGTTAATTTTATATTTTTATTAATAAAAACTATGTTGCCCAACTTTCTGAAATGACGCATATCAAAATTTTCATTATTCAGGTTATTCTGAAGGCTGTCATGTAAAAATCTCCTTGACCCATTTCACATCCACCTAAAAACAGATAAGCCCTGGTCTATAAAGGTTCCTTTGCAGCATTTCTCGTAATTATAAAATTATTAAATAATTTTATTCTACAGATATGAAATCATTCAAAAATTCACGTCTTTGCCTAACTTTGTAGATCGAAATGAAAATGCCCTTTCTATCTTTTCGCAATTCCTTTGTTTAAAGAAAATTTAACAGAATTATTTTTAATATATTCACTCGAATAATACTCAAAATCCCGAAATAATGCTGCATATTACTTTGTTTTAATTATAACGTTGTAGACGAAGTCAATTCTTAATTGGAGTGCATTGTGCGAACAAGACGTTTCATTAAGAAATAAAATAATTTACCTTAAGTTAAATAAGGGAGCTTTCTGCTTTAAAGAAATAATTAAAATTTCCAGTTAATTAAATTACAGACAGGCAAGGTGTAAATGATCTTATCACTTAGACGGTTAAAAAGTTCTATGTTAGGGTGAATTTTCTATTCAACGAAGTATCAAAAGACACACCGATATATGATAAAAATATATATTGATATGGATATGTAGATAATTACTTGTATTTTTTAAACATAAGTTTAATGCTTTTTTTTCTAATTACCCTATGTAAAGCCCCTACAATTACAGGTAAATCGGCCAGCTTTTCTTCTGTCGTTTCACGCTTACCCCTCTTTTTCTGGCGACCCTCAGGAAGGCTTAATATATAGATATCGATATGTACAGGGTGAGTCAACGATTGGATGAAGTAGGTTTGTGCCTTTTCGGTGAAATTAACAAAGAAATTATATTTATTGTTTGATACAGTTTATTTTTACGTAGATTTTAAAAATATTTAGGACTCTACAGGGTGAGCCAAAAAACTAGGACAGCATAAAGTTGTATTTTTTTAAATAGAATACCCTATATACGAATCGTATTTTCGATTTAGCTTATAATTTTAAATCTTTTTTATTAAGGGTTTACTATAACAAAACGTTATAGTTTCTGAGATAATTAAGTTTAAAGAAAAAAAGTCACATTTTCAAGCATCAATTCAATCCTAAATAACGTTTTCAATTTTGTGACAAATATATTCAAATTTGGAATTTAGCAAGGCCAAGGACAAGTTAACATAATTTTTATCTAATATTTGCAATAAAAGCTACAGGGTGTTGAACACATCGGCTCAAATTTGAACAAGTTTAAATGAATAAATATCTTTTCTTTTAAATGGTACACCCTGTATATTTTCATGTTATTTAATAGAGTAATAAAAACCCTAAAAGTTTTGTTCAACATATCCTATACCTATTTATAATAGTTTTTGAGATATTTCAGTTTTTCTTATTTTCCATACTTGTTTACAGAAATAGTCTTATCATAGTAGCCATGGCAAAAACAATGTAAAAGAACATTTTTCTGTGTGTCAAATTTATAACCGCAATCGCTTCTTTTGGTTTTTATATAGTGTAGTTTGTTTTTTTTTTGTATTCATCTTATATTGTAAAATGAATTTTCCAAAGAATGAGTTAATAGATATGATTTATACAATAGGAGAGGCTCAAAAAAATTGCCTTCTTGCTCAAAGAATTTACAAAATGAAGTATCCTGATCGACGCTAGCCTAATACCCATACTTTTCAAAACTTAATGCAAAGATTTGATTCTTCTGGTATTGTTGATTATCCAAAACGTAAAGTGGTCAACAAACCAGTAACTAATGAAGAAAAAGAACTACAAGTATTGTTAAATGTTCAGGAAAATCCTTATATTGGTAGCCGTCAGTTAGCAGCATTATGTGAAACATCACAATCCACCGCTATTCGTACTACCAAGAAATATAGGTATCATCCATGTCACATGGAATTACACCAAGAATTGCATGGACAGGATTTTGAAAGTCGTGTAAACTTTTGTCGTACAATAAATGCGGAGATTCAATTAAATCCAAATTTATTATGCAAGGTAATGTTTAGTGATGAAGCTACTTTTAGAAGTAACGGTGCCGTAAATAGACGCAACATGCATTATTATGCCACAGAAAACCCATTTTGGATTAGAGAGGTGCAACATCAAAACCACTGGTCATTAAATGTTTGGTGTGGTATTCATCATAGTCGGATTATTGGACCCCACTTTTTTAATGAACCACTAAATGGCCAGTTACCTGAACTTTCTACAAGAAGAACTACCTCAACTGCTTCAAGGTCTCGATAGGGATGAGCTCGACAGTATGTGGTTCCGGCACGATGGTGCGCCTCCGCATTACCATCGTGAAGTTCGTGCGTTTTTGGACCAACGATATCCGCAAAAATGGATTGGACGTGGGGGTTTCATTGAGTGGCCACCAAGGTCTTGCGACATCACCCCATTAGATTTCTTCCTATGGGGTTATATTAAAAATAAGGTGTATGTTAATCCACCAACAACAGTGGAAGATATGCGAAACAGGATTAGGGATACCTGTAGAACAATAACGCCACTAATTTTGTCCAGGGTCCGAGAAAATCTGCAAAAAAGACTAAATTTGTGCATTGCACAAGAGGGTCGTTTATTCGAACACTTATTAAAAACAAATAATTAATCTCAGTATTTAATAGGTAATTTTTTTGTTTCAATTTGTTATAAAAGTAAATGTGTATTTGCCTTGTCGTTATTGTTGTGTTAATTTTTTCACATTATGTTTAATTAAACTATTGCCGTTGTAATATAACGAATAATGTATTTCATCATATTTAACCACATTCTGTTTGTTTCTGTAGTTTCTTTTTATTATTTTACATGGCTACTATGATAATGAAGACTATTTCTGTAAAAAAGTATGGAAAATAAGAAAAACTGAAATATCTCAAAAACTATTATAAATAGGTATAGGATATATTGAACAAAACTTTTAGGGTTTTTATTACTCTATTAAATAACATGAAAAAATAGATATTTATTCATTTAAACTTGTTCAAATTTGAGCCGATGTGTCAACACCCTGTAGCTTTTATTGCAAATATTAGGTAAAAATTATGTTAACTTGTCCTTGGCCTTGCTAAATTCCAAATTTGAATATATTTGTCACAAAATTGATAACGTTATTTAGGATTGAATTGATGCTTGAAAATGTGACTTTTTTTCTTTAAACTTAATTATCTCAGAAACTATAAAGTTTTGTTATAGTAAACCCTTAATAAAAAAAATTTAAAATTATAAGCTAAATCGAAAATACGATTCTTATATAGGGTGTTCTATTTAAAAAAATACAACTTTATGCTGTCCTAGTTTTTTGGCTCACTCTGTAGAGTCCTAAATATTTTTAAAATCTGCGTAAAAATAAACTGTTTCAAACAATAAATAGAGTTTCTTTGTTAATTTCACCGAAAAGGCACAAACCTACTTCATCCAATCGTTGACTCACCCTGTATATAATTATTTGTATTTTTTGGAATGTAAGTTGATGATTTTTTTTTAATTACGCTTTCTTAGGCCCTTACAACTACAGGTAATTCAGCTTGCTTTTCTTCCATCGTCTCGCGCTTACACTCTCTTTTTCCGACGTTTCTCGGGAAGGTTTAAACGTTTTCTTAGTCTCAAAGATTATCTCATAGTTACAAAAAGGCAACTAATAAATGGGTATAACAGAAAAAAAACTTAAATATTTACAATGACAAAACAAAAAAAAAAAGAAAAAATAAACATACACAAATTACCAGAAATAAAACTACAAAATATTACATTCTTAAATATTTTTTATCTTTGCCAATCCGCAGCTAAATATGTAGAATTTATTTTGATTTTCGTTGTAGAATCTGCACATTCTATATAAAGGAGAGTAGTTACACACATTTGTAGATTGGCGAGCTGAAGTCCTAGGTACAGTATATCACTACATCCCACTCTGTTATGCAAAACTTTATCAAGAAATTTGAGGTCTGTGACGATACGTCTATGTTCTAGACAACAAAAAGAATGCCGCTAAAGTAAGATTTCATGCGGAAACCCTGTTTCAGGATAATATCCATCAATCCGAAAGCTTAGGTATTTCAAGAAACGCCGCTGAACTCTCTCAAGGTCATTAATATGGTTTTGATAATAAGGAGACCATATTATGGAAGCATATTCCAATTTAGATCTTACAAAAGCGTAGAAAAGTAAAATGAGCGTACTTTGATTAGAAAATGTTTTTGAGTTTCTGATAATATAGCCTAATGATTTAAAACACACCTGTATAAGATCATTTATATGAGGAACAAATGAAAGTCTGCTATCAAATGTCACACCCAGATCCCTAAAGCATTCCACTCGTGGAACTGATGTTCCATCAATTTTATCATCATATACTAGCACATTTTTCTTTAATGTGAAAGTCATGAATTTGCATTTACCAACTCTAAGAGGCAGTCTGTTTTCGCTACACCAATCGGTTACGGTATTTATTGCTATTTGTAGTCTTTAACAATCAGCATCGTTTTTTACACAAGTAAAAATTTTTGCGTCATCCGCATACAGTAGCATTGTACAGTCACCCATAATTCCATTAATAAATATATTAAATAATAAAGGACCGAGTATTGACCCTTGAGGAACTCCCGAAGTCACACACAGTGGTTCCGAAGATTGACCAAAGCATTCTACTATTTGCTGCCTATCACAGAGATATGATTTAAAAAATAGAATTAATTTTTGCGAAAGTCAAAAGAATTCAGTTTATTAAGCAAAATGCCGTGATCCAACCTATCAAACGCCTTTGAAAATTCTGGATATATTGTGTCGACTTGACCTCCCTTGTCCAAGACATCAGCCACAAACTGAGTAAAACAGAAAAGATTGGACGCTGTGGACCTACCCTTCATAAAACCATGTTGGAAACCCCTAAGTAGGTGTTTCAGCTTGAAAAATAGATGTTTATACAGAACCATTTCAAAACATTTAGAAAAATTATTTATTCTACAGGCTGGTTTGTAGTTTTCTATATTTCGTTTGTCTCCTTTTTTAAACACTGGAGAAACTCTGAAAATTTTCCATTTATCAGGAAACTGTGAATTATTTAGGCAGAGATTAAAGATAATGGAAAGAGGTTTTGCTAATACGCATGCACAGTCACGCAGGAAAAAGGGTGGAATTTTATCCGGACCGGAAAAGTTTTTCCAAATTGGTTTACTAAAATGTGTGCTTACATATTACTAAAGAACATGAAGCATTGATGCAAACTGGTAAATTTCAATGCTACAATACTAATTATCAGAATGTGCTAAAAAAGTGATTGTTTTAGGTTAAAAAATCTAAACGCTTTCTTTATCTATCTACTTTAAAATGTTACTGTGTCATGTATATGCGTGTCTTTCAGGTTAGATTTTTTCTTTATAAATAATAAAACTGAATTTTTTTCATTTCTTACATGATTTTAACAACATTTGAAAATTCTATTACAGGCAAAGAAAGTTTAGTAAAACATTTTATAGTTTTTTTTTGAATTTCTGCGGAAGTGGAGTGTAAGTTTTAAAACAAATGAACCAAGACAAAGGGCAAGAGTTGGGCTTTTTAAAGACAAAAGAATTTACTATTTGAAAGTAAGGTCTTTTAAAAATAACATATATTCTCCCCATTTGTAGATTATTGTGTTTGTTGTTTCTGTGGCTTCAAAGAGAAGTAAACAAGAATGTTCTGGAAAGAATGAAGCGTGTTTCTTTATAAGGCAGATATTTTGAAAATAAAGGAGAAAAGGACATGTTTATTCTACAAATGCTATTTAAAAAAAGAACAATGTGGTCGTTATCAGCGAGTTTAATTATAACAAAATGAAATTTTGTCATTTAGTAAATTCGCATAAGCATATTGTATTTAATTTATTTTATTGCATAAATATATTGAGCTGAATACGAAGAATATTAGTGTAGGAAATAAATGATTAAAACATTATTCTTGTAGTCAATAACTAAGTAATTTAGTTTTAAAACGATCATTATTAACTGACTTCTAAAAGAGGGAGGTTCTACGTGGATTACTTCGGAACGTTGATACAGACTTGAATTAAATTTTTGCGTTATGTTCAGGAAGTTACTGTGGTGGTCCCGTGTTATTTTGAACGAAATTGGTGTAATAAAATCTTAGATGGCGCATATAATATGGAAAAAAATCTATTTTGTTCATTTTTTTCCAAAATTGGTGTGGAGTAATTTTCGGGGTCGCACATAACGAATCTAAAATTATTTTTAAATAAAATTCTTATAAAAAAAATGGAACCGACTTCTAAAAGTGCGCTAAAAAGTGAAAAACGGTGCAGCCGTTCCAGAGCAATCAGTGTACATATATATATATATATATATATATATATATATATATATATATATATATATATATATATATATATATATATATGTATATATATATATATATATATATATATATATATAATAAAATGGAATAAAATATTGGCGAAGCGGACGTGAAAATTTGTCAATCTACATGATTCTCGTATTAAAAAGTGCGGAGCACTCCAAAATATGGAAAAACTCCGGGTCCGACAGATGGCGACAGCGCTGTTTCGTCCTAATATGGGACTCGTCAGGCCACCGCAGTCGGTACAAACCATCATCTCGCCTTTGCATCGTATAAAGCCGAATTTTTAATCAAAATACGGCAAATAAGACGACAAAGGCGACATCTCGATGGTCCACTTGATAATACAAGAACCACACAGACTAACAAAGTTTGTAAAAGAACCGTCATATGGTGGCGCGACGGTGAATTAAAACAGAAATATGTAAAATCAAGTACACGAAACGCGCTGCCCAAAAGATAGGGGTCGCATTTTTCGGTACTGGCAAGCAAGCCTACCGCTATTTAAGCAGCCAAAGCCACGTGCCACACCAAACGATCCCACCATGAGAGCATCGTTTAGCGTGTTTCAAAGCCAAACAAGTAAATAAATATGTAGATAAGTTTTTGTCCGTGTAATTTAAAATAAAATAGAATAAAATATTGGCGAAGCGGACGTGAAAATTTGTCAATCTACATCATTAATTAATACGGCAAAAAAAAATTACATCTTTAAAATATACGACGAAGAAAATTACATCTTTAAAATGTGCGGCGAAAACTATTAATATTTTAAAAATACGACGAAAAAATTACGTATATGTAATATGCGCCGAAAAAATATATTACTGAGAAGTACGGTGAAAACTATTAAAAATACGAAAGTTCGCAAAAAAATAATATTTCAGAACATTGCGAAGAAGAGAAAAATTGCGACGAAAACTATTATAACAATAAATGTACATTAAAAAAAATTGCAAAAAGAAGAATGACAACTCAAAAAGTGCGATGAAAATTATTACAACTATAAAATAGCGGTGAAAAAAATAGTATTGCAAAACATTGCGATGAAAAAAATTATTTTTTTCAAAAAGCGCGACAAAAACTATTTTCCACCATAAAAATTTTTTTTTAATAATTTTCATCATTTTTCATCAATTCTTCACCATTTTCAACCATTTAAAATGCATTGATAAAAATGATATTTTTAAAGAATAATATTGTTACGATTTTGGTTCTTTAAATATCGCTCCCTTTGTTCGCAGAATAAAACACAACACTTTTCACTAATACTTTCAATGCTTATATTAAGTACTTCTTAACACAGCTAAAATACAATCTTATTACTACTTCTTAATCTTCACTATTCAAATACAACTATACTACGCTTATTCTACTCTATTTATATACCTATACACATCTATAACATAGAAGTTGACATCTATCTAGAAATACGAGGCATCGATATAATATTTCTTTCAACACATTGGAATAAAGATGACTTAACACATCGGAATATTTGTATACGAGAGCGTATCACTAAGTTTTTCCTAGTCGTTCGTAATACTATCCCCTCCTAATTCTGATCGTCCCGATCAGCTTCGATATCTCCGTGGTATAGCTTGAATCTGTTGGGATGTACTATTTTCATTTTGGCTTTGAGATTTGGCTGAATTCTATTCTTTTCAAAGAAGTATATAGTCCTTCCCACAATGGCATAAATTTAAGCAATTTGCTCTTTTTTCTCTGAGGATTCCATAACCAAACTTTATCACCTTGCTGGAACCTTGCTGTTTGCCTTGATGTTATATAAATTAACTACTGCCTTCGGTACCAGGTATTTACAGGATTTGTTAGAATGTTTAACTAATCCGACTTTGCTTCCAGAACTTCAGTCCAGTCTTCCGTAAATAGTTTTCTCCATGCTTTTCCTTATCCCGATTGTTTTGTTCGGCAATGGCTCTGATTGGTTCGCTAGCAAGATTCTAGGACAGAATAAAATGTTCGATGCCAAGCTTTAAAATGTTAAGCTTGTTGTCGAAGGTGAATCCATGTTGACCAATCAGGTCCATTCCCAGTATAAACTCATCTTCTATGTTGGTAATAATTTTAAACTTCCAAGTTGAAGTTCAACTTGCATCTCTTCAGTTACATCGGCTGCTTCTCCAGTTACAGTTCTCAACATTACTTTTCTGGACAATGCTAGAATTTTAAATTTATCAACAAGGCTTGACTTTATCAAAGATACTGTAGTACCAGTACCAACAGTATGATAATAGGAGTAGCATTGACTTTTCCTTTAAGTTGAAGTTGATCTGTTCTCATCTGAGCTGTACTCCAGTCTAGATCCATGTCAAAAGTGACTCTCAGAATAGGAAACCCTTCCCTTTATTCTATTTTGCTGTATTGTAATCTTCCTTACATGGTCTTCGTGATGCGATAATCTGCGTTGTTATGCACTCTTGCTGATCTATATTTGATATTAAAATTATACGGTTGCAGTTCTGCCTAGATCTCTACTGTGCGGTCTCTGGATAGTGAACTAAACCTTAATTGCACCTAACAGTCCCATCTCATATGTCCAGTTAGCACAGATCTGAAGTATTTTATGTGCCTTATTAATTCCAACCGACAGTTGCTTCTCATGTATCCAGTTCGCGCACATCTGTAGCATCTTATCTGGTCTTTTAATTGCACTCGATGGTCCCTTTTCATGTATCCACATCATCCACATCTGTAGCAGTCGATCTGGTTTGTGCTATAACGTGAAGTTTCATTTCTTGTGTTCAGTTCTTCCCTATTTCTTGTGTAGCGTGAAGTATCATCTCTCTTGTCTAGTTTCTTAAAAATTTCAGATAACATTGTCTTCATGGTTTGGCTCGGTAACTCATTGTTTTTCTCTATGGTAATAGTTCTTATTTTTGGCCTTGACACATTATAAGCTGCCTCTATTTCCAAAGCCCTGTCCAGTGCTTCACTACAATAACTAAACTTGCTAATATGCAACATATGCTGTATTTCTTGATCTCTGATCCCATCAATAAAATACTGGATTGCAGGTTTTTCTCGAAATTCTTCCGTAGCTCCTGGATAAGCGAAATGAACAAGACATCGGACATCTGTTTCATATTCTTGTAAACTTTCTCCATCTCTTTGATATCTTGATTTTAGTTGTGACTGGTATAACTAAGTATTTCGTGGTCTTTTTGTTGGGTTATGGTAATGGTTTACAATACCGCCAATGCTGGTCTCCGAAGTGCAATTACTAATGCAGCACCCATCACCTTTCAATTGGTGTTTGCACATTATCCAAAATGCTTGACCATCGTAAATTGGGGGTTTAATATTTTGTCTAGTGGTTATTATTTTATCAGAAAGGACACGCTTCCTTATTTTATTGATTTCTCTCTGAAGATACTTCATTTTAGATTCTACTTCTTGTCGTCCTTTTGATTCTATCCTGCCTACAATTTCTTTCACTTTTTGTACCAAACTTGATTCAATGCTATGTACTTCTTGGCATACTTTTACTTCTACCTGATATAGAATTTCTTTCATTTCTTGTCGCACTTCTCAGCGTACATCTTCTATGTCTTGTCGCACTTCACCTATTTCTTTCCTAAGCTTTAGCATTTGTTTCTGTGCAATTTGATCAAATTTTTGCTTTTCCTGCACAATGACTTCTTGTATCCATTTATAAAGTTTATCTTCATTTTTAATGCGACCTTCTTGTATTAGGCGACGTTCTCCTTTTTCTTGTTTTTCTTTTTGGTGACGTACCCCTTCGTTCTCTTTTTCTTTTTGGCGACATGCTTTTCTTCCTGTTTGTCTTCTTGGCGATGTACTTTTTCCTGCTCTTCTTCTTGGTGCCGTTATTTTTCCTGTTCTTCTTCTAGACGCCGTTCTTCTTTTTCATTCTTCCTGTTCTTCTTCAAGGCGACGTTTTTCCATAAAATCAACTTGTGTTTTCTAAATATTCTTGGAAACTCGTTTCTAAATTCCTTTCTTAATGAAAAATCCAATAGTGAAGTTAGTTTCTCGCTATCTCTTTTAGTTTTCAAATAGAATGTTCTAGAACTTTGTCGAAAATTCAATTTTAACCTTGTTTATTAATGATTAATTCGATGATGATGTTTTTTGAAATCGTTTTTAGTTTAAAAACAGAACGTTCTAGAACTTTATCGAAAATTAATCTTATATTCTTACTTGATAACAAATCCAACAGTGAAACCCGTTTTCTCAATCTCTTCTAATTTCCAATACAGGTTTTTGGAACACCGGTGATAGTCCTTACTTCTGACACCAATTGTTACGATTTTGTCTCTTGAAAAATCGCTCATTGGGTTCGCAGAATAAAACACAACACCTTTCACTAATACTGCCAATACTTATATTAACTATTTCTTAACAGAGCTAAAATACAATTCCCTTATTACTTCTTAACCTTCACTATTCAAATACTACTGTACAACTGACTTTACTACGCTTATCCTATCCCTATTTATATACCTATAGAATTTTCTAAAGAAATCTAGAACAAAAAGTTGAGATCTATCTAGAAATATGACTCATCGATATAATATTCCTTTCGGTACATTATAATAAAGATAACTCATCACATCCGAATATTTGTGTACGAGGGCGTATCAATACGTTTTTCCTAGTCTAAGTGTAATTTTTTCCGCCGCATTTTCAAAAATAGTTTTCGTCTTACATTTGAATGCGTAATATTTTTCGCCGCATTTTTGGAATCATAATAACTTTCAGCTCACCTTTGGATGCGTAATTACGCATTCTTCGAAAGTGCAAAAATATAATATTTTACACCGAAAATTTCACAAAATCATAGTTAACGCCGCACATTTTGAGACGTACTTTTTTCACCGTATACTGTTTAACTATTTAATAGACACCATCGATCTGGCGGATTAAAAATTCTACATTTCTCGGTTTATCCAAAATTAATATAGGGGGTTTAGACAATTGAATAACAAGCGTATTTTTTTAAACTTCTTATAAAACCTTTATTGTTTTAAATTCAATAAACTTATTTATGCATGCTTATTTAATATTCGAAACAAAACTCCTTCATAGTACTTGTCTTTTATTTCATTATCTTTGTTCCTTTTTTGTTTAGTTTCAATTTCCATGAACAGCAATTTTAAGAAATGTTTGCGTTCGTGTGTACATTGTATATAAATAGAAATAACAGCTTGTTTAGGCCTTTGAGAGGAAGCAAATATTAAATTCCAAAACCCTTTCAAGTTTTATTTATTTATTTACTTTTAAATTTCAATTTTACCTTTGCATGTTTCTTGTTTTGTTTCAATTTTCATTAAAATAATATTCTGAAGCTTGTTTGTTTACGTACACGGGTATATTTCGTAAACGGGGCAATTTCTTAGGTGCTTTTAGTACAATACTTAATGGAATTGTTTATTTGGTATATTAACCATCGGGTTCATCTTAAGCAGCATGGAGAATTATCAATAGAAATTTGATAAAGCATTGAATGAGAAACAGAAAATTGTAAAAAGTATTTTATTGATCTCTCAGTAGCCCAGTCAACACAGATTTTTTCATGTAAAAAAATTTAACAGTAAACTGCCTGCAACATGGCTTCAAGGGTAGTCCATAGAGGACTAATATATACAATTCAACACCAACTCAGCATTGGAATTAATCTAGTTATAGATAATAGATTGCTCAATAAGTTTTATCGTTCAATAAGAGATGGCGTTATTTAGTTCGTCGTTTTATTTTTCCACAGTTGTTATTACTGTTTGTAAACAATTACCGGCGGCACTGGAGCAGGTAAGTTAGAAGTTTCGGTAACAGTTTTATTACTCTCTCTAGTTTTTGAATAGAGTATAGGAAAGTGTATGCTTGCGATCGCCACTCCCCTTTCCAAGAACTTTGAGTTCAGGAAAATAGAACCGGTTCTGCCTTTTATATTAGGAATGTGTATGCTGCTAACACTCTCCCTCTCGTTGACAACTTGTTTTTCTTGTGATAGCCCCCCCCCAAGAGCTTTGAGTTCAGAAAATAGACCCCATTCTGCCTCTTATACTAGGAATGTGTATGCTGCTTGCATCTTCCCCCCCTGTCGGCAACTTGTCTTGACTTATAATCGCCCCCCCCCTCTCCAAGAGCTTCAAATTCAGAAAAATAGACCTGACCCTGCCTTTTACACTAGAAATAGGAATGTTTCTGGTGTCTCCCCTCCCCCCGTCGACAACTTGCTTTCGCTTACCATATTGTACTTTTGTGATATCACCGCTATCCCCCTCGCCAAAGAGAGAGGTTGGATCCGTCCCTGGGTCGTACAAGGCTTCAAGACAATCCACGCGAAGGACGTCCAAAAAGTGCACCGAGATCTGAAGTCATACGAAAAATGCAGGATATTGTTGTGGAAGATCGTCGTCGAACCGAGAGATATTTGGTAGAGGCCCTAGGGATCTCATTAGGTAGTGTGAGCAATATTTTGGCAGAAGTTTTGGGTTTCAGAAAGCTGTGTGCATAATGGGTGCCATATTCGCTAACAATGGAGCAAAAACCTATTCAAATACAACTTTATCGTCAACATTTAGAGCTTCTTGGAAAGGATAAAAAGAATTTTATGCCTCGTTTCATCACTATGGATGATACCTGGGTCTACCACCATGATACTAAATCAAAACAAAAGGCTAAGGAGTGGTGTGAACTCAATACGTTGGCTTCGAAGCGAGTTAGGGTCCAAAAATTGACCAAGAAAGTGTTAACATCAGTTTTTTGAGATGCAAAAGGAATTTTGTTTGTGGATTACCCTCAAACTGGTAAAACAGTAAAATCAAATTATTATTGTAGTATTTTGGATAAGTTGGATGTGAAAATTCATAAAAACATATCTGGTTTACAGAGGAAAAATAATTTTTCATCAAGATAATGCATCCTCTTACGCTGCTCAAAAACTATTGCGAAAATCAGTGTCCTAAATTACGAATTGTCACGGCATCCAATCTGTTCGCCAGAATTAGTTCCCTCTTACTTCATGCGTGGAAAACAATTTTCACCGAACGAAGAACACAGAGAGATAGAGAGAGAGAGAGAGAGAGATTTATTTCATACTGAAATCATAATTTTTATATTTCGCTCTACTCCGGTCAATATATAGATATATAGATTGCCTAGCAATATTTTTCAGTCTGACAGAAAAGTCGGCAGGTTTATTATCCTACTGACATGTCTCGGAATTTATATTTTATATAGTCAGTTGTTTTTTGCGAAGGTTGCTGTATCGAGCTAAGGTTCCCTACAGATCCACTGATGAGATCATAAGGTGGTCGACAGGCGTATGGAGAGAGAACCAGACTTGTGTATGCAGAAAACAAATTATTTGAATATATTCTTTCCTTTAACTACTTGAATGAAGAATAAATATAGGCAATCAAGCATAGAGTGTTTACTGAATTTTGTATTGTTGGCCACAATTCTTCTTCGGTGTATACAGAATTATAGTATATCATCTTCTTAATAGTTCCTCATAAAAAATAATTTATAAGCATTAAATCCGGTGGGCGGGATGGCCAATTTGCAGCAGCATCTTTTTCTCTGCCGATCCACAGATTTTAAAAGTCTTTATTTGAATATTTTTTAACGTTTAATGTAAAATTTGGAGATCCATCGTTTTTGCAAGAACTACAACTATCATCCAATAAATTTGGAAAAGTTACTAAGTAATTTAAACCATTTAATCGAGGTGGTAAGACGACCGAATCAATAATTAATTCCTGGTCATACATTAATTTTAAATTCAAGTTGTTAATGCACCCCCTTTATGCAGATTTTCATCAGCATAAACGTTTTTATTATGTAAGTTTATTATATCCTTTCTTGTAACTTGTAATATATGCCCTACATATACTTATAGCATGATATAACATTATTTACTATCATCCTCCCCTGGACAAGGAGAAGTGTTTTATAGCCACCTCCATCGGAGTGCAGGATCGTATACAACATAACCATATACTCTTATGTAGAATCTCTACATATCCTATACCCCCCCTCCCCACGCCTGATCCAGTCTAACACCCTGAGGGTGCGAGGCACTCGCAAAAATTAACCAAGTGGTATAAAATTTCACTAAAATATAAGGCCACATCGTACCTGCAAATTTCAAAAGGATTTTTTTGTTAGTTTTTTTCTTGGCCGACAAAAAAAATTCCGTAATAATTCATATTTCTAGCATGATTTTCAAACTTACTGGCAAACCTAAACCATAAGGTAGTTTGTCAAACCGTTAGGCTGGTTATCTACTAAATATCTATAACTACAATATTGTAATGGACTTTATAGCAGTATACATTTCATAATATTAGTTTGTATTTGTAGTTTGTAGAGTTTTCAATTTATTTTTTACCAGTTCATAACACAAGTTTACAAAATTTAACTTTTTGTCTGTTGCCGTGAATTTTATGGTTAATTATATTCACTTATGACCTGTTTTTGTCAAATCTAACCTCAAAAAATTTTGTGCAGCTCAAGTTACTTTTTTTTTGATTTTTATCATTTGTGCGTATTTATTTATCGATAACGTGCGTATTTCACTATGTTAAGATTAGTATCTGAAGTTTTTACGTCATGGGTAGTTCAAGGAGATGTTGTTTAAACAATTCATATCATTTTTGCTATATATGCGAAGAATATGTGTTTAACAATTGTAGAAAAGTTGTATCACAGTTGGTGAAAAATACCTATTTTGAGTACTTTGGGATGCTCTTAGATAAAAATGAAAAGTCTTGGTCTCCTAATTGTGTTTGTAAATCATGTGTGGAATATTTAAGATTCTGGAAAAGTGGTAAAAGTGCCTTTAAATTTGGAACACCGACTATTGGGCGAGACCCACAAAATCATCTCGAAGACTGTTACTTTTGTAGCGTGAACGTAAACGGTCTCAACACTAAAAATCGAGCTAAATGGCGATACCCAAGTACTAGTTGTGTTCAGCCTCCAGTGCACCATTCACCTGACTTTTCAGTGTCTAAAAATATATCTGAACCCTTAGAACAAGACAAGGAAGGACCAAGCTCATCACAAAATGATGCTGATTTTGAAGGTATATCAAATGAGCCGAAATGCTTTTCCCAAAATGAGTTAGATGATTTGTAAGAGATTTAAATCTTTCTAAACAAGCTTCAGAATTGTTGGCATCAAGACTGATAGAAACAAATTTAATTTCCTCAAATACTAAAATAACTTTTTATCGTGAAAGAGATAAAGAATTACGGCGTTACTTTTCCGAAGAAAACGATATTACCTTTTGTTTAGATATTAAAAACTTGTTGATAAAAATGGGCTTGAAACAATAGGAACCAAACGACTGGCGTTTATTCATTGACAGCTCAAAACATAGCCTAAAATGTATTCTATTACATAATGAAAATAAATACTCTGGGGTACCTATTGCTCACAGTATAAAGTTAAAGGAAGAATATTGTAACATCTCGCTAGTCTTAAATAAAATACAGTACAGTGACCATATGTGATAAATTTGTGTTGATTTAAAAATGGTGAGCATTCTTCTCGATCAACAAAGTGGCCCTTGAGAAAAAATATGAAGCCTGGAAAGCAAAATATAGTCCAGAATTCACTAGTAGCTCGTGATAAAATTATCCTTCCACCATTACATATAAAATTGGGTATCATGAAACAGTTTGTTAAATCATTAGATAAAGCCGGGACTGCTTTTCTTACATTTGCCAAAAATTTCCTCAGCTCACTATGGAAGAGATTAAAGCCGGTATTTTTGATGGCCCCCAAATTAGACAACTTACGAAAGATACTTCTTCTTCTTCTACTTCTTGGAGATCTGTCGATCTGTTAATTCTGAAGCTGCCTCTGCATCTTTTCCTGAGAGGTAGATTGCCAACTATCTTTCCACCTTTTAGGGGGCCTCCCTGGAGGTCTTGAGCCGGGCGGGTTATTTTCTAGGACTATTTTCGTAAGTCTGTTCTAGAGGTCAAAGGCATTATTTATTTATTTATTTATTTATTTATTTCAAATACAGTACACTACAGAATAAACTATTCCAAATGGTACAAAAAAAAAACAAACAAATGACATTGTAAATGCCACAAAGCTTACAAACAAAATCAAACAAATATAAACATAGTTATTGCAAAATAAAATGATACTAACAGTTATTAACACTTGTTACATAACAGGCACAAAATAATCACATATTATCCAAAATTAAGCGTTTGTTTTAATTTACACAAAGTCATACAAAACAAATCAATATGTTGAAAGTTTGAGTTGTAGTTCATTAAAAGGTTCTCCACAACATTGTTCTTGCCGTAATTAGTTCGGTGGGCTCTTATAGAGAAGAGTTGTACGCTTCTCGTATTTCTTTGAGGAACCCGAATTGATACCAAGCTAAGAATATCCTGACAATCTATAATATCATTA
Source organism: Diaprepes abbreviatus (assembly GCA_034092305.1). Classification (NCBI taxonomy): domain Eukaryota; kingdom Metazoa; phylum Arthropoda; class Insecta; order Coleoptera; family Curculionidae; genus Diaprepes; species Diaprepes abbreviatus. The sequence continues at coordinate 3,137,801 of JASJET010000106.1, forward strand.
ATTAGTTTGTATAAAAATATAAGCATAGCATTTTCTCTACGAGTTTTAAGAGACTTTAAACCACACAATAACAGTCTAGTGTTATAGTTGATGTTTCTGGATGGAAAACGGTGCTTAAAAAGTAGATACTTTAAAAATCTGTTTTGAACTTTTTCCAGACGATCTATGTAGCATTGATAAAACGGACTCCATATTACAGAGCCATACTCAAGCACACTGCGGACCAAAGAGCAGAACAATGTTGTAATGGCCTTAATATCTCTTATATATTTGGTGTTTCGCTTAATGAATCCTATCAATTTACAACTTTTTAAGACAATACTATTTATATGCTTATCGAACGATAGGTTGCTTTGAAAAATAACACCCAAATCCTTAAATTGAGTTACAGCATCGAGAGGGACATTATGTACATGATATTGAGAGAACAAAGGATTTGAGATTTTATAAAAACTTAACGATTTACACTTATTAACGTTTAAGGATAACAAATTTCTTTTACACCATTCCACTACACGATCCAGATCTGGTTGCAAATTTAAGGAACCACTTATACTATTATAAAACTTTAGATCGTCCGCATATAGAAGAAAAGAGGATAACCGGAAACAAGTCCCAATGTCATTGATAAATAGAGAAAATAATACAGGTCCAAGATGAGATCCTTGTGGGATTCCAGATTTCACTGTTATGATTTTTGAGGTAACACCATTCATTCTAACAACTTGTGTCCTTCCCCTTAGGTATGATCCGAACCATGACAGGTAAACACCGGACACACCCATCACAGATAACTTTTTTAACAATAGAGAGTGACAAACACTATCGAATGCCTTGCTTAAATCCGTGTAGATGACGTCAACCTGTTGTTTGTTTTCCACTGCGTTAACCACGTAGTTGTAAAAAGTGACTAGATTGGTAGTAGTTGATCTTCCTTTATAAAAACCATGTTGCTGTTTGACTATTTTTCTTTTAAACGTTTCAAAAATTTCGTCCGTTATAATAGCTTCAAATAACTTGGGGAGGGCGGATATGATAGAAATGCCTCTGTAGTTGGCGATATTGGTTTTGTCTCCAGACTTAAAGATTGGAATCATAGAGGATTCTTTCCAAATTTTTGGGAATTGTCCAGTGTTAAAGGATAGCTGAAAAAGGTTACGTAGGGGAGCAACTAATGAGTTGCAGCAATGTTTGATAAAAGCATTAGGTATGCCATCCAATCCGGCATTTTTGTGCACATCAAGACCTTTTATTTTGTTCAGAATTTCGTCCGTGGTAAAAGTGTGGTTGCAGAGGTTTGTAATGAATTCAACTTTTGACGTGTCAACCTGAGATAGATCTAAATTGGAGTGATCAGCGAAACAGGTTTGAAAATAGTCAGCGAAAGCATCGGCGACTGTTTTTGGTGTCGAAAACGATTTATCTTCATAATTCATTTCACAGGGAATTCCGGCATTCTTGTTTAAAGAATGTATATAAGACCAAAAATGTTTAATACTTTCCGGAATCATAAGTTCAGTTTTCGATGTGAAAAGTAAATAGTTGAGATCGATTTGCAGTTTACACTCTTTGCGCAGGAATGAATATTCATCATAATTCTCTTTACACTGGTTTCTTTTATATCTTCTGAGGGCCTTATTCTTCCTAGCTAAAAGCTTACGTAGACTATAATCGAACCAACTAGGATATTTGTTATCTTTTACAGTTCTAGAAGGCACAAACTGCTCTATCGCCCGATATATAATGTTGTAGAACTTACTGAGAGCTTCATTTACATCCATACTCGTTTTTAAGAAGGACCAGTCAGTATTTACAAAATAATTATTTAAGGCGGCATAATCTGCTCTTTGAAAGTCGTGTACTTTTATCGCATTGTCAAGCCTTAATTTTGGAATTTGAGTTTTATTTACAGTAAATTTGAAATGAAGCGGAGGGTGTAAAGGATCAATAGTGCTAACATGGTCACACCTTTGAACCGACGGTGCTTCTATTGCGTCATCTATTAGGATGTAGTCCAGGATCCTGTCCATATTGTTCTTAACATTGTTTATTTGCTGTAATTCAAGATAATGCATTCCGTCTATCAGAGTCTCAGCTGCAGCCGGCCAAACATCTACAGGAGTATAATGACCTTCGTCAAGAGACCATGCAACATGAGGACAGTTAAAATCGCCAGCGATTATGAATTTGGCATTTGGGTATCGGTTTCTTAGACTTTCACATGTGCGTAGAAATGATTCGTAGCAATTTACGTTACTGTTGGGGGGAAAGTAGACACCACAGATTATTACATCTTTGCCTTTAACTTGAGCTTTTATCCATACGTCTTCGAAGAATATATTACGCTCTGTTGCTATTATGCAGGCCTGCATGTCGCTAAGCAGGGCAATGAGAACACCACCGCCACATTTTTCATTCAATTGGTCGTACGCCCTATCCAGTCTGAATACCTGGTAACGTTCGTCAAAGTATTCGTTATTTGAAAAATTATCGTTTAGCCAAGTTTCGGTAATTATTAAAGCATCGTAATCAAACGACATTATACTGTTCTTAAAATAATGAGATTTTGTGCGTAGACCTCTTACATTTTGGTAGTAACACTGAATAATAGTTTGTGCTGTTTGAGTATTAGCGGAGACATCGTTTATTTGAGTGACGTTTGACTTTGGTTGTTGGGAAAATCCACATTATTATTAGGTTTAGAGCTATGATTTAATCCCTCTGGATAAGTTGCTAATGCTTCATTTGAGTTATTTAAATATGGAGACCTTTTAAGATTATTAAGAATTTCACTGCAGATATCCGTCACCATGTTAGTTTTGTCAAAATATGTGTTAAGTTCATATGACCAAAATCTTATGTTTTTGAGGTTCATATTATGTATGTAACCCTTGATCGATAGATTAATATTGTATATAAAATCATTTAGAACTGGTCTGTTATACTCTGCTGCAGGACCGACAATAATTAAATTAGTTTTCGCCGCTGTTGCTTTAAGCTGTTCCATACATGAAGGGCCAATACCTTTACCGGCAACAGCATTTTCCTTACCAACAAACACAATAACATAATCATCTTTATTAAAATCTTTCGATAAACTCAAGTAGTTATTAATCAAGTCATCAAAAAATAATCTGTGGCCATATTGGCAATTAATATCATATTTACCATGAAGATGTTTTTTAAACAGTAAGCCTGTACCAATCGCGTAGGTTTTATTGCCAAAAATAAGGATTTGAGGTTTGTGTATAGTGAATTTTTGTGTTGGCTGGCCAACTTTATTGACGTTAGATTCATTGAGAGCGTTGTCTGCCAGAGCTTGAGCACCATCCTCTAAATTACTTCTAAGAGTAAAGAGATCATTCTTTGCAGATTTTAGTTCCGAGCAATACACTTCATTGTCTTTTGAAAGAGTGTTAATTGATATTAACATATTCCTATTTAAACATTTTGATTCCTCTAATTCTTTTGTAAGGTTTTGTTTTTGAATATTAAATTCCTCTACTTTAGCTGATAATTCTTCGTTCTTTGTTTGTAACTTTAAAATTTCGTCATTTGGAAGGCTAGCATCGCTCCCTTGTTTTTGTAATTTCTCAGAATACTCTCTCTTTAGGTTCCTAATTTCTTCCCTATGTATACTCTCGAGCTTTAAAATCTTCTCCTCTTTCTTCTTCAACTCTTTTTTTGTCTTTTCTAGTGTTTTTTCCAAAGTTGTAATTAAATCTGTTAGCTTGGGAAGATCATTAAACTTAACTTTACAAATATCACAGTAAAAAATTATGCATCTCTGTGCTAGGGAAATGGCATGCGATTCAGTAGTGCTAACTCCTGCGCACTCCTTGCAAATGCTAACCCCGCAAGAATCGCAACACGAACCAAAAAGTTCATCATCTTTAGGTCGCGCCTTGAATACGCAATCTCTTTGACATTTTGAGCAGATCAGTTGTGTCATCGCTGAGAATTATTAATGCTAATACAAGTCCAAGAGAAAAAAAAAGAAAAAAAAAAAGAATCTATACAAGCGCTATATGACGAAGACAAAAACTAAATTCAGATATTTCCGTCCATGTAATATGTCTCTGCCGTGATTGTTTTTATATTTCCGTCCATGCAATATGTCTCTGCCCCGATTGTTTGGTAGGTATAGGTACTATTTATCAACATATGGATGGTCGTTTTTTGTTGTCAAGCAAAAACACGAGAAACGAAAACACCCGTTTTAACCACAATGCAGTGTTCAAATCTAGATAATTGTACTTCAAAAACCGTATTACGGCACAATATGTTGGTTACATCGAGCTCAAAACATTATCATTAAAATGCCCGTCAAAAAACACACAAGTTCACACAAAACTCACTAACTATTTGTCAAAAATTCTCAACAAAAAGAAGAAATTTATGCGATGAGACAAAACGTGTGTGGTACATTTAAAATTAGTTTGTTATTCTCTCATTCTCGTCCATCCGTCTTACATGGTTGTACCACTGCCTCTTACGTTGTCTTCCCCATCTCACAATGTCTTGTATCCCGCATTGTTCTCTGATATCTGTGTTTCTTACTCTGTCTCTTCTTGTTTTCCCCACTATTGTTCTCAGTGTTTTCATTTCGGCCACCCTTAGCATGTGTTTCGTCTTGTTAGTGTCCTCTGGGACTTCCGTGCCGTATGTCATGATGGGTCTGATACAAGTCTTGTAGATTCTAATTTTGCTATCTTTGCGCATGTACGAGTTTGACCAGACTATATCTCGTAGGCATCCTGATAGTGCGGATGCTTTGTTAATCTGGCTCCTTAGGTCTTTAACTGGGTCGTGGGTGCTTGATATGTCTATGCCTAGGTATCTGAATTGCATCACCTGCTCTATGGGATTGTCCTCCACCACCAGCTTACATCTGAGTGGATCCTTTGCGATTGTCATGCATTTGGTTTTGCTGATAGAAATGTTCATATTGAGTTGGCGGCTTACTTGGAAAAACTGGAAGAGTTGTCTCTGTAGATCGTTTTCTGATTCAGCAATAATTGCTACATCATCGGCGTAGCACACCAAACCCACTCTTTTGTTGCCCAGTCTGTATCCGAGATTGAGACATGTTACCTTGTTTATGATTTTATTCATGAGGAGATTAAACAAAAAAGGACTCAGACTGTCACCCTGTCTAATTCCTCCCAGTGTTGGGATATTTTCAGTGAATTGATCTCCTGCCTTGACCTTTGTTACGTTATTGTTATTTAGGTTATGGATTATCTTCGTTATGTTCGCTGGTGCCTTATTTTCCATTAATATATGTAGAATGTCTCCCAATCGGACTCTGTCAAACGCCATTGTTAGGTCAATGAAGCAGATATACGCTGGCATACTGACTCTGTAGACTTTTCTTTTATTTGTTTTATTATAAACACTGCGTCTGTTATTGACCGTCCCTTTGTGAAGCCCTGTTGTTCCTCGGCATTCTTAATTTGTGTTTCCAGTTTGTCCTTGAGAATACTTGTGAAAAGTTTCATTACTGTGTTTAAGAGAGTTATTCCTCTATGGTTTTGTGGGCAGGTTTTTAGTCCTTTCTTAAATATAGGTATGGTGATGCTATTATGCCATTCGTCTGGTGTTTCCGTTTCGTCTAAGATTTTGTTACTAAGATACTAAATTTAGAAAATCTCTGACTGAGTTAGAATTAAGAGCTTGGACAACTTTCGTCTCTGTGAAGCAGAATTTTCTCGGAAATAAAAAATCAGAAAATTATATTGAACTTGTTGAAGACCTTCTGTTAGAATTAAAAAATTTGGGGTGCAATATGAACATAAAACTCCACTTCCTCCATAGTCACCTAGATAGGTTTCCGGAAAATTTAGGATATGAGCGAAGAGCAGGGAGAGCGTATGCATCAGGACTTACGCGTCATGGAAGAGCGCTATCAGGGTTTCTGGGATACGAATATGATCTCTGACTATTGTTGGTCTCTGACACGTCATTTTTCTAAGTCTACACATCAGAGAAGAGCTTTAAAACGACGTTTTTGAGAACTCAATGATTAACTTGATTTTTAATCAATTATTTCTTAGTAAATATAAATGTTTTTTTCTGAAACTCAGAAACTAGAGCTGATAAAAAAATTCTACTCATATATTTGCAATTAGCATATCATATGTAGTCAACAACAGCTAAAATTCCTACGGCAACAGATGTACTGTAAACTAGTGTAATTTATTCAATGAATTTTTCGTTTCGTTAATTTCTTCGCGGACGTCTATGACAGAAAGTCTGGAACTTTCTAGATTATCCCTTTTTATTATTTTTATTATCCCATGTAGTATGAAAATCCTTCTAGAAAATTCGGAAATCTTCTGATATCCGCAAAAAGCGTATATAAAGAGTCCAGATCGGCTTCAGTGGACAGTCTATTTTGAGAAGTTGTGGAGGTAAGTTGAGTTGCCAGAATTGTGCAAATAAAAGGTTATAAAACAATTTAGTGTGTTTAAAGCCGTCTGGAACAATATTTTACCTATGGCATGACAACGGCCATCGGATCCTCCAGCCCCTTCTGCTGACTCAGCAACTCCTGCCGACTGCCAGCGTGCACCAATACATATATATATATATATATATATATATATATATATATATATATATATATATATATATATATATATATATATATGTCTTCATATATTATAAAACTTAGGAGTAAATGTATAAATAAAGAATAATAACAACTTTAAAAATGAATAAATGATAAAAAAAATAAATTGAATCGTTTGACAATACTTTTTTGTAATTAATAACGTTGGCTTGTTGCTATGTACATTTTTATTGTTGTCAGTTTATTGGCCCTTAAATACGCTCCAAATCTTTTAGACCAATTCTAAGCTTTGACAAAGTGTCAGGGGGGCTATGACGATTTTCAGCACGCAATAAAACATTTGATATCGATTATCTCAGAAAGGTTTGCACGAAGCGACACCTACTAAGTAATTTTTTAGATAAAAGACATCAAGAAATAAGAATATTTAATTAGACATTTAATATACCGAGCCACAGTAAGTTATGCAGTTTAAAATGCTCTTTGCAGGGTATATCAAAACTGTAATTAGATCATGATTTTTCATCATAAAAATCCCCAAAGTACCAAATTTAGAGCCACTCAAGCTATTATTAAAATAAATATTTACAAAAAAGTTTCACAAAAGTATTACTTTGACACCCTGTATTTCCGAAACTATCAACTTTTGGGATCAGTTAAATTGGATAAGACCCACGTATTTTGGCCTTAGGAATTTTGTACCGATTTTTTGTAAAACCTTGTATATCAGAATTAAAGTATGTATCGACATATTAATTAAAACAAGATAGTTTTTCTTTGTCGTTGAATAAGTTTGTAGTTTTGTCGCAAACTGGTTGATTTCAGGAGTAATTTTTTAGAAATTTAATTAATGGAGCTTCGGTATTTATTCATTGGTGATAATTTTTAAGACCATTTTGTCCTTATGTTAAAGATGCGATGACACTGCAATATTTCAATTTGACAAAATTCACTTTTTATTGCAAAACAATTCATAAAACACAATATATTGACAGAATCGAAATAGTGCTTCAAAGACAAAACAGTTTGAAATTTTTGCTATCAGCTTATTTATTTTTTGAACAATGTTTAATTTTTAAAAATCAAAATTTCAGTAAGAAATGAAGAAATCGATCTGCCGTATTTAAATAGTTGTTTATACGTGACTTCCATAAAGTTTTACTTTTAGAATAGATGGGAGTCTAATATAGTTACTTTTTAAAATTATTTTCATATTATACAGGGCGTCCAAAAAGCTCTAAAAGTATCAAAGTTGTGTTTTTTTAAATGGAACCCCTGTATATTATTGCATTTTTAAATTCTCCGATCAAAATAGGTGCTTATTATTTTAATTAGGTTTATAGTACCTAAACCTTAAGGGCTTTTAAATAATTTGAATTTTGACAAAATCTAACCTAATTTTCATGTTTCAAATACTTAAGAAACATTTCAGTTATGTACTCAAAATTTGCAGTAAAGTGTAACAATAAATCACATTTTATATCCCAATTATAATAAATTTGCTATGTTATACAGGGTGTCCAAAAATTAGAACTAATCAAATAAGAACTTTAAGTGGCTATAACTTGATTAATTTAAATAGAACGCTATACTTTTTACATTACCAGAAAATGTACCTGTCGAATGGTATATAAGGGTGTTCTATGGCTTACGCCAAATAATCGTTTTCTGCACCATTTTGTGTGTTTCGAATAGATGTTCTAATATATTTAGTTGCCTATGACATTTGGAAATGACAGTTAACCAACTTCGATGGCAGGTGCAATATCCTACCGACATACCTTGAAATTTATGGTTCATATATCAGTTATTTCCTGCTAATGTTGCTCTCGGTCCGATACAGCTCCACTGACGAGATCATGAGGTGATCGAAACGCATATGGAGAGAGGACCAGAGCGATATTTGCAGGAAATAAACTGTTTATATATATATATATATATATATATATATATATATATATATATATATATATATATATATATATATATATATATACAGGGTGATTCAATAATCGATCACGAAACTTAAGGAGGTGATTCTACTTGACAAAATAAGGGTAGAGCTTCATATAATTTTTTTTCAAAATGTCATTCGTTTTCGAGTTACAAGCCGTCCAAGTTGAAGTTTTTATTTTTTGTTTTTTGAATTACTCGCTTACAGGAAAACCGATTTGACTAATATTTGAAAGATAGGCTAAGTCTTCTGCGCTTCATCATTTTAGTAACAATTCACATTGATTGTTTGCCGCTAGAGGGCACTTTACCTACATTGAAAATGGTTTTTTTGTCATAATTTTTTAGTGTTGACAGCTACAGTAGTTTTTGGTATAATTTCTGAAAGACTGATGCCAGGCCTTTAAAAAAGGTGCTTTTTATTTACATCGCTAAACCCAACGGTTTAGACGTAAATCACCCTTAAAAATTAAGTGGTAAATTTACTTTTCTCATTTCATTACCACCAGCTACCAGGTAAATAGCTATCAAAGTATACTAGAGCTGTCAGTTTAACATCAAATAAATTCGCTTTTTAAACTATTTAATTTATAATCTTAAAATAACTAATAATGGCTAATCAGTAAATATTCATATTATGGATTATTGCGATATACATTTAATTGATAAAAATTAATGAAACAGTACTAAACAAACTAAAAAAGATTCTCAAAATGTCCCCCATTTTCTTCAATACATTTCCTAACACTCTTCAAAAAATGTCGCCTAACTCGATGAAAAATTTCTGGTGTTTCTTTAATAATTTGGCACTTTTCGATTATCCTGAAGCGAAGATCCTCGACGTTGATTACTGGAATATCGTACACCAATTGTTTCAAATGACCCCAAAAGAAAAAATCCATAGGATTAAGGTCTGGTGACCTCGCTGCCCATGCCAATGGTCCACTTCGTCCTATCCATCGCTCAGGATACGTTGCATTCAAATACTGTCGGACACGTATACTAAAGTGGGGCGGAGCTCCGTCTTGGAGGATCCACATGTTGGCCCTTACTTCCAATGCACATCTTCCAGATACAATGGGAGACGATTTTGGATAAAATCTAAGTATACGTCACCAGTTAATGGGCCATCAAAGAAATGAGGACCAATAAGGTAATCTCCTATTATCCCTGCCCACACATTTAGTGAAAATCTACGCTGATGTTTCGTTTCTACCACATTGTTTGGGTTCTCGTAAGCATATGTGTGGATGTTGTGTAGATTTCTTATGCCATCACGAGTGAAACCAGCTTCGTCAGTGAATAATATGACGCCAATTAATCGATTATCGTGTTCATACTTAGCTAGGATCTGATTGCACATTTCCAACCGTCTCGGCCGATCATCGTCATAAAGAGCCTGCACCTTTTTTGAATGAAACGGGTAGAGTTGTTCTTCTCTTAGTATCCTCCATGAACTAGCCTGACAGAGCCGCACTTCATTCCCAATTTTTCTAGTACTAATACCTGGATTATCTTCAATAATTTCAAGCACTCTTTCTTCTTGTTGCACGTTTCTAGCAGTTCTAGGTCTTCCCCTATTTCCATTATAACTTTTAAAGGAACCACATTCCGCAAGCCTCCTGTGCACACTGGAAAATGTTTGAGCATGAGGGATATTTCTTTCCGGATAACTCTCCATATAATATCTTCTTGCCAACTCTGCATTACCATTTGCTTTTCCATAACAAAAATGGATATCACAATATTCGATATTTGAATATTGGTGATTAGCCATTATTAGTTATTTTAAGATTATAAATTAAATAGTTTAAAAAGCGAATTTATTTGATGTTAAACTGACAGCTCTAGTATACTTTGATAGCTATTTACCTGGTAGCTGGTGGTAATGAAATGAGAAAAGTAAATTTACCACTTAATTTTTAAGGGTGATTTACGTCTAAACCGTTGGGTTTAGCGATGTAAATAAAGAGCACCTTTTTTAAAGGACTGGCATCAGTCTTTCAGAAATTATGCCAAAAACTACTGTAGCTGTCAACACTAAAAAATTATGACAAAAAAACAATTTTCAATGTAGGTAAAGTGCCCTCTAGCGGCAAACAATCAATGTGAATTGTTACTAAAATGATGAAGCGCAGAAGACTTAGCCTATCTTTCAAATATTAGTCAAATCGGTTTTCCTGTAAGCGAGTAATTCAAAAAACAAAAAATAAAAACTTGAACTTGGACGGCTTGTAACTCGAAAACGAATGACATTTTGAAAAAAAATTATATGAAGCTCTACCCTTATTTTGTCAAGTAGAATCACCCCCTTAAGTTTCGTGATCGATTTTTGAATCACCCTGTATATATATATATATATATATATATATATATATATATATATATATATATATATATATTTCATATTCTCTGCCTGAAAGGAGAATTACATATATAACAAATCAATGTTTAATTTTGTTATTTAAAAGGCAGGGTTCTCTTGTTAACTAAAACCCTAAATATATATTTTGTATTCACAGATGACAGAAATATACCTACTTACATAAATAACTTATTTATTTATAAATATTTTCAAACCCACGCTGCTCTAACATAAATAACCCAGCCTTAGTTATTTATTTTTGATTATGTTTAACGCAAAGACATGTTTTCTTTTCCCCTGCTTCCCTCTGACTTTCTCTTATGAACATTAATAAGTCCCTCGTCACGTCACACCGAGACACGGAGGTGCCTTTTAAATCCAAAATATTCCTAATTTTACATTCAAATTTTCCTATATGAATTATACATGGCAGGTTCATTGATAATTGACAGCGCAAAGAAAAATTTTTGATCCTGACTTGGGATGGTAACTTTCGATAAATTGCATAAATATGCTAAATCGTGTTAATAAATTTTTCCTTCAGGGAGTATATCATTTTCCCAGTCTCATTGTTACTTAAATTTCGGAATGAGGTACTTTTATGATTTAATTCTTATAAGTAGTATAAATTGTTACTAATTTGATCCATGCTAATTTTAGATTGGGATAAGTAAAACACAATCTTTCTTAAACTTCCGTAGTATATTTTTGACTGTAAATATGTTTAACTGCACGGCACCTTTTTTAGGTATCTTATGAGATCTTGTGGATTTATGCTATTTAAATTATCAGTAAAACAGTCGTTGATAAAACATTTCAAAATTTCAACACAACATAAAACAAAACAACTAAATTTTCATAGTTTTTGATATATTTATTAATCTAACTTTGACAGAATTTCTACAAAAAGAAATTAGCTTGCTTAATAAATTACTTAAAATATCATGTTATTGGTTTTTCTTTAAAATCGTTCGCAGTATAAAACACAATACCTTTCACTAATGTTTACAATATTTATATTAACCACTTATTAACACAGCTCTCGTCTACGATTTCTTTCATTGCTTATCTCACTTCACCTATGTCTTGTCACACTTTTCCTATGTATTTTCGTACTCTTTCAACCTCTTTCTTGAACTATTGCGTTTGTCCCCGTATAATTGAATGATACTGTTTCTGTACAATGACTTCTTGTATCCATTTGTAAAGTTTATTTTCATTTTTAACACGACGTTCTCAGGAGCCCTGAGTTGGAAATGGACACGGACCATATGAACTCGAGCTACCGTTATAATATACCGTTTGAAGTCACAATAGAGGATCGAATGGCAAGTAAAAGAGAAAGACCGGAAACATTCTCGGGTGCAAGTATCTGGTGCACTGACGGTTCAAAAACTAGTGAGGGTACTGGAGCTGGGATATACGGGTTACAACCGAGGAAGGAACTAACCCTTCCCCTTGGGAAATACCCAACAGTGTTCCAGGCAGAAATATACGCAATCTTACGGTGCGCAGATGAGATAAACAGGAGAGCTTACAAAGGGAAGCAAATCCTCATTTACTCTGACAGCCAGGCAGCCCTAAGGGCCCTCAAGGTCCAAAAGGTATCATCGAGGCTGGTTTGGGAATGTCAGAGCGAGCTGGAAACTCTGACAAAAGACAACAGAGTTATGTTAAAGTGGGTACCAGGACACGAAGGCATACATGGAAATGAAAAAGCTGACGAACTAGCTAGAGCAGGGTCAGCATCTCAATACATTGGTCCAGAACCGGCCTTTGGGGTGCCGCGGTGTGCAGCACGAGAAGCAGTCAAAGAATGGATCAAAAGAGAACATAAAAACCACTGGATGACCAGACAGGGTTTAAACCACAGCAAGCTATCTATTGGGAATCCGGACCCGAAACTGGCAAAGAAACTACTACAAATGGGTAGAAACCAATTAAGGACTATTACGGGTATAATGACGGGACACATGGCCGTCAAAGTACATCTGAATAGAATGAATCTATATAACGGAAACCTCGGCTGCAGACTGTGTGGACAAGCCGAGGAAACGGTGAAGCATATCATATGTGACTGTGAGTCACTGGTGAGATTTAGACAACAAACTTTCGGGTCAGTAAAATTGGAACCGGGAGAAATACTCACTCACTTCTTAGCAGGACTGTACAGATTGAGCCAGGGGGCTAGTTTGACAGAGTGGCTGTAATGTCTAGGGTGAGCACCATAGGCCTACTCTGGTCGCAGTGCATCCGGCTTTAGGACGGAACCGGGAATATATAAAAAAAACACGACGTTCTTCTTCTTATTGATGACGTTCTTCTTCTTCTTGCTCTTCTTTTTGGGAACATGCTTCTTTATCCTGTTTTTCTTTTAAACAACATTGTTCTTCTTTTTGACGACGCGTTTCTTCTCCTCATCTTTTAGGCGGAGTTCCTTTTCTTTTTGCTTTTCTTTTAGACGACGTTCTTCTTTTTGGTGACGCGCTTCTTTTTCCTGTTTCTCTTTTAGACGTCATTGTTCTTTTTTAAGCGACGGTCCTCTTCTTCCTGCTTTTCTTTTAGACGACGTTGTTCTTCTTGTTTTTCTTTTTGGCGGCAATCTTCTTCTTCTTGTTTCTCTTTTTGGTGCCGTTCTTCTTCTTGTTGTTCAATACTTTCCATAAAATCAGCCAATAATTTATTTATTTGCTCGACTTCAGCTGTTTGCTGTCTAGTATTTACCATAGAATCTTCTAGAATGTTGTCAAAAATCCTGTTCTAAGCTTCTTTATTGATGGCAAATTCGATAATGAAGTAGATTTTTCACCATCTCTTCTAGTTTTGAAAAAGGATGTTCTAGAACTTTGTCGAAAATTGGATTCTAAACTTGTTTATTGATGACAAATTCGATGGTGAAGTCAGTTTTTCGATATTTTTTTGAGTTTAAAAACAGGACGTTCTAGAATTTTATCAAAAATGCGGTTCTGAGCTCCTCTATTGATGAAACATTCGAAAGTGGAGTTCGTTTTTCGCTACCTCTTATAGTTTTCAATGATCTAGAACTTTGTCGAAAATTTGGTTTTAGGCTTCTCTCTTAATGACAAATCCGATGGTAAAGTCTATTTTTCGCTATCTCTTTGGGTTTAAAAATAGAACGTTCTAGGACTTTATCGAAAATTAATCTTATTTTTTTACTTGGTAACAAATCTCGCAGTGTAATCTGTTTTTCTCTATCTTTTCCAATTTCCAATACAATTTTCTGCAAACCTGGTGATAATCCTGACACCAATCCTTCTGATACTAATTGTTTCGATTTTGTCTCTTTAAAATCGTTCACTGGATTTGCAGACCAAAATATAACACTTTTCACTAATACTTTCAATACAATAACTACTTATTAACACAGCTAAAACAAAATCGTATTTCTACTGCTTAATAGCTTCACTATTCAAATACAACTATACAACAACTTAAAACTCTTATCCTATCCTTATTTATATACTTATGGAGTTCCCTGTATGAATCTAGAACATAAAAGTTGAGGTCTATCTAGAAATATGACTCATCGATATAATATTTCTTTCGGTACATTATATTAAAGTTGACTCATCACATCGAAATATTTGTATACGAGGGTGTACCAATAAGTTTCTCATACTCGTTCGTAGCAATGATATACATAATCATGATAAACAAAAATCCCTTGAAATTTCTAGGAGTGGATGGAGAAATAGCAATTAGTTGAACCTGTCCTGATGATAACAGTTTTGAATACGAAACATCAAATATTTAAAAAAAAAATGACCCTTTGGAAGAACCGCATCAATAATAAAAAATTAAAATTTAAAAATTAAGATTCCAGTAAGAAAAAAGTAAGTCTATTTTTCTGCCCTAGTTTCGGAAATAGAGGGTGATATTGCTTTTCGAAGCATATTTTCAGTGATATTTTTAGAACGATCTAACGTTAAGTTTTTAAAAATAATTATTTAAAAATCTTTCTATGGCTCTTTTAAACAGTTCTTCTCGATCTGTATTTGGAAAGTAAGGAAGATGGGCTGGCTAGGTTTTACAGAGCCTAGGCTTCATTAGACCCATTGGGGGTTCTTCTGCGCCTGACTCAACCCGTCATCGAATCTACAAATTGAAATTTGGCGACCACGTCGCCAAGTGGCATTTCCCTTACACTGGCATAATATGGATCCATATTCTACGGTATCATTTTTACATGACATACAGAAGTGTCGCATACTTTCATAATATATATGTGCCTTTTTACCAGGTAGTGCCCTTTGAAAATTGCTATGATGAATGGTAGGTTTTCTCTGGACATCGCTAGACAGGATAGTTTAATAACTATTCGGAAAGTTCATAATTTCTGGTTTCACCGCTTCGTATTTTAAAGCTATGATTGAAGTAATCTTTAATTAATTTTTCATCTCTGATTGAGTCAAAACTGGTAGTGAATCTGACCTTAGCATCTTTAATTCAGCTGCCTGTTTTGCTAGTAAATTAGCAATGCAGTTATCATAGGACGAATCGTATCCTTTGATCCAGCTATGTGACCACATTTTCAGCAATAACCTCATGGTATTCCAGCAGAATGCTAGAAGAAATGCGTCGCCTGTTGAGGGTTAGTAGGGTCTATCTGCTGTGTATATATATTTACACCTTCTTGCTAAAAATATTTTTGGTTGTAGCTTCGTTTGCTGCTATGGTAATGTCAGTGAGCTCTAAATTCCACATTCTGGTTCTTTTTTTTTTGCTATCCATCTGTGTAGATATTCATTTCAGCCCCACATAAGACACCAACAAGTATGTAGATTATCGAAATGATCAGATAACGAGACATGAAGGTTGCAACAAATATAGGCATATTTGAAATGCATAAAAGAGAATAAATATGCCAAATAACGAAGGATAATATCGAATGTATAGAAAGTACACTGACAATAAAGATACCAAAAGTCATAACTAAAGAACCAGGAATCTTTATTTAATGTTGATTCATTTTATGTGAACTTTATTTGAAAATACTTCATTATTTATTTCACCATGTATAAGTTATCATTTTTTACAAATACATATATTACTAGTAATCCAATGGAAACTAGCATATCTCGAAAAATGTTTGCCGACCTTCCAGAATTTCTACACTGTCAAATTTTAAGCTTCATACTTTATATTGTGTTGTATTGTAAAATATTTTGTCATTCGGTTCCAAAACCGCTCTACTTCACTTTGTTCTAAGAAGATTTCTGTGAAGACCCTTTGTTGTTTATTGTCCTGTATTTCCTAAGCTTTCCACAAAGTTTATGATTTTTAGGGGAGCAAGTTTTATAATACAAGGATGAAATAAAGAATTTCCGGTGTAACAAGAGAATACTAAAATAATTTTACTTTAATTATATAAAATCGCACAATAAAACCGACATAAAACAGGTCTCAGAAATGCTCAGGAGATGAAGAGAAATTAGGATGTTAAGGTCAGACCATCCTTATATTTTAAGGCCCAATTAATACTTCTTCAATATATTTTAGTCGCTGCGGATTAATTCTTTGCATTGGCATACAATATATTCCGCAGTTTTGTTCCACACATGAAGAAACTTACAGTCTTTATTTTCAGCTCTTTTCTTTTTGGCCAGGTGATTACCGTCAAGGTTCATGGCTTGTTAGAAACTCTGTAACAAGTTTTCATTTATTCTTATCAAGTTCTACGAGGTTATTAGCATTTTTAGGCTATGAAAAAACAAAGACAATGCAAGCCTGACAACCACATTTTAGTCAGTCTTCAACATTGTCTAAAACCTTCAAACAAATGTTGGAAACCGAGTACCGACCCGGTATCAACGACAAAACCAAAGCTTACGAAAAAATTAGGATTAAACTTGCCAAAGAGGAGACCCAGTCTTCAATTTCATTATAAGCTCGAGACAGCCACGTTATTCCTATTGGTTTCAGATTAAAATTATCAATACCAGGTAATAGAGCACGCCATATTCTGGACAACGCTAGTAAAACACTCCTACGAACACAAATGAATGACTACCGATAGTGAAAAGCCCTTCTTCTGGATGAAACTAGACAACGCTACGAAGAAATCAAAGCCCAAACTTTGCCAGATGATCATTAGTCAATCTTCCATAAAATAGAAAACATATGCAATATGTTGAAAGAAAATATGGCGAGGAAACACCGGAATAAACTGGAAAAACTGAAATCATAACAATGACCGACTCTATCTGAAACAACTTCAAGAAAAACCATTATAAACTTATCTTCAAAAATATTCTCAGCAGCAGAAGAACAGCTACTAAGCAAGAGGCTTAATTTCGCAGTAATACTTAAAAGCATACCTGTTTTAGAGATCATAAGCTCTATAGAATTCATACAAATCAATGAAAACCATTCCGACGAGTGTAGGTGAAAAATAAAATCAACCTTGAAAGGCAAGAAAAATCCAGCCTAAAATCTCTCCAAGTTAGAGGCATCAGCCTTAAAAGAACTTTGTAAGGATGAATCCACAAAGCTTCTACCAGCGGACAAGGAAAATGCAACGGTGACCATGGACGTGGTAACGTATGACCAAAAAGTCCGAGATATTCTGGAAAAATAAAAATATTAACAATTAACTTGAGACCCCATTAAATCTATAGAGTCAAAGATCTACAGAACACTAAGGACATACCAAGACCATATATCTGACGACTAACGATTGGCGCTCACACCACGCTATAGTAAGCCACCACATTTTTACGGACTGCCAAAAATTTATGTAACGAACATACCATTGTGACCAATAACCAGCTCTAGAGAATCCCCAACAAGTGCAATGGCGAAGTTTCTTTTGAAAATCATACAACCTTTAGAAAGTAAGACGAACACATATGTTAAAAATTCTACACATATTCCGTGAACATTGTTAGAAACATTAATGTAGGACCACACTCCAGACGAATAAGTTTATATATATATATATATATATATATATATATATATATATATATATATATATATATGGAATTGTTCAAAACTCATTCCATAGAAACAGCAACACTAAAACCGAAAGTCTGGTTGAGATATGTCGATGATACCTTCATCGTATGGAAGGGCAATGATCAAGAACTTTATGATTTCTTGAAATATCTAAACAACTTTCCCCCTAAAATTAAGTTTACCATGAAAAAAGAGATAAATGATCAATTGTCCTTCCTAGATGTCATGGTGAACCGTTCAAATGAAAATAAGCTTTCTAGGTACAATCTTATGCATTGAGTGAGCCCGCATGTGAATAAGAGGTCAAAAGCTAATTGTTTATAGTCTTCATAGACAATTAGAGCGTAACTTTTTTGTATGGCATTTTATTACAGTTTGTAGATGATAATTCGAAGTTTCGATTAATGTCAAAAATATCAAAAAAAGTTGATTCAGTTACAATTTATAGGCGATCAAAAATAGAATAAAAAGCATTTCTGAATTGTTTAATATTAATTATCTCAGAAAATAAGCATTGTATGTAAAGGTTTGTAAGGATCCTTTTTGCTTAAAATCATTCAAAGAGTACGACCCAATAGTTAATTTTCAAAACATTTTCTTAATAAAAATTTTATTAGACAAGGGCTTATCTGTTTTTACGTGGATGTGAAATGGAACATGGAGATTTTTGCATGAGAGCCTTCAGAATAACCTGAATAACGATAAATTTGATATGCGTTAATTCAAAACGGTGGGTAACATTGTTTTTATTAATAAAATATAAAATTAACGAAAAAAAAAGTTTTTTTTTTCAACTTTTCTCTCGTGTAACTTTGAAGATATTTATGTTAGAGGAAAGTTGAAAAGGAAAAAAAGTCAAAGTTGACAGCCTGTTACGATAAATCTGTAAACAATATTGACCTCATTCTTAAACCAAAAACTTAGTCTTGTCGAGTTCTATTTTGATACAAATATTCAAATGTCTATGTTATCGAAAACTTAAAAAAAAAATGAAAAGAATATCGTCCAGGCGCGTAAAAAATGAAAAAAAGAGGGGTGAGGACCTCTTATTTTAAAATTGAATTCTAAAATTCAAAATATATATCTGAAAAAAAATTTCATTTTGTCGGCTTCTAATGGAGCGATTTTGATTATTTTTTTTAAACCGATGTACCGCGAATAACGGAGCTCAAGTATCATAATGCCATGTGCCCATCATGCATTCATTTTGTTATAAACAAATGATGTTATTTATGCATCATACTTACAGCATACTGTACCCTATAGTATTGGACTTTTCAAGCGATTCTTTGTTTATTAATATAATTAAGCATATTTACTTTAATTATCAAAATTGTTTAAACAATCATTGGTTAACAAATTGAAAAAAAATTTGGTTTTAAATTATTTTATATAAATCATATATAAAACTTAATAGTTTTTATGTTATAAGTAATACAATATTTCTACAAATATTTGGAGATATAATATTTTCGGAAATGAGAGCATGATGCTTTAACATATATCCCTGTTTGTAGAAAGATACTGGTTGCAGTGTTACCAAAAATTGTATTTTATAAATGTTTACGACCATAAAGTAATCGTTTGTTTTGTTTTAATTTGTCTTTAATTTCATTTTACTACAATATAAAAGAAGTATCATTAGATAAATGAAAAACAACTGGTGTGGAGTGTGTTGATAATTAAGTAATATCAATAGTTGGATTGAAATTGAATAAAATAATTTAAAACCAAAATATTTTTCAATTTGTTTAAACAATGATTGTTTAAACAATTTTGATAATTAAAGTAAATATATATCGTTATAGTATGCTTAATTATATTAATAAATAAAGATTCGTTTGTAAAGTCCAATACTATATGGTGCAGTATGCTGTAAGTATGATGCATTAATAATGTCATTTGTTTATAACAAAATGAATGCATGATGGGCACATGGCATTATGATATTTGAGCTTCATTACTCGCGGTACATCGGTTTAAAAAAAATAATCAAAATCGTTCTATTAGAAGCCGAGAAAATGAAAATTTTTTCAGATATGTATTTTAAATCTTCGAATTCAATTTTAAAATGATTCCCCAACCATCTTTTTCTTTTAATTTTTATTAAAGTTTCGGATAATATAAACATTTAAATATTTGTATCAAAAAAGAACTCGGCAAGACAAAGTTTTTGGTTCAAGAATCAGGATTGTATTGTTTATAAATTGACCGTAACAGGTTGTCAACTTTGATAATTTGTATCTCGTAAACTAATTGACGGATTTGAAAATTTTTTTTCACGTCTTTCCAAGTACTTTCAAAACATGTAATTCAAAATATAAAATGACGCATATCAAATTTATTGCTATTCAAGTTATTCTGAAGGCTCTCATGCAAAAATCTCCAAGTTCCATTTCACATCCACAAAACCCCGATATTTTACAGATAAGCCCTGGTCTATATGACCACTCTGTTGAAATCTACCCAAAAAATTCTTGTTCAGGGGCTCAAAATACAAAAAACAACATCGAGTAACTCCATATAAATTAAAGGGACGAATAGGATTCCTACACTATATTTTACAGAATTTATTTATAATTAATTAAAAATGAAGTATTAAATTTATTTTCTATTGATTTTGAAAACCTATGTAAAGAGTTTTTATTACTAGAATTAAAAATAAATAGCTTCTAAAACTGAGCTAAAAAATGACATTTCCGACACCAAAAGCTGAATATTCTACTTTTCATATTAACTGCTTTATGTCATACGTGTTTATCGATTTTCATCTAAATATATAATTCACTGCTCCGGGGATAAAAAAGGACAACATGTGACCTTTGTCAGAGTAAATAATTTACTATAATATGACGAACACACGTAACTTTTCTTGAAGGTGATTAAAATAGATAATATTTCTCAATATTCATAAAATAAGATCCCCTAAATAGGTCATTTTCCACAAGGATAATACTGTAGATGTAAATACCGTGTTCCCAAATATTTACATTAGTACCCTCGAGGGCCTTTAACAATATCAGTCACGCGACCCTATAAAGGGCTCTTAAGCGAATTAGTTTTGGTTATGTAACATTCGTGCTCCCTTTTTTGTTCCAGAATAATGGAGTTCCTTCTAAAGGATTTGGCACGTGTGGGATCGCGTGCATGTTTTTACGCTTTATGAGACGGCTTTTTTAGAATAAATATTGCCGTAATTTTGATGGTTTTGTATTGACGAACAGATTAGTTTTCAGATATAAATATGAACTCGAGTGGTTTTTCTTTCTTTTTACACACAGTGTGACCAGTAAAGTCCGCAAATTAACCAAAAAAATGGTAGTCACGTGATGAGCATTATCTGTCAAATTTTAATTTTTTTCTAAAAAAAATTCAGAAGTGGGGTTATATCTTAAAATATCGAAAAAGTTATTCGAAAAAGTCTTTCTAAATGCAATTTTTAGTCCATATACAAAATTTCAGCTTTATAAGTTAATTTAGATTTTTTCCCCATTTTTTGTATATTGCACCACTGTTGCAAAATAAGACTCAACGCAACCAACATAAACCTTCTTAGTTTTAACAATGCTTCATTTCAGACATATTTTGTTTAAAGTAGCGGCATCTTAAATGTGCGTTTTAGTACAAAATCCAAAATTACTGCTAATTGGAATTGGAATATATATAAAATTAAACAGTGGGACACACTAAAATACAAATATATATAAAAAAATAAAAAATATATAAACAACATTACACAATAAAATACAACAAAAACAATTTAAATAATAAATTGTGTTTACACTGGTAAAAATTACGTATCTAATTCGTAATGAAAGTCAGTGAAGCTATCTTTGCTCAAATTAATTATAATTGGTTCCTCTATCTCACCGATCATGAGATTAAGTTTCCACATATTCTTTTATTATATTGATTTTTACCAATTTTCCGCAGTAACTTCATTCCAAAAAATCGTTCAAAATTGCAGTTAAATTACTAGTTATGTAAGTTGCATTATTTCTAGCAATTCTACCTTTTACTTGAGAGAGATATTTTTTTCCCCAACATACAGTTTCCGGACGATATATAAGAACATATTTCCTATCTGGTTTTTCCCAGCATAAATTAATTTCTCTGAGCAATTTCCAGAGTTCTGTTCTTTTAATTTAAGGTAAATCCCGATCTTCATTGATTTTAGTTAGAATTTTGTCGACGGTTGGGATCAGCTTCTCATAATAAAATGTATATACAACCCCTTTAATTGCAGTGTTCATCTTTTCTTCCAACGAGGTTTTTCGTCTGCCTGTGATCGAATGTGGCTTGGGAGTACTAACAATTCCAGTCGTTTTTTTTTTCCTTCAGTATTCGGTACATAGTAGATTTGCCAACTCCTGTCATGTTGGAACACATCTCAATAGTTGTAACATTATTATCTAGATCAAGCATCATAAACATTCATCATAATAAATTTTTCGTTGAGGAAAAACTGCCTTCGTTTAACGATTTTGGAATAAATATAGAGGTGGAAGCCATATCTTTTGGGTTCCTTACTAATCTCAAATAATATATAAAAACAAGCGCAAACAAAGATAAATCACTAAGGACAGACAGTAAGGTGTATTTTGCTCACTGATAGAAATTAAATTGAACTATCAGACATTTTATTGTTGCAGTAAATTTGTAAAAGCTTATAATATTTAAATATAATTAGAATTATGACAGTCGTCGGTTACCTGCGGCACTGGAACAAGTAGGTTGGAAGTTTCGATAACAGTATTATTACTTTCTCTAGTTCTTGAATAGAGTATACGAATGTGTATTCTTGCGATCGCTCCCCCCCTCCCCCTCTCAAGAGCTCTGAGTTCAGGAAAATAGAACCGATTCTGCCTTTTATCTTACTAATGTGTATACTGCTGGCACTTCCCCCCTCTCCCGTTGACAACTTGTTTTTCTTGCGATAGCCGCCCCCAAAAGCTTTCAGTTCTGGAAAATAGACCAGATTCTGCCTTTTATCCTAGGAATATGTATGTTGCTGGCATCCCCCCCCTCTTCAAGAGCTTCAAATTCAGAAAAATAGACCCGACCCTGCCATTTACACTAGAAATGAGACTGTTTCCGCTGTCTCCCCCCCCCCCCCCCTGTCGACAACTTGTTTTCGCTTGCCACACTGTACTTTGTGATATCACCGCCCCCCCCCCCAAGGAGAGAGGCTGGATCCGCCCCTGATTGGTACTAGGGAGCTTTAAAGGGTTTAGATTTAGATTACATTAAGACGTTAAAATAATTTTTTTGCAATTCAATAGGAGGGAGTGAGTTGAAAATTGTACCTTATTCGCATTTTATCAGATTTGGTATTAGGATGTATTCGGGGTCGTGAATTACGAATATGAAGTTAATTTTTTTTCAATATTAGGTTGATAAGAGTGTAGATTTTACGTTTTCCGATTTTGCCTAAAATTGATATTACGGGGTTCTTGGAGCGTATACAAACTAAATATGCAGTATAAAATATATCGAGCTATGAATGTTACGTCTCAAGTTCTTTAAATATTGATATTGGAAGTTTTTGGGGCCTATGTTACCAATCTAAAATTAATGTAAAATATAAGATAGTGGATTTACTATGACAGACTAAATATTTGTTTGATACAATTTCACTGGTACTTGTAGAACTCTAAGAATCAAAGAATTTTTAGTAGTTCATTTTAGGGTAATTACAACTGTGGATAAAATGGGTCCTTTTTTGCCACCTTGGAGTCATTGCGAGGTACATTAATTTCAATTAGTACTTAGTTCAAATAATTTATGGATATCATAATGAACTCAATACTAAAAATCGAACAATTAAATTTTTATAAAAAAAGTTGAACCGACTTCTAAAAGTGCGCTAAAAAGTGAAAAATAACTATAAATTTCTATATGAAATTGAAATTTTTTAAGTCGGCGCCAAGTTATTTCTAAATGAAACAAATAACTACTAATACATATAAATTATGGTAAGAAAGTAATTACAAATAAAGTATTCTTAATCTCTTTATGCGAATCCCATTTTGTCAGGTATTAGTTTGGCGCCGACTTCAAAAATTTCAATTTCATATAGAAATTTATAGTTATTTTTCACATTTTAGCGCACTTTTAGAAGTCGGTTCATTTTTTTTCATAAAAATTTTATTAATTGATAACTTTACTAATGATACTGTGTACTTGTTTGTCTTAATTGCAATATGTATTACTTTTGGACACAAATTACGGTTTCAAAAATAATTATTTTAGGAAGTTACCTTATAGAACCTCAAAAATAAACTTTACATCACATGTGATCAAATTTTAACAGCCCTATTAGGATTTTGTAGGAAAACACACATTTAATATGGCGCTGCTCTAAATAAAACATATCTGGGATGAAGCATTGTTAAAACTAAGAAGTGTTATGTAGGTTGTGTTGAGGCTTATTTTGCAACAGTAGTGCAAATTATAAAAAATGGGTAAAAAATCTAAATTATCTTATACAACAGCAATTTTGCATATGGGCATTGCATTAAAAAAAACTTCTTCTAATAATTTTTTTCGACACTTAAATTTGAGAGATAATACTAATCACGTGACTATTATTTTTTTTGGTTAATTTTCATTTCGATCGAAGCAGAAATTGATGCCAAAGTCAAATTTCGAATAAAGCTATTAATAAAAAAAATTCCATAGGATGCGGATTTTACAGGTCACACTGTACACAGAAAGATGTTTCTTTGTTTATTTATTTTGGAATAAAGTCGAGTCGGTAATGGAGGCCATTTCGCAACTACACCTACAATTTAATGTGGGTTCCGAACCACGGTCACACGGTCTTCTCAAGCGGTCACCCATCCAAGTCCTAATCGGGACTGATACTGGTTGACTTCAGTGATTAGCCGAGAAACTGAAGTAAACCCATGCAAGTGCATAGAAATAGTAAGGTAGTGGATATATGCTGGAATTCCGTTATCTTTATTTTTTGCTGAATATCACGACGTTTTGGCTAATAGTTATTTCTAGCCGTTTTCAAGTGAAACTGTAAGTAAGCTATAAAACTATTGATGGGATAAACAACACCACATAAAATGATCTGAGGCTGCGGCAATATATATGGCACCCAACATGAAAAAAAGAAAATTTATAGAAGCAGCTTACATTAAAAACTATAATGGAATATTCAGTAAACCGAGTATTGAGATACCTAATCTTTGGCAACTACTACTTTGTAACATCAAATCATTGAGGTGTGTGTAGTGAAGCGAAACTTTGCGCTTCAATGGGCACAGTCCCTATATAAGCTCGAAATCGAAACGTCGTAAAAATAAATAAAAAAATAAAGACTATGCAAGTCCGACAACCACATTTTAGTCAAAATTATTTATACCAAGAGTAAGTGCAGCAGTGTGTGATCGAGATAAGTGCCATTATACGTCCGTCCTAATTATATTGTTACATTTAGATTTCATTCTAAAAAGTACTTACGATTTTTTAAAGGGTTAAAATATTAAATGTAAAGATATAAACAAACCGATGTGGAAAGAAAGATAGGTTAAACTTTAGATATCGTCATTATATCTTTTTTCCATTCTCTCTTAGGGCTTGCTTGTAATTTATTGTTGCAATAGTGTAGTTCTTGAGTCAATATTTATTCTTTTTCAGAGGAAATGTGAATTATTTCCCGGATTTGTTATGACATTTTTCGTGACGTTAGAACTGTCATGGGCTAAGGGTTATTTTGGTTGTCAAGCCGCCCAGCGTAGCTTTGACGTCACAGGTTGAATATTGCTTTGCTAGAGAATTCCTGTAAGATGAAGAATATGATAGAGTGTTGGATAAGGGAAATGTTGGATATTCTGCACTGTGTATGTTTCTGAACTATTTGTTGGTTCAAGAAGTGTATAGGATTGGCGAGCCGTTGTGTATGATTAGTTGCATTCCGTCGGCTGGTATATATGGTTAATATTAGTGCCAAAAGTTATTTTTTCAGGCATGTGCACAATCCTGTCACTTTTTTAGTTACGCGTTTTGTTTAAATTTGATTTTCGGCTGAAAATCATTCTTTTTCTAAAGTGACCGTTAGAAAAGTTATGGCGTGTGAGCCATTAACACACTTTCTGGAAATTTTATTCCACCTGGAAAAGGGGTTAAGTGTATCGTTTAGCCCTCTAATATTCCCTAGTATTTTGTGGGTTTAAAGGTAGTTTAGTATGGTTGGATTTGGACTAGCTGCAGTGGAAACTAAGATTTATTAACTCACTTGTGGGGATCATTCACGCCGTTTGGTCGGCTATTTTATGAAGAAGCACGTTGCCGTAGAATAACGAAAAACCCTCCAGCTAAAAGGTAAATAATTCATTTATTTTGGTCTGCATATTCCCATAAAAAGGGGAAATAGGGGTAAAAATTATAGAAGGGGTAATCTTGATGATTTTTTTCATGAGATCATCTGTTTTTTTTTTGTAGCTTTACTGATGGTTTTAATTGTTGTAAATCAGTAGTGTGTTATGTACCGGGTACCTGAGTAATATGCCTTAATATTCAGTAAAGTTTTCCTGATATAGTGCTTTTTTGGGTGAAATTCGATTGTAATTTTACAATGACCTTTGAATAATAGTGAATGGCTATTTTTGTGGGAACTGTGGTATTTGAATATTTACTATTTTAATATTCCATTTAGTTTTAGTTTACAATTAATAAAAAATGGTTTCCACACTTCTCTTATTTCTAAATAAGGTTTGCTAAAGCAATTCGGGTCCTGATGTATATTCGCGGCTTCTTTGAATTTCCTTTTTCTCCAGTGTTGTTCCTGGCAGAGGCGAATCCCAGGGGAAGGGACGATTGCCTCCCGCTAACAGCTTAGAATTCAGAAAAAATATACTCGCTGAAAACTCGTCTTCGTCGATCTTACTATATTGTCTTGAATGTAAATGGGGTGGGGGGTAATTTGCATCTTTGCTCTTGTGATATCACCACCTCCTCCGAAAAGAGAGGCTCGATCCGCCTCTGGTACTCGGTATAGGATTCTAGCTTTAGACCATTTTATGTGATATTTGCGAGTCCAGACACGGTCAATATAAAGAGATTGATCAAAATAATGTTAATCGACGCTAGAGAAAATTTCATTTAAGAGTAATATAGACGAGTAGATATTTTAGTTACGATCTGTCTCACATCACATTTAATACCGAAATTAAAAAAGAGTCATTGTTAAACTTTAGTCAATTGTTAATATTATAATCAATACATCAACATTTTTTTTAGTTGGTGATTTTAAAGCACCGTGACAACACGAATTAGGCAATAAACATACAATAAACCTAAAAAAATTTCCCACAAGTGGAGTTTTGTAAAAACTTTTTCTTGTTTCCCGTTTTACACAATCAAACATAGACGCCAATCATAAAATTTTTACGGTTGAGCTCGTCTGCTCAAATATTTATCAAATTGGTAATGGAAATTCTGACATCGTTTTCTTTAACGCAATTTTTCTCAATTCTTATTTTAGTCTAAAATGTCACTGCAGCGGCACTTTCAAGAATTCCTAGTTCAAATATTTAGATATAGACTAGAAGAAAGTTCCCTATTTTACTACTATTTTCTACGTGTTCTTACGAATCTAGATATATAATAATTCGTTGCCAAAGTTCGTGCAGGACGCTAATGCCACCCAGGATTTCAGTTCTGATTTAGCAATTGTTGTAATAATGTCCAACTGGGTAGCGCAATTGTGGGACTGGAATAATGCTCTCGGAACTTGATGCCGGGCTGTTACCTTCAATATTACAAACAAACATTTAAATATACCCCAGAGCGGTAGGAAATTATTAAAAATAAATAATTTCACGGTCTGTATATTTGGAAAATTCTTACTACCCTTGAAAAAGGGGGCAAACCGAACATTCTCGGCGAATTCCACTCTGTTTATTACTCCATACTAGTTTCGACCACCCCATGATCTTATCAGTGGAGCTGTAACAAACCGAGAGCAAAATGCACAGAAAACAACTATCTACTTAAAATCTACATTTCGTAAAATATTAGCAAGATATTACCAGTAGACCTGGTGCCGGATTGTTACCTTCAACAGTATTTCTTGATCTCGATAATGAGTAAATCTGTCAAGATACTTTCGTCTTTTCATCTGGACTTTTCTGAATTCGGTACACCAGATCGTTTAATCAGGTCACTACGTTCACTCACTCGTATGACTTCTGAAGCTTTGATGAATGCCCTTTAGTTCTACACCATCCTTTTTCACTAACCATAAATCCACCAGTATTGAGCTTGAGGTCATAGCGAGTCTTGATTTTGTCGCTTTCTATTTGTAGTCGTTGCTGTACCTTCTCGAGGATAACCTGTAAGATGTTTTTTTTCCGTACTCCCTTTGGCGGTCGCAGTCCCTATCGATGTACTTCCTCGAGAATGACCTGTAGAACGTTCTTTCGTGGACCCTTTCGCGGTCACGGTCTTTCTCGTCCTGTTCTTCACGGTCGTCGCGAGTATTCCTACTATCTCTTCCGTAGAGGCCCTTTCTGCCATTGCTTCTATCAGCAGTAATCCAGCAATCTCGGTGACCATTGTATCCACACTAGTAACAGTATACATTTATTCGAATAGTATCGGCGACCCTGCTCCCTTGTTCTTGATCCGGCATAAGTCACTCTAATGCGAAAACCGCATACCTCAACTCCATCACAAGCCTTGACGGCAACTGCAACATCTTTTTTATCTTTGTAAACAGCAAATTCAACACAGGGGATAATATTACGCAGCCAGGCTTCTTTAAGTTCAGCATAAGGAACAAAGACTTTCTTCAAGTCGCTCCTTCCAACTTCATCACCTATATTAGCAATATGTACTGCTAGTACAGCGGCTTTGTTTAGGCCCCTCTTGGCCACACTTTCAACAACGAATTCTATGTCTGCTATGGAAGGTTATGTTTCTGTTGTCATGTGCTTTTCGCCTGTTTAAAAATTCTTGCAACTTCCTCATTAGTCTCATGAAGATTTCCTCTTTAATCCTGCGATCATCCTGGGAAAGGTTGACTCTTCTTATGATTTCCCTTGGATCCTTGAGGTCTGCTTGGCGGTTTCGAACTGAAGGACATAAACAAAATTTTCTTCAGTTAAGTCATTCTTAGAGTTTGACTTATTTCCGGGTCGCGTAGATCTTAAGTAAAACTATTTACTGCTAGCTCTTATTTATTTCTTCCAGATATGTTTGGTAATTCAAATTTATTAGACTCATTATATCCGCCTCATATTCTTGAGGATTTTCGTTGAATTTTTGTCTTCTTCCTTGAAGTTGGGCCTTATAAACTTCTTGGACGTGGGTTTCCCCAGACCGCGTCTCCAGAAAAGTAACAATAAACTGGTAATCATTTTGTTTTTCTTCGGGAATGCTACGAAGAAACTCCATAGCTTCATCTCGTAGTGCTAGAACAAGAACACATGTCTTCTCCGGTGGACTCCATTTATTGCCGGTGGAGGTGGTTTCGAATTAACGGACATAGATAAGCTTAGATACTTTGGCGTCGAAGGTAGGTGGCTTCATCACACTAGTTGTAAGAACACCATCTACATTTATTACACCTGTACTAGCTATCTTCTCGATTTGCAAATATAATTGTTGCATCTCTTGTTCTATATGTTTCATATTTTCTTGATTTTTTAATACCTTCTGTCAGTTCTTGTTTTATATCTTCTTGACAGCTAATTTTCTGTTACATTTCTTATTCTATGCGCTTCATATCTTCTTGATTTTTTTAATATCTTCCTTCAGTTCTTGTTTGATATATTCTTGATTTGTCTCAAGTTCCTATCTTATGTCCTCCAGGCTTGATTTTAGTTCTTGTTTTATATACTTTCTTGATATTTCTTAAAGTCTTCTTTCAATTCTTGATTCATGTTTTCTTGGCTTGCATCTTCTTCTTTCTCAGTCCATTGACGTCCACTCCTTGACATAAGCCTCTCCGATGGTCCTCCACTGAGATCTGTCTCTCGCCTTCTGAAGCCAGTCTTTTCCAGCAACCTGTCTTATATCATCTACCCATCTGCGTTGTGGCCTGCCACGATTTCGGTTCGTTTCTCGCGGTCGCCATTGCAGTAATTTACTCGTCCACCTATTGGGCTGTTATCTAGCTATGTGCCCCGCCCATTGCCACTTTAGTCGTGATATGCGTTCAATGACGTCAACTACTTTGGTTCTTGATCTTATTACTTGATATCGTATTTTATCACGTAACGAGATTCCTAACATTTGTCCCTTCATGGAGCGTTGAGTGACTCGGAGCCTATTTGCGTTTTTTTGGTTAGTGTTATTGTTTCCATGCTGTAAGTAGCAACAAGCAAGACATACGTGTTATACACTTTCCGTTTAAGGTTGACGGGTGTGTTTCTATCTCTTAATACGTACTGCAACTTTCCAAAGGCAGCCTATATCAGCCCTATTCTCCTTGTTATTTCCGCCGTTTGATTTTCTTTGCCCAGTTTCATGACGTGGTCTAAATAGATGTACTCTTGGACATTCTCTATGATTTCACTTTGAATCTCTATTTGTACATTTGCGTCAGGGCTCATTAACTTAGTGGTCCCCAAGTTCATCTTAAGTCCCACTTTTCTCGCCTCTTCATTGAAATCTTGAAGCATTTGTTTTAGCTCTTCTGGGTTGCTAGACATGACAACAACATCGTCGGCGAAACGAAGATGACTAAGATAAGAACCGTTGACTCTCAAACCTTTCTCATCCCAATTTAGTTTTTTAAAGACATCTTCCAAAGCTAGCGTAAATAGTTTCGGAGAGATGACCTCTCCCTGACGCACACCTCTCATAACGTTTATTTTTTCAGTTTTTGTGTCTTCGTCGATTTTAGCCTGTATAGTTGCGTTTTTATATATGTTGTGTATGATAGTGGTAGACCTGGAGTCAATTCTAGCATTATTAAGTGATTTCAAGATTGCCCATGTTTCTATAGAGTCAAAGGCCTTGTGAAAATCTACAAATGCCAGGTGTATAGGAACGTTATATTCTTCGGTTTTTTCTAGGACTGTGCGTAGGGCTTGGATATGATCTATCGTACTAAATCCACGTCGAAAGTCGGCTTGCTCCACAGGCTGGTAATAGTCAAGCTTTTCCGTCACGCGATTTGTCAATATGCGGGTGAATAGTTTATATAGGTGGTTTAATAAACTGATAGGACGGTAGTTTCCTATATTTGATGTGTCCCCTTTTTTGAAGAGAAATACGACTTGTGCGTTATACCATTGTTCTGGTACTCTACCTTCGTATATGCATTTATTCATCAGTGTTTGTATCGCTTTTTCAAGACTGTCTCCACCCATCTTTAACATCTCAGTTGTAATTTGATCCTCGCCCGGGCATTTTTCATCCTTCATCTGTTTTTTCGGATACTATTATATATATATATATATATATATATATATATATATATATATATATATATATATATATATATATAATAGTATATAGGTTGAGAAACGCTGAGGCTAATTATTTTTGCGTTCTCAAATTAGGGGACAAGCTTATTCAGACAATTGAAACAAGTGAAAAGAGGTAACCATACATTAATTCTTATTTTTCTATACATATAATTATACGCTTAAAACAGCCATAAAGCACATACAAACTGTCTTGTTGCAACTACAAAATTGATTGATTCTGGTACTGTTTGCTAAGGTCTATCGATTATCTAAATATAAGGCTCATACCGCAAATTTGCTTTTGATCAGGCAATTAAGGATACGTTCATATTAATTATTCCAGGATAATGTATTTCTAACTTTGCTGTATAGTAAGACAATAATTTATATCAAAATAAACATAAAAAAGGTATCTATACACATTCCTCTTTTTTCTAAATCTAATATTTTATTTAAAACACCGATTTAGGGAAACTGGAATATTCCTTGAGGTCCAATAAATATTTCAGCAGCTTTCCTGAGATAAATTTTAAATATAATTGTGAAAAACGGGTTTCCCGAGCCTTAAAAATACTTTAAACCAAAGCGAAATGTCGACAAATTGGGAAAATTGTTTTTCTCTGATAAAGACCAATACCATCTAATCCCATTTAATTTATTATAACTGAGTGTCAGAAACTGCTCTCAAATTAAGTGGGAACATCCCTGGGAAAGGATTAAAGAAAATTTTTTTTTAACTAAATTATTTATTGTAAACGATATGTTTTTTAGAAACAATAATGGAGCTAATAAATTACAATTAAGCCTCTCTATAATAATCGTAAGTTTGTCTAAGAAATTTTTTTTTCAATCTATATAAACATAATTTTCACTATACAGGGTGAGTCAACGATTGGATGAAGTAGGTTTGTGCCTTTTCGGTGAAATTAACAAAGAAACTATATTTATTGTTTGATACAGTTTATTTTTACGCAAATTTTGAAAATATTTAGGACTCAACAGGGTGAACCAAAAAACTAGGACAGCATAAAGTTGTATTTTTTTAAATAGAACACCCTGTATACGAATCGTATTTTCGATTTAGCTTATAATTTTAAATCTTTTTTATTAAGGGTTTACTATAATAAAACTTTATAGTTTCTGAGATAATTAAGTTTAAAGAAAAAAAGTCACATTTTCAAGCATCAATTCAATCCTAAATAACGTTTTCAATTTTGTGACAAATATATTCAAATTTGGAATTTAGCAAGGCCAAGGACAAGTTAACATAATTTTTACCTAATATTTGCAATAAAAGCTACAGGGTGTTGAACACATCGGCTCAAATTTGAACAAGTTTAAATGAATAAATATCTTTTTTTTAAATGGTATACCCTGTATATTTTCATGTTATTTAATAGAGTAATAAAAACCCTAAAAGTTTTGTTCAATATATCCTATACCTATTTATAATAGTTTTTGAGATATTTCAGTTTTTCTTATTTTCCATACTTTTTTACAGAAATAGTCTTCATTATCATAGTAGCCATGCAAAATAATAAAAAGAAACTACAGAAACAAACAGAATGTAGTTAAATATGATGAAATACATTATTCGTTATATTACAACGGCAATAGTTTAATTAAACATAATGTGAAAAAATTAACACAACAATAACGACAAGGCAAATACATATTTACTTTTATACTAAATTGAAACAAAAAAATTACCTATTAAATACTGAGATTAATTATTCTTTTTAATAAGTGTTCGAATAAACGACCCTCTTGTGCAATGCACAAATTTAGTCTTTTTTGCAGATTTTCTCGGACCCTGGACAAAATTAGTGGCGTTATTGTTCTACAGGTATCCCTAATCCTGTTTCGCATATCTTCCACTGTTGTTGGTGGATTAACATACACCTTATTTTTAATATAACCCCATAGGAAGAAGTCTAATGGGGTGATGTCGCAAGACCTTGGTGGCCACTCAATGAAACCCCCACGTCCAATCCATTTTTGCGGATATCGTTGGTCCAAAAACGCACGAACTTCACGATGGTAATGCGGAGGCGCACCATCGTGCTGGAACCACATACTGTCGAGCTCATCCCTATCGAGACCTTGAAGCAGTTGGGGTAGTTCTTCTTGTAGAAAGTTCAGGTAACTATGGCCATTTAGTGGTTCATTAAAAAAGTGGGGTCCAATAATTCGATTATGATGAATACCACACCAAACATTTAATGACCAGT
Source organism: Diaprepes abbreviatus (assembly GCA_034092305.1). Lineage (NCBI taxonomy): Eukaryota > Metazoa > Arthropoda > Insecta > Coleoptera > Curculionidae > Diaprepes > Diaprepes abbreviatus. Next base: position 3,171,332 of record JASJET010000106.1, read on the forward strand.
GGTTTTGATGTTGCACCTCTCTAATCCAAAATGGGTTTTCTGTGGCATAATAATGCATGTTGCGTCTATTTACGGCACCGTTACTTCTAAAAGTAGCTTCATCACTAAACATTACCTTGTATAATTTGGATTTAATTGAATCTCCGCATTTATTGTACGACAAAAGTTTACACGACTTTCAAAATCCTGTCCATGCAATTCTTGGTGTAATTCCATGTGATATGGATGATACCTATATTTCTTGGTAGTACGATTAGCGGTGGATTGTGATGTTTCACATAATGCTGCTAACTGACGGCTACCAATATAAGGATTTTCCTGAACATTTAACAATACTTGTAGTTCTTTTTCTTCATTAGTTACTGGTTTGTTGACCACTTTACGTTTTGGATAATCAACAGTACCAGAATAATCAAATCTTTGCATTAAGTTTTGAAAAGTATGGGTATTAGGCTGGCGTCGATCAGGATACTTCATTTTGTAAATTCTTTGAGCAAGAAGGCAATTTTTTTGAGCCTCTCCTATTGTATAAATCATATCTATTAACTCATTCTTTGGAAAATTCATTTTACAATATAAGATGAATGCAAAAAAAAAACCAAACTACACTACATAAAAACCAAAAGAAGGGATTGCGGTTATAAATTTGACACACAGAAAAATGTTCTTTTACATTGTTTTTGCCATGGCTACTATGATAATGAAGACTATTTCTGTAAAAAAGTATGGAAAATAAGAAAAACTGAAATATCTCAGAAACTACTATAAATAGGTATAGGATATATTGAACAAAACTTTTAGGGTTTTTATTACTCTATTAAATAACAAGAAAATATATAGGGTGTACCATATAGATATTTATTCATTTAATCTTGTTCAAATTTGAGCCGATGTGTTCAACACCCTGTAGCTTTTATTGCAAATGTTAGGTAAAAATTATGTTAACTTGTCCTTGGCCTTGCTAAATTCCAAATTTGAATATATTTGTCACAAAATTGAAAACGTTATTTAGGATTGAATTGATGCTTGAAAATGTGACTTTTTTTCTTTAAACTTAATTATCTCAGAAACTATAAAGTTTTGTTATAGTAAATCCTTAATAAAAAAGATTTAAAATTATAAGCTAAATCGAAAATACGATTCGTGTATAGGGTATTCTATTTAAAAAAATACAACTTTATGCTGTCCTAGTTTTTTGGCTCACCCTGTAGAGTCCTAAATATTTTTAAAATCTGCGTAAAAATAAACTGTATCAAACAATAAATATAGTTTCTTTGTAAATTTCACCGAAAAGGCACAAACTTACTTCATCCAATCGTTGACTCACCCTGTACATAGATTTCATACAATATCATTTTTTTTAATGAAATAACGGCGGTACAAGACTTTTATCTATATTTTACTTGTATTTGGAGGCTCTAATATACCAATTAAAAAAATAGGCCTCATATAACTTTGACTATTGCAATTATGAAAATTTTCGTTCTTAGAATCAGATAATTGTGGTAAAAGTTATGTTTCTGACCAGGTCGAGAAAAATTGGTTCAATAAAAACGCGATTGAAAGTTAAGTATGGGGTGTCCCATTTTTGACACTTTTAGGGGGTATTGACGTTATCATCAAAGATAGTGTGTTGCGGTTTTTACTTTGAAGTCCAACTTTTTAGCGAAAAGAAAGGCTCCGGTGTTAAATTTGTCATGACTCTCTTAGTTTTTAATCTGCAGGGTGATTCTGAAAATCTTCGTTTTAAGGTATTTCCGTTATGCGTTAATTTATTCAGTGGCGCAGTTAGGTTTTTTTTCTAAAAAGTTTAGTTTTTAAGATATTAACCAAACATGTGATTTTTTAATAGGACTCCATATATATTATTTTAGATATTCATTAAGTATAATTTAGGCTTTTGAAAAATATATTATGTGTTTATTTTATTTTGAAAAACAAGATCAGAATTCGATATTTTCAATAGTTTATTTTATTTGTAATAGTAGCCCATGGCCAATTTAAAAGAAACAAACGCCATATTTCGACAGTAATAATTATACTAAAGATCAGACAGTTTAAAGGTTAATTTTAATGTTTTTCTATATTTTCAATTGTACACACTTAATAAATATTACATTTTTTACTTTAAACAACACTGTTATTATAAAACCAGAATATTGAAATTTGACTGCAAATAAACAAGTACAACATTATCTCATAAAACTAAAGTAACAAAAACAAAAAGAAAAACTGAAACTAAGAACAAGCAAGTTTTAAAGATGATTTTCAAAATGACGGCCGTTTTCTCGAATGCAACATCGACATGTTATTTTAATTGCATTTAAAAAAATCATATGTCTATTATGAAAAGTTTGGAAGACTAAACAACTTCCTCATGAAGTTCCGCTATAGATTCATGTCGTGATTTTGCATAAAACCGCACAAAATAAATTCAAAACGAAAAGATCGGGAGATTGTTGGGACCATCTCACTGGGGCATTGGTACTTATCCATCTTTGAGGAAAGTTATTGTCCAGAAAGTTGTGACTCGAGGCACCGTCTTGTTGAAAATAAATAAATTGAAATGGGCCAATGGAACATTTTCAAGCCATTCTGGAATAATTTCCTCAAGAAATTCTAGGTATCTACGTGGTGTGAGACCCCTTTCATATGTCCTGTAGCCTATGCGTCGACCCAAAATAAAACACGAGACACCTACCCTGAAGCGCCGTTTTTGTGGCCTTTTGAAAATTAAATGGTGATTTTCTGCAGACCAATGCCTCGTATTGTGACCACTAAAAATTCCCGCACTTGAAAAATAACATCCTTCAGACCAGATGAAAAATCTGGCAAAAGATTCTTTGCTGTGGATTTGTTCAAAATTTTTGACAAAACGTTACTCGGCGCTCATCACCTCCGGAGTGTAAGTGTTGCACTATTTTAAATTTATATGGATGTTACTTTTTCAAAATTTATATGGATGTTTTTCAAAATTCTTTCGGCGTCAGATTTCGCTACATTAACTTCCTCAATTTTTTTACAGGATGAAGGTATTGCTATTGCTTAAAATAAAATATTTGTTTTTTTTCTATCCCAGTTTTCTTTGATGTATGTTTTGGGACGCGGCTGAATAAAAGATCCGTATTCCACTAGAGTAGTGGGAATAGGGGGCTCCTAGTTGACCCCCCCACCACTTTTTTGATTGGTCAGCCAAGAATGACCTTGTTTCTGATTGGCTGCCCAAGTTCGCCCCCTATTCCGATTGGTTACGTAAACTCCACCTGTTTTTTCTTTAGCTCCGCCCATCAAAATTTTTCTCTGCAACACCATCATGTATGCACTTCAGTTCGAACAGCGAACCGGTGTAGACGTCTTTTATGGAGCCGAATTGTCTTAGAATTTAAATTTAAATAATGGGTACGATTGAAACATTTTCAGATTTTGAGAAGGCCACAGACTGAATAGACGCGATGTAGAATCGAGAAACTCTATGAAAATTTGTGTTTTCGGGGTGGAATTGTTAAAAGACTCGCGAAAATGAATGCAATTTAAGATTTTCGTAAGAAAATCAGGGAACTTGCGCATTGAACCAGGGTGTACAAGGAAGATTACGTAATCTAAAGTTATGCTCTTGTCTTTGAACTTTGCATATTTGGTAATATCCCTGCATAGGGTTGAAAACAGCAGGACATAAATAAGATATTCAAAGTGCAGGATGTATAGTCCATAGGTCAAATATTATAAAGACATTGTGAATTAAAACAGCATTTATAGCTGTCTTTTGTATGGGTCAGGATTAAAAAAGTTTTAAAAATTTTGTGTGGCCATTTTTTTATTTTTTTTTAGGGTGAAATTGGCCCGTTTCAAATTTTCGATTATCAGGAATACAGAAGTTAATGAAGATATATCAGAACCTGACATTGATGGTATGCTGTTACTATCCTTAGTGGTGGAAGCCCTACATCGATATGTTACGTTCTCCTTCTTACTCTTCTTCTTTCTTTAGCTCCGCCCCTCATCTTTTTTCAATCCATCGCTACTACATATGCACTTTAGTTTGAATAGCGAAGCCGTGCGGACGTCTCTTATGTGGCGGTGAACTGTCTTGGAATGGAAATTTAATTAATGGATTTCAGATCTTGAGAAGACCACAGACTGAATAAGTGCGGTACAAAATCGGAAAACTATGAGTTTTTGTATCTTTTTGGTGTGAAATTGTTAAAAAACTCACGAAAATGAATGTCATTTAAGGAAATTAGGGAACTTGCACCTTGGACCAGCATGTACAAGAAAGATTTCGTGACCTATTGTTATACTCTTGTCTCTGAACTTGGCATATTTGGGACTATCCCTGTGTAGGGTTCCAGACAAAAGAATATAAACAAGGTATTCAAAGTGCAGGATATATAGGCCATAGGTCAAATATTATAAATACATTATGAATTAAAACAACATTTATCTGGCTGTTTTCTACGGGTGACTGAAAAAGTGTTAAAAAATTTGTGTGGTCTTTTTTTTAGGGTAACATTAAAGTGTTTAAAATTGTTTTAAATTTTCGATTATTAAGAGTACAGAAATTAGTGAAGGTATATCAGAAAAAGATATAGATTGTATTCTGCAACTCTTCTTAGTCGTGGAAGTCCTATATCGATTGGTTACGTAAACTACACCTTTTTTCTTTGGCTCTACCCCTCGTCTTTTTTCTCTTTAACACTATTATGTAAGCACTTCAGTTCGAACAGCGAAGCCGTGCAGACATATTTTTGAGAGCTGAATGGTCTTGGAATTTAAATTTAATTAATGGATTTTAGATCATAATAATACCACAGACTGAATAAGTACGGTGTAAAATCGGAAAACTACGAATTTTTGTGTCTTTTCTGGGTGAAATTGTTAGAAAACTCGCGAAAATTAAGATTTTCGTAAGTAAATTAGGATACTTGCACCAGGGTGTACAAGGAAGATTATATAAACTAAAGTAATATCCCTGCATAGGGTTAAAAACAAAAGTAATATCCCTGCATAGGGTTAAAAACAAAAGAACATAAACAAGATATTCAAAGTGCAATTTGAATATTCTATAGGCCAAATATTAAAAGACATTGTGAATAAAAACAATATTTATGGAATTTTTAGCGTAAAATAAAGGCTGTTTCAATTTTTCGATTATCAGGAGTACAGAAGTTAGTTAAGGTTTATTCCAACGAGATATTGATGGTTTCGTGCGACTATTCATAATAGTGAAAGTGCAGGTTTGCCTCCTATATTGATTGGTTACATAAACTACACCTGTTATTTATTTAGCTCCGCCCCTCATCTCGTTCCTCTCCAGCATCGTTATGCATGCACTTTACTTTGAGCAGCGAAGCCGTTCGGTCTTAGGCAGGCTATCGAGTAGGTATATAGAGACTTTTCGAAACAACGTTATAAATAATGTACGATAATTCGAAAAAATTTAATAATTTCCTAATCGGAACGAAATTTTGGGGTTAGATTTTTATGTATGTGGGCGATCATTGTTGAAATATTACAGGCTTAAATTGCAAACCCTTCGTGTAAGGGTAACTACCCTCAATTTAGTATGTGGTTTTCCGATTCTTTTTAGTAGTGTTCTATTTTAAGGGTGTGCGAAGACGTTAAATCAGTAAATAACGATTGGGGTAGTTTCAACCCCTAATTTTATTTTTTGAACTGTGCGATAGGGAGTTAACCTTTTCGATTGATTCTCTGGGGTTGAACAGAGAGGTTCTTCAGCCATCGTGGTTGGTGGTTTTAAAGATGATCATTATATTCCTAGAGGGTAGTTTTTGTGTATAACTGAAAAGAGTTGCGGGCTGCACTGAGAGAATTTAAGTGTGTGCATTAGGAGGCATTTTCACCCAACCACTTGATAGTAACAATAATTTTGGGTAGGGGTAGTTTTCACCCCTATTTTTGATGCCGTATTGTGAGCTTATTACTTGATGCCTTTTAACGAAGTTTTGGGGTTAGATTCCTATGTATGTGCGCGATCATTGTTGAGATATTACAGGCTTAAATTGCAAACCCTTCGTGTAAGGGTGACTACCCCCAATTTAGTATGTGGTTTTCCGATTCTTTTTAGTAGTGTTCTATTTTAAGGGTATACGGAGACGTTAAATCAGTAAATAACGATTGGGGTAGTTTCAACCCTTAATTTTATTTTTTGAACTGTGCGACAGGGAGTGAACCTTTTCGACTGATTCTCTGGAGTTGAACAGAGAGATTCTTCAGCCATCGTAGTTGGAGGTTTTGAAGATGATCATTATATTCCTAGAGGGTAGTTTTTGTGTATAACTGAAAAGAGTTGCGGGCTGCACTGAGAGAATTTAAGTGTGTGCGTTAGGGGGCATTTTCACCCAACCACTTAATAGTAACAAGAATTTTGGGTTGGGGTAGTTTTTACCCCTATTTTTGATGCCGTATTTTGAGCTTATTACTTGATGCCTTTTAATGAAGTTTTGGGTTTAGATTCCTATGTATGTGGGCGATCATTGTTGAAATATTACAGGCTTAAATTGCAAACCCTTCGTGTAAGGGTAACTACCCCCAATTTAGTATGTGGTTTTCCGATTCTTTTTAGTAGTGTTCTATTTTAAGCGTGTGCGGAGACGTTAAATCAGTGAATAACGATTGGGGTAGTTTCAACCTTTAATTTTATTTTTTGAACTGTGCGACAGGGAGTGAACCTTTTCTATTGATTCTCTGGGGTTGAACAGAGAGGTTCTTCAGCCATCGTGGTTGGAGGTTTTGAAGATGATCATTATATTCCTAGAGGGTAGTTTTTGTGTATAACTGAAAATAGTTGCGGGCTGCACTGAGAGAATTTAAGTGTGTGCATTAGGAGGCATTTTCACCTAACCACTTAATAGTAACAAGAATTTTGGGTTGGGGTAGTTTTCACCCCTATTTTTGATGCCGTATTTTGAGCTTATTACTTGATGCCTTTTAACGAAGTTTTGGGGTTAGATTCCTATGTATGTGGGCGATCATTGTTGAAATATTACAGGCTTAAATTGCAAACCCTTCGTGTAAGGGTAACTACCCCCAATTTAGTATGTGGTTTTCCGATTCTTTTTAGTAGTGTTCTGTTTTAAGGGTGTGCGGAGAAGTTAAATCAACAAATAACGATTGAAGTAGTTTCAACCTCTAATTTTAATTTTTGAACTGCGCGACAACGAGTGGACCTTTTGGTCGAAACTCTGAGATTAAACAGAGAGGTTCTATAGCCATCGTGGTTGGAACAGCAAGCAGAGCTACAGCAACAGAGCTACAGCAAGCAGAGCTACAGCAGGCGGAGCGACAGCAGGCAGAGCTACAGCAAGCAGAACGACAGCAGGCAGAGCTACAGCAAGCAGAACGACAGCAAGCAGAACGACCGCAGGCAGAGCTACAGCAAGCAGAGCGAGAGCAGGCGGAGCGACAGCAGGCAGAGCTACAGCAAGCAGAACGACAGCAGGCAGAACGACAGCAGTCAGAGCGACAGCTGGCGGCAAATAAGAGTGAATTAGATAAATTTATTCGCATGAAATCTAAGCCGAGTTTAAATAAGAGTGACACAAGATGCGCGGCATCTAGATTTAAATCAGTGGTGTTCTCTTATTTCAACTTGGATAGTATATGTAATAATTTATCTAATTCGACTTTAAAAGACGTTAAAAATTGTATACAAAGATAAGGCGATCTTCTTTTAAATTTGGGAAATATATTTTTTTTTAAAAATCCATGTTTTTCTTCAAATTAAAAAGTGAATCCAAAAGTTAATTCAAAAGTAAATCCAAAAGTTTTCTAAATTGCGCGAGCTGAAAAAATTGCTAATTATTCTATGTCATTGGGTCTTGATAGATCGAAATTGTATTTATTTAAAAGCGACACGGCCCTAATCGATTCCATTTTAAAATGACTCTCCTTTGCACGCACTGCTTAAGAGAATTTAAAAGAAAACAAAATATTGTACGCCACCTTCGAGAAAATGTTGTTAATAACGAAAACACCTTTAACTTGGAAGATTATATAATTAATCGTAAGTATTTTTTTATAACATATTAAGCTATAATTTTTCTTTTAATTGTACTTTTTAATATTAATAAAGTTTTACAGAGAAATTAAAAAATAATAATTGTTTCAGTTGATGAACTACTTTCAAGACCTCAAATGCGATATTGCCAAGATTGTGAAGTAAATGTCAAATCTAATTCCTGGAGCACACACTTGAGGACAAATATTCATAAAAACAGGAGCTGCATAAAATATGGAAATGGAATTGACATTATCAGGAGTGCATTTAAATGTCGAATAGCTTCCTACAGAATATATTCGCAGAATTATCACATCGACATCAAAAAGTTTCAGCAAGATGTTGGTAATAAAGTGCAAACATTAATACGCCAGCGCCAACAAGAATTTACATGTGCTAAAGTAAATTTGGAGTTATTTGGGATATATTATTCTCCAACTTTAACCTCTACTTCAATTAAGTCATTTAATACACCGTTCTTCATTGTAACCCATACAACTGATCTACAACAGCTTTACGATGATTTATTCAAGATTATTGAAACCAAAGCAGATGAATTGCCGGAAAGAGACTCAGGTAATTATTATTTAATCTCAAGAGCTAAGTTTTCTTAATATCACTTGTACATCTCTAACAAATATTATTCAGAACTAATTTTTTAATTCCTATTACAGGGTGGGCTCTACAAAGAATTCTGCATTTGGAAGTCAACATTAATAAGTACAAACCATTGAATGCCTCCTCCTACATTAAGATGCATCACTTTTCTAAATCAATAGTGAATGTGATGAATGAGGACAATTGCTGTTTCGCCTGGGCAGTGGTTTCAGCAGCATACCAGCCAACCGGTAATCCTCGAAAGACCTCATCATATCCAGACTTCAGAGACGCTTTCGATTTTACAGGTATTGAATTTCCAGTAAAATTATTAGATATAAAAAAGTTTGAGGAAAAAAATAATTTGTCAATAAATGTATATGGAGTTGAAAAATTTTTAAGGGATAATAAAAAGGTATATGAGATTGTCGGTCCTTTACATTATAATAATGAAAAGAAAAAATTACATATTAATTTGCTTTTAATAAGTTCTGATGATGGAAATAACCACTACTGTTGGATAAAGGATTTAGGTTGCTTGGTATACAAACAATTATCAAAAAAGAAAATAAAAAAATACTTATGTGATGGATGCCTTCAATATTTTGGAACATATGAAAAACTTAACACACATTTAGAACGTGATTGTAGTTTTGTTCGAATTGAGCTTCCTTCAGATAATTTGATTTTGGATAAATTTGGCAATTATATTCCTGCAAATATATTAAAGTTTCAAAATATTCAGAAACAGTATGAAGCTCCTTTTGTTATTTATGCCGATTTTGAATGTTATTTGAAAAACATTGAGTGCCAACAATCTACACCTGATTCGACAACCTCATATACTATTAAAACTGCTGAACATATACCCTATTCATTTGCTTATTATATTAAATCATCATTTGATGAGAATGTTGTGTGTCTTAAACTTTATAGAGGTACAGATTGTGCCATAAAATTTATTGAATACATTGAAAATGATGTAAAAGAAATTTATAAAAAATATTTAAAATATCAAGTACCATTGAAAGATTTATCATCTGTGGAACAGATTGAATATGAAAATTCTAGCATTTGTTATGTATGTGAAAAACCTTTTTCAAAAGGAAATTTCATAAAGTGTAGGGATCATTGTCATATTACAGGTAAATATCGAGGAGCCGCCCACTCAATATGTAATTTGCATTTTAAACCTCCAAAATATATACCAATAGTATTGCATAATTTAAAAAACTATGATTCTCACCTATTTATTAAATCGCTTTGCTATAATAAAGAAAATATTAGTGTTATAGCTCAAAATAAAGAAAAGTATATTTCTTTTAGTAAGGAAATTTTCGTTGATAGTTATGTGTCAGAAAAGCGGAAACCAGTTGCTTTGCGACTACGCTTTATAGATTCTTTTCAATTTCTCCCAGAGTCTTTAGAGTCACTATCACAAACTCTACAAGATTCACAATGTTTTGAAATTAAAAAGTTTTTCTCAAATGCTGATGAATTTCGATACATTAGACAAAAAGGGGTATTTCCATACTCTTACATAGATTCCAACGAAAAATTAAATGAGAAATCTCTACCATCGATTGATAAATTTTATAATAACTTAACCGATGAAAATATCTCTCCTCAAGACTACAATCGTGCTGTAGAAGTGTGGAATCTATTTAAGTGTTCTACAATAGGGGCTTATTCCGATATTTACTTAAAATCTGATGTTTTACTTTTGGCTGATGTTTTTGAAAATTATAGATCCACATGTATTAAAACCTATAAGTTAGATCCTGTTAATTATGTCACTAGCCCTTCTATGTGCTGGGATGCAATGATGAAATTAACTAATGTAGAATTAGAATTATTAACGGAACCAGATATGCTTCATTTTTTCAAAAAAGGTGTTCGTGGTGGGGTTAGCACTTGTTCCAAACGTAAATCTGAAGCAAATAATCCATTCTTAGAAAATTTTAATCCTGAAAGACCTACAACATATATCGCTTACTTAGACGCCACAAATTTGTATGGTTATGCTATGAAACAATATTTGCCTGAAAAAAATTTTGCTTGGGTACCTAAGCTCGAAATAGAAACTTTAAATATATCCGAACTTTCAGATACATCATCTATAGGATACATATTTGAAGTTGATTTAGAATATCCAAATTATTTACATGATAGTCATAATGATTTCTCATTTTGTCCTGAACAATATACACCACCAATTTCAAACCACTCCAAATTAATTCCAAACTTACATAATAAATATAACTATATCATTCACTACCGATATCTGAAACAATGTCTACAATTTGGACTCAAAATCATAAAAATACACAGAGCAGTTAAGTTTACACAATCACCATGGTTAGCGGAATATATAGATTTAAATACAAATTTACGAAATTTATCTAAAAATAAATTTGATAAAAATTGTTATAAATTGGCAAATAATTCAATTTTCGGTAAAACCATGGAAAATGTTGATAGGCGAGCAGATATTAAATTAGTATCTCAATGGGAAAGACAGGGTAATAAATTTAGTGCCGAAAAACTTATTTCTAAACCTCAATTAAAGGATTTTAAAATTTTCTCTGAAAATCTAGTTGCTCTTCAACTTCAACAGGTTTGCATTGAATACAATAAACCAATTTATGTTGGGATGAGTATTCTGGATATTGCAAAAACTGTAATGTATAATTTTTATTATGGGTATTTAAAAGTAAAATATGGTAATAATTTAAATTTATTATATACGGATACTGATTCCTTAATTCTTGAAGTTCAGACCCAAAACTTTTATGAAGATATGAAGCTAAATCTGGATCAATTTGATACTTCTAATTTTTCTGAACAAAATATTCATTGCATGCCTATTACAACATCAGTTGTTGGTAAATTTAAAGATGAGTACAAAGGGATTCCCATTGAAAGTTTTTATGGAACTGGTGCTAAAGCATATTGTATAAAATCCAAAAATAGTGTAGATAAAAAAGCAAAAGGCGTTAGTAGATCATGTATAAAAAATCAATTAACATTATCAGATTATAAAGATGTTGTTGAGAAAGGTGACAAAATATTCTGCACCATGTATGTATTCAAGTCAGATATGCATAATATATACACTAATTTGTTAAATAAATTGGCATTAACAACTCATGATGATAAAAGATATTGTATACCAAATTCCACAAAAACTCTTGCATGGGGACATAAGGATATTTTGGAAACAGATTTTTTTGATAAAGATATGAAAATGATGTATGATACTCTAACTTTTTTAAGTTCTGGAAACAAAAATGGATCTAAAAATAAAAAACCGCGATTAGAATTAACTACTCCTAGTAATTTTTCATCTTTATAAAGACATCATTTTATATGATGATAAATTATGTAAGTCGTTTTTGAAGCTTTAAAAGTTGGAGGGGGAACTGAATCCAAAAACATATATATTGTATAGAAATACCATTATTTGTTAGTAATATTACAACAATGACTGCTGCATCTTTAATAGTTTTAGTTTCCCTTGTTGGAAATGTGATATATGTAAATTACATTCCTAATACAGTTAGGGCTGATATATGTATAAATGCCCTCAAAAATGAAACCGACTGCTACAAACAGATGAAAATGACATATCTTGTTGGAAATTCACACTTTTTTACCTATAATGTATATGATTCTGCTTTGTGTGAAAATACATACATAAAAATTAAATATTCCATGACAAACAAACCATTACAATATTCAGATTGGATTCCTTTCAATAATAAAAAAGAAGAATCTTGTCATTGTGTCTGTTGTTATATATTTGTTATTATATTTACAGCAGCAATATTTATTTGTACATGTTTAATTTTATTGTATTTCATGAAAAAATATCTATAAAAATATTTAATAAATGTTAAAAAAATAATATAAATTTTGTTTTTTATTGATTCTCGTTAGTATAAAGACATTTAAAGTTTATCCCCTCCTCTTAAATGGAGAGGGAAAATAAGTTTACCCCTCCACTTGAGAGGAGAGGGAAAATGTATAAAATTTAGGAGCAAACGGATTGATAGTTAGTTTTTTGAGAGCAAGCAGATAGCCAGTTAGTTTTTGAAATACATCATTTAAAATGTTCAGTAATCAGAGTAAAAATATATTTGAAAATTCACCATTAAAAAAGAAAATAAAAAAAACAATTATAAATTCTACAAAATATAATTTAAATAATTCTAACTCTAAATATGCTGTGATTGGTTTGTGGGTGGAAAGTGATTTTCTACCATGCATTGAACTTGGTGGTAAAAATGGTCAGTCTGTGATATTAAATGAAGATGATTGGAAGAACTTATTGCAATATCAAGGAGTTATAACAAATTATATGTTTTCACCAAATGTTTTCAATGAACCGACATATTTGCAAAATTTATCTATTCATTTTGAAAAGATTGGTGAATTACCAATAGTGAAGATTGTGAAAAGCTGTGATTTTATTTACTATGGAAATGAAACTGTCTGCAGACTATGGGAACAAATTCCACTTATAGAATATAGACTAAATGTTTTACAAAAACAAAACTTTCGACGTTATTTCAACGTTTTTAGAAATAACAATTTTTACGACGGAGATTCTTTTGACAAAATATATAATGTCCTTTCTCCAAAACAAAATCTAAATAGTGAAAATGTGTGCTCCATGCTGGAACTGCTGTTGAATCATCCCGAAGAACTAGAACAAAAATTAAAGTCTAAGCACTATTATGAAGAAGACAGTATCTATTGATGAATCAAGAAACCAAATTCATCTGATGGTTGCTTGGAACTTCGCCTACAGAAAAGCTCGTATGACTTCTGAAGAGTTTATAAATCAAAAACATTTTAGAAGAAGGATTAAATTGACTGAAGAAATTTTAAATCCCATATTAGACTCTGATTATAGGAATATTGTATTTAAAAAAATGTTTATGTAATAAGCTTATTTTTAAATAAAACAAATATATATAAAAAATCATTTTTTTTTATTACAAACATCAATTATTATTACAGCATTAATTACTATTACATCACATCTCTCTTGAAGATCCAAGAGTTATAAGATTTATCTAATCCTAACCATTTTACAAATACTTTGTTTCCTTTCTTTCTTAACACTTTTTCCACCAGATATACATTTGGGTGTCTTACTTTTTGAAGTTCTTCTTCATAGAAACCTCCTTGAATATCTATCCCATTTCCATCTTGAATCAAATACGTTGTTGGATTAGTAAGCTGGATTTTTTTTATTTGAAAAATTTCGTTTGACCAGTTGGGCGTGTAACCTTTAGAAAATTGTTCGCGAATCTTGCTTATTCGTACTCTATCACTGACACGAAATTTTGGTGATCTGGGATCCACAGTTTTCCTATGAGTATAAGCTGATTTCAAGATTTCCATTTCATTCTTTTTGTTAACTTCGTTTGGTTTTTTTCCGATTGTTGAATGCTTAGTATTATTGTATTCTGTAATTATTTCTTTAAGAAAGCTGATCCATTTATAATTACCTAGTAAACTAAACTTTTTCCACATTTTGTTTTTTATCGTTCTATTTACTCTCTCTACAATACTAGCTTTCATATTAGAAAATGTGTTGTAATGATTAATTTTGAACTGCTCCATAAGTTTCTGAAAGTCTTGATTAAAGAATTCTTTACCCTGATCAGTATTCAGATTTGTTGGGGGAGTTTTTAAAGTTAATAGAATTTTTTTCATTGCAGCTGCTACATCTTTACCAGTTTTGGATTTTACAGGTTCTGCCCATACAAATTTAGAAAACACATTTATTACCATTAAAATATATCTTAAACCCCTATTAAATTTCGCATATGGCTGCATTTCTATCAGATCAGCTTGAAATAGATCATTAAGCCCTTTTACAATTGTTCGTCTCCTTCTATATCGCCTTCTCGCCGGTTTATGTAATTCATTTACAACGTCTTGCTTAATTTTACTCATTATTAATTTATACCTTACTCTCGAAAATAAATCCCACAAATAACTTTACCTCCTTCTAAACCGTTTATAAAAGCCCTTTATCGCTGATGTTGTAAAATATAAAAAAAAATCATCTCAGTTTTTTTTAGTAAGTTCTTTAATTTTATTTTCCATTGCTTCAAATGATTTTTTATTTTCATTTATAATTTCTTTTATTGATGAATTTATTTGGGTGATGTTGTTAGTAAGATCAGAAATTTTTACATTAAATTTATTTTCCATTGTTTCAAATGATTTGTTATTTTCATTTCTAATTTCTTTTATTGACGAATTTATTTGGGTGATGTTGTTATTAAGATCAGACATTTTTACATTAAATTTAGTTTCCAAAAGAACATTTGATAACGTATAATCTTTTTTTGAAACCACCTAATGTTGAATTCATTTCTTCTCTTGCATAATTCATTGTATCATTAAATTCTTTTCTAGAAACTTCAGCAGCTCTTTGAACTAATTCGTTTAAAGATTTTATTTCTTTTGTTAATTTATCTTCTAGATTTTTTATGTCTTTTCCTAATTGAAATTCTGCATTTGTAATATCTAATGTCATTTTCACAATTTTTTTTTCTATATTTTTTATGTCTGACGCTGTCTTTTCAGCTTTGTGTAGTATATCTGTATAAGATGTTTCAAGTTCTTTTATGAGTAAAGAAGTCTCCTCGATTTTTGAACTATTATTTTTAATTTTAATTAATACATCCTTTTTAGAAACTTCTATTATAGCTTGCACTACTTCTAGTAAGGATTCTAATTCTTTTTGTAATTTCTCATCGATTGCCTTTGTAAAATTTCCCTCGTCAAAAGACGTTTCAGATTTGGTTTTTAGATTGTTTAATTGCTTTAGTATATCCTCGATTTTTTCATTATCTTTTGTAATTTGATCTTTGAATTTTGTTTCAATTTTTTCATTTTCGTTTTGAAAATCCTCCTTCAATTTGCCTTCTAAATATTGTAAATTTGATTTATATGCATTGATTTTAATTTCAAATTCTTTAATTTGTTCTTTAAATTCATTAACTTTGTCGGTATCTTTTTTGTGAATTAGGAAATGAGTGTTCATTGATTTTTCAAGATTTTGTGTATTTTTATCCATAACGTCATGTATTTTCTTAAAATTCCTTACTTCTTCTGCTACTCTATCATTAAGCAAATTAGTAAAATTTTGAAACTTTGATGTAATTTCCTTGGAAATACTGTTCTTGACATTGTCAATTGCTGAAGTATCCTTAATTATTGATTTAATTGATGTAATTTCATTTTTTATTTCATTTTCAAAATCATCAACTTTATCATATTTTAACTTCACTACGTCAAAGTCATTTGCATATTTAGAAACTTTCTGAGAAAATTTTTCTACTACCTCATCATTTCCATCAACAGTATTTTTCAAATTAATTATCTTGTCATTATATTCAGGAATAACTTTATCCTCAAATAACTTAATCTTTTTTGCAATATTTTGTATATTGTTATCATATTCATTTATTCTCTTATTTAAATTATTAACATCGCTTTTCAACCCGGGATCTAAATTTTGAATTAATTTGTTTTCAATATATTTGACATCGCTTTTAAAAATTTTTATTATTTTCTCTTCAACATTTGATAATATTTTATTTTCTAGTGATAATAATGTGTTTAGAGCAGATTTTTTTGAAATATGACGACCAAATTTATCGATGGTCATTTTAGAAATGTTTAAAAGTATCTATTATGTCCTTTTATATAATAATATTCGCTTCTCTTAGTTCTTCAATAATGGAAATAATTTCATTGTTATGACCAGTGTGTCCCGCAAGCATGGATGCTACCAATAGTCGAAGTCTCTCAACAAGTTCGTTTACATTATCCCAATATATGTAATCTGTATTAGGTTTATTAACTTTTAAAGTTATACCAAATCCGGTTTTTTTTGAAGACACTCGACTTTCTCTATATGGAGCTTTGCGTCTTTCAAAAAATCCCTGGACTGCTTGTTGAGATTCGGGATTTAGAGTTTTAGTTTTTATAATTCCTTTGCTTTGCAAATAAGGTCCTATTATAGAAATATATTTATGTGATCCATTCCCCTGCACCTGCTCATTTGGATCATTATTTCTACGGTATGCATTGGTTCTTTTTAAAATATCCATATAATTTTCCAAATCTTGTTTTTTATACCCTATTGGTTCTTTTTTAAATAATAACTCATATAAACCTGGTGTACCTGTATAGGTTATTCCTTCAATTTTGATGTTTTTACCAATAATTTCGACAGGTTTTTGAGTTAAACCCAAAAAGAATTTCTCGGTTTCCAAATCATGAACTATTCCATATTGGTGATCAAACTCATGTTCAACATCTTTTACACCGCTATCAATATATTGGCGAGGTAATTCATCAAATCCTAATAAATATTCTTTATATAAATCTGTATCAACAAATGTTCTAACTGTTTGCCGTGTTTGTTCCAGTATATCTGAAAGATTTCCTATTGTGGAGTGTGAACCTGAAGAAGGGTTTGTTTCTGCAATAATACTTGTTTGTTGTATAGATGGCATTTGACTTGCTGAAGCTAAACTCGCGTCCCAGTCAATAATCGATGGTATTTCTGTAGGAAGGAGTGGAGTTTTTCCCGTCTTTCTTTTTTCTGGTGTTGATGTTCCATATTGTAATTTTCTCTTTGGTGTTAGTGTTTGAATTGATCTTTTCTGTGGTGTTTCATAAATTTTTTTAATTGGTGTGTGCAGCTCTTCCTTTATTTCAACAGGTTCAATTTTACCAATCGTTGAAATTAATTCTTGTAAGGGTTGAGTTATCGGTTTATATGTTTCCTCCAATTTAGTTTGCGCCTCAAATTCCGCATTTTTTAAACTCTGATATTTTTGTTTAACAGCTTTTCTTGATTTAACTAGCTCTCTTGCTAAACGTTCATCCATGAATGGTATAATTTACCATCAAACGTTTATTTTTATAAGTAAATATATGAATCAAATCCTTTTCGATATCGGCCAGATTTCACATTAGAGTCTTTGTCTATTACTAAAAATCCAAATTTATCTTTCCAACATATTAAGCACAACTCATTAAATTGATTTAATGACATATCAACATTAACATGATCATCATAAATATGTTTTAAGTTTGTTCGATCTTGTTGAAATATAACAATTAAATTTGCATTGTCACGAATTAATTGTTTCGGAATAGAAGAATATGTTTGACATAAATAAAAACAATCAGTATTTTTGTGTCTTCCGAAACAAAAATAGTCCTTTACAACATTCTGATTACAACACACTATATCATCAAATATTATTATAGAGTTTGGTTTAACTTGTTTTGGTGAAACAATTGTTTCTTCATTTTCAGATTCATAGTATCCAATTTTTTTCAAAGGTTTAAAAAGTGTTCTCAAATATTTATACTTTGGTTGATATAAGGATTTTGAATAAACATACAGATTTTCAAATCGCAAACCATTCGGATCTTCAATCAAACTAATAATAACATTGGTTTTGCCACAGCCTGACGGGCCAATAATTAACCCTCTTTTACTATTTCCCTCAAACAGTTTTCCATGTTTTCTAAAACCATTCACTGAACTTTCATGATCCTTAATTGTTATAGAGTATGGTTGTTTCTCAACTCTCATTTTATATATAAAACAAACTATTAATATTCAGTATTGTGATGTAACTGGTTAGTTATCACTAGGATTGCAACTATATATAATGTTTCCATCACATAATAAACGAATCATTTACAAGACAAACAGCAAAAGGAAAGGAAGTGGTTTAGTAAACTCATTAATAAATAAATTACCCTTTGAATTGCATATTCCTGGTTATAATTTTTGTGGACCTGGAACAAAATTGGAAAAACGATTGTCAAGAGGTGATAAAGGTATAAATTTATTGGATGAGGCTTGTAAAGAACACGATATTGCTTACTCACAATCAAATGATATAAAAAGAAGGCATTTAGCTGATAAAGTATTAGCTGACAAAGCTTTATCAAGGTTCAAAGCTAAAGATTCTAGTTTTGGGGAAAAAACTGCTGCACTAGGAATTACTGGTGCTATGAAAATTAAAAGAAAATTAGGTATGGGACTTCGAACGAGAAGAAAGTTCAAGCGAAAAACTCGAAAAGGACGAGGACTATCATTATCTCAGGTAATTTCAAAAGCTAGAAAAGGAATTAAGGGGAAACGTTTTAAAGACCTAAATGAAAGTATTCAAACTGCTTTAAAAGCTATTAAAAAAACTGGTAAAGTGTTACCTCCAAAGAAAAGGGTAATTCCAATTCCAAAGACTGGTGGATTTCTTCCACTTATACCTTTATTTGCTGGTTTGTCTGCTCTTGGTGCTCTTGGAGGAGGGGCTGCAGGTATTGCTAAAGCAGTAAATGATGCAAAAGCAGCCAAAGCGAAATTAGAAGAATCTAAACGACACAATCAAATGATGGAGTCCATTTCGGTAGGAAAAAAAGGAAGTGGACTTTATTTAAAACCCTATAAAACAGGATGTGGATTATACTTGAAGCCTTATTCAAAAAACTGCTAAAACATATACCTCGAAAAGCACTTACAAATTACGATCTGCTTAAATACGCTAAATATTTACAAATTCCCAACTTTCGTGGTATTTTTATGAGGGATAAATTACCAAAAAAGATAAAGTTAATTGAAAGTGCAATTGTCAATCTAGATAATCACAGTGGTGCTGGTACTCACTGGATAGCATATACAAAAAAAGGAAAAAACATAATATATTTTGATAGTTATGGTAATTTGCGACCCCCTTCTGAATTAATTAAATATTTTTATAGCGACCAAAATAATAATATTGTTAATTATAATTATAACAGTTATCAAAACTTTAACAAAACAAATTGTGGTCAATTGTGTCTAAAATTTCTTTATAACCATATGTAACACCTAATTTTAGTTTATTATTAAACATATTTTTAAAGTAAAATGTCATATAGTTTTGTTCTTAGCGGCAATTCCGCTATTTTAACATCAGAGTTACATCCTCCAATATATCTAGATGAAGATGTTGAATATGTTATCGGTCTTGTAAATTTCGAAACATTTAATGCAATTCCCAATATTGATGTTGGGAATAATGTATTAATTCATGATGAAAATTTAGAAATAGCCATACCCCCAGGTAGCTACGAATTAGAAGACATAACAGATTTTTTAAAAAAACACTTGGATGAGGATAAAATTAGTTTTAGTCTTTATGCAAATAATAATACTTTACGTACACATCTTAAATGTTCAGCCCCCATAACTTTTCGTGAAGGAACTATTGGTAAATTATTAGGGTTTAAAAATGGGCGATTGGAAGCCAACATTGAACATATATCAGATTTTCCCGCGGAAATAATTAAAGTAAATTCAATAAATATAGACTGCAGTATTGCAGAGGGATCATATTTAAACGGGAAACCTGTTCATATAATACACCAATTTTTCCCGAGCGTTGCTCCAGGGTTCAAAATAATTGAGTCACCTCAAAACGTCATATATTTCCCAGTCACCGTTAAAGTAATTGATAAAATAGCCATTAAAATAATAGATCAGGAAGGTGATTTGGTTAATTTTAGAGAAGAAACCATAACCATCAGACTACATCTTAAAAAAGTAGATTAAAGATGGTAATATTATATAACAATAAATCTGCAAACTTTACTAGAAAATTTAATAATAAAAACATTAATAAGACAAGAAAGAAACCAACTTCCTTTAGTAGGAAATCAAACTTCCAAAGGTTAACACCTTCTAATAGAAAATTTCTTCAAAGTTTGGGTTTTAAACTTAAATAAAAATGGATTATTTAAATGTAAGAGAAAATGTATTGGTTGATGAATCAATATTAAGCTGGGAAATTCTTTCTTTCGATCCTTTTAATCCTACAAAACTCGGACCAAATGATGAAATCAGAATTGCTTTGCAACAAACAGGAAAATATCCTTTACCTTGCAAAAGTGAAATTTATGTGGAATTGCAAGTAACTAAAGAAGATGATTCCCCTTTAGCTAATACTGTTTTAATTAATAATGCTCCGGCATTTTTATTTAAAGAATTACGCTATATTTTAAATGGTGTTACTATTGACTCCGTTCGGGATATTGGTATAACTTCAACTCTTAAGGGATATATTTCATTTAATCAAAATGAAAGTGCTAAATTGGAAAATGCCGGTTGGTATCCGAAAACAAAATTTAAAGAAAAAATTATGACTGATGACAAAGGTAATGTTTCATTATGTATACCATTAAAGATGTATTCAGGATTTTTTGAAGATTATAATAAGATTATTCTTAATTCACAACAAGAACTTATTCTAATAAGAAGTAATGATGATACAAATGCATTATTATCCAGTAATGAAGATGAAAAACCCAAAGTTAAAATTACCAAGTTGTGTTGGAGAGTTCCTCATCTTACTGTAGCGATTCCGCAAGAATTAGCACTTACCAAAATTATTGACAAAAATAGTGATATACTAATAACCTTCCGAAGCTGGGAATTAGTTGAATATCCAGAGTTATTGGAAACTACGAGGCACAACTGGCCCGTAAAAACATCTACAAAAGTCGAAACGCCACGTCATGTTCTAATTGCTTTTCAGAAAAATAGACGTGGTAATCTAAAAATGGATATGAGTAAATTTGATCATTGTAATTTAAGAAATATGAATGTCTTTTTAAATTCAGAAAGATATCCTTACAATGATCTTCAACTTGACTTTGAAAATAATAAATTTGCTACTCTGTATGAAATGTTTACAGACTTTCGTCAAGGGTATTATAACTCTCCAGTGGAACCAATTTTTAATCCGAAAGAATTTAAAGAAAATGCTCCTATAGTTTACATTAATTGTTCACATCAAAGAGATTTACTACAAACAGGTCCAGTAACCATGAGAATTGAATTTGAAACCAAGGAAAAAATTCCCCCTAAAACAGCGGCATATTGTGTTATAATTCATGATAAAGTTTTCAGTTACAATCCATTAACAAAAATTGTGAAACAGTTGTAATACAATTTCCTTAAGATAAAATACTCTTTTTAAACAAACCGCTACTTACGCTTAAGAGCGCAC
This sequence comes from Diaprepes abbreviatus, assembly GCA_034092305.1. NCBI lineage: Eukaryota > Metazoa > Arthropoda > Insecta > Coleoptera > Curculionidae > Diaprepes > Diaprepes abbreviatus. The sequence goes on from JASJET010000106.1 coordinate 3,193,052, forward strand.
GCGTCAATTTTGATATTTATTAACGTAGCCAAACCAGAATTCTTCATTTATATAATGTCTTACGAGATTTCAGTTCGAGTATTAGATTTTCAACTTCAGTTGCAGAAATTAAAAAAACAAATAAGTGAATATCAATTAAAAGTAGAAATGATCAAGAAATTCAAATATTTGAAAATATGAAACTTATTCTAGATCTTCAAGGATTCAAAATTGAAAATAATAAATTTATTGTAAAGGAATTAGCAGCGTACGATGGGCAAAAGACAAGTCATTTTATTTTCAAAGCTCCATTTCCGATGGGTCATTTACCATCCTATTTACACAAACAAGCTCTGTGGTTAATAAAAAATTACCATTGCATTGAATGGTGTGAAGGATTTACACCATTACACAAATGTGGAGATATCATAAGAGATTTAAGCGCTAAGGTGGACTATGTTTATGTAAAAGGGGAAGAAAAGGCAGATTTCGTAAAGAAGTATTCCATGAAACCAGTTATCGAGATTGATGAACAACCCACCCTAAAGAAAATGGATCCTTGCTGCTTTTATCATCAAAAAATACCATGTGTATGTGCATTATCAAATGTTTATTACCTTTACAACAATTTTTTTATGTAATAAAAGACTTGATTACAAATTATGTGTTTTATTTTCTAACATTGTTTTAATACATGAAATATTATTATTTAATCCTAGTTCTTGAAGTTTACATATTAAAATATCTATATTTTTATTTTTTAAATATTCGCTACAACATTTAGCTGCTAGTAAACATAATTCCGCATGTTCCATATAATTTAAAAACAATATAATATTCTGCGCTTCACTTTCTTGACCTTCATATGCATAAAACTCGGAACAGGCTGCGGACATCAAAAACTCTTCATACATTTCTCTTATTAATAATTCCATAATAAATCCTACACTAAAACCTCCCTGTTTCTCAATATCTCTTTATCTCTCTCTTCCTCTTCCACGATTTCTTTTAATATATCAGGATCTTTTATATAATCCTTCAATATCCTTAAAAAGTAACTGAATCCTATTTTCTTTATTTCATGAAAGAACTTCGGCAAATTTTGGGTTTTTCTATAATTTAAACAGGCTTCTGCAGCTAATTGGTATTGGAAGGCAGTCTCATAATATACCTGTGCCCACTCGGGGTGTGTTTTCCTTAGCATTGCATTCTTTAATTCGGAATTTTGAAGTTTAGTAAACTGTTTACCTAATTTGATTATTTCATTTTGCAAATCACTGTTCATAACTACCACTTATTTTTAATTTAACACTGTTCTTTATTAGTGGTGAATCTTCTATATAAGCTTAAGACTAGTTGTAAATGAATGTAGCTCGCTCAGATTCAGTCCTTTAAAATACCAGCTCCCCTCCAACTACTGTGGTGGTTAGGAAGGAGGTAGGAGGTGGAGCAAAAAGAGGCGGAGTTTATGAAACCAATCGGAATAGGGGGCGAACTTGGGCAGCCAATCAGAAACAAGGTCATTCTTGGCTGACCAATCAAAAAAGTGGTGGGGGGGTCAACTAGAAGCCCCCTATTCCCACTACTCACTAGATTTCTTTTTAAATGAGCAAATATGTCTGGAAAGGGTGGTCTTCTTTCTAGATACTTAACATGAACAAAAACGATCGCTAAATATGAGAAGTTACCCTAATGATAATGCTTTGAGTACACTACCTATTCAAATATAATTCAAAAGCTTCTTGCGGAGTTTCATTGCTTTGTATAAAACATACTAACATTGTAAATTCAAAATAAATAATAAAATTTTTATAAAAAAATTGAATGGACTTCTAACAGTGCACTAAAAAGTGAAAAATAACTGTAAATTTTAATATGAAATTAAACTTTTTGAAGTCGGCGCTAAACTAATATCTGACGAAATGTGATTTGCATAAACAGATTAAAAAATACTTTATTTTTAATTGCTTTCTTACCATAATTTGTATATATTTTAGTAGTTATTTATTTTATTTACAAATAATTTGGCGCCGACTTCAAGAAGTTCAATTTCATATAAAATTTATAATTGTTTTTCACTTTTCAGCTCACTTTTAGAAGTCGGTTCAATTTTTTTATAAAAATTTTATTTTTCTATTTTTAGTTTTAGAATTCATTATATCCATAAATTGTTTGAACTAAGTACTAATCGAGATTAGTGAACTTCACAATAACTCTAAGGTGGCAAAAAAGTACGCATTTTATTCAAAGTTGTAAATTACCCTAAAATGAACCCTTAAAAATTCTTTGGTTCTTAGACTTTTCTAAATACCACTAAATTTGTGTCAAACAAATATTTAGTCTGCCATAGTAAATCCACTAACCTAAATTTCAAATTAACTTTAGCTTGGTAATATAAGCCCCAAAACCTCCCAATATCGATGTTTAAAGAACCTGAGATGTAAATTTCTTAGCACGATATATTTAATACTGCATATTGAGTTTGCATACGCCTCAAGAACAATTTTAGACAAAAAAATCGGTATATATAAAATTTTCTGTCCCTCATATTGTATCTTATCAACCTAATAAAGGGTGTTTTTTATAGAGGTATAAAACTTTAAGTTGGCAACACTTTTTTAACTGGCGGCCATTTTGTCAGCTGTCAAGTGATTTATGTTTAGTTTGGTTTGGCATTTCAACATGAATAGACTGACGCCTGAACAACGCTTCCAAATTGTGCAAATTTATTTTGAAAATCATGGTTCTGTTCGAAATACGTATCGCGCACTACGTCCATATTACGGTCAACATAATCGTCTATCAGAGCAATTAGTTCGTTTAACTATGGAACGTTTTCGCACCATGTTTACTCTAAATGATAATACGCATCCACAGAGATGTCGTACAGTGCGTACAGAAGAAGTCATTGCTGCTGTAGAGCGTAGCGTAGAAGAAGACCCGAATCAGTCTATCCGCCATCGTGCACAGGAATTGGATATGTGTCCATTCACTTTATGGAAGATTTTGCGGAAAGATCTTGGTTTGCGTGCTTACAAAATCCAACTCGTGCAAGAATTGAAGACACGCGATCACCTAGCAAGGCGTAGATTCGGTGAATGAGCACAAAACAAGATTTCCGTTGATCTCGATTTTCATAAGCGAATTTTGTTTAGCGATGAAGCTCACTTTTGTTTGAATGGATACATCAATAAACAAAACTGCCATATTTAGAGTGATGATAATCCTCAAGTGTATGTTGAGACACCGTTACATCCAGAAAAACTGACTGTTGCTTTATAGGCTGGTGGAATCATTGATCCGTACTTCTTTGAAAACGATGCTGGTCAGAACGTTACAGTCAATGATGACCGCTATAGAGCCATGATTACTGACTTTTTCGTTCATCAATTGAACAACCATGATGTGCAGGAGCTGTGGTTTCCACAAGACGGCGCAACATGTCACAGAGCTCGTGCCACAATTGATTTATTGAAGGAAACGTTTGGTAACCGCATAGTTTCACGTTTCAGACCTGTGAATTGGCCTCCAAGATCGTGCGACTTAGCGCCGCTAGACTATTTTCTGTGGGGATATTTGAAGTCGCTAGTCTATGCCGATAAGCCCGAAACGATTGATCACTTGAAGGACAACATTCGCCGCATTATTGCCGATATACGGCCACAAATGTTGGAAAAAGTCATCGAAAATTGAACCTCCAGATTAGACTACGTCCGAGCCAGCCGTGGCGGTCATATGCCAGAAATCATATTTAAATTATAATGCCAGAATGTTATCTTTCGAATAAAGTAAATTTCATGTCAATTTAAAAATTTCATCTTTGTTTTATTCCATTTAAAAGTTCTATACCTCTATAAAAAAACACCCTTTAGTGGTAAAAAATTAACTTTATATTCGTAATACACGACCCCGAAAACCCTCTAATACCAAATTTGAAAAAATGCGAATAAGGTAAAATTTTCAACCCACCATATTGCATCCGCTATATTGAATTTCAAAAAAATTATTTTATCTTAATCTAAATCTAAACTCTTCAAAGCCCCCTAGTACCAATTTTCGATGAAATCCTTAAATTTAAAATTCCTAGACTTACATTCCCTATTTACATCCTCAAAAACGATTCAGTCCCACTTTTGAACAAAATCGAACAATGTAAAATTTTTAGTCTGTTATGTTGGATTTGTCATATTGAATTCCGAAAAAATACTTTTAAATTCATAATTTACACCATCAAGCACCCTCTATATCAGTTTTGGAGAAAATCGAAAAATGTAAAATTTTTAGGTCACCATATGGAATCTGCCAGATTGGGTTTTTCAAAAAATATTTTAAATTCATAATTAATAGTAACAAAAATACCCCAATACTGATTTTAGACAAAATCGGGAGATGTAGAATTTTTAATCCGCCATCTTGGATTCGCCATATTGAATTTTTTAACAATAATTTCAGATTCGTTATGTTCGACCCCGAAAACTCCCCTGTACCTAATTTGAATAAAATCGGACAAAATTGATTTTTTCGTACGCCATATTGGATTTGCCATACTGAATTTTTAAAAAATAATTTTAGATTAGTTATGTGCGATTCTGAAAACTCTCTCGTACCAATTTCGGAGAAAATCGGACAAAATTGATTTTTTTGTCCGTCATATTGGATCCCCCATATTGAATTTTTTTTAAATATTTTGAATCCATTATGTACGACACCGAAAACTCCCCCACACCATTTTTGGAGAAAATCAGACAAAATTAGGTAAATTTTTTTGTCCGCCATATTGAATTTTTAAAAAATAATTTCAGATTCGTTGTATATGACCCCAAAAATTCCCCCATACCAATTTTGGAGAAAATCAAACAAAATTAATTTTTTTGGTCGCGATATTGTCAGCGCCATCTTGGATATTACTGCACCAATTTCGTCCAAAAAGATATGAGACCACCGCAGCAACTTCATGAGCATAACGTAAAAAATTTCATTCAAATCGGTGCTGCTTTTCCGGAGTAATCGGTGTAATACATAAAAAAAACATACATACTCGACGAATTGAGAACCTCCTTCTTTTAGAAGTCGGTTAGAAAGTAAAATAAAAACACCTACGTAACAAAAATATTTCATAAATAATAACAATTTGACGCTGTGAAGTGTTCTACCTTTTGTTTCTTAGAAATATGCCATGGTCTACTGTTACAAATAAAGTAAATTATTTAAAATATCGAATTCTAACCTCCTTTTTCAAAATAAAATAAACACATTAAATATTTCTGAAATGCCTAAATTATACTTAATCAATATCTAAAATAATATAGAGGGTGTCCTATTTAAAAAATCATAAGTTTGGTTAATATCTTAAAAACTAAACTTTTTAGAAACAAATTGATCGCACCACTGAACTTTAAACATCAGTTTAGCCTTTTTGATAAATTGACGAATAACGGAAATACGAGCTGTGCCTAAAAAACGAAGAAAAAGTAGGATACTAAATTGACAACCGCAACATTTTACCTTTGATAATAAATCCAATACGCCCTAAAAGTGTCAAAAATGGAACGCCCCGTACACGAAGAGAAGTTTTTGATATTTACTAAATTTCGCCAATTCCGGGCCCAGAGGATGGACTTTCCTCGCTGTCGTTTTCTTCGTTGTTGTAACTGAATATCAAATCTACGTCTATCGAGAATTCTGTCATTTAGCAGGTATAGGCATCATTTGTTGCCCGGAGCATAGATTACTGCGCCATGTGCGTTCAGGTACAACTTCGTTATCTTCCCGACATTTGACTTCTTTGATTCTTAAGACGAAAAGAAAATGATGTGTATGTACATGAAAAAAGTGGTCAATGATATAAGTTTCTTTACTTTGTTACGACTGAAAATTTTAAAAAATCCGAGTACGAGGCCTGGTCTTTAAGTTGTATCTTCAGCAGCAAGCAAGTCCAAAAATATTACCGATATCATTTTGAAAATTAATTTCCCCGTTTGTCTAGCAACCAAAACATCTTTGAAAAATCTATCTTAGTTCTACGCTGTGAATTAGCTTTAATAAAAATTTCATTAAAAATACTACAAAAAGAATAGCGTAATTTACGATAAAGCAAGCAAAACAGTATTAAACGGGAAGTGTGGTAAAAAACAAAACCGTGGAGGATATATACTAATTAAATGAATATCTACGTTGTAAAACTTCGGAGTTCCTTTAAACAAAAAGGAAAAAAAAAACAATATTTGTTCCTAAAAATCGATATTTTGGAAACAGAAAAGTATTTGTTTGAAGGTCATAGACAACGATGTTTCTTGGGAAGTAGTAGATATTTGTTGGACTTCCATTGTCTTTATTTTTGTTGAATATCACGACGTTTCGGCTAGTAGTTATCTCTAGCCGTTTTCAAGTGAAACTAAACAAATCCCCTAGCTACATGACTATTTATACTAAAAGTAAATGCAGTGGAGTGTGACTGAAATGGGTGCAGTCATGCCTGCTATGGCAAAATCCCATTTTTTTATGCTGCATTTAGTTTTAGTTTACAATTATTAAGAAGTGGTTTCCACACTTCTCTTATATCTAAAGATGGTTTACTAAAACAACTCGGGTTCTGATGTATAACCGGTGCTTCTTTGAATTTCCATTTTCTCCAATGTTGTTCTCGGTGTAGTATTTTAGCTTCAGACCATTTTATGTGATGTCCATGAGTTCAGGCATGATTGGCGACAGCAAATTTTTCTGCTTCTCCTCGAGATGTGCATTTTTGGTGTTATTTGATCCTTACGTCAAGAGGTCTCTTTGTTTCACCAACGTAGGAATTGCCACATTCACATGGTATCTGATATACACAGTTCTTCATGTCCCTTTCAGTTGTTGGTTTGACCCTAGTGAGGCGACTTCTCAGAGAGTTATTTGAATTGAAAACAACGTTGATTTTATATCGTTTTCCTATTCTTTTAACTTTTTCTGAAATGTCTTTAACATAGGGGATGTTCAATACTGGTTTTCGTTTTTCATTCGTTGTCGATATTATCCTATTTCTGCGTTGTTCTAGAAATTTATCCACTAGATATACTGGGTATCCGTTTGCTGTCAGATCATTTTTTATGTAATCTATTTTTTTCATCAAGTTCTCGTTGGAGTTGCAGAGAGTTAAGGTTCCATCTACGAGATTTCTTATAATTCCTTGTTTGGTGTTGTTAGAGCGATTAGATGAATAATTAAGGTATCGTCCTGGGTGCATGGCTTTTCTGTATACCGAAGTTCGAATTTGTCTGCCATTTCTTTCAACCAAGACATCCAAGAATGGTAATTTATTTTCTACTTCTTTCTCCATGGTGAGTTTAATAGTTGGGCTGATATTGTTGAAATGAAAAAGGAAGTTTCGAAGTTCTTCGTCATTTCCGCTCGAAATAATAAAAGTATCGTCTCGTATCTGAACCATAACTTTGATTTCTTAGTTGTGAATTCAATTGCAAACATCTTGACCCATTCCATGAAAATATTTGCGACCACCGGTGATAGTGAAGATCCCATCGGTAGTCCATCATCCTGGATGTAGGATTTTTGGGATTTTGCCATAGCAGGCATGACTGCACCCATCTCAGTCACACTCTACTGCATTTACTTTTAGTAGAAATAGTCATGTAGCTAAGGGATTTATTTAGTTTCACTTCAAAACGGCTAGAGATAACTACTAGCCGAAACGTTGTGATATTCAACAAAAAAAAAATAAAGACTACTTCGCAAGAAAAGTTGTAATTTGTCTTTATTAGAACTATTCGTGATTTAATAGAATATTTTATCCATGCGTAAATTTTAAATTTCAAACATAAATAAAGCTTGGAATATACTATACTAGAGGAGACGATTTCATATCACGAAAGAAATACTTTGAAATTCCACAAAACCCGTTGGTTTTATCATTGGAAAATATCTTAATCTTCTTCTTCTTCTTGTTCTTACCGTGTTGTTTTCAAAGCACCGGAGACCACCGGACACTGTTTAAAATTAGATAGAAATCGCTTGACTCAATTTGATCTGATTTGGATCATACTTTCTTTAAAACATTCGTAGCCAAATGAACTACGACGAGTCACTGCCACATTGCCAAAACATCGATGATTTTAAGTGACTTTTGTATATAAAACCGCCCATGTTTACACTCACTTTTACAGGGTTTTATATGGTTAACTTTAACTCTTTATGGATTATGTTTGAAATGTGAGGTTAGGTATCGCTGTTTTTGAAATGCGACAATGACTCGCCATGGCCTATTTCGTAAACAGTGTATCAAAAATACAATGAATAAGCAATTACGCAAAAATAATCCGGTTAGTCTTAATTTAAGTTTCTTTGGTCATTAATTCACTTTTCAAATATTCACTTCATTATATCTTATCATATTTTTTTAAATAATTGAAAATTTTCAAAAATTATCTGGTCAGTAAAAGTAATTAGTCCTTAAGCCCCCCGGGGGTGCATGTACAGGGCAATGCCTTTGCACAATTTACGATGCTAGCTGATATTTTTATGTCAGCTACCTAAGGAAAGAGAAACGTAGGGGAAAGGGAGTGGTCAAGAACGATTTTGGAGGCATATACATTAGACCCCAATAATTAATTTATTTTTTTCGCTATTATACTGCAACTATTTATGATATTGTAACGAGGGTCTAAGAAAATTTTTTGATGTGCCTTTATAAAAATATTATTTTGATGCGTCGTTATAGAAATTTTATATCGATTAGTCATCATTGGTGAGTCATGATGATCGTAGACTTCTGCAAACGATATATTTTGGTAGCGTAAGTCCGTGCTGCCCACAATTATCTGCTGTCTTATACTACCAGCTAATCTAAAATTCTATAAATAAATATCACAATAACAAAGGCACTCTGGAAGGCTGGTCGTTCTTTTTGGTTCTTGCAGTTTTAGTACTCAACAACTACAAATTATTTAGGGCTTACCACTACCAAAACTCAGGACTTGAAAGGCTGCTATTTAGCTAATCACATCTCGGCACTTGTATTGAAGCTTTTCATCAGCGCGCCGTAGGTTTAATCTTGTGAAGGTTTAATTAAATTAAAAAAAAAACAAGTTTCTTAAAACACTTAAGTCTATTAATAAAAATAAATAGAAAACGAAATTATTTGCAATGAGAGACTTAAAATTAGTAATGTTTAACAATACCAAGTACTACACTAATTGCTCCCGTTTGTCATTCTATTGTCAAAGAAAATGTAACAACCCAGTTTAGAAGATAATACGTTTAAATAGCATCCCAAAATATTAATCAAGATAAGAATAAGAACGCGAAAAACAGCTATTTAAATTGCTTAAACAAACAATTCGAAATTACTCGTTTCCCAAGTGAAATAAAACAGAATATTCCCATAACTTACCCAAAATAAATAAAAAACAAAAAAACAAAACTTTAATTAACGCTTATTTTACACGTAATGTAATTTTCTAAGTACTGTTTCCAACGCTGTTCCGCCCCTAACGAATCTCAGACCGTAACTAAAGCTTATTGTTTTATACAAGAGTACCCCGAGCTTGACTTCCCGCCTCTATTCCCGTTAGTACCTATTTGAGCCGTACACCCTATAGGGCTAAATTTTATTCTCGAAAGTTCGAATAGTTCCGGTCCTTTCGTTCATAGAGGGCGTTAGCCATTCTAGGCCGGATGCTTTATTCCCAAATTGACTATTTTTAGCTGTTTTGGAAGTAAATAACTAACTCGTTATTTCTTGTGAATTAAGAAAAACAATACGAATTCTTTGTACGTGTAGTCAAACAATATACTACATTATAATGAGCTTATTTGACTATTCTTTTGTTTCTTCATAATGGAAAAATTGTCCAATATTTTAATACATTGTATTATTGTATTATATAACTGGGGTAGGATTTCTTCGACAGATTTATTTATATATATTAAAACAATTAATGTCGTCATAATTTTCCAGGGTATATATTTTTAAGTAATTGTTAAAATTTTGTTAGTGGAAAGTGTTGTGTCTCTTTTTGGACCGAATGAGCGATTTAAAGAGAAAAAATCGTAACAATTGGTGTCAAAAGTTAGGATTTCACTGTTGAATTTTTTATCAAGTAAATAAGATTATTTAAATGAACTTCACCATCGGATTGGTCATTAAGAAATTAGCCTAGAACCGAACTTTCGACAAAGTCTAGAATACTCTATTTGAAAATTAGAAGAGATAGTAAAAAACTGACTTCACCATCGAATTTCTTATTAATAAAGAAACTTATAACCGAATTTCCGACAAAGTTCCAGCACATTTTATTCGAAAACTAAAAAAAATAACGAAAAACTGACTTTATAATCGAATTTGTCATTAATAAAGAAGCTTAGAACCGAATTTTCGACAAAGTTCTAGAACATTCTATTTGACAACTAGAAGAGATGGCGAAAACGGACTTCATTATCGAATTTGTCATCAATAACTAAGTTTAGAACAGAATTTTTGACAAAGCTCTGGAACATTCTATTTGGAAACTAAAAAAGATACTTGTTTTTACATTACAAAAATTAAACGGTGTTGCCGACTGAGATGAGAAAACTTAATCAAGTTTTTTTTTAAATCAAATTTATACCACGAAAATATCTTACATCTGGAAAGATCGCAGCGAATATTTGACATTTTCAGTAACAGAAGGGTCGATAATGTTTACTTTAACTAGTACTTTTCTAAATAAATACGAAATATCGGTGTTTTTTCCAGAAACCAAAATTTTGATTGATTGATTATTTTAATGGTTAAAGGCGCGTCGGTATCTCAGACCATTTAGTGCCTTCTATAGTATTGTTGGTAGCATTACAGTTTTTTAGAAAGACCAATATGCCTCAAGAAATAAAGTATGCGTTTGACCTTAGTCAGTTCGAAAGACATGACTGTCGCAAATTATTAGAGGTGAGGTACCTCTCTCTGGCATTTCTATATGAGGGACAGTCAGATATTATATGTTCTATAGTTAAGGGGGAACGACAGGACATACATTGAGAGTTTTTCAAGGAGAAAGGAATGAGTCATTCTGCAATGTCCAATAACGATTTTCTTCCATGTGTCCCTTCTGGACACATGGGGAAAGTATTTCTGAGAAGTTTCTTTTAATATAAGAGAGTTTATTGGAGTTTTCCAGGGATTCCCAGCGAACCTGCACAATGTTACAAATGATGTTATCGATGTGCCTATTGAATTCTTTAGGGTTAAGTTAAGGGAGGAAGAAGGTGCCTTCAAGGATTGCAGACTTGGCTTGAGTGTCGACCAATTCATTCCCATCTATGCCGATGTGGCTCGGAGCCCGGCTATATACAAATTACGTTGGAATCCCATTTTAAGAAGGTCGAGCATTTGATTCATGTGGGGTGGGGTGTGTTGATGGCTTGGATCGATCTGAGGCAGCTGAGGGAATCCGAAATGATTAGATGTTTGAGGATGGAGGAGTGTTTAATTACTTCTCTGATGCATTGCTTGATGGCGAACAACTCAGCTGAAAAAATGGCAGCTGAGCCTTCACCATGATCTGATTTGGAACCATCAGTAAAAGATAGTTTGAAAGTTTTGAACTTTAAGTTAACTAGGCTATGATATTGTTCTTATCGTGCTGAAGAAGATCAAAGTTGATTTCAAAGGGGGGAAAATCTCAAGACGAGAAGATCTGAGGGAGGATGGGGGTGGTATTAGGAATGATTATGTTATGAGAGGCTCTCTCATTGACACCCAGTGTGACATTTGAAAGAGCCGGGAAATCAGAAAGATTATGGATTTTATCATGATCCAAAAGGAAAGGCCTAGATTTGACGGACATGACGTATTTTATAAGAAGGAAGGAACGTCGGAGACACAAAGGGGGAGTATTAGTAAGGCATTGAAGACTGACTATTGGGGAGGTACGATATGCTACAGTCGATAAACGTAGGGCTTGGTTCTGGATAGGATCGAGGGTAGAGATATATGAGGGCCTAGCCGAGTCTTAAGTAATACAACTATAGTCCAGTTTGGGGAGAATGATGGAATTGTATATTTTGAGGAGTGTATGAAAATCTGAGCACCAAGTTGTATGGGAGGGAAACTTTAACATGTTAAGGTCCTTAAAGCATCGCGCCTTAAGGGAAGCAATGTGAGGGCGCCAGTTGAGCTTATCATCAAATATGAGGCCAAGGAACTTAAGTTGACTGTCCATAGGGAGATGTCTATGGTTTAGTGAGATAGAGTTTAGTTTTAAACAGCTCTTCTTTTTACAAAAGTGAGTCACCGTTGATTTAGTCTGACTAAATGTAAAATCAAAATGATGTTGTGAAGTTTAACATATTGCTTATTGTGTTTTCCGGACAAATTGTTGAAAACTAAAGCCAGAATCGTGTTCTACGCCCTCGAAGTAAGGTGTATGTTTCTAAAAAAAAATCCATTTTTCTTGAGTTCACATAATCGAAATAATTTTCGTTAGCCCATACAATCTTATTTTTCCTTCAAAGTTCTTGAATTCTTTTCCATTTATTTCTATATTCTTGTTATTAAACTATCATTAGCATATGCTGCACACTGCTGTTTGTGGCTAGAAATCAGTTTATCTTTTCCGATTACGCATTCCTTCAAAAGTCACGTTGAATAGAGCGGTAGACAAAGAATAACCTTGTCGCAACGCTTTTCCGTTTCGAAGCTCTTAGACTTCCATTGTCTTTTTATCTTTTTATTAGTTTTATGACATAAATACACTCCGAATTCAAGTTAAAATGTCCTCAGTTAATAAGTTAGAGAAACAATTTTACTCGTGGATGACCTTGTTCCTTAGACTAAGACTTCTAGTCAAATATCAACCTTATTCATCGAAAAATACACTAAAGTTCAATTCAGAACAAAATTACACCTTTAACTAGGCAGTGATTGAAAGTTAGACATCTTTTTAAACGATTCATTACCTTTATTTTATAATTCAGAGTCAACTAACTAAGAGTCCAGATGATTTCTATGGAAACTGTATATTATCCATTAATAGTTTAAGAATTTCTTGGATTTCTGGTTGGCTTTGCGGTTTCGGCCGCTCGCTGTAGATAGAGAATTCCGCTCTTCTAAACTGAAACATTTATTCGAGGCGCCTCGGGAATTTCTTGATGAATCGACAGCCATTACGTTTTGCATTGTGCAAATATTTAACTTTCTTAAGTTTTTCCCTTTCAGGCCGTTTCTATTTTCGGGGACAAAACGTCACGTCGTCTTTTATTTATTGTGTTTTAAAGGTCGGAGAGATAATCTAATTAAGCCTTAATAGAAGACAATTTAAAATTCGAAAATTCTATCGTATATCTAATGCAAAAAATACAATAATAGTATTACTTCCATAATTTACATCCATACAAATTGATGGAATAAAAAGTGGTTCAAGTGATAATTGTATTCCTTAAATAATTATGAATAGAAATTGAAGAAACGAGAAAGCAGTTAATCGTCAGCATAATTGAAAAAATACACTGTGTTGATTCTGCAGTTGATCCTTGGTGAAACGTTTTTTAAATACTTGTAAATAAAACCTTTTGCTTTTTAATGTTTCAGTAATTTAATAGAGGTAAACTCTACATAAGTTTCGCCTTGTGAGGGCTTTTTTAGAGAACATTTAATACTAAATTTAAAGATTTTTTTTTCATTTGTATCCGGGAAAATGTGGGCAATCTCTCGGACATGAAAAAAACGTGTGAAAAGAATACTACAAGTTCATATAAACTTTTTGTATAGGCCTCCTCTTCGGAAATATACGCGCCCAAAGAGCTGCAATGGATTCAAGTTTTTTAGACATAATTATTGAACCACCAATTACATTTTAATTTTTTTTAATATGATGTATACCAGGTAAGACTGGTTTTTGAGGTGTTCCCACAGGTAAAAATCCAACGGCGTTAAGTTGAGAATTCGAGGAGGCCTGGCAATAGATCCTTCAGTACCCATTCAACGGTTTGGATAGATGTTATATATGTGCTCCCGCACAGCAACGCTGAAATGAGGTGATGCCCCATCGTGCATGTAGTACGTGTTTCGGCAGGTTATAAGTGGTATATGCTTTGACATATTTCACACAAATTACAACTGTATTTTTATTATTTTTAATTTTGGCATAGAAACAGTTTTAGGCACATTCAAATGTAGCTTTATTCTCTCAAAAAATTCCAGGTTATAATTTAAATACTTACAAAATACCCATTGTCAAACATACAAGAAGTTGAACATATATAAAAAAATAAATTTGTCCATATAATATTAAAATTTTTTTGGGGCTATATAATTAAAAACATTTTTAGGACATTTGACGTTTCAGTTTATTTATTTCATATACCATCTGTAGAATTACAATTAAACACTAAAAAGGGATTCAAATGTAATTAATTTTTATATGTTGCTGTTAAAATTAGACCTACTTATTTTTATTTCTAAAGCACTGACATCTTAATTTAATTTACTTTAATATATGGAAATCCGATAGCCCCAAAAAAATAAAATAAACGTGTTAATTCTACACGCTTAAGAAAAATTCACAACTACAACAATATAATAGTAAAAAAGTTACGGCTAATTGGAATTAAATATATATAAAATAAAGAGAGGGACACACTAAAATAAAATTATATAAAAAAATTAAAAAATATAAAAACAACATTAAACAATAAAATAAAACAGAAACAAAAATTTAAATAATAAATTGTTTTTACACTGGTAAACATTACGTATCTAATTCGTAATGAAAGTTCGTGAAACTATCTTCGCTCAAATTAATTATAATTCGTTCCTCTATTTCACCTATCATGAGATCGAGTTTCCACATTTTCTATTAATCTTTTATTATATGGATTTTCCCCAATTTTTTGCAGTAACTTTATTGAAAAAAAAATCTTCAAAATTTCACTTAAATTAGTAATTAATTAGTAATTTAATGTGTTATTTCTAGCAACGGTACCTTTTACTTGAGAGAGATATTTTCTTCTCCAATGTTCAGTTTCCGGACGATCTATAAGCACAGATTTCCTATCTGGTTTTTCCCAGCAAAAATTAAGTTCTCTGAGCAATTTCTAGAATTCAGTTCTATTCATTTTCGGTAAATCCCGATCTCCATTGATTTTAGTTAGAATTTTGTCGACGGTTGGGATCTGCTTCTCATAATAAAATGTATGTACAACTCCTTTTATTGTAGTTTACATCTCTTCTTCCAACGAGGTTTTTCGTCTGCCAGCGATCGAATGTGGCTTGGGAGTACTAACAATTCCAGTCGTTTTTTCTTCTTCAGTATTCGGTATATAGTAACTCCTGTCATGTTGGAATATATCTCAACAGAGCTTTTAACATTATTATCTAGATATTGATATCTTAACGCATTATAAACATTCATCGTAGTAAGTTTTTCGTTGAAGAAAAAATGCCCGGGTTTAACGATTTTGGAATAAATATAGAAGTGGAAGCCATATTTTTTGGGTATCTCACTAATCTTAAATAATACATAAAAAGAAGCACAAACGAGATAAATCACTAAAGACACACTGTAAGTTGTACTTTGCTCACTGACAGAAATTAAATTGAACTATCAGAAATTTTTCTGTTTGAAATAATTTATAAAAGCTTGTAAAATTTAAATATAATTAAATTTACGGCAGTCCTCAGTTACCTGCGGCTCTGCAGTAGGTTTCGGTAACAGTTTTATTGCTCTCTCTAGTTCTTGAATAGAGTATAGGAATGTGTATGTTTGCGATCGCCCCCCCCCCTTCTCAATAGCTTTGAGTTCAGGAAAATAGAACCGATTCTGCCTTTTATATTAGGAATGTGTATGCTGCTAGCACTCTCTCCTCCCCCATTGACAACTTGTTTTTCTTGCGATTGCCCACCCCCTCAAGACCCTTGAGTTCAGGAAAATTAACCTGATTCCGCCTCTTAGACTAGGAATGTGTATGCTGCTGGCATCCTCCCCCCTGTCCGCAACTTGTTTTTTTCCTTGTGATCACTCCTTCCTCTCTAAGAGCTTCAAATTCAGAAAAATAGACCCAGACCCATCCCTGCTTTTACACCAGAAATTGGAATTTTGCTGGTGTCTCCCCGCCCCCCCCGTTGACAACTTGCTTTCGCTTGCCATACTGTGCTTTTGTGATATAACCGCCCTCCCCCCTAAAGAGAGAATCTGGATCCGCCCCTGTGTTGATGATGATGTAAAACAATAGTTGCATGAGGATTTTCATCAACCCATATATGTGAGTTCTGTAAATTTATGGTACCATTTTTAGTAACCTCTGCTTCATCCGTAGGAATCAGTTCATGCACTTTTTTCAAATGATATGGGCATACCAGCTATTCTTGAAGAACTTCATTTAGTATTGTTTTCGACGTCCTAAACTGCGCTGATGATTTTGGAGTGCTCGGTGAAGGAGTGTCATCTACAGCATTTAAAATATTTTCCTCTGATCGCGGCTTACGTACTGTTCTTCCCCGACCAGCATCAGTACTTTTCTAAAATAATAAAGAAATGTAATAATATTACCTTATTAAATGGAATCGCCTACCACTCTCCGTTAGACGTTGGTCAACTCGTTGAAATCTCTTCTGATCTGGAAGAGTACGATTAGGATATCTGTCATGATATAACCACGTTGCAAGATACAAGACCATACATCAGATACGTATCTGCATACTCAATAAACGTGTATTCCATATTTCGACTTATTTCACAATTAATTTTACTACGAAATCCAAAAATCAGTAAATTAATATCCAAGTAAAGATTCTATCTGTCAGCGATGTAAAAGTGGACAAGTTCTAAAATGCAGGATATTTATTTCTTTCGAACCTAGCAACGTTTGCAACAGCAATACTTTGTTTTTGGTGCTGATAAAATAAAACACACATTTTTTGAGAACCTAGGTCGAACTGCAATTCACAGAATTAGACGTTTTTAACTACAGAAGTGAATTCTTTTATCGAAATACACCAAATACATGATGTAAATAAAATGACGTTTCTTCGAAACCGATTGTGATTAGCGACATGAATGGAGAGTACTCAATTTTTAGTCAATAGTTAAAGGTATGTAGAAAATGTTGTCCAAAGTTCTCTCTAAAAAAATGGGGTTATGAGTGTCACAGCTTGTTCGTCCTGACAGCTGCGAGTAATTCACAACACTTCCTTGGTTAGTAATTTGAAGAGTCTTACTTGGTATAACTATACCTGGTGGTTTAACAATTATGTTTCAAAAACTCGATTCCATTGCAACTCTTTGGGAGCCCTCCGAAGAGGAGGCCTATACGAAAAAAGTTTATATGAACTTGTAGTATTCCTTTCACGTGTTTTTTCCATATCTGGTAAATTTTCCAAATTTTCCTCGGCACGCTGTATACAGAGTGAAACATTTTAATTTAAAATTCCAAATATCTTTTAAAATACTCCATTTACAAAAATTGTCAAAGTCAGAGAGAGCAATTTATCTGTACTAATTATCTTAACCTTGAGGGGGGGGGTCAACTGTCAAGGTCATTTGAAGGTGAAATTGATTTTTTAATGGAAATCCCCATTTCTTTATTGCAGAAATGAAACGCGAAGAAAATTTCCTTTCCAACGGTATGAATAATATAAGACGTAAAATCACATCTAGAGGTCATTTGAAGGTCAACTGTCCTCTTACCTTGGATTGACGTGAACGAACTAATGAAATGATGGAATTCGTTCTCTTTTAATGAAAACCCTTATTGTTGACATCGGATTCGCAAAGAACGGGAAATTTCATTGCAGAAATGATATTTTAAAATTTGTTATTTTGTTCTAGGTAGACCCAATCAAGCTGCTTAAAAATCACCCAGAAGTTTTCTTGACCTTGAAAATTTCTCCGAAGGTGCAGATGGTTGAGGTGGCTCACACTTTTTCATTTTATCCACATGTTGAACTCACCTTCAACGTTTGTTATTCTAGGAAACAATTTTCAATTGAATCTAGTCATTCTTATTTATCTTCCCTTATCTTTTGAGTTCTTCCAGTTTTTCCAGTTTAGCGGATTTTTTGCAGTTTGACATTGTGGCAAGGTCTAAAAGGTAATCAATGAAGGTCATTTTCAAAAATAAAAATTTTTCACTCTCATCCAAACCCTTAGTGGTCTAATCTTCCCATAAGCCTCAAACAATCCCTAATATCCTGCCATTTCGGAATTTTTTGATATTTGACTTTAAAAAGAGCCTTCAAGGTCATTTCTAGGTCATATCTGATCGCAAAATTTTCCGCTATCTCCATTTTCGGGGTCAAAAGTATAAGGTCGCATTTAAAAAATTATCATGCTCTTGATATGAACTTCAAGGTCAACGTTAAGGTCAAATTCAGGGTCACCTTAACATTCAGAATTTTATTTCCAGAAACTTTTGTACGAAAAGTTCTTCCACTACTCTTAGTTGCCAAATAATTGGTTCGTTCACATCATACCAAGGTATGAGGACATTTATCCGTTAGGTTATTCACATAGTTGGATAAGAAATATTCTCGGCGTTCCATTTCTGCAATTAAAAATGGGGGCTTCTTTCTTGATCTTCAAATGATCTTCAAAACTGACCTCAGGGTCAAGGTCATTAGTACAGATAAATGACCCCCCTCTGTTCTTACATAAATCCTACATCTTTTTTAACAGCAATGTGTGTTCAAATCATGTGTAATAATATACTCGCCTTAAATTTCCTCAACCCATTTTCTCAAAGAAATGAAGAAAGGGGGTTTAATATTATACGCGACTTCATTGTACGGTATTGTATCAGAATTTTGTGTGATAATACTAAAATTGTTTTGCCAACATAATTTTAGGGGGTGCTAACACTATATTAATATGGGCGCCGCAGGCTAACAATTACACAATGTTCCCTCGCAAACAACTGTGTATCGTAGATCTTTAAATTATGATTTGTTGTCTTAATTATAATTTTATTTGAACTGATATTTCATGAAGGAAATGCGATGCGGCATTTTCAGGTAAAAGTTTGCCGACAGTACGTAAAATATATAGCTATATTTTAAAGAGAGATTTTTACGGATATAATAAAATAAATTCTATAATTCACAAAAATAAGTTTAAATTTAAATCAGATCTAATTGCTATAGAAGTTAGACTTTTCGGTGATCAGTTTTGTTTCATTTATATCCAATTTTCAAGCCAAATGGCTTCGCACTCCCTCCAGGGAATATTGACTCATACCAGGTATACAAAGATACCAAAAGTATGAAGCTCTGTGGGAACCCTTTCCATGTTGTCGGGTCCTAGGTGACGTGGTCTGCTGTATTTCCCACAAACTTTCGGTCAATTTGCGCGGTTGCAATTAAAACTTTTCTCTTTAAGACTCAGTTCCTTGATGTTCTACAGGAGGCTCTTCGGTATAACTCCAGTCCTTGATAAAATTGTGGGAATCGTTTGGACGTTGTTCATTGTTCATTGTTTATTGTCTTCGAATTGGCATCTCCAGGTCTCTGTATTTGGCAATCTTCTCATTGTATTTTGACCTCAGGGTGTTGTTGATAAGTATAGCAATGTCAATGTAATGTAGTTAGCATAGAAATTTTATCTGTTAAGATAATGTCTGGCCTGTTATGAATAACGGTTTGATCTGTTAGAATCGTTCGGTCCCAATATAGCTTGAACTCGTTGTTATCAAGAATATGTTCCTGGTTGTATTTGTAGTAAGGCACCTGTTTTACCTGCAATAGATTTAAATTATCTGCTAACTCTTGGTTGAGTATCTTGGCGGCTGAGTCTTGTCTTTCCTTATACTCCGTTGCGGCAAATGTTGGGCATCCTCCAGTTATGTGCTGGATTGTGTCTGACGTTTGACAGCCATATCTACATTGGCCGTTTTCTATCGAGGAATCTCTGATGATGAGCTTCCGATAGTTCTTCGTCTGAATAACCTCGTCTTGGATAGCTAACATAAAGCCCTCCGTCTCCGGAAACATCTGACCTCGAATCATGCTCGATGTAGAATGGAAAAGCCTGCTAATCTGTGGAAATAAGAACATAAGTTTATTATTTGTTGGTCAAGCTGCTGACCAATATCTACCAATCCTCTTCCTGCTTGATCTCTTGAAAGCATTGTATGTTCAATTGCACTCCGAGGGTGGCGTTTGTATGCTTGTGTTCAGAGTGTTTTTATTTTTCTTTGCAGGTTTTAGCTCTCCATCCTGTTCCATTTTACAATTCCAAAAGAGTAGTTAGGCGCAGAGCATGCGTACGTATTGAGCATCTTAAACACATTTCTACTATTTAAACTAGTACGTAGTACCCGCTTGATATTTGTATGTTTGTTCTGCTTCTACTGCAGCTATAGTTTAATCGGTCTGCATCTCAAATGCTCCTGATTGTATGTTTCCTTTAACGATTTTCAAAAAAAAAAACCGGCACTTGTCAAGTCCAAACTGTATTTCGATATTCCCGGAGAATTCCTCTGTTTTAAGCATTTGTTACAACCGGTTTCTGGTAGCAGCCATCACTTTAAGATCATCCATGTATAGAATTCAATCTTACTACTTCTTCCTTGTTATTTCTAATACTAAAGCCGTATCTGGTGGCATTCATATGGCGTGAAAGTGGGTTCATTGGAACGCAAATCCATAATGGGCTTAGTAAATTGCCCTGAAATATTCTCCTTAGTATTGGAATTGTATTCGTTTCCATGGTATCGTTGGATGGCACTTGTAATTCGATCTTAGTTCTCCAGGTTGATATGATGCGTTCTAAAAAGGAAACAAAATGAATATCATCCCTAGACATTCTTAATATAGTTGTGAGCCACCCATATAGCACTAAGTCGAAGGCCTTCTTATGATCCACGTAAGCAGCAAAAAGGTTTCTTCGGTTGGTACTGGCTTAGCTACATATAACAGAGTTAATAATCGGTTGCTCCTTGTATCCCATTGCTCCCCTGGTACATCTGTTGAGTTGCGATGAAGTTATTTTGTTCACAATGTGTCTAGATGTGTTGTGTCACGCAGCACCTTATATAGTGTGGGAAGGCAGGTTAGTTGGGTCATGTGTGCTATGTTGGTCCTTTGGCAACAGATACGTAATACCGTAATACCAGGAATAATGGCATTTTTGCTGGATAAAGGAAAACATCATTAATAAGATTAGCCTGTTATTTATACTTATATTATAATTTGAAAATTATATATTGGAATTTTAATATGCTCGATCCAACATAGTGGATAAAAGTACGTTGTCCCAAGTAATTTTCATTACTAATTTTATAGGCAAAGATTAGATTTTTTTATAACCTTGAAAGACCAAACTAAATATGCGTAATACTTCTCTGGAAGTTAAGAAATAAAACACTAAATTAGTTGAATAGTCGTCGCTAACCTTATCAAAGCTCTGTCAATTTACTGGCTATCAAAAGATCAATCAGTACTTGGATTTCCTGGAAGAATATTCATCGTAATTTCTATTAAAATTATTCCGGGATTAATAGCTGCTCATCCAGTGTGGGCGTTTACATGTGTACATTTACAAGCAGCATTTAGAATGTTGACGTTGTCACATCCATTTTGATGGATATTAGGGAATTATATATATATATATATATATATATATATATATATATATATATATATATATATATATATAATATACATATACATAGTCATCTTAGGTGTGATACGTTTTGATTATGAAAATGTCAAACAAAAAAGGACATAAATAAGTAATTATGTGGTAAGTGTGGATGGTAGAATAGATATTAGTCATAATATGTAAGAATTTGTATATAAACCATGCTTTAAAAGGACATTAAATGCCTATAATTGTGTAATGACATGATAAAATGTATAAAAATTAGAGTGAAAGATTGGACTTTAGTGCATTTAAATTAAGAATAATAAACATATCTCACTTTAGAAGACATGAATCAAATAAACTAATAAACAAGAGATATTTTTAATAATGTGTGAAGTGTTATTGACCAGATTCAGTCACAAAAAAAGGAATTTTAAAACAATATAGTGGATTCCACAAAGAAGAAATCTTGATCACCCATTTTATAAATAGTGCGGGGAAAGATAATTTTAGTGAGAATAAAGGTCAAATAATAATTATTTAGTGAAATATAGACACTATTTATCAATAATTATTTATAATATTTTATTTTCAACTTATTCCAACAACAATATTTATAACAACTTTGTTAAAAATATTGAAAATCTGTAATAATAGTATAAGAAAATATAGATAAGTTAATTATATAAAGAAACTAGAATAAAATAGTACCTAATTGTAGGTAAAACAGTGTTAAATATGATTATAATATTAATAAAACAAGAATTATCAATCTCGGCAAGTTACAATTAAAATTTAAATGTACATGTAAAATTATTTTAGAAGTAATCAAATTTTATTTATCAATTTTATATGCTAAATGATCACCAAAAGTAAAGTGTAGATATATCAAAATGTCAGGAAAAGTCCAAAAATTACATAAATCATAATTTATTTTCATGAAATAAAATATTTAGTTCATAATTTCAATAAAATAACATAATTATATAATATAATATATATATATATATATATATATATATATATATGTATATATATATATATATATATATATATATATATATATATATATATATATATATAAGAAGAAAAGTTACCATAGTTGGCAAAGGAAAAAGGATTTATACGTTTTTAAAAATAGGAAGAAACCTAGAACGTGGATAAAAATAGTCTGGAGATTAAAAGATATTTATCTAACGTGTAAGAAATAGAAATTTCAAACTTTCCTGAAAATATATATACTAACCTTATAATGAATATTTATACTTAGTAATAAAATAAATTGTTTAATTTGCACTATAACAATATCACTCATAATATTGATGACAAAAATATTTTTAGATTGTTTAAAAAAATTATAAATAATAAGACACTAGTCATTTTTAACCGTTCAGACATTTATACAACATTGCCAGATTTAATAATCTTAAATTCAATAAAAAAGAAACAATGCACATTAAATAATATTGATAATTTTAACTAAGAATAGATAAGGTGATTTATAAATATTACATAAAACTGCACCCACTGACATAATTGTATTATTTTAATAAAGTTTGTATTTGTGTTTATGAATCATTGGTTTGACTTTTCTAATAATAATAATAATTTAATCTGAACTCACCTGAAAAAGAGAAAATCGAAATTAATGTTTTTAAACATCTGATCACGAAAAACGGGGTACATTCAGAAATACAGCACATGTGTATTTGTGAAGTTTTTTTTTATTAAAATTAAAAATTTTTGGTACAAATCAATTATACTCATATATAGTTATTTGTGCCTGGCGTCCAACAATTTTAGAAAAAGGAAAAATAAGAATTATATATATATATATATATATATATATATATATATATATATATATACATATATATATATATATATATATATATATATATATACATATATATATATATATATATATATATATATATATATATATATATATATATATATATATATACATATGCATACACATTAAAAGGAAGTTGTCGGTAATGCGGACAGATAGTTCCTAAACTATAGTCTCATATTAAAAAGTGTGGAGAACTCCAAGACAATGCAGAAAAATTACGACAGCGCTGTTTTGTCTTCATATGGGACTCATCAGGCTATCCCGTCCAGTACAATCCATCATGTCGCACCCGTGACCTTTCAACTATCTTTAAAATGAAAAAAACAGCAGACAAGACACGAATAGAGATATCTCAACGGATCACTTAATGACATATGAGCAACACAAATTAACAATGTTGTATAAAACCACCATGTGATGGCGCGACAGTAAAATAAAAATAAAAATAAATCAAAACTCTATGGGCATGTTGCTCAATGGATACAGGTCAAACGGATCACCTGCGTACCCAAAAATTTGGGGTGATGGATTTTTATGATGATGATGTTTTGAAAAATTCAGTATGGCGGCTAAAAACCGGCGTCCTACGTGAAATTTAAGATACAGTTTAATGAAATACTGTGATCCTTAAAATATAACTTCTAATTACGTTTACAATAAGTGCGGGGATCACTGATGCTACACCAACATTAGACATGCTCGTTATTCGACAAAAAATTTTATTTTGTTGACGCGTACAAAATATGGAAGTAATAACCTAATTTGAAAACTAATTGTAAGCTTGAACGATGTAAAAACAAATACCGAAGTATCTTCATTCGCCATTTTATAATTCTTAAATGTAAACCATTAAGCGACCAAACGTAACAAACATTACTTTACTAGTTTTCCATTATTTAAGTTAATTAAATATTTCTTGAAAATATTTTCCTTGAAATCGCTTTACAATTTCTCGTATAAGCCCCAAAAAGTTAATGTCACGCCCATTTGAAAGTATTTACCTTGAAATCACTTTATAATTTCTTGGCATAAGCCCCAAAAAGTTAATGTCGACTCCAGATTATCAGTTATTACACTTCCAACAAAAGAAATTTCAAAATATTCACAATCAAAACGATTAAATTTGCACTGACACAAGTCAGGGTCATCTATCCACTCTCGATTGTCGGACATTTTGTGGGGTGGCAGGCGGTGATCTAATAGGCACGAATCTTCCGGATCGACAATTATCGATTGCTTTCGAATATAATGAGAAGTTAAAATTCTCAATTAGAATAGATTTTAGAATACATACTTTTAGATATATTATTTTTTCCCGCTAAATAATCAAATATACTCAATATCAGAAGATCCGACCTTTGGTTTGGATTAGTCTATTATACATAAAGAGATGCATAAAATATTTTTAACTGAATAAGTACTTTTTTAAACTGACACAAAAAACCTTTTTTATATTCTATGAAATACTGATAAGCAGGACATTTTTTTGAAAAAATAATTTGGTGTTATTGAAGTCACATAAGCTGGCTAATTTTATTTACTCAATTAGAAGATTTTTATATATTTCGTAGTAAACATTTGGGACACTTCGTATTAAATATATTTGTTTAAATTAGATAGCAGCAGTTTCAAATATAATATATTTTTATGGGAAAATTTTTTTAACCGACTTCTAAAAGAAGGAAGTTCTTAATTCGACGACTATGTTTTTTATGTATGTACACCGATTACTCCGGAACGGCGGCACCGATTTGAATGAATTTTTTTACGTTATGTTCAGGAAATTGCTGCGGTGGTCCCATATTTTTTTGGATGGAATTTGTGCAGTGAAATCCAAGATGGCGCTGACAATATGGCGGAAAAAAAAATTAATTTTGTCTGATTTTCTCCAAAATTCGTATGGGGGAATTTTCGGGGGAAATCAGTTTTCTTCGATTTTTTCCAAAATTGGCACGGGGGAGTTTTTGGGGTCGCACATAATGAATCTAAAATTATTTTTAAAAATTCAATATGGCGGACCTAATATGGTGGACGAAAAAATCAATTTTACCCGATGTTCTTTATAATCGGTATGAGCGAGTTTTCGGGATCGCACATAACGAATCTGAGATTATTTAAAAAAAAATCAATATGGCGTATCTAATATGGCGGAGAAAAATTAATTTTGTTCGATTTTTTTCAAAATTGGTATGGAGGAGTTTTTGGGATCGCACATCACAAATCTGATATTATTTAAAAAAATTAAATATGGCGGATCCAAGATGGCGGATTAAAGATTCTACATCTCTCGATTTTTGTTAGTGTTAATTACGAATTTCAAATATTTTTGGAAAAACTCGAATTGGCGGATTCAATATGGCGTCCTACAAATTTTTAATTTTTTGATTTTCTCCAAAATTGATATAGGGGGTTCTTGAGGGTGTAAATTATGGATTTAAAAGTATTTGAGGATTCAATACGGCAAATCCAAATACAGCGGAATAAAAATTTTACATTTCTCGATTTTATTCAAAGGTAGAACTGAATCGTTTTTGATGATGTAAATAACGAATATAAAATTATTTCAAGAAAATATAATATGTTGGATGCGATATGACGGTCTAGAAATTTTAAATTTCGGGATTTCATCCAAAATTGGTACTAGGGGGCTTTGAAGGGTTTAGATTTAGATTAGATTAAGACGTTGAAATTATTTTTTTTGATATTTTATATGGCGGATCCAATATGTTAGGGTGAAAATTGTACCTTATTCGCATTTTTTCAGATTTGGTATTACGAGGTTTCGGGGGCGTGTATTACGAATATGAGGTTAATTTTTTACAATTACTAGGTTGATAAAATACAATATGAGGGATTAAAAATTTTACATTTTGTCTAAAAGTGATATTGCGAGATTCTTGGGGCGTATACACACTCAATATGCCGTATAAAATATATCGGGCTAATAAATGTACATCTGAATTTCTTCAAATATCAATATTGGAAGGTTTAGGGGCTTATATTACCAATTTAAAATAATTTGAAATTTGAGATAGTGGATTTACTATGACAGACTAAATATTTGTTTGACACAATTTCACTGGTATTTGGATAATTATGGAATCAAGGAATGTTTAGTGGTTCATTTTAGGGTGATTTTCAACTTTTTATAATATGGATAGTTTTTGCCACCTTGGAGTCATTTCGAGGTACACTAATATCGATTAGTACTTAGTTTAAATAATTTATGGATATCATAATGAATTCAAAACTAAAAATCGAAAAATAAAATTTTATAAAAAAAATTGAACCTTTTCTAAAAGTGCGCTAAAAAGTAAAAATAGCTATAAATTTTTATATGAAATTGAAATTTTTGAAGTCGGCGTCAAATTATTTCTAAGTGAAATAAATAACTACTAATATATACAAATTATGGTAAGAAAGCAATTACAAGTAAAGTATTTTTAATCTGTTTATGCGCATCACGTTTTGTCAGGTATTAATTTGGCGCCGCCTTCAAAAATTTCAATTTCACATAAAAATCTATAGTTATATTTCACTTTTTAGCGCATTTTTAGAAGCCGGTTCATTTTTATTTATAAAAATTTTATGAGTATACCTTTTTTTGTGTGTATAAAAGTCATATCTGAAAATATATGAGAGGTGCTCCGTCTGTTGCGTTGAGCTTAATCGAAACTCATCACGCTACAGTTAGTTTGTATTGATTCCTAACACTAACCGAGTTTTCGCCATATCCAGCACTGATTGCAAATTTTAATCTAGTACAGCATATTATATTTGTTTTCGCAAGAGTTATTTTCTGGCAAGAATATAGAAACAAATATTGTGTGCAATTTTCGAATGCTTCTTAACTAAGTTGCATTCACATTCTCGTTAATTCTTGAAAATAGGAGAAATTATTTTATATTTTCCACCTAAAACTGTAAATTCCCAACTTCTCGCAGAACATTAATGTTTCCTTTCCCGAAAGTTTAGGCCTTTCATAACCCCAACTGGGCTAAAACTTTTTAAACTTAAATACATTGAATCGCGAAACTATAAAATAGTTAGAGAAAGTTTGCTTTTAAAATTATTTTGACCTTTAGTGAGGGAATTATAAAAGCTTAGTTAGTTTTAAAACGTATGATTTAGTTGCACAGGAAAACGAAAATAATGCAATGCGAGAATAGATTGAGTAGGTGGCGCCAAGGCTCAAAAACAAGTTTTAACGGAACTGTATGTTTAATGGATAAAAAGTTAATCATATTATTAAATAGATGTTTAGTCATTTCAGCACTTTTTGTTGGCTGTTCAAAAACGAATAAAATACTCTGGAATCCAAATCGATCGATATTCGAAAGAAGCCTTTTTTGGAAAAGAAGCAGTTGCTATTAAGCAACATAGAAATCAGTGTTGGGAAGCCCTTTCTGAAGACATGTTTAGACAGTTGTATTGAGTCAAAATTTCTGAAACCGGCCACTAAAAATCGACTAGTCGGTTTTCATGAATTTTTTTGCAGATTCCTGAAGCCTTGCACGTCAAAGTTAATGTCTTAAAACATTTTCTGAAAATTTAAATTTTTCAAAAAGTTATAAACAAATGAATTTCGAAGCAACTTTTTATTAAAATTGCGATATCTTGATTAATATTTAATACAAGTTGATGAAATTTTTATGGTATATTCACAAATAGTAACGGAATCGAATAAGAGATGATTTAAACTCAAAACTTATAATTTGTTAATAAACAAATAATTTTGCAATAAACAAATAACAGTTTTACCAACTTCTCCTTGTGCTACAAAAATTTTCTTTTCACATTTGCATTCCTTAAACTCTAGCCTCGATAACTGTGAAGTGAAATTTTGGTGATCTCAACTTGGAAAAAAGTTATGAATTTTTAAATATTATCATGAAGATGCTTGAATGCGGCTGAGGCGGGCGCACCGCGTTGCGTTATGCGAGCGATACCTACAGTACAAGGTATACTTTTCTCCCCTGGTTTTAATGTTAATGTTTATAATTTTATAAAATAGAAAATACCTCATTCATACATGTTTACACTTGTCATTTATTATTTTACAGCTTTATCTACTTTCATTATAACCGGTTTTAAATATATATGTTGCGAATGATGTTACAATCTAATTAATTTATTTTAAATAATTTGTAGTTATATTATTATTTAGAAAAGAAATATGTTTATTTGTCATGCCTAATCGATTTAGTTGAGTTTTTATTACTTATAATTCTGAGCTGTTATGTTGTTACATGTTATGCAAATCGCATATAACACACGTCAATGTGCATTTGCTACTTCGCTAGCAATGATCTGTTAATTATTATCATGACACCACCACCGCCAAAGTGTTGTAATCCTTTTCAAAAAAAAGGTCACAATAATGTAAAAAATAAATTATGTTTCTTGTCTGAAAAATGCGATGAAAAGTTTAGTGATCCCTTTGGTTTATTCGTTTGTATTTTATGTAAAAGACAGTTATATCAAAAAAAAAAAGATTCTGTGCAGTTCCAAAAAATAAATAGATCAACAACAAATCAAATAGAGCAGCTTGCAAAAAAAAACTAATTCGCAGACTGAAGAAGATGAAATAGAATTAGATTTCTCAGAAAAAGATGAAGATTATGTTTGTGTTAAATCTATGGATAATAAGAATAAAAGACTAAAACTTGCAACTGCGTTACAAGAAGTATTAATCGCTCCTCCTGCCGAAAAACTAAGCTTGAATCGGTCAGATACAGACCACGAGCTTGTACGAAAATCTTTTAATAATAGTAGTTCAAATATTTTTAATAATGTGGATTGTAATACTTGGATCAGCGATTTCAAACTTGCATTATCGCGAGCATCAGCATGACAGCAAAAAATAATTTTATTGGCAACGATACCTATACAGAAAAACGGCAAAAACATTTAATTTAAGCAAACATATAGTTGCTTCAGCTAAAATGTTAAAAGAGGATAAAGGCTACTGTGCTCAACCTGATAAAAAAAATGACGAGCTATGAGCTCAGATCTAATCGACAAAGTCAAAGAGTTTTACTTTTCTGACGATGTAAGTCGAGTAATGCCAGGAATGAAAGATTTTAAATCGGTTAAAATCAATGGCAAACGTCAGCACGAAACAGTAAGTAGTAGCTAATATTTTCATTATTTTTAATTTTTAGTCAGATAATAATTGTTTAGCTTATTACTAGTCAGTTCAATTTTTTGAATAATGATGAAAATAATTTATGATGAATTAATAGAATCGTCAATATTTTAATATTTGAGATAAATAAAAATATTATTTTTTCAGAAACGTCTATTGTTGGGGAATCTTAATGACTTGCATGTCGATTTTTTGAAAAAATATTCAAATTTACAAATATCCTTGCGTATGCAAAATACATGGAAATATACGTCTTAAAATGAGAGGGTAAAAGAAGAATTTGCTGATAAAATGTTCAATTTTCAAACTAGCTATCGTGATTATTTCAAAGAAATGATTTGTTCAGGTCCGACTACAGACTGTTTTATGGGAAACTCTAAAAATTATCCTGGTGCAGATAAAATTATTGAAGATTTGAAAGAATCGCTGCAAACATTCCAAATTAAAAGTATTTCTTTTAATCAATGGCTCACTACTGACAGGTAATGTATTTAAATTTTTCTACTTAATTAAATTTTTTTATAATTTCCCTTCATATATATATTTTCCAGATGCCAATTACTTCGTGAAAATGAAGAAATCGATATTTTTATAAAGAATCTGAGGAAAACATTACCAGATATTTTGAAACACGACCGAAAAACCTGAACTAAAAAATTTACTGTCACCAGGCGAATTTTTAATCACTTTCGATTTTTCTGAAAATTACTCGTTTCATGTTCAGAATGCTATACAAGCTCAACATTGGTCTAAAAATCAAGCATCATTCCATGTCTACGTAATTTATTATAAGAAAAATGATGCTGTGTGTAATCTTAACTTTGTTGTTTTTTCGGAATACGAGAATCACGATGTAACTGGCGTCCATTTATATAACTCTAAGATGATTGAGTTTTTGAAAAAAAAAAAATGGGGTGCAAAACGTAAAAAAAACTTATATACTTTTCTGATGGAGGAGGATCTCAGTATAAAAATAAATTTAATTTTTTGAATTTATTATACCACGAGAAGGACTTCCATATCAACGCAGAATGGCAATTTTTTGCGACCTCGCACGGAAAAGGTGCATGTGATGGCATTGGTGGAAAGCACCAAGAATATCTAAAGAAACGTTTCTCTCTACAGCTCAAACCATTAAGGGAACACGCCAATTTCATTGCTTTAAGCTATTTAATATTAATTCTATAGAATGTAAGATTTTTTCAACATGTTCAAAAAGCACTATATTGAAAGTAGATAAAGCTGTAAAATAATAAATGAGAAGTATAAACATATGTGAATGAGGTATTTTTTATTTTATAAAATTATAAACATTAATAGTAAAACCAGGGGAGAAAAGTATACCTTGTACTGTAGGTATCGCTCGCATAACGCAATGCGGCGTGCCCGCCTCAGCCGCATTCAAGCGTCTTCATGATAATATTTAAAAATTCACAACTTTTTTACAAGTTGAGATCACCAAAATTTCACTTCACAGTTATCGAGGCTAGAGTTTAAGGAATGCAAATGTGAAAAGAAAATTTTTGTAGCACAAGGAGAAGTTGGTAAAACTGTTATTTGTTTATTGCAAAATTATTTGTTTATTAACAAATTATAAGTTTTCAGTTTAAATCATCTCTTATTCGATTCCGTTACTATTTGTGAATATACCATAAAAATTTCATCAACTTGTATTAAATATTAACCAAGATACCGCAATTTTAATAAAAAGTTGCTTCGAAATTCATTTGTTTATAACTTTTTGAAAAATTTAAATTTTCAGAAAATGTTTTAAGACATTAACTTTGGCGTGCAAGGCTTCAGGAATCTGTAAAAAAAAATCATGAAAATCGACAAGTCGATTTTTAGTGGCCGGTTTCAGAAATTTTGACTCATTATAGAAGTGTTCCATATATATATATATATATATATATATATATATATATATATATATATATATATATATATATATATATATACCAGTTTTTAGATAGAACGCGTTTCCCTGGTTAGAACTAGTTTTTACTAAATGCCTTTGTAAAAACTAGAATTAACTAATGCTCAAAATTGAATATCAGGTAAAACTAGTTCTTACTAGACAAAACGCGTTTTTTCAAAGCGAGTCAGTTAAAGTTCATCGTACCTTATTCTGATTGGTCGCGAAACGTCACCTGATTCGACAAGTGCGGAGGAATTCCTTTCCGCGCGTCGTCCGCGCGCTGTGCGTTCGCCCCGTTCATTCCCGCTTTGTTTTTATTCTGATAAGCACGTATAGATTGATTCGAGCGCAATTGTCAAGGCAAACTTAAATGATGGAACGCAATGGAAAGAGGAGTTTTTAAACCCGTTATTAGCGATTCGCGATCACGAAAAAGAAGAGGACCACTTTTATATTATGACAAAAGAAACCTATGACAATTTAGTGGACGAAATTCAAGAAGCACAATTAGCTGTTCAGAAATCTCAGCAACAGTACATGAGACTGAAGCGATCTAAGGTAATTAATATTTGCGCAATACGAAAATTAGTGACTAGACAGGAGCCCATGAAATACTACTTGTATGTAGATGAAATTTTTGATATAATTGAAGGATCTCATGTGGCCGTTGGTCATGGTGGTCGAAATTGACTTAAAAATGAAACTTCACGAAAATATGCGAACATAACTTTAGAAATGATACATATTTTTCTCTCTAGGTGCAAAATTTGTCAGTGTAAAAAGAGTATGAAGAAAAATGGACGTGTTTCAAAACCCATACTACATTCCGAAATAAACAGTTGTTGCCAAGTTGATCTTATCGACATGCAAACTCAAGAAGATCGGGGATTTAGGTTTATAATGGTGTATCAGGACCATTTGACAAAATTTGTTTTGTTGCGTGCACTGAAAACTAAGAGAGCCATGGAGGTGGCGTATCAGTCGACTGATATATTTTTGACATTTGGTGCTCCTTGCATCTTACACTCCGATAACGGCAGAGAATTTGTAAATTCTGTCATAAATGGCCCGAGTGTAAACTGGTCCATGGAAAGCCAAGACACAGTCAAAGCCGAGGATCTGTTGAAAGGGCTAACCAAGACATAGAGATAATGTTGGCTTCATGGATGCAAGATACTGATACTACAATTTGGTCAAATGGTATTCGGTTTGTACAGTTTATGAAAAATCGGTCACTTCATTCCGGTATTAAACAGACATACAAGGCAATGTTCGAATATAACCGCAAGTAGGGCTTATGACTTCGACTTTGCCTCGAGATGTTATTGAGGATATACGAGATGAAGATGATCTTGAAAATGCGTTAAATAAAATAAATATGACGAATAGTACAGATAATGCAGAAACTGAGCCTGTAGCTAGTTGCAGTGGACAACATCAGATTATAAAGGGAGCCAAATAAAAAGACGCAGAAAATTCATCCAAAACAAGTGGAAAATCGCCAATTGCAGCAGAAGCCAGTGAATATGAGATTGAACCTGAAGCATCTACGACTGTAGAGCCTCTTACAATATCACCAGATGACAAAGATATCGAGATCGTAACAAATGTAAATCGACAAATAATGGCATCCAGAGAAACAGCACATCAAAACTTAAAAAAAAAACAGGCCAAGAGAATGACATTGGCTTCAGATGCAATACACGTTCCAGTAGAAATCGGGGATAATGTAATTATACAAATCCCTGATGTCGACAGAGCAAAAGCAGATCTACTTAATATAGTCGGAGTGGTTCTTCAAAAGGATGATCAGGGTTTTCACAAGATTGGAACGAAATATGGAATGCTCGACAAATTATATTGCAGGTATGTACCTATGTATTGCTTAATTGTTTTATCCTATAACTATATCGCTATTAGGTAAAAGCTAACTATTTAAATGTGCTTTTCAGGTCAGAATTCAACAAGTGCAAAGAAAAATTTTTGCATGAACTGTTGCTAAGGAAGCAGCCATAGGAACAGGCCAAGTATTTATGCGCTGCATATGCAAGAAAGGATGTATGTCAAAAAGGTGTCTCTGCAAGAAAAATGGTTATCTTTGTAACTCAAAATGCCACGATAGTTTGTCTTGCAATAACAAGTAGATTCTCATCCTTTTTTAATTTTAAGGTTGTTTGATTATTTTTTATTGTATGTTAACAAATGTTCCTTTTTTAAATTTTATGGTTGTGTTCTGTTGACTTGTTTGATTATTTTATTTACTTTTAATTAATATTGTCACCTTGGCAACTACTTTATGTCGATGTTCCCTAAAATGTACCTTTAGTGTAACATTATTATTTTTACTAGGAACATGATTGTGTGTCCTAGATCTATTTAATAAAAATTTTTAAGAAGTATATCTTGTTTTCAATCCCAAATTAGTTTCTCTACTGCTAGTTTTAACTAAAGCTCGGAGTGACAACTAATTTTATCTGAAAATCAAATATATCAGTGGTTAATTCTAGTTTTGACTAGGTATTTCTAGTTTTAACAAAGGCATTTAGTAAAAACTAGTTCTAACTAGGGAAAACGCGTTCTATCTAAGAACGAGTTTTAACTGTAACATATATATATATATATATATATATATATATATATATATATATATATATATATATATATATATATATATATATATATATATAGTAACGAAACACCGCTTTTAAAACCCAACCTCCAACCCCTGGAGATATTTCTGCCAAGTAGAGCGGATTGAGAGGGAGAACAAAATCTTCCGACAAATGGATCCTGGTAGTATACTGATGGATCTTGATAAGATAAAAGAGCTGTAGCCGGAGTATTCAGCAAGCGCACAGGAGTCAGAAAGTACTATCCTCTCGGACAACGTGCGACAATATTCACAGTGGAAACTTATGCTATTATGCAGTGTGCCCTCTCTGTGAGAGGGATATAGACAAGAATAGGGTAATAAATATATACTCGGACAGTAAGGCTGCGATATTGACACTCAAGTCCAGTGTCATAGCTTCGCAACTCGTGTCTGTGTGCAACGACTTATTGAATGTTATGCCAAGGAACAGCTGCACAGTCAGACTCGTATGGGTCCCAGGTAACTCGGGCATACGCGGGAATGAGGAAGCAGACCATCTGACAAAGTTGTGTGAGGCAACTGAACCGTATGGACTCCAATCAATACTACCTGTCCCAATTGCTATTGGCAAAAGGAAATTAAAATCGTTGCTGGAAAGCAATTTTATTGAATCGTGGAGGGGAACTCCTAGAATGAGGTGTGCTAAGGAACATGCAACTGAACCTCGCACACAGCGTACTAAGGAGCTTCTCTCCTTGGGATGTAAAGAGCTGCGAATTGTGGAGAGATTTTTGACAGGACATTTTCACATCATGGGCCATCTTCATAGAATTTGTGTCGAAGACGACCTGACGTGCAGATGATGTTTGAAGGAGGATGAAACTGTTGACCATGTTCTTAGAGAGTCTCCAGCACTCAAAGACCTGAGACAGAAACAGTTTTGTTACCGGAAGCAGTTAGGCAAGTTCAACTAACAAGGCTGCTTGGTGGGATGTAAATGACCAGAGGCCAATGCATCGATAATCTAGTATCACCACCACTTTTTCATTCATTCATTCGTTGATTCATATTGTAACAAGCTTTATAGCAGTATAAACTTCATAGTGTTAGTTTGTGTTTCTAGTTTGTAGGGTTTTAGGTTTATTTTTTATGAGTTCATAATTTATTTAATGAATTTTATCTTTTGTTAATTTCTTCATGAGAACTGGATGAAACAAGGTCTGGAACTTTTTAGAAAATTCTATATTCTTATATTTGACATGGAACGCCTATCATAGAAGATCTAGAAATTGCCAGATTATCCTTTTTTTTCTTGTTTTTATTAATTCATGTAGAATGAGAATTCTTCTAGGAGATTCCGAAATCTTCCAGTATTGGTCAAAAGGATACATAAAGGGTCTAGATCGGCTTTTGTGGACAGTTTTATTTGAGACGTTGTTGATGTAACTTGAAGATATCAGAATTGTGACAGTATAAGTTAATTAAATAATATAGTGTGTTTCAAGCATGGCGGCCATCCAGAACAAATTTGTGTCGGAAGTGGAATCAAATCCAGAAGTGATTAAAGAAAAAAAGAAAAAAAAAGTGAATTGAAATTGTATGCTGGTGGAAATTAGGAAACAGAAAGCAAATATGCATGAGCAACTTCAAACTAGTTTAAATAGGGTACTGATGATGATACAAAATATGAAGAAAAGCCAAGAACAGATGAAACAAGAATTGAAAGAAAATGCAGCGAAAAATTAAAACAAACCAAGATGATATGGAACAAAAATTGAGGACACTGAAAACAAGCCAACACGATATGAAACAGGAATTAAAGACAAGCCAAGAAGAGATGAAACAAGAATTAAAGGCAAGCCAGGATGATATTAAACAAGAAATAAAAACAAGCCTGGAGGATATGAGACAGGAACTTAAAAAATCAAGAAGATATGAAGCGCACAGAAATGCTAGAGAAGATTAGCAAAATTAGAGAGGACATGCATGGCAAAGTACAACATGAGGTGAGGAGAATCCAGAAACAGATGTCACAATTACATTTGCAAATCAAGAAAGTACAGGCCAGTACAGGAATAATAAAAGTAGATGGTCTACCTGCAACTAGTGTGATGAAGCTACCTGCTTTCGACGCAAAGTACTTTGATTTATCTATGTCCGTCAATTCGAAGCTGCCTCTGCTGGCGATTGTTGGAGTTCACTGGAGGAGGCACGTATTCTTTTTCTAGCACTACGAGGTGAAGCTATGGGGGTTCTACGTAACATTCCCGAAGGAAAGCAGGGTTATTTCGAATTTACTTTTACTTCTCTGGAAACGCGCTATGGGGAAGCCCACCTCCAAAAAGTTTACAAGGCCCAACTCTCGGGAAGAAGACAAAATTACAATGAAATATGAGGCGGATCTAATGGGGTTAATAAATTTGACTTACCCAATACGTTCGTAAGAAATAAAGCAAGAGTTAGCAGTAAATAGATTTGTCGAAGGTTTACGAGACCCAGAAACAAGTCAAACTCTAAGAATGGCCCGACAAGAAAATTTCCGAGGCTTTTGCTTATGCGCTATAGTTCGAAACAGTCAAACATACCTCAAGGAACCAATGAAGAGTCAACGTTTCCCAGAATTATCACAAGACCAATGACAAAATCTTTATGAGGCTAATGAAGGAGTTCCAAAAATTTTTAAACAAACGAAAAGCACATGACAACAAAAACACAACCTTTCATATCAGAAATAGATTCCGTTGTTGGAAGTGCGGTCAAGAGGGGCCTGTACAAAGCCTCTGTATTCCAATACTGCTCCTGATAGTGATTCTGATGGTTATCGTCTTCACCTTGCTAATATTATAAAGGTTATGAAGTTCGAAAGAGCGTCTTGAAGAAAGTCTGTGCTCCTTATGCTGAACTTAAAGAAGTATGGTTAACTAATAGTAAACCCCATTTCAGATTTGCTGCAGTTGCCGTCAAGGCATCCGATGAAATTGAGTATGCAGTTGTCTCATTAGAGTGACCTATGCCAGACCAAGAGGAACAGGTCAGGGTCGCCGATAATATTCGAATAATATGCGTTGTTACTAGTACAGATACAACGGTCATTTTTACTGAGATTGCCCGAAAATTACTGCTGCTAGAGGCGATAGCAGAAAGGACCGTTACGAAAGAGATCGAAGGAGTACTCATAGCGACTGTGGAGAATGAGACGAGAGGGCCGTGACCGCGAAAGGGACTACGGAAAAAGAACATTCTGCAGGACATTCTCTAGAAGGTACGTCAAGAGGGACTGCAACCGTGAAAGAGACTACGGAAGAAGAACGTCCAACAGGTCATCTTCGAGAAAGTACGTCGAGAGACACCTCGACCGCGAAAGACACTACAGACGAAGAACGTCCTACAGGTTATCTTCGAAAAGATACAGCGACGACTACAAATAGGAAGCGACAGAATGAAGACCCGCGATGATCTCATAGCGCATACTGATGGATTCATAGTTGGTAAAAAAGTGTGGTTGCATGATCCGAAAAGAAACAAGGGGCGCTCACCAAGGCTTCAGAAGTCATGGGAAGGTCCGTGCAACCTAGTGACCGGACTAAATGATGTAGTGTATCGACTTCAGAAAAGCCTTCTTGCGAAGATGAAAGTCGTGCATCTGATCATATTGGCCCATTATCGACATTCTAGAAGGTTGGTCGACACGATCAATACTTAGAAGGGTATAATGTAACGAACTTTATAGCAGTACACACTTCATAGTGTTAGTTTGTGTTTCCAGTTTGTAGAGTTTTAGGTTTATTTCCAACGAGTTTATAATTTCTTTAATTAATTTTATCTTTTGAGATGAGATATCTATTAAAGAAGGTCTGAAACTTTTTAGAAAACTCTATTTCCTTATTTTCAACATGGAATGCCTACGACAGAAGATCTAGAAATTGCCAGATTATTCATTTTTCTTGTTTTTATTACACCATGTAGTATGAGAATTTTTCTAGAAGATTCGGGAATGTTTCAGTATCGGCCAAAAGGGTATATAAAGAGTCCATCGTCTTTTTGTGACAACAAAAGATAGTAGAGGTTGGTAATTTCGAAAAATCTAGCCATTAAATTATGTGAAAAATAACGAGACAAGACAAGTAGAAATATTTTTGAATATTTTAATGAAAATTCGACGTTGTCTACAACACCGAGGTTACCATTCCAAAATCAACTATTCATGATGTATTAAAAGTTACCCAATACCATCTTTATGAACCAACAATTTGTACAACGATTTCAAGAAGGTAGTTTTGATAGTCGTTGAATGTCTGGAAAATCTCGCCTTTTCCGAAAAAGTTTTACGGACAGATGAAACAAATTTCAATAACTGCGGAGTTTTTAATAAAAATAATCACCATTTCTGGGCTCTTGAAAACCCGCAATTAAGTGAACCACGAAGATTGCAAGAAAAATTTGGTTTTAATGTGTGGTGCGGAATGGTAGGTAAAAAATATCTTATTTATAATTTACAAGCCAAACAGCTTCGCACTCCCTCCAGGGAATACTGATTCGTACCAGGTATACAAAGGTACCAAAAGAATGAATCTCCTTGAGAACCTTTTCCATATTATCGAGTCCTAGGCGACGTGGTCTGCTGTATTTTCTAGGAAATTTCGGACGGTTCGCGCGGTTTTTTGCTTTAGTATTTTACATGTGTTATAGAGAAAATTAAATATGGTGATCTTATGGTAGAACAGAGTTGACGATAGTTCCAAAACACCGAAACGTTGTAACTGAAATTTGATTGAATAGACGTATTGTGCGCATAACGTGTCCTTACAAAAGTTTTTAAAAGTTTAAAGAATATTCAGAAATAATAAGTGAAAGCAAATCCAAGAAAGTGTAACATTTTCCTTTTTTTTTAATATCTCAAAAACGAAAAAACCAGAACCGATGGCAAACGCGAATAAGTTATCTCTCTTATTGTTTTCGAGATTGCAATGCTATCATTACCAATTTCAAACACCCCATATATACATTGTACCTACATAATAATTCACAAAAAGTTAGGCATACTGTCTTTATTCAAAGGCCTGAAAAATTAATTCAATCTGACATTTTCTGTGTTACGATTCTTTAATAAAGATAAATACGTGAGGTGTGTAACAACGGCCAAATGATGACAAACGACCGTGCCAAGCTGGCTACATCGAGATAGAAAAAACGATATAAAATGAAAACTACGAATGAAACAACGACAAAAAGAGTCGAAAGTTTCTGCACTGATGATCCCAACTTTTCAAAGTTGGAAGTTTTCCTTTTGTTCCTTTTAAGCATTATTTTCTTTTATAGTTTTAATTTATAAAGAAAGACGTTTTTATTTGGTCATCCAGGGACAAAGTTGGAAACTTATGTTGTTTTGTAACAACTATTAAAAAACTCTATTAAATAATATTACTACTAAACATGATAAAAGTTGTAAAATCTACTTTATATTTAAGCAAAACGTTGAATAATATTTTTATCGCTTAAGATTATGATAACAAGTTTTTCCAGGGCTGTAGGAATCCTTATTATTTCATCACGTTGATGTATGACAGCATTTGATCGTAGACTCCTGCAAATGGAATATTTTGGTAGTGTATGGCAGTTTTATCCACGATTTGCTGCTGTTCCATATATGTTAGTAGCTATTCTAAAAACTTATAAATAAATATCAGAGTGATAAAGGCACTCTGAAAATCTGGTCGTTCCTCTTGGCTCTTGCAGTTTTATTACTAAACAACTACAGGTTATTTTGGCCTTAACAATACCAGAACTCAGGACTCAGGTAAAACTGCTATTTAACTGGTCATACCTCGCCTCTTGTTTCGAAGCTCTTCATCAATGCGCATGCGAATTTATTCGCGTGAAGCTTTTGGATAAATTAAACGAAACAAGTTTGTGAAAACACTTATAAAGGGTGTTTTTTATAGAGGTATAGAACTTTAAGTTGGCAACACTTTTTTAACTGGCGGCCATTTTGTCAGCTGTCAAGTGATTTATGTTTAGTTTGGTTTAGCATTTCAACATGAATAGACTGATGCCTGAACAACGCTTGCAATGTGCAAATTTATTTTGAAAATCATGGTTCTGTTCGAAATACGTATCGCGCACTACGTCCATTTTACGGTCAACATAATCATCCATCAGAGCAATTAATTCGATTAACTATGGAACGTTTTCGTACCACGTTTACTCTAAATGATAATACGCATCCACAGAGATGTCGTACAGTGCGTACAGAAGAAGTCATTGCTGCTGTAGAGCGTAGCGTAGAGGAAGACCCGAATCAGTCTATCCGCCATCGTGCACAGGAATTGGATATGTGTCCATTCACTTTATGGAAGATTTTTCGGAAACATCTTGGTTTGCGTGCTTACAATATCCAACTCGTGCAAGAATTGAAGCCACACGATCACCTAGCAAGGCGTAGATTCGGTGAATGGGCCCAAAACAAGATTGCCGTTGATCCCGATTTTCATAAGCGAATTTTGTTTAGTGATGAAGCTCACTTTTGTTTGAATGGGTACGTCGATAAACAAAACTGCCGTATTTGGAGTGATGATAATCCTCAAGTGTATGTTGAAACACCGTTACATCCAGAAAAACTGACTGTTTGGTGTGCTTTATGGGCTGGTGGAATCATTGGTCCGTACTTCTTTAAAAACGATGCTGATCAGAACGTTACAGTGAATGGTGACCGCTATAGAGCCATGATTACTGACTTTTTCGTTCATCAATTGAACAACCATGATGTGCAGGAGCTGTGGTTTCAACAAGACGGCGCAACATGTCACACAGCTCGTGCCACAATTGATTTATTGAAGGAAACGTTTGGTAACCGCATAGTTTCACGTTTCGGACCCGTGAATTGGCCTCCAAGATCGTGCGACTTAACGCCGCTAGACTATTTTCTGTGGAGATATGTGAAGTCGCTAGTCTACGCCAATAAGCCCGAAACGATTAATCACTTGGAGGACAACATTCGCCGCGTTATTGCCGATATACGGCCACAAATGTTGGAAAAAGTCATCGAAAATCGGACCTCCAGATTAGACTACGCCCGAGCCAGCCGTGGCGGTCATATGCCAGAAGTCATATTTAAATTATAATGCCAGAAGGTTATCTTTCGAATAAAGTAAATTTCATGTCAATTTAAAAAATTCATCTTTGTTTTATTCCATTTAAAAGTTCTATACCTCTATAAAAAACACCCTTTATATATTTCAAAAAATAAACAGTGAGTTACAGTAAGAAACGTATAACTAGTTATTATTAACAATTTCGAAGTAACTGAAATAATTGCCCCTATTGGCAGTTCTATTCTATGGGATATTAATAGGGATGTCCCAGAGTTCGGTATTCGGGCCCATTCTCTTTGTAATTTATATAAATGACCTACTTATGGGCAGAGATTCTGCAGATTTCACACTCTTTGCCGATGACACCACTCTCTCGTTTTCAAATATATCTCTAGAAGGGGCTTTGGGTAGATTGGGAGCGGCACGGTCAGGGAGTGATTTGATGCAAATGGACTGCTTCTGAATGAAAATAAAACTAAGCAAGTAGTGTTTTCTCTACGTGACTTGGGATATATTAATAGAGGTTTGCTGAGTGCTAAATTCTTGGGAGCCCACACTGATCTAAGCCTTACTTTGGAAGCTCATATAGAGGAGGTTCCAGGAAGGTTCCGTAGCAGTCTGTTTGCCTTGAGACGTCTGGCGCTGTGTGTTGGCATGTCGGTTCTGAGAGCTTCATATTTTACGCTGTTTCATTCGGTGATGACATACTTACTGCTTGTCTGGGGCCACGCATCGCGGGGGTCTCGCATGTTTGGGCTTCAGCGAAAGGCTGTGAGAGTGATGCAGGGTATGAGATTTAGGGAGGACTCTAGAGCAGTATTCTCGGAACGGAAAATTTTAACATTGCCTTCGCAATACATACTGGATAACTTACTGTATATCAAAAAAATACAAAGACAGTTTAAGAACGCACAGTGAGGTTCAGAGCTGGGATACAAAGCACAGGGATAACTGGGTCCCTGCATATTTTCGTTTGGTAAGGTGTCGGAAGGGGCCTGTTTGTCTAGCAATAAAAGTCTTTAAAGTTTTGCCTCTGTCATTGAGAGGGCTTCCGGATAATCTTTTTAAATACAGAACAAAACAAATTTTAATCCAAAATGCATTTTATAATTTTGACGAATTTATTCGTTACAAATTTTAATCACAATTTGAAACTAAACCTAGCCTAGGCTCCATGTGTAATGTAGTTAATTAAGATTTTAAATGTAAA
This sequence comes from Diaprepes abbreviatus, assembly GCA_034092305.1. NCBI lineage: Eukaryota > Metazoa > Arthropoda > Insecta > Coleoptera > Curculionidae > Diaprepes > Diaprepes abbreviatus. Next base: position 3,235,394 of record JASJET010000106.1, read on the forward strand.
TGTATTTGTAGTGTTTTTTTTTATTATTTTATTTACTGACAAATGTAAGTGCTGTAAAGCATGGTACTGATTGAATAACTTGAAGTATTGAACTATTATTAATAAAAATGTAAAAAATCCAGTTTTGAAGATTATATGTATAAACAGCTTTTTAAGATATAAATTAAGAAAATAAGAAAAATAAAACCGAAATAGCTATCTAAATTGTTTAAACAAATGGTATCAAAGTCACCTTATTCCCAAAAGAAATAAAATTAGCCTGCTCAAGATAAATAAAAAAAAAACAAAAAAAATAAATAAAACATTTCGCGTGCCTTTTTCAAAATGTTCTCAAAACCATATTGACTTCAACGAATTTCAAATTGTATGTATGTACGTAGAATTGAGGTCTGTGTACTGCGACTTGGTAGATCTATTGTGCCTCCCTACTGCTACCAAGTCATAAGAGTTACCTTTTCGTCTAGAGCAGGTCCTCCAGTCCTATTTCCTCAGGAACCTTAAGATGTTGGACGGTTTCAAGGTAGGTAGCTTCCCTTCTTCGATTTGGTGTGTTCTCAAAAACCGCATCCTAGGGTTTTCTAGAGCACTGCACTCTGAAAGGATATAAATTGAGGTTTTGTCCTTCTCCTCACAGAATCTGCACTCTTCTTCTTCTACCAGTCCGAGTTTCTTGAGGTGTCCCTTCAAGTGGCAATGCCCTGTCAGGACCCCTGTCAGAATTCTAAGTTGGTTTTTACTTAAACTTATGCATTCTTTGAATATCTTCTGGTCGTAGTTCCCAAGAAGTATCTTCGCTTATCTCAATACTTGGAGCTCCGTCCAATAATTGGATCTCATGCTTTCTTCTCCTATTTTTAATTCTTCCAGCATTATGCTGCTACTGATTCCACAGAAGACCTCTGGCCCCAGAAATGGTGTCTTAGCCCCTTTTCTCGCACGCATGTCTACTATTTCATTCCCCTCTATCCCGGTGTGTCCCGGTACCCACATGAGGGTGACTCTATTATTCTTACTGACATTCCCAGATCATCTTGGAGCTGATAATTTTAGAGCTCAGCGCACTGATGGCTGTTTGACTATCCGACATGATGATAATCTCTTGGCCGTGATAGTTTTTTTCTATGTTGAATTGAATACATTTCCTAATTTCTGCCTGGAAAATGCTTGGTGACTTACCCAAGCTTTCATAGTGTCTGGTGCCGGATCCATACACTCCTATTTCAGTTCACTTCATTATTTTGGAGCCATTTGTATACCATATAATAGATTTATTGTTGAATTTTTCAACGGTGTTTCTGTTCTATTCGCTCTTGCGACTCAACTTTGTGCTGAAGTTTTTCACAAAGTTGAATTTCTTTTTCATTTCATCTTGGGGTATGTCCCAGATTTGTTGATTTCTGGATAAGAGATTGAACCTTCGTTTTATGACCTCATCTCTCATCATCCTATAAATTGTCCTCTTCGTCAAACTCTCTACAAGTATATGTAGAGGTGTCAGGTTTAGGACTACTTCCATGGTGGCTGTTGGGCAGGTTTTCATATTTAAAATTGTAACTGAAGCTTATTATCACACCCCGATTCATACTCGAATGTTTCGGTTTTCTCGTCTGTAGAGAGCCTCAGCTATTCTATGCAGGATATTCAATTTGCAAATTAGCCTCTAACCATCTTAATCTCATTTTTTTATCAAAAAAAATTTTTTTAGATCTATCTATAACTAAAAGAAAACGATAATAATGACACCGTAAAGGAAACTATTCACTCGTTTAGTGGTTTTGTAAATATTTCTTACTTGTAAATAGAAAAAACAATCATAATGCGAATTATTTGTACATGTAATTCAAATAAATATATTGTATAGTAGTGAATTTATTTAATTATTCTTATATTTTCTAATAATGGGAAATATTTTAAAACATTTTATCGTTATTTGCCGACTCCACTTGTTAGGAATACTCCTTTTGCTTCTTCTTCTTCTACTTATCTATTTGGTTTTAATTACATAACCACCACAGGATTTTTCGACAGATTTATTTATACATAATAAAAGGGTGAGGTCTTTTTAGTTTATGGCGTCATAAATTGTCTGTGTTTATACATTTTTACGAAAACATATAAACCACCCAGAAGTAATAAAACTGAATTTAGGGTTAAATATGATAACTGATTTATTTTTCCTTTAGAATTTTCGGGTGATACTTTAAGATATATACTGCCTCATTTCCCATAGTTGAAATCCATAGTAGAATATATCTTGTGTTAATTAGCATAAAATAATTAGTGTTGATTCCATTACACATGTGTTGATCATCGCTTTAAAATCTTCTTCTTCTTCTTCCTTCTTATATATATATATATATATATATATATATATATATATATATATATATATATATATATAAGCAATTTGCTTGTTATTCTTCGTCTCTTTGCCTGGTTTCAGTCTATTGCGAGGTTATCACTCCTTCGTTTACGGGGTCTTCCGGTACTCCTATGTCTTATTGGTGATTTGTACCTCATAATCTTTACTATTCTGTCATCGGTCATGCGGTTGATATGTTTTTAAAATAGGTATTGTTATTCCCCTTCAACTGGTTATTGTAAAATTTATGAATGAGAAGAACTCGAACGGTGCAAAATCTGGACTATGTAGTAAATTATCAACTTAAATAGTTACATCTGCGGATGATCGGTTTGCGCATGATCGTGAAAGTGGACATGTTTATAACTCAAGCCAGACATTTCTGGTCAATAGCCACACGCAATTTTATTAATATATTAGATACTTGGGGTAACTGTTATTATTATAGTGAGCTGAAGTGTGCATTTAACAATAAAATAAATATTTTTGTACGCCAAATGGTATAAAATGATTTTTCATTAAGAATATAGTAAAATATATAAGTCTATGGTGAGTTCCAAGGTGATAAATGTAAAATCCTTTCTACATAAAGAAAATAATGTTTTTTGTCATTAAACTATTTAGTTTCCAAGCCTTTTTGAAGTTTTTTTTTTAACCGACATGGTGAATAACCTTCAAATGACCTTTAGATATAAAAAAGCGTATGGCATATTCCAATAACAAATAAAATAGGTTCTCATTTAAAACCATAAGATTGACCTTAAAATCACTTTGAAATATGCGTTCAACGTGATTTTCAAGGTCATAATGTTGCATTATCATCCGGTTTATATAAGTGTAACAATTTTTAGCTTGATTGGATAACTACAAGTGAGTTAAAATTCGATAACAAGGTTTGATAGTAATAATTAGTGTCCTTATACACTTGATTTTGCATAAAACCTGCCAAAAAAAATCCAAAACGAAAAGATCGGGAGATCATGGGGGTCCTTTCACTGAATTTCTAGGTATCCACGGCCCAAAATAAAACACGCGACACCAACAGCGAAGCGCCATTGTTGTGCCCTTTCGAAAATGAAATGGCGATTTTCTGCAGATCAATGCCTCGTGTTGGGATGATTTTAAATTCTCGCACTTGAAAAATAACATTCGTCAGACCAGATGACAAAGCTGCCAAAAGATTCGTTGATGAGGATTTGTTCTAAATACCATTGACCAAACGTTACTCGACGCTCATCGTGTAAATGTTGCACTATTTTAAATTTATATGGATGGTGTTTATACTTTCAGCGTCAGATTTTGCTACACCAACTTGATCCTCTATTTTTCTACAGAATGATGAAGTTCTTGCTGCTGCGTAAAATAACACATTTGTTTCTTATCTCTCCCTGTCTTCTTTGACGTATGTTTTGGGACGCGGCTGAATAAAAGATTCGTGTTCAATTAGATTTCTTTTTAAACGAGCAAATATATCTGGAAAGGGTTGCCTTCTACACTTTCTAAATACCTAACATTAAGAAATACGATCGCCAGATATGAGAAGTCATCCTAATGATAACGCTTTAAATACATTACCTATTGAAATATAATTCAGAAGCTTCTTGGGGACTTTCATTGCTTGGTACAAAACATACTAATAATCATATTTTCATAATTATCATAAACAGCCATTGTAAATGCAAAATAAATAAAAAGTAAAATAAAAACACGTACGTAGCAAAAATATTTCATAAATATTAACAATCTGTCAGAACTCTGAGCTTTTGAAAATCTGCCTTTTGTTTCTTATAAATTCGCCATGGCTGTTACAAACAAAATAAAATATTGAAAATATCAGACCTTGTTTTTCAAAATAAAATAAACACATTACATATTTTTGAAAAGCCTAAATTATACTTAATCAATATCTAAAACAATATATAGAGTGTTCTGTGTAAAAAAATCATAGGTTTGGTTAATATCTCAGAAAATAAACATTTTAGAAAAAAGATGTACACGCCATTGAACTCTACGTAAAAGACCCTATAAAAACCAGTATTTACCTTTTAAATAAATTCGAGATGTGCCTGAAAAACGAAGATTTTCAAAATTACCTTATAGATTTAAAACTAAGAGAGCTATGACAAATTTGACACCGGAATCTTTCGTTTCGTTAAAAAGTAGAACGTTACAATGAAAATCGCAATACTATCTCCTTGATAATAATTCTAATACCCTCTAAAAGTGTCGAAAATGGGACAACCTGTACATGAAAAAACCTTAAAATGGGACATTTAATTCCAAAACTCAATACCATCCTTTAAAGTAGAAAGTTAAAACAGATTATACCTACTTTGACTTTTCTCAATACTAAATTTTACGTTTCTGGACACTATCATTTTCATAAATCTCGAACAACGGAATTATAATACCTTAAATTTTTAAATTCTGCCAGTTTACTGAAACCTTTAATAAAAGTCTCCAATTTGAAATATTTCGGTAATATATGTGCCTTCTTATGACATCTTGAACCAAAAAGCAAGCGATCCCAACATTACATATATTAAAAAAGTTTTTAGTCGAGTCTTTATTTGATTTAAATTTAATATAAGATCCTGGAAAGAGACTGTTCAACTTCAAGACATATAAAGTTTAGGGAAAGTTGGGAAATCAGACAAACTTGTTGATTGGGTAAAATGATGCAAACCAGGTTTTTTCCGAAGCCACTTTTGAAATATTTTTAAATCTGGAAACTTTTAAAAATAATGATCCCATTTACTTTGATTTATGGTAGATATAATGTCTGTGGACTAGTAGGAGTGCATATTCAAGAAGTGGTAAATAAAATAACTGCATTTGTGAATGTGAAGCGTACCTTTTTTTTAATAAGTTATATAGTAATGACGTCAATCCTTACAAGACAAAGAAGTATGTCTAAAAATCTGCAATGTCTACATTAGGGTAAAAAAATGGATATTTATCTGCGATGCATCCAAATCTTTAAAAGCCTCAAAAAAAAAGTCCCTAAAATTTGAGAAAAATCAATCTTTTTTGGAGATTGCTCACAACGATTGTTTATCATCACCAAATCGCTTACAGGAAATATACAGGGTGTCCAATAACCAACTGCTGCGATCGATTTCTCGGAAGTAAACTCTAAACATTTTTTAAATTTGACTGTTTACCCAAGTTGAAGGTGGAAATTCGGCCAAAATATTTTCAAGATGGTGGCACTTCCGGTTATAAAGGAAGTTAATGCCTTCTTGGTTATTTTGAATGAAACATCTCATAGGTCATTTCGTTTTTAGATTCTACGCAAAATTATAGACATATTTCATCTATAATGTCCTATACGTTAGTCTAACTACTGTTATATATATAATTTTTTTTACACAGGCCTACAATGATTTTGGTGCCGCTAAAACTAAAGTAGATTTTAAGTATATTCGATACCCTGACTCTAGCAATATTCTCATTTTTTTAATGCTACGTGTAGTTTTCGAGAAATCGTAGGTGTAAAGTAAAACAAAAATAAACGATTTTAAAATATATTATTAAATAATTCTACAGGTTAGAATTATTTTATTAAATTATTCTACAAATTCGAAACAGTTTATTTAATTATTCTACAAATTAGAAACATTTTATTCAATTATTTTATAGGTTAGAAACATTTTATTAAATTAATCTACAGGTTAGAAACTTCTTTCTTTAGATTTTCTACTATGAAGGTCTTTGGGGCACTCCCGTGTGATACTCCAACAGTAATCTGTCATCATATGTTCATCTCAGCGACCTTGATATCTATCTTCCATCACTTTTAAATCTTGATGGAAACGTTCTCCTTGTTCTTCGCTATATGACCCAACATTTTCAGGAAACTTGTCTAAATGACTGTGCAAATAGTGTACCTTTATGCTCATATGACATCCAAGATTTTTAAAGCTAACTAAAAGGTTTTGAACTAATTCCTCGTAATTTTCAGCCTTATGATTTCCTAAGAAATTTTCCACAATGGCAACAAAAGATTCCTAAGTCGTTGCTTCTATTTCATTCATTGCATGAATGAAATCGCTGTCTTTCATTAAAGGTATTATTTAAGGGCCATCAAAAAAGCCAGCTTTTAGTTTTTCTGAACTCAAACCTGGAAACTTACTTGAAAGAAAGGCAAAACATGCACCAGTTTTATCTAATGCCTTCACATACTGATTCATAAGTCCCAATTTGATGTGTAATGGAAGCAAAATGACCTTATCTCTAGAAATCCAAGGCGGGTTTATAACGTTTTGTTTCCCAACTCCTCATTTAATTCCGTAGAATGAGCAATAGGCACAGCTGAATGCTTATTTCCAATATCTAGTAAAATACATTTCAAACTTCGCTTTGAGCTGTCCAATAACAGTTTCCATTCATCAGCTTTGTAGCTTGAGAGTCCCATTTTCGTTAAAGCCACCAATGTTATTAAAAAATTATATCGTCTTCTGAGCTAAAGAATGGAAGAATTTTTTTTCGCGATCGCGATAAAATGAAATTTTTTGGTAACTTGAGATTAAAGATTTCTTTTTTTGAGTCTAGATGCTAGTAGTTCATGTCTCTTTTTTGAAAGGTCAAGGTCTCTTATTAAATCACTTAAGGCATCTTGGGAAAAAAAGTGACGTCATCGTTAACACTTGAAAATCACTGTCATGTTCATTCGAAACAACTTCCACCATCTCTGTGTCTGGCACATCTGATTGATCTTGACTCGTAGGAGATGGTACGTCGTTTGAGTACAGTCGAGGCCTTTTAGCAGACAGTAAATCAGGATATGTAATTTTCCTCTCATTTACACCATGTAATTCAACAACACAAAAATAACAGCTATCAATGTGGTTTTTCGGTTCAGTCCAAATCATAGGTTCACCAAACTTTAAATGACTACGTTTACCGCTTGCCCACTGTCTTAAATGTTCACTACATACTTTACACAAAATGTTTGAAACTCACAGCTTGTTTAGGGCCTTCATCTCTATCTTAGAGTAATCAACATGTCTTGCTCACAAAGTCTGTAGTAGGTTTTCTAAATTTTTTCACCACATATTCACCACAAATGTAACAAAGTGTATTCGGATCATTTACACAACACCTCCTGGATAACGAGATATCGGAATTGCTAACTAAGAAAAAAAATCAATTGAATATGATGACATTAAATATGCCAAAATCCATTTTTTAGGTAATTATCTATAGATACAAACCTGATGTAGCTTCAATGTTTTGACGACTCTGTACGGCCTCTCGACGCCCAGAGAACCGAATTATATCCTAGAATTGTCGACATTAAACAAAAATTTTTTTTCTGTAGACCTGTGTAATTTAATTGGGATTGGTTTCCTTCTAGAAGGATATTTACTTTAGTGTACTGTGTTTATATTTTAAGAATAAATAGAGAGTGATCAAAAATTAAAGTTAATTTTTTTAAATGTAAACACCTTATTTTTATAATATTATCTTATTTTGCATTAAAAATATAGGTAACTTTGAGAATAGAGAACCTTAGTCTATTCCAAAAATTTTTAGTTTTTGAAATATTGTCAATTAAACATTTTTGTATTGTAAAAACGCTATACGGCATTTAAGTTTTGTTATTACTTAGCCATAACAGTGAAACGTGTGGCAAGAAAACAATAGAACACTACAGAATGTCACTATTTCTTCTCATTTCACAATTATTAATAAAAGTCATGTTGTCACGGAACAGTGTTAAATGGATATTAGAAAATTTTGAAATTTTGGCACCGTTAAGGCATAAATTCTTAATGATGAAAATGTTCAAATTGCTATTCTGGAATATTTTGCGGCATATCGTTAAGACAAGTGGCTCTATAAACAGAAATCTCGAAGAGCCCAGTATACAGAATTCTGTTGAAATAAAACTTCTACCCTTATTAAATATCTTGGATCTATCATAAGATATACTAATTTGTCGAAAAAGTGCAATTTTGCGAATTTTTATTAAGGATGGTACCAGACAACCCTCAATTTTTGGACAAGATAATTTGGACTAATGAAGCAAAATTTACAAAAAGTAGACTTTTTGACAGACACAATTCCCATTTCTTGAGTGATTCAAATTCTCATGCAGTAAGATTGCGGAATTTTCAAGAAACCTGGCAATTTCATGTATTTTGTGCTGTAAGAAATGATCATATAATGAAACCGCGTTACCATGACGTAAATTTTGCACCAGGTGATATTTAAAATGGTTAAAACTTATGTCTTTTGGCGGATCCAATATGCCTGACCAAAAAAACAAATTTTGTCCGATTTTCTCCAAAATTGGTATGGGTGAATTTTCGGGGTCGCACATACCGAATCTGAAATTATTTTTAAACAATTCAATATGTTATATCCAATATGGTGGATAAAAAATTAATTTGGTCCGATTTTTTTCTAAATTGTTATGGGGGAGTTTTTGGGATCGCACATTACGATTCTGAAATTATTTAAAAAAAATTAAATATATCGGATCCAAGATGGCGGATTAAAGATTCTGAATCTCTAAATTTTGTCTAAAATCAGGACTGGGGAATTTTTGTTAGTATTAATTACGAATGTAAAATATTATTTGAAAAATTGAATCTGGCGAATTTGTTTGAGCAAGTTTGCTAAGGAAAAATATTCGTAATTATCGGCAACCTCGCCTTTTTTAGGATTAAGAAAACAAGATCGGAAATAAAGAGAGTCTCTGAAAACGGTCAGAACGGAAAGATAGCGTAACGGTATGCAAATTTAAAAGTTAAAAATTTTCGGGCTTTTGCGTACGAGTTTGATCGGAAAGGTGTATACGGTGGGATTCCGGACGAAAGATATTTCCCTTTTCCTGTTTCCTTAATCTCTTTCCTGATTGTGAGTACCCTCAAAATACCTGGTAGAAGTAAAGAAAATTACACCAGCAGATATCGAAGTTTTCCGGTAAGTGATTTAATTTAGGATAAGCAGATTTCATACAGGGTATTTTTTAATACTCTTGAAAATAAATTATCCATTATCCGTCCTGAAAATTTTACATTATTCGATTTTCTCCAAAACTGATATAGGGACTCCTTAAAGGTGTAAATTATGAATTAAAAAGTATATTTTCAAATTCAATATGGCGAGTCCAATATAGCGAACTAAAAATTTTACATTTTTCGATTTTGTTCAAAGGTGGGACTCGATCATTTTTGAGGATGTAATATAAAATTATTTTAAGAAAATTTGTTATGTCAGATGTAATATGACGGTCTAGAAATTTTAAATTTGCAAATGCAAAATTGGTACTAGGGGGTTTTGAAGAGTTTATATTTAGATTAGATTAAGACGTTAAAATATTTTTATTGATATTCAATATGGCATCCGCTAATATGCAAGAGCTGCTTTTATAAGAATGAAGAAACTACTAACAAATACTACCCTGTCACTTGATACTCGATACCGTTTTGTGAAAACATATATATACTCTATTCTTTTATATAGAGCGGAATCTTGGACAATGGGAAAAAGAATAATGCAACGAGTGGAGGCATTCGAGATGTGGGTCTTTCGTAGAATGTTGAAGATCCCATGGACAAGACGAATGACGAACGAGAATGTCATTAGAATGATGGGGACAGATAGAGAACTCTTGCAGCAAGTGAAACGACGAAAAACGGGTTATCTGGGACATATATACAGAGGAACAAAATACCAATTTCTGCGACTTCTCATGGAAGGAAAAATAGAGGGCCGAAGAGGTCCTGGAAGACGAAAATGTTCATGGCTGAAGAACGTACGAGAGTGGACGGGATTGGACACACACACCTTACTGAGAGCAGCAATAGATAGAGAAGAGTTTGCCAACATTGTTGCCAACCTTCAGTAATGAAGAGGGCACCTAAAGAAGAAGAAGAAGAAGAAAAGTTTTACCTTATTTGTATTTTTTTTTCAGATTTGGTATTAGGGGGTCTTAGGGGTCGTGTATTACGAACATGAAGTTAATTTTTTACAACTATTAGATTGATAAGATACAATATGCAGGACTGAAAATTTTATATTTTCCGATTTTATTTAAAATTTATATTGCGAGTTTCTTGAAGCATATATAAACTCAATATGCAATATAAAATATATCGAGTTAAGAAATTTATGTCTCAGATTCTTTAAATATCGATATTGGAAGGTTTATTACCAATCTAAAATTAATTTGAAATTTAAGATAGTGGATTTACTATGACAGACTATATATTTGTTTGACATAATTTCACTGGTATTTGGAGAACTCTAAGGCACAGTTTCACAGTGTGTGGTCACCGAAAGGTTAATAAAAAATAGATGGTTATTTAAATTGATGATTTATGTTTTACCGGAAGTTAACCATGAGTTAAGTTTACTAGTAGACAATCCTGTGGTTACTTACTTAACCAAAAGAACATAACCTCATTACTTTGCTTACGCTTTTTATTTGTTGACGGTTCGGATAGAATAAAAATCATTTGCGTTTTTGTTGAATAACCCAAAATAAGAAACATGGATAATTACGATATCAATGTTTAAAGTAGTGATGAAGAAGCTAGAAGACCTCGAATATTTAGATCACGAGTTGATTATTTTGAAGAATATGATGAATACGATTTTTTTTTGCAGATTTAGATTAATGCCGAGAACCGGCTGTAGGCTGTATAGTTCCTCCTCCCGTTTTGTTAATTTCCATTTTATTTTTTGAAAACTTTTCTTTGGTTTTTCTTTTTAAATTATATATTTTTCTTTCAAAACTTTGACGTTTCTTGTGCCATTTACAGTACAACTGACGTTGAACTCATTTTGTAAAATTTTCCAACAATTTTCTTTATCACTTCAAGTGTGAGAATCACTCTTTTTACTTCCAATAATATTCTTATATTTGAATATCAGAGATATAAGAAGGATTTCTTCTTCTTTAGAGAAATTTACAGCTCTTCTTTCTCTCTTCTCCATGATTATAAAATTTTCACAATTATTAGCTTTCTATAATAATAAAATTATTTTCGAGGATTTTTTTTTAAAATACCGTCGTAAAAATAGAGGCAAATTGTCAAACCAATCATTTTCTTTATTTTTTAATTACGGCATTAAACCTAATTCCCCCGAATTTCATAAAATGTGCGTGATATTTTCTTAAAAGTCAGGTACCAACATTGACAAATAAAATTTAACCAATGGTTTCATAACCAGCCAATTCTTGTTTGTGAAACACCTACCTTTGAAAACTCATGGTTAACTTGCAAGTGTTGGTTATTTAAGCACTTCATGTTACCACCGATTGTGAAACTGGGTCTAAGAATTAAAGAATTTTTAGTGGTTCATTTTAGGGTGATTAACAACTTTGGATAAAATGAGTATTTTTTTGCCATTTTGCAGTGATTACGAGGTCCACTAATTTTGATTTGTACTTCTTCTTCTTCTTCTTCTACCTTCTATAATAGGTCCCTGACCTGTTCCTTCTTTGATTTTCCTCATTCTGGACTTAAATTATCGCTCCACCTTTTCCGTAGTCGACCTCTACTGCGTGTACCACTAGGCGATTTATCTCGTGCGATCCTTACCAGTCTATCCTCTGTCATTCGGCTTATGTGTTTGTTCCATTGTGTCTTACGCTGTAGGACTCACTCATTAATGCAGTCGGTGTTGCATGATTGCCTAATGTTATCGCTTCTTTCTCTGTCTAGTAGCGTTTTTCCTGTTATTCGTGGAAGTATTCTCATTTCTGTAGTCTCCAATAGTTGTTTCGTTTCTGTAGTCTCTGGCCGTGTTTCTGAGATGTATGTCATAATAGGTCTAATTGTGGTTTTGTAGATCCGAACCTTTGTTTCTTGTTGTAAGTGTTTGTTTCGCCAGATCATGTCGTTGAGACAACCCGCCACTTTATTTGCTTTGGCCACCTGCCCTCTTACTTCATCTTTGATGTTGCCATAACTAGTTATGTCGATTCCTAGATATTTGAAACTCATTTCTTGTTGTATTATTTGACCGTCTAATTTTAGTGTGCATCGGAGGGGTTCTTTTGAGGTTGTCATACATTTAGTTTTTTCGGCTGAGATAATCATATTATATTTTTTTCCCGTAAGATTAAAGGTATTTAACAATCTCTGGAGGTCGTCTTCATTTTCGGCACATATCACAGCGTCATCAGCGTAACAGAGAATTTTTATTTCTGTATCACCCATTTTATATCATCTACCAAGTCGCACCTCCTTTATTATTTCGTCCATTATCATGTTAAACAACAAAGGACTAAGCGAGTCTCCCTGTCTAATACCGCTGTTGACTGGTATGGGTGTTGATAATTTACCGTTAGTGCGAATCTGAACTTTATTATTTGCGTATATGTTTTCGATGGTCTGAATTATATTGATAGGAATATTTCTCTTATATAACAGGTGGATTACGTCATCTAGCTTTATGCGATCGAATGCTTTTGTTAGATCTATAAAGCATAAAAATGTTGGTTTATTGTATTCTAGAGATTTTTCGACTATCTGTCGTAGAATAAATACTGCATCCACGCAAGACCTTCATGATCTAAATCCCTGCTGTTCATCTTCCAGTGTTGTAACTGAATTAATTTTATTTTTGATTACTTTCGTAACGAGTTTCAGAGTTGTGTCCAGTAGATTAATACCCCTGTAGTTCCCTGGTTCTTGTTTGTGACCTTTCTTAAACATAAGCATCATTGTGCTGGTTCTCCATCTATCTGGTACTTTGCATTGTGTCAGGATTTTTCGAATGAAGCTTGTGAGTTCCTTTGTTAGTCACTGTCCTCCGTATTTCAACAATTCGTTATGAATTCCGTCTTGTCCGGGAGACTTTCTATTTTTTAAGGATTTTATAGCTTTCTCTACTTCTTGAATGGTGACTTCCACATTATTCCTTATTGCTGGTATGTTGTTTTTTCCAATGTTAGCATCACCCTCAAATAATTTTGTTAGGTAGTCTATCCATTTCTCCTCTGATATTTTGTTTGTTTCGGAGAGTTCAGATACTTCTTTGCGCTGTTGTCTTATCAGTCGCCACATTTGTTTTTGTACACTATAGAAGTCTCCTTCCATTCTTTTAGAGAACTGCTCCCAATGTTCACTTTTTAGTTACCTGACTAGTAGATTAGTTTCGTTTCGAATTAGTTTGTACCTATTGTATGCTTCCGGCGTTTTTGACGTTCTATATGCTAAATATGCTTTTCTTTTTTCGTTACACTTATCTTTAACTTTTTTACGGAACCATGGAGTTTTATTAGGATTTTTGTTGTTGATTGTAATTGTATGTGTGCCCAATGACTCATTTGAAGCATCTTCTATGTTTTCCTTAATTTTTTCCCAGCTATGATTTATATCTTCCTCTTCATTTATTGGTTTTCTTTCAATTTTTTCCATCAATCTTTTTTGATATAATTCTTTCGTTGACGTATGCCACAGAGAGTCTATGTTCTTTTTTTGTATCCTAACCTTTTCCAACTGCTTTTTCTTTTGTGTAATCTTTATTCGAATCTTTGATAGAACCAATTTATGATCGTTTCCTGCATTAACAGAGTTCAATGTTCTAATATCCAATATCTGGGTGGGATGTATGATTTGTACTTAGTTCAAATAATTTATAGATATTATGATGAGTTTAAAACTAAAAATCGAAAAATAAAATTTTTATAAAAGAAATTGAACCGGCTTCTAAAAGTGCTCTAAAAGGTGAAAAATAACTATACATTTTTATATAAAATTGAAATTTTTGAAGTCGGCGCCAAACTAATACCTGATAAAATATGATTCGCATAAACTGATTAAAAATACTTAATTTGTGATTGCTTTCTTACCATAATTTGTATATGTTAATAGTTATTTATTTCATTTGGAAATAATTTGGGGCCGATTTCAAAAATTTAAATTTCATATAAAAATTTATAGTTATTTTTCACTTTTTAGCGCACTTTTAGAAGTAGGTCCAATTTTTTTATAAACGTTTTTTTACTAATAACAGAGATATCCCGTAAAACCTTCGAAAATTCGACATCCTGTGCATAGTGATAATTTTAATTATTAATGAAATCTAATATAAAGATAACTTTACTTAAACTGAACGTTGTAATCTTTTTGTTTGACATAAATAGATTATTATTTAAGATCATACTTATTTAACAATTGTGCCCAACTCACTTATACCAAACACCTGTCCCAACATTACAGAAAAACAAAGCAGGGTGAAATATTTCAATCTTCATGCGATGTTACTGCATAAACTGAATCGTTAAATCTAGATTTATTTAGGTTTCTAAATAATTTACGTTTTGTGTTTTACAACAGATTAAATTTTGAAAAGAACGTCGTAATTTACGATTAGTGTTCAAGACACAACAGTAATCTATTAGGGCTTGAAAGATATATTTGAGTTCGCAAAAGATAATAGAAAGCAAATAAGCTGAGTGCAATTACGTAAAACACTGCAACATCATCTACGATAATTTAAGAATGGAAATTAGTCCCTATATTTCTTTATATTTATGTTAAGAAGTGTTAGCGGTCTTTTTGCAAAATGTTGATGCAAAAATGGCTTATTCCCAGTGGCGTAGCTAAACCTAACAGCGCACTAACGAGCATTTGGCCTCAAAAACCGGACAAAAAGGAGAAATGCAAACTATGAGTCAAAATTTCTGAAACCAGCCACTAAAAATCGACTAGTCGATTTGCATGAATTTTTTTGCCGATTCTTGAAGCCTTGCACGTCAAAGTTAATGTCTTAAAACATTTTCTGAAAATTTAAATTTTTCAAAAGACGCTTGAATGCGGCCGAGGCGGGCGCGCCGCGTTGCGACTTGCGGGCGATACCTACAGTACAACGTATACTTTTCTCCCCTGGTTTTAATGTTTAATGTTTTTAATTTTATAAAATAAAAAATACCTCATTCACACATGTTTACACTTCTCATTTATTATTTTACAGCTTTATCTACTTTCAATATAATGCTTTTGAACATGTTGAAAAAATCTTACATTCTATAAAATTGATATAAAATAGCTTAAAGTAATGAAATTGGCGTGTTCCCTTGATGGTTTGAGCTGTAGGAAACGTTTCTTTAGATACTCTTGGTTCTTTTTATATTCATCTAAAGTACAAAAATCAAAATCAATTTTGTGAAAAAAGTTGCGTGCCCATTCGAAAAGTTTTTGTGTTGTAACAATCGTGTTATCTTGTAAGGTAGCACGATATGCATTCCTCTTTACGCAACCACCAATGCCATCACATGCACCTTTTCCGTGCGAGGTCGCAAAAAAGTGCCATTCTGCGTTGATATGGAAGTCCTTTTCGTGGTATAATAAATTCAAAAAATTTATTTTTATACTGAGATCCTGCTCCATCAGAAAAGTATATAAGTTTTTTTTACGTTTTGCACGCCAAATTTTTTTTTCAAAAACTCAATCATCTTAGAGTTATATAAATGGACTCTAGTTGCATCGTGATTCTCGTATTCCGAAAAAAACAACAAAGTTAAGATTACACACAGCATTATTTTTCTTATAATAAATTACGTAGGCATGCAATGATGCTTGATCTTTAGACCAATGTTGAGCTTGTATAGCATTCTGAATATGAAACGAGTAATTTTCAGAAAAATCGAAAGTGATTAAAAATTCGCCTGGTGGCAGTAAATTTTTAGTTCATTTAAATATTTTGCTTGAGACTGTCTTTTACATGAAATACAAACGAATAAACCAAAGAGATCACTAAACTTTTCATCGCATTTTTCAGATAAGAAATATAATTTATTTTTACACTATTGTGACCTTTTTTTGAAAAGGATTACAACACTTTGGCGGTGGTGTTATGATAATAATTAACAGATCACTGCTAGCGAAGTAGCGAATGCACATTGATGTGTGTTATATGCGATTTGCATTTGTTTTTACGTGTCATAACGTAACAACTCGTATCACGCATAACATGTAACAACACAACAGCTCAGAATTATAAGTAATAAAAACTCAACTAAATCGATTAGGCATGACAAATAAACATATTTCTTTTCTAAATAATAATATAACTACAAATTATTTCAAAAAAAATTAATTAGATTGTAACATCATTCGCAACATATATATTTAAAAACGGTTATAATGAAAGTAGATAAAGCTGTAAAATATTAAATGACAAGTGTAAACATGTGTGAATAAGGTATTTTTTATTTTATAAAGTTATAAATATTAACATTAAAACCAGGGGAGATAAAATTTTTATAAAAAAATTGAACTGACTTCTAAAAGTGCGCTAAAAAGTGAAAAATAACTATAAATTTTTATATGAAATTGAACTTTTTAAGTCGGCGCCCAACTAATACCTGACAAAATGTGATTTGCATAAACAGATTAAAAATACTTTATTTGTAATTGCTTTCTTACCATAATTTGTATATATAAGTAGATATTTATTTCGTGTACAAATAATTTGGCGCCGACTTCAAAAAGTTCAATTTCATATAAAAATTTATAGTTATTTTTCACTTTTTAGCGCACTTTTAGAAGTCGGTTCAATTTTTTTATAAAAATTTTATTTTTCTATTTTTAGTTTCAGAATTCATTATGAAATTCATAAATTATTTGAACTAAGTACTAATCGAGATTAGTGTACCTCGCAATGACTCCAAACTGGCAAAAAAGTACTCATTTTATCCAAAGTTGTAAATCACCCGAAAATGAACCACTAAAAATTTTTTAGTTCTTAGAGTTTTCCAAATACCAATCAAATTAGGTCAAACAAATATTTAGTCTGTCATAGAAAATCCACTATTTTAAATTTCAAATTAATTTTAGATTGGTAATATAGGCCTCAACACCTTCCAATATCGATATTTAAAGAAAATAAATTGATTTTTTATCCACCATATTAGATACGCCATATTAAATTTTTTTTTAATAATTTTAGATTCGTCATGTGTGACCCCGAAAACTCTCCTGTACCAATTTTGGTGAAAATAGGACAAAACTGATTTTTTTGTTGGCCATATGGAATCCGCCATATTGAATTTTTTAAAATAATTTCTGATTTTTTTATGTGAGACCCGAAAACTTCCCCATACCAATTTTAGAGAAAATCGGCCAAAATTGATTTTTTCGTCCGCCATATTGAATTTTTTAAAAATTATTTTAGATTCGTCATATGCGACGTCGAAAACTCCCTCGTACCAATTTTGGAGAAAATTGGACAAAAAAATTTATTTTTGGCGGCCATATTGGATCCGCCAAATTGAATTTTTTAAAAATTATTTTAGATTCGTCATATGCGACCCCGAAAACTCCCCCATACCAATTTTGGAGAAAATCGGACAAAATTAATTTTTTTGTCGGCCATATTCAATCCGCCATATCGAATTTTTTAAAAATTATTTTAGATTCGTCATATACAACCCCGAAAACTCCCCTGTACCAATTTTGGAGAAAATCGGACAAAATTGATTTTTTCGTCCGCCATATTGGATCCGCCATATTGAATTTTTTAAAAATATTAGATTCGTTATATGGCATCTTGAAAACTCCCCCATACCAATTTCGGACTAAATTAATTTTTTTGTCCGCCATATTGGATCCGCCATTTTGAATTTTTGAAAAATAATTTCAGATTCGTTGGGTACAACCCCGAAAATTCCTCCATCTTGGATTTTACTGCACCAATTTCATCTAAAAAAATATGGGACCACCGCAGCAATTTCCTTTCCATAACGTAAAAAATTTCATTCAAATCGGTGAAGCCGTTCCGGAGTAATCGGTGTACATACATAAAAAAAAAATACATAGTCGACGAATTGAGAACCTCCTTCTTTTAGAAGTCGGTTAAAAAGTATACGTTGTACTGTAGGTCTCGCTCGCGTGATGCGGCCCGGCGTGGTCGCATTCAAGCATCTTCATGATAATATTTAAAAATTCGTAACTTTTTTCCAAATTGAGATCATCAAAATTTCACTTCACAGTTATCGAGGCTAGAGTTTAAGGAATTCAAATGAGAAAAGAAAATTTTTGTAGCACAAGGAGAAGTTGGTAAAACTGTTATTTGTTTATTGCAAAATTATTTTTTATTAACAAATTACAAGTTTTCAGTTTAAATTATCTCTTATTCGATTCCGTTACTATTTATAAATATACCATAAAAATTTCATCAACTTGTATTAAATATTAACCAAGATATCGCAATTTAAAAAAAAGTTGCTTAGAAATTCATTTGTTTATAACTTCTTGAAAAATTTAAATTTTCGGAAAATGTTTTAAGACATTAATTTTGACGTTCAAGGCTTCAGGAATCTGCAAAAAAATACATGAAAATCGACTAGTCGATTTTTAGTGGCCGGTTTAAGAAATTTTGACTCTATATAAGTAATCATCGAATTTATTGTTTTTGTATACCTGGGTAACCGTACTACCATAAAATTATGATAAAGTGGCCGTTCCCCGCCGATACGCTCCGCACAGTTAATTGCAATCTAAGCTTTGTTCAATACGCACGCATTCGTTCTTGATAGATTTTTTTTAGACTTGTGTTTGGTGTGAATATTAAAAAAAAATTTTTTGTGATGGAATTTGAAAAATAAGGTATGTGTTTAATTTTTATATAAGTTATTTAAAAATATAATGACTGTATAGTATTCTTATGGACCAAAAATAATATGCAAGAAAATTTTCCATTTTTTTGTTTTTCTTTTTAACTAATTAGTGTTTTCGAAAATGTTCCGAGCTAGGTCGGGCTACAATTCTTTTTTTATAATAAACTATAGACATTAGCCATATCATAACAGTCAAAACATTTTCCACATGTTTCCACCTCTTAAAAAAACCGCTTTGAGTTCCACGGTTTTTGTTTGCAATAATTTTGGTTATTTTTTACTTACATACATATTTTTTTCTTATAGGTACAGATTTGACATCAAATGTTATTGAGGTATATCGGAAAATGCTATATATTCTTCTTAAACAAAGCACATCCAGAACACTTGAAGATAAGGTATCATTTATGGAACTTAAGTTCCGCAAAATGATGAAATGTCCCCAAAATGAGTACCATACTTTAAGTCACGATTTAAAACATTTTAATAGTGATTTGAAGAAGAGATGGATATCATCTAACTATATCGAAGAAAGATTTTTGAAAAAAAAAAACGAGAAATGACTTAATACATCAATACCAGTACATAACTGAACCACGAATTCTATGGGACGCCCAAGGAAGCATTTCTAAGAATTACATGATCGTAGTAAACGATAAAATACTAAAGTACTCCGCGAACAGGTACCTGTTGAAGGGCTTACCTATGCAGCCAGCGAAACTCAACGAATGTCTGGAAATGCCGCAGCCTCTAAACTTATAATAGATGCAACTTCAACACCAACAAGAGCCAAACGTTACAGAGAGGTAATAAATACTGCTCAGAAACCGAAAGTAAAAAATTACACACCTGAGCAAACCTTGCAAATCTTTGCTGAAGGTGACTTTACAAGGAGGCATTGAGAGTTGTTACACGATTCCAATAAGGGTATATGTCCTTGTTAGACTCTAATTAGAGAAGCAAAGAAACTCTGCTATCCAAAATCAGAGTCAATCCGAGTTACAGAGACGAATGTTGAAGTTGTGCTTCAGGCCCTACTTGATCACACAATAAAGAGACTTTGTCTTTATCTTAAGGATGTTTTTCAAAGCTGCGATGCAGAAGAATTAGAGAACCTAGGACTTATAACATAATGGGGCTGTGATGGCTCTCATTAAATTTCTTATCATCGAAAGTTTTCAGATAACTCAAACGATGACTCGAACATATTCCAAAGCTTATTGGTGCCGTTAAGACTACAGTCACATATTGGGATAGAATAAAAATGTTATGGCAAAATCCTACACCATCATTCACTTGATTTTGCCGGCCAATCCGCATTCGATTTCTCCAAGAAGCTGTGAATATTACGAAGGAAGAAATAAAGTATGTCGAAGACCAAGCAAATCATCTGCTGAAGATCAAAATAGAAAAGTCAAATGGAATTATCAGTGGCCTTGTTTAGACATTATTAAAAAATTAAACAGAATCCATTTAAGCCAATGTTGATCGCAAGCGGTTTTTGTCAAAATATGTTTAAATTTTTTATTTGACAACCATTAATAAACTCGGTAGAAAACTTTAAAATGTCAAACTTGGTATAAGATAGACTTTTTATGGGAAAACGTACAATTACCCTAAGTCAACATATAAAACGATACCTATTACGTTTTTTTAATATTACTCCCCTCCCTCTCCCCACCCTAAGTCAGCGCCTCTTCACCCGATTAGTAAAATAATGCCAGAAATGAAATCGGAACACCTAAAAACATATAAAACGATACCTATTACGTTTTTTTAATATTACTCCCCTCCCCCTCCCCACTCTAAGTCAGCGCCCCTTTACCCGATTGGTAAAATAATGCCAGAAATTAAATCGGAGCACCTAAAAACATATAAAATGATAACCATTACGTTTTTTTTGATATTACTCCCCTCCCCTCCCCACCCTAAGTCTGCCCCCCTTTACCCGATTAGTAAAATAATCAATTTAGCGCCCTCAAAAATCTCCGGGAACTGATTTTGACAAGTTTAGAGTCAAAAACAACGACATTATTAATTGTGTCCTGTTTTTGAGGCCAAATGCTCGTTAGTGCAGCGCCGCCCGGTTAGCAAGAATTACTATTGCGCCTTATATCTTGGAAAAAATCGCAATACAGTAAAATTACCTAATTTTTTTAATTAGGTATAAAAAAATTATTACCAACTTATTTTAAATTTATTTTGCCAATATTTTAATCGAAAAAATTTATATTTATTATATTTTATTTCTACTTTAATTTCTATAATATTTAAGGTCGCATAATAATAAAAATTAAAGACGTGTTAATTATTTCATATTTTTTAATTATAAAAAGTATATAAAAGTCGGGCCTAAATTTTTTTAACAAAAAGTCATAAACTCTCAGATTAGGGTCTTAACCCTTAATCCCATATTGACTTGGATATTATATATGTTACAGGAAATATCAGTTTTTCACTCAGGACATACTAGTACGTCCCACGGCATGTCTGAAATGGATAATTTTTTGAGATGGCAATGCTAGGGCAATGGGTTGGTTTAGTTTGACTGATATTACTAAAAATTTAAAATAACCAGAAAAAATTAACTTAAGCGAATTGCGAACCCATGACAACCCAATACCCAGAAAAACACCCATTTTGGATATGACCTAGCACGTACAAATATGTACTAAAAATTGATATTTTCTGTAACATAATGCATATTAGAAATGCTTCTTGTGATTTTTAATGCTTGCAAAAACGTCAATTACTTGATTGATTTCTATGCTTAGAATAGCCAGACTACTTAAACGTTCCTGACTAATACTATTTCTTAAAAAATTCTTAATTAGATTCAGTTTGGAAAATGATCGCTTAGCAGAAGCGGAAGTTACAGGAAGGGTTAAAAATATTATGTAATTTTTACAAAACATAAAATTAACCAACTCACCTAGAGTGAACAGTTTTTTTAAATTCTCACAAAAAGCTGAGCGGAAACTGAGAATTTCGGTGAAAAAATTACACTGGGGAACAGCAAAAATGTTTCCGAGACCAAAATAGTAAAAGCTTACTTATTTTATTATACTACTTCACAATCTGTCTTGTAAAAGTCTCAGTTGGCTCCGATTTCATAGATACGTGCTAAATACACGCACGTATAAAGTATATGTACTGATCGTCAAATAAACAGAAAATGTCCGGGACCATGCTATGCGCCATTTTGGTTAAGGGGAAGTTATAATAACAGTGAATACGCTGTCACCACTGAAAAATTATAACGACTAAACGTAATCGTTTACCTCCCACTGACAAAGTTTGAAGCAATTTGCATACCTTTCCGAAATTTCATCGACATAAGTAGTTGCACGAAACGAATGGTTGAAAGAGATAAAATGACAGTATTACATTATAACCTTACCCAACTTATCCAATTTGTGTCAATTGATTGTTATGTGTGGACGTCTGTCATACTATTGTTCGGTCGTAAAAATAAATTAAAAATTTTTATTATATTGTTGGTTGTTAAAAATAACTGGTCCTTAAAAAAAGCAATATGTTGACGAACCGTTTCTTCAAAACGTTTTATTTAAAAAAAAAGAGTTGAAATGGTAATTTGGTAGTACCCCATTATTTTCAGTATTTTCTAATTAAAATTTCCTTAGAAAGTTGAATGTTTCGCAAATTTCAAGTAAATTTGAGATAGACATACAAAATTATTACACTAAATTCTGTTCATATCTCAATAGTATGAGCGTGCTGTTTAAAAATTGTTTTCCTACGGCTAGTTCTAATTATGGATTTGACGTAAACACTTGTGTCCCTATATCCCCAAACGGTCGAGTATCTTACTTTGAAACAGTTAAGTGTAACATAATTGTTTTCATCAACACAACTTATAAAAAATTTGAGAAGATATTTAAAACTTTTATTTAAATAAGTAACATTCAATTTTATATTCAAAGAATGTTAAATGCAACATTTTACTTCCTTAGACTGTGTTAAACACTATACTACACTACAATTAAATAAATATTATTGATTATAATTTATTAGGACATATAAATTTGAACCCTACAAGCCAACAAAGGAGGTGCTTCTGAATAAAAAGCTTAGTTATAGTACATTTGGTCTTCAAGCCCCTACAAATCTTCACAAAATAATAAAAAAAGTATATTAAAGGTTGAATAGTATCATTAATGGGGGGTCTTCGGGCTGGCCTATGGTTCCGGCCCCTGGTCGTACACAGTTCCTCTATCACCGGTTAAGTTTCAGGTTTTCTTTTAAACTTACTTGTCAGGACAGGAAGTCTTGCAATAATCGGCTGGATGTTTAGTGAATTCATACAATAATTGATTGGTGGATAGCTAGGACGATGGATTTTAGTAATACTACATAGAGCAATGGTTTCTACCGTTTCAAGTTTTATGAGTGCTGGCTTCCTGCAATTACTGTATATAGGAGGTATGTATTCCTATTAAAGTCAGTATATTGCTTTGTATATATGAGTTGTTTTTCTTGATATGCCTTTTTCTTTGTATATTAGACTCCCAAGGTATTTGGCCCTTTGTACACATTTTTTGTTTAACAGTTCCAAAGTGCCAATTTAAGATAATTGTGTGGTCTATATTTACACTTAAATATTTGACTGATGGCTTGGTGCATATTCCTTGGTTATTAATTTATTTAAAATAAATTTAATCCAAGGAAAAACAAAGATTATTTTACAATAATAACAACAATGACACTATTTTTTGACTTTTGACGGTTAATTTGACGTGCCAAAATGTCACTTTACCCAAAATGGCGCAGAGCATACTCCGGACATTTTTCATTTGACAGCTCCATTACCACCTGTCATCCATTTATTTTCAGAAATCCGTGGCTAAATATAAATTTAGCTACCTGCCCTTAATGTATGGAACAATTGCACCATAAATTGAGAGGCACCTGGTTTTATTACACCAGGTGTGGTTTATATGGGGTTTAAATACACGCAACATAAACTCTATATTATTAATTAGTTGCATTTCAACCTCCAGTTGATCGAGAACGGTTTGTATTTGAGAGATTAGTGAATTTTGAGCAACATGTCACGAGTTTGCGTAAATAAGCCATATCATTTTTGTTATATATGTGGTGAAGTGACTTTTGTGAAACAAAAACATACTCTTAGCCCTTTAATACAAAAGGCTTACCAAGGCTTACCGGTTGTATTTTGGCAGCACAGTTAGAGACCAGAATAAAAATTGGGCTCTCCATATTTGCTGCAACAAATGTGCGTCCAACATTCGTGGCTGGTTAAGTGGAAAAAAGCTTAAGGCGCCCTTCGCTATTCCTATGGTCTGGTGAGAACCAAAAGACCATGTTACCGACTGCTACTTTTGTTTGACACCTCCCATCAAAAAAGGCTTTTCGGAGAAAAAAAATCTGCGATACAGAATGCAAATTTACAATCCGTAATATGCCCGGTGCCCCATAGAGACGAGTTCTCTGTACCCAATCCACCTCAGGAATATAACCTTGATTCTGATAATGGTCAAACGGATTCAAAGAGTAGTGTACCGGAAAATGTCACCGGCCCATCAACCTCGCAAGACTCCGATTCTGTCTGTGAACTTCCTACTAAAAAGTCTTACAAAATAAGTCAAAGCGAATTAAGTGACCTTATAAGGGATTTGGAATTGCCCTCTATTGGCCTCTCGATTGCAACAATGGAATTTTCTTCAAGATGACATAAGAGTTTCAGTGTATTGAAACCATCAGAAAAACCTAACATCGTTTTGTACTATTTAATTTAATTTAACCAATTTGGTAACCTGCAGGGATATTAAGGGACTAATAACAGCTTTAAATCTGAACTATGATCCAAATGACTGGAGACTTTTCATTGATTCCCCACAAGTAAGTCTTAAAACTGTGTTACTCCCTAATAGAAAAAGTTGCTTTCAGTGCCACATGGCCATGCAGTCCACATAAAAGAAACTTATAGCAATTTGAAATTGTTATTGGAGACCATACAGTATGTACGATATAAATGGCAAATTTGTGCAGATTTAAAAGTTGTGGCGATTTTGTTTGAAATGCAGCTAGGTTATATCAACTACTGTTGATTCCTCTGCGAACGGGACAGTCGAGCACGATCGGATCACTGCAGAAAGAAAATTTCACCACTTAGAGAGTATTTTCAGCCAGGATAAAAAAATGTAACCAGCGCCTCATTAGTTTCCCCACAAAAGATTGAACTACCGCCATTTCATATAAAATAGGGACTTATAAAAAATTTTGTAAAGATCATGAACAAGAAAAGTTCCCTAGAATCAGTGAGGCCAAAACTAGAGGGAATATTTGTGGCTCCCCAGATTAGGAAACTTTTCGGAGATGCGCAGTACGATTCCATACCAAAAAAGACGCTTGGATTGCCTTTAAAATGGTTGCAAAAAATTTTTTGGGAAACATAAAAGCAGAAAACTATAAAGATCTGATTGTCTAATTTTTTTCGTCCTACCCACGGTATAATATGTCCTTGAAAATTCATTTCTTGGATTCTCATCTGGATTACTTTCCGGAAAATTGTGGTGTTGTAAGGGACAAGCACGGTGAGACGTTCCACCAGGATATTTCAAACATGAAAAGAAGGCATCAGGGAAAATGGAACTATGGGATGTTAGCCGACTCTTGCTGGACTACTACGAGAGATAACGCAGAGGCTGCTTTTAAAGGGCAGGCTAAGAAGCGCAAAATGACTGTCTAAACTTTAGATTCAATGATAAAAATGTGCTATTTAATTGCTCTTGTTGAACTAACAATATATTGTTATCTGTAATTTGTATGTTCATTATATATGCCTATGAATTAAAATTTTGTAACAATGAATTCAGATTTTTTTTGCGAGCCAATTAATATCTTTAATAGGTATTTTTTACTTACCCGGGTATGGTGGACTCCAAAAAAATTGGGTTTGTTCAGGAAACCAAAAAAAAATTGAAATTTGTTCCCAGTATTATCGAATAAGTCATCGCTGTATTTATTTCGCAAAATTTCAGCCTGTTTGTGTAACTCAGTATCACAAATGAGGAATCAAGGAATTTAAATCTATCAACGACATTTTGAAAACCAGAGATTCGATTTTTTACCTGACATGATGCAATATCCAAAATATTATTAATTTTTATTTTTTTTTTTGAATTTTTCTTCTCCTGTAAATTTTGTATCGGAGACAAGTTGGTCAAAAAATTTTTTGGAATTTTTTTTTGTCGCTTTTCGTTGAAAAAGGCTTCAATACCACAATTTACTACTAAATCCGAAGCCTCACATCGAATCTGATCGTATTTGTGACATAGTTTACAAAGTTTTTCGTAAATATTTTTAAATAAATTAGAAGCCTGCACAACATTAGACTTTTTACTGTGAAGAACTTTAAAAACTACGTTTATAGAATAAAGAATTTTGGAAAATAATACATTAAGAAATAGAAATTCAAAATTAACTTTCTTTTAAGTTCGATTGCTTCTGATTTTTCTTCGTAATTTTTGCTTTTGAACGAAATTTCTTTTAGAGTCTTTAAAATTATATCGCAATGCGTCGAATGAATCATTCCTAGAAGACCATATAGTGGGATTCAATCTTTTTAATGTAAGTTTACTCACTGGAGATTCTTTAAATAACTCACACCGTTTAAACTTTTTTGCCTCTGGAACTCCATTGACAGCATCATTTGCACTAATAAAATATTCGGATGCGCATGGCGCCTGCGGCGCCTAATGTGATTCAGCGCCGTGTGGTATTGCTACCCTGATAGCTACGCTACTGAACAGCACCTACATGGTGAATTATGTGTCGGAATCTGCACATTGGGCCTATTCAGTCCACAAATATAATTTTTATACATGATTTTTTGGATCCACTGCTACGCCACAAGCGAAAGAAAAAGAATTAAAATGAAAAACGAATGAATGAAAATTAAATATTTAATGCTTCTGTATAGGTGGTTATTTTTTTAGTGTTGATCGCTCCTTCTTTTAGGGCAGTGCCTAGGCTAGCATGCCAGAGATTAGGGGGGGGGGGTTATATAAATTCAAAACGCCACCTGTTTTAGGCCCGTCGGTAAGAAGACGCGATGATATTATCGAAAACAGGAAACAACTAGATCCCAAAATAAAACTCACCGATTACAAAAATAATTAATATGTATATTTAACAATAATTAAAAAAAGGATTCTGTTTTACAACTATATGAATTTTAATTTAATCTAAACAAATATGCGACTATTTGCTACCTGGATTAGAACAAAAAAAAAACAAAGAAACAATGAACAACACTACTGCAAGTACGACGTCATCTGCGCCATACGCCAAGTCGGTTTAGATGTAGATCCAGCTTTAATTTTCACTATCGGCTAAACTGAATAACCTTACTTTTTATGTACGGTTGTATTTCGCACTAACAAATTATCTAGTACGCCGATTTAGTCTAAAATTATGTTTACTTAAGCCTAATTAAAAGTGTTGGACTATTAATATATGAATTGATGTTTTAAATTACCTAATATATACGTATACCTTCGGTTTACAAGGTATTTTAAATGAAATTTAAAAATAAAGTGTCCTGTAATTGCTCGCATAAAGTCTTATTAGTTTCCAATCACAGGGGAAAAAGGAAAGTATACATTAAAACCGGTAATTTTACTGTTTATTACGAAGTTCTAATACCTGAAAGGCAGTTTTGTCATTAAATCCAAACACTTTCGGCAAGCTGGATAGCCGATGGCCTCTATGGGAGCAGTGGTGTGTAATATGTCGGCTCTGGCAGGCAAATCCAATTTTAGATAGGAAGGCAAAGTTCTGGTATAATTAGAACTATTTGTGGCATGTACCTGATTGTCTTTAAGGGTGCACCAAGTATTAAAAGTCACAAAGACGGTGTTTTAACTTCTTAGGTGAGATCACTTTCACTAAAGAGTACTTAACGAAAAACGAATACAATAAAAACTTTGTTTATCCTCAATATCTGGCAAATGATGTCTTAACGCACTAAACTATGATTTTTGCAGCAAACAGGAATAAAAGTAGTATTGTACTCTGAGAAAATCAGCAAAAAATCTCTGCTTTTTGGGTTTCTGCCAGTTTTCACAACCAA
Organism: Diaprepes abbreviatus; assembly: GCA_034092305.1. Taxonomy (NCBI): domain Eukaryota; kingdom Metazoa; phylum Arthropoda; class Insecta; order Coleoptera; family Curculionidae; genus Diaprepes; species Diaprepes abbreviatus. Next base: position 3,263,462 of record JASJET010000106.1, read on the forward strand.
GGCTTGGCCCAGGCTCTCTCTACTGACGCTTTTTAAAAATCTCAAGAGTGGTAAGAAAAAAACAAATGATTAACTAACTACACCCTTGATGAAAGTGGCAAAAGTGGAGTGTTTGATGCATTTCTAGACACACTTGATTTTTTCTTACAAAACCGGTTTTTGGTGTGACAGTGACAAAAACTTTTAGCTTTTATTTTATATGTATTAAAGAGACTACTTGATGAAAATAAGAGTTTAATTTATGGTGAGTATTGGCTTGATTGTTGGTATTTTGGTAAAGTTATTTATAGTTTTGTTCATAAAGTAACAAAACTGTAACACCGCTACTATGTTTTGAGATAATACACGTTTTATTAATGTTATTAAAATTCACCAAATAAAACAATTCAGTATCTGTTATCAAATCAATTAACATTTTTTTTTAAATCTTTGTCTTTAAATGTCGAAAGGAGATATAGGCAATTGTAAGTTTGATACATAAAATATTCCCGCCCTTTTCAGCTATATCTAATTTTCTTACCTTTATCCTTCGTATAGTTTTATTACTGTTATTCTTAATTTGGACAGACACTCTAATTTCCTCCCCGTGGGAATAAATTGCTTTGTCTAAGGCCGCTGATAATTGGACTTTTCCATCACTAAGTAAAAAAGGTTTCTCGATCACCGCTTTGGGATTGGGCACTTCTGCTAAGTAAGCGGCCATGGAAGGTCTTTTGGCGCTACAGAGAGAACGGTAATAATCCGATATGCGATCCTGAAAAAGAAAGTGAAAGCTTAAAATGAAAAATGCATTAAATTATATTTGTTTTTGATATTCATGTGTATTAACAAGACTTTAATGTACTCGTATATAAAACAATCGGTAAATCTAGTAATTCACACATACAGACGCAACTAGATAAATGTACAAGTACAACAATAATGGGATCAAACACCCATTATGTTTACGCTGCTGATCCTGAATTGCGTAGAAAACTTTGAGATAATTTTGACTTTGAGATAATTTCGAAAACTAGTCGTTTTGGGAAAAGCAAGTTTTTCTAGTATATCAAATACTCCTAAAATATATATATATATACATATATATATATATATATATATATATATATATATATATATATATATATATTGGGGCATTTAGGCCAGTGGAATTAGCATCTGGAAAAAATTTATTATTAGTAGACTTCTGACTACGTAAAACCTTCAGAATGATAATAGTAATTATGTAGTATCTTATGTCTCATTTTCTTTTTTGGGATTTTTTTTTTATTTAATAACTAAGAAGTGAACAAACAGTTTTTTCGAGTTCTAGGAAAAGCTGTTATTTTTCAGTAAAAAAGTTTCAAATAAATGTTGTGTGCATTGAAAATACTAAAGCTCATCCAAATCGGATAATTTGTTTGTTTGTTATTACAAAAAAACTTGCTAAAATGGCTGTTTTTTCAGTTGTTAATAAACAATAGAAAAATATATTGCATTAACTTTACATTACACTGAAAGGATTCTCTTGTTGCATCAAATAGGTGTGCAGAATTTCAAGTAGAAATATTCAATAGTTCAATAGTTGTGGTTGGTTTTTTGGTTATAAACAAATAGAATAACTCTTTGACAATTGTTAACATCGAAATTCCGATAAGTGGACCCGATAGCTGAGATCTTGATGCATACTTTTTGAAAAAAAAAATTGTGTATCATCACTAGAAGCTAAGATATAGTTTTTTTTTCTAAATATGGCTGCGGAGTTGTTTCTTAACATTAAGGGATTATTTAAGTAAGAACTTATAGGGAGATTGGTAAACTATTGTAAGCAGCAGTTTTCAAATCAATTATTTAAAAATTGTCGATGTTACAATAGTTTAAAGTTGCACCTACTCCAAGAGTCGGAAAGTGAGCAGTGGAGGAGGGCGCCCGGGAAAAAACATATCTCGGACGCTTCACATTCGTTTCGCAGGAAAAATTTGGATTATCTCGGCGAATATTTATCGTAGAATCTTTACTTTTTTCAATAAGTTGTTTCTCGACGAGATATGAACAATGGATAATATGTTTTCATAATAAAATTATTGTTAAACATAGCAATAAACAAATTGTTGTATGTGCTTTTCAAATTGCGAAAAATTTTTTATAGTGATCAACACTATACTACTAATTAGGAATATTAAAAATCAAATTGATTTTTAATGTACCATTAATATTTATGGAGTTATAGTATGAAACAAATTGCGAATGTCATTTGCCGCCAAATTATTGGTTGTACAAGAAAAACACATGTTAACTTTTTTGTATATTATATTGGACGAACATTTTCCACATACAAAATTTTTTGCTAGCATATATATTTCTTGTTTAAATCTACACAAAATATTTATTCCGTTTTCTGTATCCTAGACATCGATGGACACTCATTTTCGAAACTCTTATCGGTTTCATTATTATCATTTAGATTTACAAGCCAAACGGCTTCGCACTCCCTCCAGGGATTATTCACTCATACCAGGTATAGAAAGACACCAAAAGTATGAAGCTCTGTGGGGACCCTTTCCATGTTATCGGGTCCTAGGTGGAGTGGTCTTCTGCACTTCCTACAAACTTTCGGACAGTTCGCGCGGCTGCAAGGAGAACCGCTTTCTGAATCGGTTTATACAGATGCTCACTAAGTCCACTCACTCCAGTTGTTGAAAGTATTATGGGAATCGTGTGGACGCTGTTCATTGCTCACTGTCTGCGGATTTGCCCCACCAGATCTCTGTATTTGGCGATCTTCTCATTGTATTTTGGTCTTAGGTTGCTGTTATTAGGTATAGCAATATCCATCAGTGTAGTTCGCCTGGAAATTTTATCTGTTAGTATAATGTCTGGCCTGTTATGAGCAACTGTTTGATCTGTTAGGACCGTTCGATCCCAACTCAACCAATAACCTGAACTCGTTGTTTTCAAGAATAGGCTCTGGATTATATTTGTAGTAAGGCACTTTTCCTACCTTCAATAGTTTTAACTTATCTAGTGACTCTTGGTGCAGTATCTTAGCGGCTGAATCGCGTCTTTCCTTATACTTAGTTGCGGCAAACGCTTGGCATCCTCCAGTTATGTGCTGGATCGTCTCTGAAGTTCAACAGCCATATCTACATTGATCATTTTCTATTGAGGGATGTCCGATAATGAACTTCCGATAGTTCTTTGTCGAAATAACCTGGTCTTGGATAGCTAACAAGAAGGCCTCCGTTTCCGAAAACATCTGTCCTGAAATCAACCAGTAGTTCGACGCTAAGTAGTCGACATTGTCCTGGTTGACCTCATTTGGATGCCGTCCATGAAGTAGCTTCTGTAGCCCGACTTGTAACTTCTCTTGGTCTGTTCGGTGGTGAAAAGCAATATCCCGTTCCCTCAGCTGTAGTGGCGTTGAATCGTCTGCCTGGCACATTGCTCGATGTAATGTGGAAGAGTCCGCTAACCTATGGAAATAAGAACGTAAGTTTATTATTTGTTGATCGAGCTGCTTACCAATATCGATCAATCTTCTTCCTCCTTGGTATCTTGGAAGTATTGTATGTTCAATAGTACTCCGAATGCGGTGTTTGTGTGCTTCTTTTGTTAGAAGTATTCTTATTTTTCTTTGCAGGTTTTCGATGTCTGTCCTGTTCCATCATTAAAATTATCATCATCATTATCACTCTCATCATCACCATCATTATTAGTTTCACCACTCTCATCATTAACATAATTATCATCATCGTCACATCATAATTATTATCATAATTATAATTATTTTCTCTCTATTATTTGCATCGCCTTTGAAAGTAATATATTCTTGATTGGATAATCGCTTACAATATTATTGTCAAATGAAGTTTATTCTGCATCTCGAAAAATAATAATGCTATCAACAAATGTTGCTATTTGTTTTTTGATATATCTTTATAAATATTATTGGTACATTAAAAATCAATCTAATTTTTAATATTTCTAATTTATAGTATACTGTTGACCACTGTGGCAATTTTTTAGCAATTTGAAAAGCACATGAGTACGGTAAAATAATAATTATCTATAAAATATATAAAAGTGCAACAACTTGTTTATTGCTTTTTTTAACAATAATTTAATTACAAAAACATCATCTATTGTCCGAATTTGAAGCATCTAAGTCACATTTATTCTCCGCGCGCCGCAGGCTGAAAGAACGCCTCCCTCTACTGCTCACTTTCTGACTCTCAGAGTAGGTTCACCTTTAAACTATTGCTACATCAAAAATTTTGAAATAATTGAGTTGAAAACTACTGCATACAATAGTGTAACCATCTCCCTATGAGTTCCTACTTAAATAATTCCATAATGTTAATAAACAACTCCGTAGCGATTTTTTGAAGATAAAACTTTATCTCAGCTTCTAGTGGTCGTACATGATTTCTTTTTTTCTTTCAAAATGTGCATCAAAATCTCAGCTATCGCGTTCACTTATCGGCATTTCGATATCATCAACTGTCGAAGAGTTATTCTATTTGCTTATAATGAAAAAACGAACCCCAATTTTGTTCATCTATTTCAGCAATTTAAAATCAACAATTCATTTCATTATTTTTTGTTATTGTTAGTATAAGTCTCGAACTTTCATTTGTGTACCCGCAGACCGCTGTACGACTTCTAGATCGCTGAGAATAAACAATAAAAAACACAAAAAGTTATAAACAAATTCACTGTGCAAAAAACTATTAAATATTTTTACTTAAAATTTTGCACATTTATTGTATGCAACAAGATGCTCCTTTAGTTGAAGAATAAAGTTAATGGAATATATTTCTCTATTGTTAATAAACAATTGAAAGAAACAGCCATTTTAGCAGGTTTTTTTTTGGCAATAACTAATGAACAAATTATCGGATTTGGATGAGTTTTAGCTCATTTTGTAAGTATTTTCAATGAACATAACTTTTGTTCGAAACTTTTTCATTAAAAAACAATACACGAAAAAACTATTTTTTCACATCCTAATTGTTAAATAAAAAATTTTTCCCAAAAAAGAAAATGATACTACATAATTACTATTATCATTCTGAAGATTTTTACCGAATCAGAAGTCTACTAACAATAAATTTCAAAATCACCTCATATGACACTAACTCCGCTAGCCTAATTCTCTTGAAAGTGAATAGCATGCGTTAAAACAGTATCGTTTCACGTAAAATATTGCCAAATCATTGGCACTCCAAACTTCATAGACTTGTGAGTATCCAGTAGTCATCCTATTAAAGTTCTTGAACAAATGTGGTAGCAAATTTTGGGAGATCAAGTTTTGTCTTGATCGCCAACTTTGCACCCACAATATAACTCATACGCTTTTCTTACAAGTGGGCTCAAAGTCTTTCGTTAACCTTTCAGTCTCACTTTACCCCATATATAACAGAAACTATTCGGTTTGTTCACACAAGATCGCATCGATGTTATTTACACACGACGAAAATAATATTACTACTACGATATCACTATTCGCTAGTTCTTTGCACTTCGCTCGTATATCCAGTTCTCATTCTCCGACGATCGGCCGGCTGCTTATATACCCGTTTCGTATATCTGATGGGGCCCTTCAATAAGTAGCGACGACTGCGGGATATGGCGAAATTTAGAATTACTTGGAGTTTAATGGGATCTCTGTTATTTTGAGGGGTCATCCCCAGACGTCTTCCATGCGGTATTGCTAGATTGTGCACAATTTCCCCAAACTTAAGAAAAACACAGATTTGGCAACGTTGCACCCCGGTATGCTAAAATAACTTATATATCGCATAGGTATATCCTTATATCTGCTTTGCAATCAATCAAAACATGTTCTCTGATGTTCTCTAGATTTTGTTATGTGATACGACCATTACAGGTCACTCTAAGGGTTATTCTTCTTCTTCTTTCTCAGCCCATTGACGTCTATTCCTGGACATAAGCCTCTCCGATGGTCCTCCACTGGGATTTGTCTCTCGCCTTCTGGAGCCAGTCTTTTCCAGCAAACTGTCTTATATCATCTACCCATCTGCGTTGTGGCCTGCCACGATTTCGGTTCGTTTCTCGCGGTCGCCATTGTAGTAATTTACTCGTCTACCTATCGGGCTGTTGTCTAGCTATGTGCCCCGCCCATTGCCACTTTAGTCTTGATATGCGTTCAATGACGTCAACTACTTTGGTTTTTGATCTTATTACTTGATTTCGTATTTTATCCCGTAACGAGATTCCTAACATTTGTCTCTCCATAGAGCGTTGAGTAACTCGGAGCCTATTTGCGTTTGTTTGGTTAGTGTTATCATTTCCATGCTGTAAGTAGCAACAAGCAAGACATACATGTTATACACTTTCCGCTTAAGGTTGATTGGTGTGTTTCTATCTCTTAATACGTACTGCAACTTTTCAAAGGCAGCCCATGCCAGCCCTATTCTCCTTGTTATTTCCGCCGTTTCATTTTCTTTGCCCAGTTTCATGACGTGGCCTAAACAGATGTATTCTTGGACATTCTCTATGATTTCATTTGAATCTCTATTTGTACATTTGCGTCAGGTCTCATTAACTTAGTTTTCCCCAAGTTCATCTTAAGTCTCACTTTTCTCGCCTCTTCATTGAAATCTTGAAGCATTTGTTTTAGCTCTTCTGGGTTGCTAGATATGACAACAACATCGGCGAAACGAAGATGACTAAGATAAGATCCGTCGACTCTCAAACCTTTCTCATCCCAATTTAGTTTTTTAAAGACATCCTCCAAAGCTAGCGTAAATAGTTTCGGAGAGATGACGTCTCCCTGACGCGCACCTCTCATAGCGTTTATTTTTTCGGTTTTTGTGTCTTCGTCGATTTTAAACTGTATAGTTGCGTTTTTATATATGTTCTGTACGATAGTGGTATACCTGGAGTCAATTATAGCATTATTAAGTGATTTCAAGATCGCCCATGTTTCTATAGAGTCAAAGGCCTTGTGAAAATCTACAAATGCCAGGTGTATGGGAATGTTCTATTCCTCAGTTTTTTCTAGGACTGTTCGTAGGGCTTGGATATGATCTATCGTACTAAATCCACATCGGCTGGTAATAATCAAGCTTTTCAGTCAGGCGATTTGTCAAGATGCGGGTGAATAGTTTATATAGGTGGTTTAATAAACTGATAGGACGGTAATTTTCTATATTTGTTCTGTCCCCTTTTTTGAAGAGAAGAACGACTTGTGCGTTATACCATTGTTCTGGTACTCTACCTTCGTATAAGCATAGGTAGAAATTATCGAAATAATACATTAGTTTGGACGGGACGATTTTTATGCCGAACTGTGTAATTTTACAATAATTTATTTGGATAAATACACTTATTTTTATGATACCCTGTACATAAAACGTTCTTTTGAAAATTTCTTTAAAATCTGAAAATCCTAAAATTTATTCCGTTTAAGGTTTCTTTAAAAATAATTCTTTACTTTAAGTAGATGGAAATAAATAGAGAAGTATCCTTTTAAAAAATTTGTAGATCTAATACAATTCATGTGGCCACCCTCTGCAGTAAATTGCACACAGTTTTGTAAATATACATTATGGCAGTATACAATGGAAATTATCTATCATTTCCAAGCAGACATAATTGATCGTAAACATTGTATAGCCAAATGTTATTGCATGTACAATGCAGAAATAGCTTCGTTCATGGAAGAAAATGTAGCGCTGTCCATAATATATCAAATATAATTTCTTGTATGACAGTGAAATTGTTATACCAAACTATAAACTTGAATCTCGTATTTGCCCATCAGAACCATATATTCGGAAACGAGATTTGTTGTCAATCCTGTTTAGGCCAACGTGCATATTCGCTACAAAACGTCAGATGATTTGTACGATGTTGCTATATTTTACATCGTATACATATATATATATATATATATATATATATATATATATATATATATATATATATATATATATATATATATATTGGAAATAACTTTAAAAAATATTTATAAATCTTTCCGAATTGGATTTTAAAAAATTGTTTAATACTATTTTTCTGAAGCTTTCCTTTCATTTCCAAGCAAGACAATTAATAAAAAAAATAACGTTGGTGAGGCCTAAAGAAGTTATTTTTAATACTTAAAAGTTTTCACAGATTTTTTACTCTCTGAAAATTAGCTCCCCTCAATTTATTTCATTCAGGGAAAATAAAAAAAAATTAGTGAAAACTTCTAAGGTATTAAAAATAATTTATTTGGGCTTTACCAACGTTACTTAGCTTATTTGTTTTTGGAAATGCTAAAGAGGAACTTTTTGTTGTAGTCAAATAAGTCTTTATTAATTTATGAACATAAAAATTTAAGGAAAGCTTCAGAAAAATAATATCAAACAATTTTGTAAAGTTCAGGCTGCAAAAATTTATAAAAATTTTCTAGATTCATTTCACATTGCCCAAAAGTTGGAAAAATGCTTTAAAGTATATTTTTTTCTTATCAAAATTTATTTATATACATATATATATATATATATATATATATATATATATATATATATACAAATATATATATATATATATATATATATATATATATATATATATATATATATATATATATATATATATTTGTGTGTGTGTATGTTTATGCGGCTTTTACGGATTTCTCCGTCTGAGATGCAATAGCAGCTGATATATCCACAGTATGCCGTTGTGGTGCTGAAATCACATTCCGCAAATGTACAACTATATGCAATTCCGTGTATAGATGAAGGCAAATGCGAAGAGTAAATGTAAACTTCGTTTCATCATATACCTTCCGTGTTAGAGGTTGCACAAATTGGAAAAATTGCTACAGAACACAATTCATCCTATTCCACGACCATTGAGATGATGGCCTACCTGTGCCACCATACCGAGAAGAAAGTTAAAACTTACCCTCCCGCCATAGTGATACGGCACGGCATACTTCCTTCCGATCTGTCCTCTGCACAAACAGCTGCATGTCGGTACCCTGATGAGTCTAGAAGAGACGAAACATCTACCCCTGCCGTATCACTGTGGCGGGGAGGGTAAGTTTTGACTTTCTTCTGGGTATGGTGGTACAGCTAGGCCATCGTCTCGATGGTGGTGGAATAGGATGAATTGTATTCTGTAGCAATTTATCCAATTTGTGCAACCTCTAACACGGAATGGATATGATGGAACGAAGTTTGCATTTACTGTTCGAATTTGACTTCATATATATATATATATATATATATATATATATATATATATATATATATATATATATATATATATATATATATATATATGTTGAACTCGTAAAGAGAAATCGATTTATCAGAAATCTCTTATATAAAAGTTGGCAAATAAAGAAATTATTAACGATTATTTAAAAAATTTAAAAACTGTAATAAAAACCTTATTTCATGATATTTTCAACCACTGCATTGTAAAAACTTTGTTTAATACACTGTGCATATTACATCTTGTTCTATGAAAAGTGCACAAAATTGTCACCATTTGTTCTGTTAAAGCGAAGTCTTGTTTGACGTATCCATGAGTGACTGCACGCGTCAAATATAAAATGCCGGTCTTCACCGAAAAGGATCACAAGCATTTTCAATGCTCTGTTGTAGATCTTCCATAGTATTCAGTTTCTCATCGTGAATAACTAGCTGTTTTAAATAGCCTTATAAAAAAACCGCAGAGATCCGGGGAACGTGCAGGCTAAAAAATGGGTCCATTTCGTCCTAGCCATCTATTAGGAAACAAATTGTTTAAAATGTTCGTGAACTTCTCGTCTGAAATATGGCTCCATTCCACATATTCTAGGTACTTTACTAGAATAAAACAAAAGTGGATAATATACTTGCAGTTGGGTGTATAAAATACAATTATAAAAGAGAAACCCTCAACTAACCAAACAAGTTCGAAACCGGTCTACAGATGGCGGTGCACTACCATAGGAAAGGCTTCCACCCTTTCCTGATATTCTTACAATCTGAGATAGTGCTTTGTCTCTAGCTGTGTTAGAACAGAGTACGTTAGTCCTTATAGTATAAGGTTTTTTCAGTTGGTTGAGAGTTAAGTTTGTCTTGTATAATTGTACTTTTCTAGTACCTAATAGGCGATGTAAAGGATGAATTTTATTTTTAATTAATAAACAAAATATCAAGGAAGGAAAATAAATAAAAAATTTTGAAAGGGCCTTAAATAAAGGACGATACGTGAATTGTTTGAATTTTTTTGTTGAATAAAGAACCTAAACCCAAGAAAAGACAAAATAAAAAAAAAATATATAATCTATGTTTCAAGAATCAGGAAAATATAATATATATATATATATATATATATATATATATATATATATATATATATATATATATATATATATATATATTTAAGTATTATTAAAATATTCAATATTGTCTATACAACAAATATTTTGTATGCATGGACATATGCATATACATATGGATACTTTATTTTTGTACTGTCTCAGAACTCTAGAGTTGATGTAATTTACAATGATATTTATCCAAGAACTCCCCTCCAAGTGCACTTGAAAGTGTTGGCTTAAATAGCTGTCTAATCTAGGACTATACATATTTTTTTAATCTTACATAAAGTATAAAAATATTACGACCTAGCATTCAACACATGTTGCCAAATTAGTACGTTGACAAACTGGGTCAATAATTGCTAAAATAGTCCAATAAATTTTTTTACTTATTCGACAATTTTATTGTAAATATCATTACATTAGGAAAGTAGGTTGGAGATTTAATTTGCATATATACACTGTAAGTTCTGGTAATAAATCAGTATTAAACCAAAAGGATTTTTCTCACCACATTATCTATTTCAACCTATGAAATAAATTTTTTAGTACAACCACTCTACTATACATAAATATAGAGGGTTGCTGCCAACATTAGTTAGTAAAACTAACATTAGTCCTTCACGCAGATCTGGTCCCTCGAGCGAAAGAAGAAACATTGGTCTTCGAGTCAGAGAAACATCGAGTAAAGAAGAAAGAAACATTGGTCGTTCGAGCAAGAAAGTAACTTTGGCCTTCGAGCGAAGAAATAAGAGAAAAGGGAGCCAAAGACATTAGTCCTTCGAGCAAAAGAACAAGCATTGGTCCTTCGAGCGAAAGTAGAAACATTGGTTCTCGAAAGGGAGCCAAAAATATTGGTCCTTCGAGCGAAGAAGAAACATGGGTTCTTTGAGCGAAGAAATAAGAAAAAGGGTGCCAAAAATATTGATCCTTCGAGCGAAGAAATAAGAAAAAAGGGAGCCATAAACATTGATCCTTCCAGAAAAAGAAGAAACATTGGTCTTCGAGTCAAAGAAGAATCGAGCAAAAAAGAAAGAATCATTGGTGCTTCGAGTCAAAGAAGAAAGGCCAGATGAAAGGAAAAATAAAAAAGGACCCAAAAATATTGTTCCTTCGAGTTAGTGAAGAAACAGGCAAAGAAGAAAAGAAAAAGGGAGCCAAACATTAGTCCATTAAGAAAAGAAAAGAAAAAGGAGCCACAAACATTGGTCCTTCGAGTAAAGAAAAAACAAAAAAATAGTGTTTATTCGAGTCAAAGAAGAATCAACTAAAAGAGAGAAGCACAAGGAACCAACATTGGTTTTTCGAGCAAAGAAGGTAGAAAAAAGGGAGCCAAAAATAGTGGTTCTTCGAGTCAAAGAACAGAAGCAGCAATGGTTTTGGTTTTGTCAAATCAGTTGAAATCAACGTAACCTCAGGCTGAGCAACCTCCATCTGGAACCTTCAAGAAGAACCCATTATAGATGCTTCCGATCAGCTCGGTGAACTCAAGCAAAATGAGTTAGAGATTGAAGATGCACTTAAAACTACCAACTGGACTAAAATACACCACCACTTCTTCATCAGCAGTACCATAATGACAACGTTAATAGTACTATTAACACCTATATGGATCCTTTTTAAAATTATCAAAAGAAAAACCAAAAAAAAGGGCCACAGCAAGACGATCCTGGTATGAATGAGATGTCTTTGGAACCTCTTTAACCTCCATTAGCCAATGACGACAAGCAACCACCGCCGGGGTTGATTATACATATATATTTTTTTTAATCTTACATAAAATACAAAAATATTAATAATAATAAGAACCTCCTGCAGAACATCAAGGGACTGGGCCTTAGTGAGCATCTATATAAACCGATTCAGAAAGCGGTTCTCCTTGCAACCGCGCGAACCGTCCGAAAGTTTGTAGAAAAAGGAGAAGACCACGCGACCTAGGACCCGATAACATTGAAAGGGTCCCCACAGAGCTTCATAGTTTTGGTATCTTTGTATACCTGGTATGAGTGAATAATCCCTGGAGGGAGTGCGAAGCCGTTTGGCTTGTAAATCATAATAATAATAGTAGTATATTAACGGATCAAATAAATACAATCCATTTCAAAAATAAAAAATACAAACACAATTTAAAACAGTCAGAATTAAAAAACTTACAAATCTAAACATGCATTAAAGTGCTTCAAAAGACAAGTATTGACAATTGACAATTTTCATTTCAAAAATAAAAAATACAAACACTATGTAAAACAGTCAGAAAAAAAACCTACAAATCTAAACATACATCAAAGTGCTTCAAAAGACAAGTATTGACAATTGACAACATTAACTAGTTTTTCAAGAATTGTAAAATCTTTAATTTAAAGACATTAATTGGCAAACGAAAAATATCAATCTCGGTAGGAACTGAATTCATTTCCCTACACATTCGAGAAATAGGACTGTTAATGCCATAATTCGTTTGGTGATATATCACATCAAACAAATTGTGCGCTCTAAAAGCTCTTTGAGGAACCGATAATCCAATATTATTGAGTAGTTCAGGAGAATCAATACAAGAGTTAATAATCTTATAAAGTAGAACGACGTCAAGACATATGCGTCTCACACACAGTGGTAACAACGTCAAAGCATCGACAGTATTATCATATACAGACCGCTCCTGCTGCATTCCCTGTTTAAAGGCAATGAAACTTAAAAACTTTTTTTGCACTCTTACTATTTTTTCTTTGTATGTAAAATAATGAGGGACGTATATTCTAAGATTGATCGAACTACAGAGCAGTATATCACTTTAAAACAGTCTACACTATTAAAATCTGTAAGCATTCTCTTCACAAACCCGAGCAACTTCAAACCCCTGTTCACAATATTTTAAATATGTGTGTCGAAGCAAAGAACCCGATCAAATGTAACACCCAGATCCTTCACACATTCAACGCAATTAATCAAGTTATTATCAAGAAAGTAATCGAAAGTTATCCAACTCCTTTTACGATAAAAACTTATAATGGAGCATTTATTAACATTGAGGTGCATTAAATTTAACTTACACCATTCAGAGAATCGAGCTAGATCCTGTTGAATGCCCTCGCAATCGTTGCTACTCCTGACAACCCGAAATATCTTTAAATCATCTGCATAAAGAAGACATCTACTGAAAGTTATGATGTCGTCAATATCATTAATAAAGCAGTTAAAAAGGAGTGGAGCGAAGTAAGCACTCTGAGGAACCCCAGAGGTAACACATATATCAGATGATTCACAGTTATTAATTTTTACTCGCTGTACCAGACAGGAAACTATTTATCTATTGTAGAAATGATCCATGGATGCTCAAGCCTTCCAGCTTGTAAAAAAGAAATTGATGGTTAACCTTGTCGAAAGCCTTGGAGAAGTCAGTGTAAATAGCATCCACCTGATACCTCTCTTCCAAAGCCTCCACCAAGTACTGCTCATAGACAAGCAGATTAGTAGTAGTCGATCGACCTGCCATAAAGCCATGCTGTGAAGTTGCCAACACATGCCTAGTAAGAGGACACATCTTTTGGTAATATACCCTCAAAAATCTTACTAAATAGTGAGAATTTCGAAATTCCACGATAAATTTCGACGTTAGCTCTGTCTCCATTCTTATGGATTGGTGTAATGTAAGTAGTTTTCCATACTTTTGGGAAAACACCCGTTGATAAAGAAATATTAAAAATCTAAGCCAACACTGCAGACAAAACACCCTGACAATTCTTAACAAATATGACTGGTATCCCGTCGGGTCCGGTACCCAATTTACTGTTCAAGTGATCCATTGCATTACGACCCAGTATTCCAACACATGTCGCTAAATCAGCACGTTGACAAACTGAGTCAATAATTGTTAAAATAATCAAATTAATTGTTTTACTTATTCTACAATTTTATTGTAAATATTATTACGTTAGGTTTGAGATTTAATTTGTATATATACACCGTAAGTTTCGGTAATAAATCAGTATTAAACCCAACGGGTTTTACTTACTACATTAGCTATTTCAACCTATGGAATAGCAATTATAAGGGGATATTTTCATTATTAGCAACTACCACAAAAACAATTGGTTAGTACAACCACACTACTATACATAAATATAGAAGGTTGCTACCAACATTAGTTAGTAAAACTAACAATAGCAAAGTAAAAATGCTCTTTAAATGGTTACTAATTTTTGCAATTTGTCTTAATTATAAAAACGAGGTAGTGATAGAAGATTCTTAAGATCACATATTTCTAGTGGTGCAAATTTTTTTCTGTACGATTTTGTCTTAATTTTTCCGTTGATGCTCAAAAATTTAAATGTGTTCATTGTTTTTTATTCAGTTATCATTGCGACTAATGCTTAATTCAATTTTTTTCCAAATTTGAAACAATAGCACAGTAGTTGTATTGTACAGAGAAGCCTGAAAGAAAATAAGCTATTTTTACAAGTCAAGGCTCCTCGACGAACTCAGTACATTTTTTATTCCATCCAACTTGCTTTGCTTAATTGGTACTATTTCAGTGAATAACAAGACATTTTTGGAAGGAGCACAATATTTTTTTCACTCCTTTAAGATCAAAACAATGTTCTACAATACCTTTGATAAATTCCAAAACTTTGACACGTTCGTTACGTTAAGAGTCATATACAAAATGATGATACTTGTTGATGTTGATATTATTAAGGGTAACACAGTTTGTTTTTTTAGTTTAAAATAAAAGATTAAGAGAATTTTTAAATAATTTATGAAATATTATATTTTTATGTTTTTCCCTATGTGACAATATCATATTGTCAATCACCTTTCGTACATTTCTTGATCAGACATTTTTTAAGGAAACCATTATAACTCCAAAAATATTTATCAGTATTATAAATTTTACGTAAATATTTCAAAACGGAAATTAAAATGAATTTAATCCTACAATTTAGATCGTCGCGACTAAGCATAAATTTTGTTAATTGCCAGAAAGAACAAGAGACAAGAAATCCCTAATATGATTATTTAATTAAGAAAGAGCTCCAGGGACTCCCACAAATTAATTATTAAAGGCATTAAAACGATTATCTTACTTATATTGTAGACTCGAATAAAATTGTTTAGTTGGCTTCAAAAATATACCCATTTTCACGAGGAGACATCGGCATTTTCTTATAACTGAGTATTTTGGAGAACTTGGTCTTGGGAAAATATACTTAGTGACAAAAAAAAATGGAACATTTAGTAAAAATTCATTATATTCAATACTATTTGGTATGCATGTTCGTTATTGTAAGAGTGTTTGACGTGGAACACTATGTATACTTGGGTCATGACATCAGACTAGGGAAATCAAACCAGGATGCTGAAATAAAAAGAAGAACACAGCTGACATGGGCCGCTTTCGGCAAACTTGCATACATCCTGAAAAATAATTCAATTCCCATAAATCTAAAAAGAAAAGTATACGACACATGCATATTACCGGTGTGTACGTATGGATTAGAGACCATGTCCCTCACCAAAAAGTCAGCTAAAAAATTAGAAACAATCCAAAGAGCGATGGAAATAAACATGCTTGGAATATCATTAAGAGACAGGATTAGAAACATCGAGATAAGACGCAGAACGAAAGTCAAAGACATCGTGAAGGAGGTTGCAAAGATGAAGTGGCGATGGTCTGGTCACATAGTCCGATATGAGGACAACAGATGAACACAAAGAATCCTGGAATGGAAACCGAGCGAGACAACAAGAAGCACGGAAAGACCTCAAAAAAGATGGGTAGACGACAAATGGACAGTGGCGGGCACACAGTGGATGAGATTGACGAAGAATAGGGAAAGATGGAAACAACTGAGAGAAACCTACATTCAGGAGTAGATGGACAGAGGTTGACAAAGAGAGAGATTGTAAGAGTATGAAATGATAACATTCTCAAAGCTATTGATCCAATGTTTTTCTTACAATATGTCTAAAATACCTATAGAGAATTATTATATTGTAGTGTCGTATAGAGTAATTGTGGACTACCCTAACCATAGATATAAAGGTTAATGCGAAACCTACAGAAGCAAGGAAAGTTGGCTCGCGCTTAGAAAAAGATAGAGTATTTTCGATGGGTAGTATCTCTCTTTATAATGGTGGTTAGGTGACAGGAGTATCCAGTGACGTTTGAAGTATTGCGCTTAGCTCGGCAGTTAGAAAGAGAAGTATCATTCATTAGAAACGCTCTATTTCTTGTTAAGTATGAGCCAACTTGTGTCTACAGGATCTGCAGTCTATATATTTAATTTTATGTCTATGACCCTAACAAGATCAAAGTTAATCTTCTTCCTTAGTCATCTAGATCTCCAGACTTGTCACACATCGAACATGTATGGAATATCATGGGGAGAACTTTAAAAACCTCTTTTACAAATTGTTGCTTCACTTATTTGACTTATTTTATCCGCTGGTACTGAATTTTCTCAAATTATGTTTTTCTTGACTTGTAAAAGAAAATTATAAAAATAAAGAACGCATAAGTGTGGGTATAACTTACCCCTGTACTAACAACCGGATTATTTTCTTTTCAATATCAGATTTTAATGTGTATCATAAACATGATTAAAAATAATATTGGAAAGAAAAAACTTGCAGAATCCTTGATAGAAGTTTCAAAAACAATTCGAGTAAAAAAACTTTATTGGATATTGGTTAATTTCCGTTAATAGAAAATATCCAATTTCAGAGAAAAAAATGAACGTTTGCCGTCTATACAAATAATGGGGATGTATCAGAATAGTTAACACACTGATCAACTAATTATAATCATTTTTAGGTTTGTCGTCCTGGGTTCATTATATCCTATTTATATGGCTCTCTGTGGTCGTTGCTAACATTCATCGGATAAAATTCTTGATGTAAGTCCAGAAGATGTGAGAGTCATTTAACATCCAAGAGCGTGTGAGACCTAAATGATATGATTTTTATGTCTTTTTTTATTGTTTTCTTCTCTGGATCATGGATTTCAGCTCTTTTTTTCTAAAGCCATTTAACTTCAAAAGTTTTATCGTTTGTCAATTCTCGTATTTGAAGGTCCTATAAATATCCTATTTTAGACAAAAAGATAATTTATTTTTGAAAAGTGGGCCTTGGCGGAGTTGACGTTCTTACTACATAGATGATATGTAACCACTAATCAGTTAAAAAAATTGTCTCAACTAGGATAGTAGCAAGTACACATTATATTAAAGAGATAACAAACTTAATTTAAAAAATTTTAAAAACTGGTGCCAGGGCCTTTTTGCGGAATTAGCAGCAGCGTAATGCTGGCTGAACTAAAGATAGAAGAAAAAAGCAGGAGATCTAATTATTGGACGGAGCTGCAAGGATTGAGACAACTGAATACTTCTGGGGAACTACCACCAGATGAGATTCAAAGAATGTATAAGCTTGAATAAAAACCAACTCAGAATTCTGATAGGAGTTTGACGGCACATTGTCACCTGAAGGGACACCTCAAGAAACTTTGACTGGTAGAAAGAGAAGAGTGTAGATTCTATGAGGAGGAAGACATAACCTATATTTATATCCAAATCGAAGAAGGCGAGGTACCTACCTTAAAGCCGTCCAACATTCTGAGATTCTTGAGGGAAATAGGACTGGAGAACCTGCTATAGCCGATAAGGTAACTCTTATGACTGGGCAGCAGTAGGGGGACACAATAGATCCCCCAAGTCGCAGTGTACAGACCCCCAATTCTACGTACATACATATATACTTTAAATAATTTATTTGGGGTTGTAGAGAGAAACGCTGTTCTTATTGGTTCTTTCAAATATTTGGAAATATATCATAAGTAATATTTTTAATATATCCTCATAAGGAAAAATCAGGATTTTTTAGATCCGGAGATTTTGCTGATCAGTATTGTGATCCTCTAGATCCTATTAACTTATTGGTATATTGAGGATCTAACTAATTTCTGACGTTGACTTGAAAGTGCGCAGGAGCACCGTCCAGTTGTAGCCACATTCTTTCTCGAATATTCAGTGGAGCATTCTCTAAAAGTATAGGTAAATTTGAGTAATAAATCTAAGAAACATGGTGCCGTTTCAAAGGTCATCAAAAAAAAATGGAGCTCCACTGACATATTGTATGACGGTCCTAAACAAATTAGGATATTCATCACTGTATTAATGAAAATTATGCCTGTTGACGAATTCGTTATTACGGACAGTGAATATGTCGTAGAAAAGAATACAACCCAAGACATTTTCATCATCTCCTAATATTTCTAGAACCTACAAAATACTAGAGAGGAGCTCGAAAACAGATTTTATTACTGTTTAAAGCATAATGGACAATATTTTAAACAGTTTTTAAGATACTGGGAAGGTAAGTAAATCCTATTCGTTTAATAGATTCCTCGGAAACAAAAAGTTTTTATTTGTTAAAGGAAAATAACCACAAAATAAAAAATCCAACGTCTAGTCTAGACTTTGTTCCTGTTCAAGGGTTGAAACTAATATCACCTAATCATACCTAAATTTATTTATTAAAAAGAAAGACAACTAAATAAGCATATTTGAAACAATTAATACTAGAAACACAAAATCTTAGTGTAGAGGACGCCATGTCTTTGGAACAACAACTTAGAAAATAGTAAATTATAGCACTATTGGAAAAAGAATTAAACGAGCTTTGAAATGATGTGCCACTTGGCCCGTCTTCCTATTTCATATTTGAAAGGTGACATCTACTCCTCCCAAGGGGTTGAACTACGAAGGTTCTCTGTATTTTTCTGAGAAATTAAGAGGTACTTACCGGACATCCTGTATTATTTGTTTGAAGGTTGTAGGCAATGTTGAAGATTGACTAAAATGTGGTTGTCGGACTTGCATTGTCTCTATTTTTTATTTATTTTTACGACGTTTCGATTAGGTTGTCTCCAATCGTTATCAAGTTTAAACTGAATGTTTTGTCTTAAGAGTACGAGCTTATATAGGGACTGTGTCCATTAAAGCGCAACATTTCGCTTCACTGTACACACCTCAATGATTTGATGTTACAAAGTAGTGGTTGCCAAAGATTAGGTATCTCAACACTCGGTTTACTGAAGATTCCATTATTGTTTTTAATGTATGCTGCTTCTATAAATTTTCCTTTTTTCATATTGGGTTATACATATATATATATATATATATATATATATATATATATATATATATATATTGCCGCAGCCTCAGACCATTTTATATGGTGTTGTTTATCCCAGGAGTGTTCTGCAATACCTAATCTCGACGTTTCCCCTTTTTGTGTATGAGTTTCTTAATTCTAACTTCTAGCGGTCGTTTGGTTTCTCCAATATACATTTCACCACACTTACATGGAACTTTGTAAACACATTCTTTCTTATCGGTAGTTTTAGGTTTTGTTTTTGTTAAATGAGCTCTAAGGATATTTCCTGATTTAAAGGCTTTTTTTATATTATAACTACTGGCAATTGGTCTTATTTTCTCCGACGTTCCCTTAATGTACGGAATTGTAAAGAAGGAATGTGTTTCTTGCTGTCCAGTGTTCATTGTTCTAAAATTATTTATAACATCGTCAATTACTTTTAAAGGATAACCATTCTGTTGTAAATCGGATTTAATATTTGCTATCACTTTTTCCAATGATTCGGCATTATTGCATATAGATATAGCGCGATTATAGAGGTTGCGTATAATTCCTCGTTTTGTTACAACAGAATGATTAGAACTATGATTAAGATATCGTCCAGTATGTGTTGGCTTTATGTATACTGAAGTTTTAATAGTTTCGTTTGAACGGTTCACAATGACATCTAGGAACGACAATTGATCATTTAGCTCTTTTTCCATGGTAAACTTAATTGTAGGTCGAATGGTGTTCAGATGTTCCAGGAAATTATTAAGTTCTTGATCATTGCCCTTCCATATGATGAAAGTATCATCGACATATCTCAACCAGACTTTCGGTTTTACTGTTGATGTTTCCATGGCATGAGTTTCGAACCATTCCATATATATATATATATATATATATATATATATATATATATATATATATATATATATATATATATTGGCGACGACTGGAGAGAGTGAAGAACCCATCGGAAGTCCGTCGTCCTGAGCGTAGAACTTGTCCTTTACTTGAAAGTAAGCACTACGCAGGCAACACTCCAAAAGGTCCATCACCCCGTCCAGTGGTAACGTGGTTCGATCTGAGAAAGTAGTATCATTTAAAAATCTAGTTTTGATTATGTCTAGTGATTCCCCTAATGGTACATTAGTATACAGACTTTCCACATCAAAGCTTATTAGTCTATCGTCTGGCTCTAGATTGATACTACTAATAATGTTCACAAAATGTGTTTGTCTTACCTTCTAAAGGTTGTATGATTTTTAAGAGAAACTTCGCCAGTGCATTTGTTGGGGATCCTCTGGAGCTAGTTATTGGCTTCAATGGTATGTTCGTTTTATGAATCTCCGTACAGATATGGTGGCTTACTGTAGTGTGGTGTAAGCGCCGATCGTAGGTGGTCAGGTATATTGTTTTGGTATTTCTTGAGTGGTCTGTAGATTTTTGACTCTAAGGATTTTGTGGGGTCACGAGCTAATTGTCTATATTTCCCTTTTTCCAGGATATCTCCGATTTTTTGGTCGTACGTTACGATGTCCATTATCACTGTTGCATTTCCCTTATCCGCTGGTAAAATCTTTATGGATTCATCCTTACGAAGTTCTTTTAAAGCTGATGCTTCTAGTATAAAAGCAGTTAAAAGAACTTATCCTTTAAAAGTAATTGACGATGTTATAAATAATTTTAGAACAACGAACACTGGACAGCAAGAAACACATTCCTTCTTTACAATTCCGTACATTAAGGGAACGTCGGAGAAAATAAGACCAATTGCCAGTAGTTATAATATAAAAAAAGCCTTTAAATCAGGAAATATCCTTAGAGCTCATTTAACAAAAACAAAACCTAAAACTACCGATAAGAAAGAATGTGTTTACAAAGTTCCAGGTGAGTGTGGTGAAATGTATATTGGAGAAACCAAACGACCGCTAGAAGTTAGAATTAAGGAACATAAAACTCATACACAAAAAGGAGAAACGTCGAGATCAGGTATTGCAGAACACTCCTGGGATAAACAACACCATATAAAATGGTCTAAGGCTGCGGCAATATATATGGAACCCAATATGAAAAAAACAAAATGTATAGACGCAGCATACGTTAAAACCAATAATGGAATCTTCAGTAAACCGAGTGTTGAGATATCTAATCTTTGGCAACCACTACTTTGTAACATCAAATCAATGAGGTGTGTACAGTGAAGCGAAACGTTGCGTTTAAGTGGACACAGTCCCTATATAAGCTCGTACTCTTAAGACAAAACATTCAGTTTATACTTGATAACGATTAGAGATACCACCTAATCGAAACGTCGTAAAAATAAATAAAAAATAAAGACAATGCAAGTCGGACAACCACATTTTAGTCAATCCTGTATTATGATGAAGAAATATCATGTTATGGAGGACAGTGAAATTTCAGCTCTATCTCTCCTATTAATGTTAGTGAATTAGATGTTAAAATGTTAAAGCTTTACTTCGGGCTATTTTGCAAAACAAAAAAAAGTATCCATGGATAATAAAAGTGAGGCAAAATAATTTAAATTTGATCAGAATATCGTTAAACGCGGATATTAAATTAACGTCCCGACTAACTCATAATCTAATTCGCGGCCACTAACCCTACCAGCATTCATCACAAAGTATCAAGAGACAAGCAAATTTATAATCAAGTTATCTTATTTGAGCGGGCGGTTAAGGATAAGCCACAGCCAATTATCTGCAGAATTAGACAGAGGCGTCGTTTGAGTAAGGCTGGAGTGAGCATTTGACTACAAAATATTGTTAAAAATTTCGTATGATAGTGTTTTAAGCTGACTCAAACATCAGAACCGTTTATACCTGAACTTTTCTTTTTGATCCATCTTTACTGAATATACGATCCAATTAAAATGACTTAAACTAGTTATTCATAAGCTTTTTAACTGCAACTTTTTTCGATTTTCAAAAATGTTCGAGAAAAACTTTCCGGTCTGCCATACTGATAAAGAAAAATAAAAGGTTATGTATATATATATATATATATATATATATATATATATATATATATATATATATATATATATATATATATAATTGACGTTTCGCCCTTTATTTAAGGTATTTCCAAAATTTTTGTTTTATTTTCCATCCTAAAAATATTTTTATATAATTAAAACATTCACACAAGAAACATATCTACAATTTTAAAAAACAAACAAAACATTTTAAAACCGTATTTTTTAAAAAATCTTTAATTTTACCGGTACACACCTTGACATGTTGTTACTCTATTAATAATGAAATTTAATCTTTACATCATCTATTGAGGATACGTGAAATGCGAGCGTGTTTTATTTTTTATATTTTTCTTATATTTTACAATGCACAAAAAAACAAAATACGTATACATTTAATATTATATATAAGAGGATATTCAATTTTTGATTCTTATTAATAGGATCGAATGCAAAATATTTTTGTTTGAATTAGGATGGTGTAAATGTGGCTCAAATTTCTCCAATCTGTTCTGTCGTTAACAGTGTTTTTATCTTTTTTAATTTCTATGATTTCCTTTATCTGCAGTTTTTGGTAGTTCATATTTTTGTTTTATATTATGGTACTGTTATTATCAAAAGTATGTTTTTTGCCCTGTGTGTGTTTATTTAACGCTGTTGAGGCGTTTTTCGTACATTTATGGCTATTCAATCTGTTCTTTAGCAATTGGCTCGTCATGCCTATATATTTTTTGGGACAATTTGTGCAAGGCATCTATACTACATTTGATTTATTCATGAAAGAAGTTTTACTTTTTAACTTTGTGAATAGTATATTTAATTTATTATGTGACCTGTAGCATATGGTAATATCATGCTTTTTTAAAATGTATTTTATTTTTTCTGACAGTTCACTAGTGTAAGGTAATGCTACATATTTTTGCTGTTTATGTTCTATGTTTCTTGTTATTATGTTATTATAAAATTTATATATTCGTTTATTAATTATTTTGGTGATAGTCTTTTCATTGAAATTATTATTTAGTAGTGGCATTTGTACCTCTTGCAGTAGGTTTTTACTGATGGTGGAATATGCACTGGTGTTTTTCCAGTTGCCAATCCGTTCGTCCGTAGAAAAATCTTCACGACGTTTCGCCAACATCTCAGCTGGCATTTTCAAGTGATGCCTCCTCGACGGCTGCTCGACTTGGTTGTTCTTTTTATGTTATTTTCGACGCCGAACCTCGAAATTAGGTGATGTTTTCAATCATATCGACGTGTTAAAAAGTAATAAGTAAAAGATTGTTATTTATTAGTGAGAAGTATTTGTGTTCTATTTGGACCCCGTGAGCGATTATAAAAATAAAAAAAAGGTTCTAACTCTTTTGTCAGAAGTGAGAACTATCACCGGGTTTTCAGAAAATTCTTTTGGAAATTAAAAGAGAGAGGAAAACGGATATTACTGTTATATCTTTTATTATGTAAGAAAATAAGATTAATTTTCGATAAAGTTTTACAACTTCTATCTTGAAATTTAAAAAATAACGAAGACGTACTTCACCGAATTGTCAACAAAGTACTAGAACATTCTATTGGGAAATTAGAAGAGATAAAAAAAAATGGACTTCACCATCAAATGTGTCATCAATAAGGAAGCTTAGACCCGAATTTTCGACAAGGTTCTAGAACATTCCATTTATAAACTGGAAGAGATAGCGAAAAACTGACCCCGTCATAGAATTTGTCATCAATAGAGAAGCTTGTAAGAAAATTTTCAACAAAATTCTAGAACATTGCATGGTAAATACTAGGTATCAAATAGACGGAATAGACCAAATAAATAAAACATTGGCAAACAAGATAAACAAAAAGAAGAAGAAAGTCTACAGAAAGAAGAACAACGTTTTCTAAAAAAAACCAAGAAGTGGGTAAAAAAGAGAATAACGTAATTTAACGGAAAACAAGAAGAAAAATTTGTTGCAAAAAAAAGACAGCGGTGTCAAAAAGAGAAACAAAAAGAAGAACATCACCAAAAAGAAGAGAAACGTCTTCTTAAAACAAAACAAGAAGAAGAACAACACCGCGAAATATAAGAACAATGCCTTTTAAAAGAAAAACGGAAAGAATGAGAACGTCGTCTGAAAAAAGAAACAAGAAGAAGGAGAACGTCTCAGTAAAGATAAAAATAAACCTTACAAATGAGTACAAGAAGTTCTTGTACAAGGACAGTAAAAATTTAATCAAATTAAATGAGGGCAAATGCAAAAGTTTAAGAAGGAGATCGGCGAAGTGCAAAAAAACATAGAAAAAGTGCGACAAGCGGTAGGAGAAGTGTGATAAGATATAGGAGAAGTGCGACAAGAAGTGAAAGAAATAGTAGACGGTATAGAATTTAAACTCAAGAGCCTTAAAATAAAAGTTAATAAAATAAAGAAGTATGGCCCTGCTGGTAAAGTAATAACCACCGGACCAAACATTAAACCCCAACTTATAAGGTTCAAACATATTAGATAATGTACAAACGCCAATTTGAAACTGCCGCTAATGCAAATCACTGGAACTTCGAAGAAATACCTACTTGGTTATTGCACTTCGTGGACCAGCATTGGAGTTATTACAAACCATTCCCATAACCCAACAAAAATATTATGAAATCATTAATGCTTAAGATCTGGAGATTAACATCGGCATAAGTTATAACAGTCACAAGTTAAATCAAGACATCAGAGAAATGGAGAAAGTTTGAAAGAATATGAAACAGATGTCCAGCGCCTTGTTCATCTGGCTTACCCAGCTACAGAAGAGTTCCGAAAAGAGCTTATGATCCAGTTTTTTTTTGATTGCATAAGTACGTTGCGTAAAAAAGTTTAGTTATTATAGTGATGCGTTGGACAGAGCTTTGGAAACAGAAGCAGCTTATACTGTACCAAGGCTAAAACTAAGAGCCGTTACCATAGAGAAAAACAAGGACTTACTGAACCAATCAATGAAGACAATGTAATCTGAAATACTTAAAAAGCTAGGCAGAACAAATGATACTTCACGTTATAATAGAAACCAGATCGACTGCTACCGATGTGAACCAATTGGACATATGAGAAGAGACTGTCGAGTGAATTTAAGAAACCAGATAAAGTTCTACAGATGTGGACCTCTTGGGCACATAAAACGTACTGCCGGCGGACCATATCGAAGAAAAACAGGCAAAACTGCAACAGTGCAATTTTAGCATCAAATATAGACCAGGAAGATTATATAACAATGCAGATTACCTTGTCAAGAAGATCATGTAAGGAATAATGCAAAGTACCGTAGTAAAATAGAATGAGAAGAAGGGTTCTCCATTCGGAGAGTCACTTTTGACGTTGATTCAGAGTGAAGTACGGCTCTGATAAGAAAATACCAACTTGAAGACTATGATCTGGCGTCATTTCTTCAACTTAAAAGAAAAGTTATCGCTACACCTATTACCATAATGGTTGACACTGGTGCTGTAGTATCATTGATAAAATCAAGCCTTGTTAGTGATTTTAAAATGCTACTATTGATTAGAGTAAGTAACATTGAGAACTAAAACCGGAGAAGCAATTAAGGTGATTGGAGAGATTCAGGTGGAGCTTCAATTTAAAAGGCTACAATTAAGCCATGACGTGTTAGTTACCGATATAGAAGATAAGTTTATTTTGGGTATGCACCTGATTCACCAACATGGATGCTCCTCAGGCAAAGCTTAACATTCTAAAGTTTGGCACTGAGGAATTTATTCTTTTAAAGGACCGTAATATTGAACCAATAAAAATAATTGCAGAACAAACAATCAGAGTAAAGAGGAGCATGGGGGAAATTATTTACGAAAGACCAAACGAGAGTTTCGGAAGCACGCCGGATTATTTCAGTAAACCCTGTAAATACCTGGTAGCGACGGCTTTGGTCAATTCATATGACATAAGGGCAAACTCGGCAGGGTTTACAGCAAGATGACAGAGAATCCATAGAGGAAAATTACCGGCATAGAAAGGATCATATACTGTTCTGAGAAGAATTAGTGAAGTCCCAAGGTTAAAATGAAACTAGTGCATCTCCACAGGTTGAAACCATACTACGGAAGTATCGAAGCTAATCGGGACGATCAGAATTAAAAAGGGAGCAGTGTAGCGAAGGACTAGAAGAATTTGTTGATACGCCCTTGTAGAAATGTTATTTTAATGCATCCTTATACAAATATTATATCAGCATTATTAGGTGTAACCAAACAAATATTGTATAAATGAGTCATCATGGTTTCTTTCTATTTATAGACTTATATTTTCAGATATTCTAGTAGATTCTATAGGTATATAAATAGTGTTAAGAAGTAGTGATTAAAGAGTTGTTATTTATTAATGAAAAGTGTTGTTTTATTTGGACCTAGGATATATAATACGGCTCAAGTATATAATTTTTTTTATCTAATCAGTCACATAAATCTTTATTAATTTATAATAGATCCAATTAAATCTATTATTTTCAAATATGCCGCCACTGTTAATTAGGGTGAGCGATTAAGTAGATCAAGATAAGCCGTAGTCAATTATAAGAGAATTATACGATTATCTTGGTGCATGAGTTTCAGCAGAAACCCTTTCTTAGTTCTGAATGTGAACGCCTACGGCCATCTTAATAATAGGGTTATTTTGAGCATTCGCCATTGAATAAGTTCTATATTAAGCAGGAAATTGTTTTATTTAATTCCGGCTTAATATATTAAACTTATTCCCAGAAAGAAAAGCTAATTATATATATATATATATATATATATATATATATATATATATATATGTTTATACGGCTTTCATGGATATATATATATATATATATATATATATATATATATATAAATATATATATATATATATATATATATATATATATATATATATATATATATATATATATATATATATATATATATGTATATATATATATATAAGGTGTCCGAAAAAATGTGGGAAATATCCCAGATATGAAAAAACAAGTGAAAGGAGTATTACAAGTTCATACAAACTTTTTTCGTAAAGGTCTCTTCTTCGAAGATGTGGGCACCCAAAAAGCTGCAATGAAATCAAGTTTTTTACACATAATTATTGAATCACCAGGTGTATTCCAATTTTTTTTTTTGATATGGTGAATATCGGGTAAGACCCCTCAAATTTCTGCCACTTCCTTCACGAGATCAGAATACTGAATGACCATGTTGTTGCGTAGTGTTTCACGGATGGGAACATGTGATTCAGTATTAATCCGGTAATACATCCGTTCGTTCGTTTAGTTTCCTGTAGATGTTTGCAGACGTTTCTCCAAAATCTCATTTGCTTGCTGGTGGTTGTAGATCAACTGAAAGAAATTCAACGTGCAGCGTGCTTTATACGCGGTCGCAGATGGTAACCGTTGGTTGGCGTTGGGTCCGCCTCCCTTTCGAGCGCCGCTGTTGGTGTCAGGTTAAGCGTGGCATGCGTGTCGGTACAATGGTCCCGATTAAAGAGAGTTTTCCAAGTAGAAGGAAAATTGAGTGCATCGTCTCTCTTATTCATAGTGCCGTTCTTTTCAATTTCGATGGATTCACGAAACAATCTTGCCTTGTAGTATTCTATATTAGCGATTTGCTAGCCGGTGTCAAAATCAGTTTTGTGTCCTGTCTCGTACTGGTGTTGAAAAAGCGCCGATGTTGTATGTTCGTTTCTTATACTGAGTTTGTGTTCCTCTAGTGTAGCTGATATTCTTCTGTTTGTCTGGCCTATGTATGTTTTATTGAGGTGCCCAATGCGATTTAATATACGCCTTGATTTTCCAGATTGATTTTGTCTTTTGGATTTTTTAAAGAAGAGCCTATTATTTTGTATGATTTGTAGGCTGTAGAAATGTTATGTTTCCTGAGTAATCTGCCAATTCTGTCTGTTGTGCCTTTTATGTAAGATGATTTGTCTATCCTCGGCAGGTGGCCTTGTTTCTTACGTTGGTTTTTGTTGCAATTTTATTGCTTTATTTATTGTTGGTGTCTTGTAGCTGTTTTTTGGAGGGCTCTTTTTATGTGTGACAGTTCCTTTTCTTTTCCTTGGTCATCAGTTAGGCGAAGGGATCTTGATATTAGGGTATTGGATACGCCCTGTATTTGTGAGGGGTGGTGGTGAGAATCCGCATTCAGGTACCTATCAGGGTGTGTTGGTTTTCAATATACTGTGTGGGTGGGTATTTGTGAGGGGTGGTGGTGAGAATCAGCATTTAGGTACCTATCAGTGTATGTTGGTTTTCGATATACTCTGTGTCGTAGATCTCTCTCTTGGTTATGTGGACGTCTAGAAACGGAAGCTGATTATTTTCCTCAAGTTCCAAAGCAAACTGTATCTTTGTGTGGATAGAACTAAGAAACTTATGGAAACGATTGAGCTGTTGTTCGCCATGAGGCCATATTACAAATACATCATCAACGTAGCGACACCAGAGTTTGGGTTTGAGGTGGAATTTTTCAAGAGCTTTCGTTTCGAAATAGGTCATGAAAAGATTTGCAACGGCTGGAGATAGTGAAAAGCCCATGGCAGCGCCATCGATCTGCCTGTATATCTGACCATCAAACAGAAAATATGCATTTTTAAGACAGTGTCTGGTGGGATCCATATGAGTTGGGAAATCCTTTCTTTGAACGACCTGATCCAGCGCTCCAGCCATCTGTATATTCGAATATAGGGATTTTACGTCGAAGCTTGCAATGATGTCGTCTTTGTCAATTTTTACGGAGTGTAGAATGGTTAAGAAGTACTCCGAATTTTTGACGTAAGAGCAACACGTGGTTGCATGAAGCCATTAAGGTATTTTTCTAGTTTTTGAGTGGCAGAGTTGTAGGCGCCTAACTGATGACCAAGGAAAAGAAAAGGAACTGTCACACATAAAAAGAGCCCTCCAACAAAATGGCTACAAGACACCAACAATAAATAAAGCAATAAAATTGCAACAAAAACCAACGCAAGAAACAAGGCCACCTGCCGAGGATTGACAAATCACCTTACATAAAAGGCACAGCAGACAGAATCGACAGATTACTCCGGAAACACAATATATCTACAGCTTACAAACCACACAAAAAAATAAGCTCTTCTTTAAGAAATCCAAAAGACAAAATCAATCTGGAAAATCAAGGCGTATATAAAATCGCATGTGGCACCTGCAATAAACATACATAGAATATCAGCGAGACTAGAAGAACATTAACTCAGTATAAGAAATAAACAGACAACATCGGCGCTTTTTCAACAGCAGCACGAGACAGGATACAAAATTGATTTTGACACCGGTCAGCAAATCGCTAATATAGAACACTACAAGGCAAGATGGATTCGTGAATCCATTGAAATTGAAAAGAACGGCACTCTGAATAAAAGAGACGTTGCACTCAATCTAGCTTCTACTTGGAAAAATCTCTTAAGCGGGCTCATTGTACCGACACGCATGCCACGCTTAACCTGACATCAACAGCGGCGGTCGAGAGGGAGGCGGAGCTAACGCCAACCAACCATTACCATCTGCGACCGCGTATAAAGCACGCTGCACGTTGAATTTCTTTCAGTTGATCTACAACCACCAAGTACAGAAGATGCCAAATGGGTTTTTGGCGAAACGTCTCAATAGCTAAAATACCCAAAAATATCTGACGTGTATGAAAATATACCCGAAGCTTTCGCATAACATACAAAAAATATTTAAAAAGGAAAGCTCATAACTTATTGAAAAACAATTTTTCAAATTCCAAATGACAAAAAGAGTAATGTCGTATATGAAATTCCATGCAACAACTTTGATACGGTGTATATAGAGCAAACAAGCCAAAATATAAAAAATAGAGTCAATGGACATAAGTTTGACAAAAAAAAAATAAAACAGCCCATACTAACCACATGCCGGAAACTACTCGTACATTTAATTTTGAAAAAAAACGAAATTTTAAAAATCGAAAATTATAATAAAAAACGAGAATTTTATGAGATGATAGAAATCCAAAAAAATAAAAACGCTGTAAACAAAAAAACTGACACGAGACAATTGAGTAAAATATATAATAATATATTTAAATAAAAATTATCCACATGTTACAGCTACTTTTTGGTATATTATCATAATCTATAATACAGAAAAGTAAAAACACTATTGAAAAAAGTTAATCTTCCGGCATACAAGTTCAGTATAATTTATAATTGTAAAGTGTTTGTTCTTTCTCCGATCGTTTTATTATTTTGATGTTATGAGAGTCCAAATTAAAATAGGATTAATGTTTTAATTAATATCTATAATAGCAGGGTGTTCAAACACAATATTTTTTGCAGTATTTGAATGTACAATGTCTGAAAAAGGCTAGGGAAGTTCCAGTCGAAACCTTACATTGACATATGAATATATATTTCAAAGTTAGAAAACTTTGCTGTATTTTAATTTAAGAAAAGACCGAAAAAACCCAAGAAAACCCTACAAATATATATATATATATATATATATATATATATATATATATATATATATTTATATATTTTTGTAGGGTTTTCTTGGGTTTTTTCGGTCTTTTTTTAAATTAAAATACAGCAAAGTTTTCTTACTCTGAAATATATATTCATATGTCAATGTAACGTTTCGACTGGAACTTCCCTAGCCTTTTTCAGACATTGTAATATATATATATATATATATATATATATATATATATATATATATATATATATATATATATATATATATATATTTGTATATATATATATATATATATATATATATATATATATATATATATATCAGAAAATTGAACCTTAAACACTCTTGAATATTTCTTAATAAATTAAACATGTCAGTTCATACATCGTCCAATCATTAATTATCTAGATTTTTGTATGGATTTTGAACAAAATATCGGCAGCAATCTTGTGGTTCCTAAAATTTGTTACAAAATAGATCATTTATCCTTTTTTTTCGCATTAATAATCGTTTTCGAGCAATAAGTTAAGAAGACTAAACTGATAACAAACAATAATAAAAACAATATGCAAATGTAAATTTTCTTTTCTAAAAATCATTCTTCCGAGGGATAAAAACGATTCTCATCTCAAAGTTTCTTTGAAAAACATTTTTTTATTACAGTTAGGAGCAAAATCGTTTTTTTTCGTTTCATTCTAGAATCATTGTTGAAATTGTTAACGAATCCATGAATAAAATTTAAATGGCGATTCAAAGAAGTATATCTATAACCAGAGGCGGATCCAGCCTCTCTCTTTGGGGGGGGGGGGGGCGGGGCGGTGATATCACAAAAGTATAGTATGGCAAGCGAAAGCAAGTTGTCGACGGGGGGGGGGGAGACACCAGCAACATTCCCATTTCTAGTGTAAAAGGCAGGATCGAGTCTATTTTTTTAAATTTAAAGCTCTTGGAGAGGAGGGGGCGATCACAAGAAAAAACAAGTTGCCAATTGGGGGGGGGGGATGCGAGCAACATACACATTCCTAGTATAACAGGCAGAATCGGTTCTATTTTCCTGAACTCAAAGCTCTTGGGAAGGGAAGGGGCGATCGCAAGAATACACATTCATATACTCTTTTCAAGAACTAGAGAGAGTAATAAAACTGTTACCGAAACCTTCAACGTACCTGCTCCAGTGTCGCAGGTAACTGACGACTGTCGTAAATCTAGTTATATTTAATTATATTTAAATATTATAAGCTTTTATAACTTTACTGCAACAATAAAATTTCTGATAGTTCAATTTAATTTCTGTCAGTAAGCAAAGTACACCTTACAGTGTGGCCTTAGTGATTTATCTTGTTTGTGATTGTTTTCATATATTATTTGAGATTAGTGAGATATCCAAAAGATATGGCTTCCACATCTATATTTATTCCAAAATCGTTAAACCAAGGCATTTTTTCCTCAACGAAAAACTTATTACGATGAATGTTAATGATGCGACAGGAGTTGGAAAATCTACTATGTACCGAATACTGAAGGAGAAAAAAACGACTGGAATTGTTAGTATTCCCATGCCACATTCGATCTTAGACAGACGGAAAACCTGGTTGGAAGAAGAGATATAAACTGCAATAAAAGGAGTTGTACATACATTTTATTATGAGAAGCAGATCCCAACCGTCGACAAAATTCTAACTAAAATCAATGAAGATCGGGATTTTCCTGAAATTAAAAGAACTGAATTCTGGAAATTGCTCAGAGAACTTAATTTTTGCTGGAAAAACCCAGATAGGAAATTTGTTCTTATAGATCATCCGAAAAATGTCCATTGGAGAAGGAAATATCTCTCTCAAGTAAAAGATAGAGTTGGTAGAAATAACACAACTTACAAAATTAGTAATTTAACTGAACTTTTGAAAGATTTTTTGAATAAAGTTACTGCAGAAAATTGGGAAAAATCCATAGAATAAAAGAATAAAAGAAAATGTGGAAACTCGATCGGTGAGATAAAGAAACCAATTATAATTAATTTGAGTGAAGATAGCTTCACTGACTTTGATTACGAATTAGATACGTAATGTTTACCAGCGTAAACATAATTTATTATATAAATTTTTTAGTGTTTAATTGTAATTCTGCTGATGGTTTATGAAATAAATGAACTGAAACGTCAAATATCCTAAACATGTTTTTAATTAATAATAAAATGACCGTTAGCCCCAAAAAATTTTGGACGAATTTATTTTTTTAAATATGTTTAACTTCTTGTATTTTTGACAATAGATATTTTGTAAGTATTTAAATTAAAACTTAGAATTTTTTTAGAGAAAAAGTTACGTTTTAATCTGAATGTGTCTAAAACGGTTTCTATGCCAAAATTTAAAATAATAAAAATACAATTATAATTTGTGTTAAATATGTCAAAATTATCTATATTTTCTGATGTATGTGAATTATTAAGAAATCATAAGAAATAAAATAATATTATAAAACCTTTTTATTTTAAGTTTATTATCGAAATAATATTCTATGCCATAAATACTTAGTGATAAAATAAACCTCCTTCCGACGTCTATGACAAGGATTAAAATCCTTTTTAACACTTCACACATCCAAATATCTATTGTTATCCAACTCAAATAGTCCATTATTGTAGACCGGTATTTTTGATTATAAAATTTCTAACCCATTCATATGAAAAATATATGTGTCTAACAGATTTTGCCAAAGACATCGGACTAAAGAACATAGGTAGTTTCCGAAGAAAAAAAAGGTAAAAAATGATTTATTACTCTCTTTAGTTCTCGAATAAACTATAGTATAAGAGGCAAAATCGGATATATTTCTCTGAATTCAAGGCTCTTGGGGGGGGGCGGTCTATATATATATATATATATATATATATATATATATATATATATATATATATATATATATATATATATATATATATATATATATATATATATATATATATATATGCAAGAGCGAGCAAAAACTTAGGTCACTTAAGCACTTGCAAATAATTTTAGTGGTCATAATAGAGGAATTATTTTAGTAGTAGGCGCTTAATCCTTTGATTGTCAAGACTTGTTATCTGTTATATATTGACAATGTATTTATGACTTTTACGAAATAGGGTACATTCACTCTAATTCAAAATTCACATTCGTAGCCTGGTCTGATAACCAGAAGACCAGGATCCATGCGAAACAGAGTAACCTCCCAAAGAGATGACCGTTTTTTTGGTGTCGGCAAGTTTTCGGAATAGAACAGCTTCTGGAGTTTTGCTAAAAAATCAACTTCAAAATTTAGAAATATAAATGTTAGTGAATGGACAGTTAGAAGAAAGCTTCGTACTGCTGGATTGTCTTGTAGAAGGATAAAATAATGAGGACTGGAGCAAGGTATTGTTTTTATATGAGTCCCGCTTTAACCTCTATGGAGAAAGATATGCTTCAATTTGTATTGACGAGTCACTAGCATTTGGTGCTGGGTCGTTAACTGTTTGGGAGGGAACCTAATCATAATTACTGGCTTGGATCCCTGACAGCTCACAGGTACACTACGGAAGTTCTAGAAGACCATGTTATGCCTTTCATGATCACTATGGACGAGCATTTTCATGCAAAATAATACTGGACCTCACGCAGCCAGAGTTGTTAAACAATATCTAGATGAAATGGAAATTAGACGGTTTGATTAGCTAGCACTTAGTCTAGACATGAATTCCATCGAACATAATAGTGAAATAATACAACGTATTATAATTTCCGCTATATTACGTTAACTATAACAATTGTTTCAACACACAGTGTCTACCTCAAATGTTAAATAATATGCAGATGTTATCTATGATCTGAAGAAGACACTGTGTTGAAACAATTGTTATGGTTAACGTAATGTAGTGGAAATTATAATACGTTGTATTATTTAACTCTTATATAATGGATTTCCATCAAGTAATGGCTAACATAAGACAATACCATCGAGTATTTCTGGGATGAGTTAGTAGGACTTATTCGAAGGTATATACCATATCTAAAAACTACCCAGGAGAGTTGCTATTAAAGGAGTGGAATACCATCGACCAGAATATAATTCTTAATTTTATTGAAAGTATGCCTCGTCATCTTCAAGCAGTTATTAACGCAAGAGGAGGAAATAACACGTTAAAACAGAAAACTCCAAAAAGACATCACAATGTAAATGTGACCTAATTTTTTGCTAGCCAGTGTATATAGGGTGTTCGGTAAGTACCTCCTAATTTCTCAGGAGCATACAGGGGAGGCCAAAATAATCCTACTTTGTCATAGAAAAGAAAATCCTAAAGTGCCCCTTAGCGGAGACACAGAGCCCTAAAGGGGTACCCAGCGATTTACCTTATCGGCTCTAAGTATTGAGCCGACTTGTATAATTTAATGAGATTTTAATATTTTATAGACGCCCTAAAGACTCATTAAACCACATTACAGCAAATGTTCTAGATCATCAGAGAAGTCATGAACGGACCTACAACCACACTCGTTGGGCCTAATTTTTGACAGGTGTCATTTTACAGAGCTGAAAACTGATTTTTTAAATACTTTAATTTCTCTTCAAAAAAGATACTCTTAATTTATTTCCAAAAAACTAGTAGTCTTTGAAATAATTTGGTTTTTTGGCGAGACATTCAAAAGGTACTATTGCTAAAGACACTCACGTTATCGTTGAACATGAAGATACACGGCTTTAATGAGAAGAATAAATAATGTGTTTTGATCAAAATTAGGATATCATATTCTTAGATTAAACAAGAATTGGTTTGGTAGATGGTTCTCTTCGTACACTCGTTTAGAAAGCTCTAGGAAGAGAGGCTAGATTAGCGGGAACTGAACCCCATGTCTCATTTCAAGGAGGTAGTAAGATGTTTTTGGGTGGAACAATGAGAGTTACTCGAACCCATTTAATTTTTACGAGAGGACAACGACAGGACAGCTTTATATCCTGGAAGTACTAAATTCCATAGTGCGTTTATTCTGTTTATTCTCACATTACTTACTTACTTACTCCGTGGCGTTACAACCCCGTGTGGGTTTTAGCCGACTTGACAATATGCCTCCATTCGTTTCTGTCCTTTGCTAGCTCCATCCAGTTCTCTACATCCATAGCTTTAAGGTCTCCTGCTATATTATCCCGCCACCGGAGCCGGGGTCGTCCAAGTGGTCTTTTTCCAGTTGGGGTTTCTTCCCACACCAGTCTCACTATTCTTTCGTTAGCATGTCTTATGAGATGGCAGCCAAATTTACTTTATATGAATCTGAGTGAGACAGCAGAAAATTCTATTGATATCTTTATGTATATTTTTTTCGACACAACTGTTTCTTTTGTTTTAATGGCTAGAAAGGGAGGGAAGGTGTTGATGTCATGAAGTATTACTAAACATAAATTTGAATGTGTAGATTAAACTTTTTATTATTTGCTTGTTTATAACAGTTGACTAATTTTTCTGGTCTTACCTCAGGGACTACTAAATTTCTGTTTTGTGACAAAAATATACGAACAAAACAAAATTAATTTCTTCACCTGCCGAGCGTGAAATTGATCATGTCTCTCGAGTATTTAACTCATTTAACCGGAATGACAGTTTTTCTGTACTTGATGTAGGTTATATATGTTAACGAGGAAATCATTTTTGTTTGAAAGAAAAGAACTTAATGTTTAAAAGGAACTACTATGTTTTATACCACTAAATTTATTAAGAAAACAGTGACCAGTTTCAACTCACAGAGTCATTTTAAAACTGAATTACAAAGGTAGACTAAGTATTCAATACAGAAACATGAGAAAATTTAACAATAAATAAAAACTACCTGAGATATTTCATTATTACAAAGGGGAGGTACTAAATTTTGGGAACTAATTATTATTTGGCGACAACAAATAACGGGAAAAACCCAAGTTCTGTCTGGTCATTAAGCAAATTTACATTTTTATTTCTACTATGTTTATATATTTCTAAAGATTCAAGAATATTTAACTTTTGGCCCTTTGTTGAATAATGCAATATGTCAGTGTTGCCCAAATCAGGAAAACTGTGGCTGTGTTCTAAGCAATGGTTGGCAAAGCTCGAGTCTGATTTTTGTAGTCTATATGATCGGAGGTGTTCTGAAAAGCGAGTTTTAAAGCTTCTACCACTTTGTCCAATATACAAGCTATCACACTCTGAACATTTTAACTTATAAACTCCTGATTTATTAAATTTATTAATGTTCTCTTTAGCATTGTAGAGGATAGTGGACAGATTGTGTTGAGATTTAAAGGCTACTTTTATGTTATGTTTTGAAAGAGTATTAG
Source organism: Diaprepes abbreviatus (assembly GCA_034092305.1). NCBI lineage: Eukaryota > Metazoa > Arthropoda > Insecta > Coleoptera > Curculionidae > Diaprepes > Diaprepes abbreviatus. Next base: position 3,300,700 of record JASJET010000106.1, read on the forward strand.
CTATGTTTTCTGATAGGGCACCACAGTATGACAAAGATATATATAAGATGAACTATCTTTATCATTTTTTATTTTAGGATATATTGAATTAAAAGCTAGTTGTTTTTGTTTTTTAGTTATTAATTTCTTTATGGTTTGTTGCGAGAAATTGTTTGATACTGCAATCCTTTCAATGATATTTGGTTCCTCTTGAAGATCTACTTCAGAGAGAGGCAAAGAGAATGCTCTATGTATCATTGAATTGTATGCAGCCATTTTGTGTTGTAAGGGGTGAAAAGAATCATTAGATATAGTATTACCTGTAAACGTTGGTTTTCTAAAAATTTTAAATTTACACTGATTATCGAGGTGAGATATGGTGAGATCAAGAAAATTTATTTTATGGTTATTTTCAGTTTCCAGAGTAAATTGAATATTTGGATGGCAATTATTAATTTATTGTAAGAATTTTTGATGCTGTCTAGCAGTGCGTTTAAAACATGCTAGAACATCATCTACATATCTGTACCAAAACTGAATATGGTTTTTGCTTAAAGGGGAATTAAGGATTTTGTTTTCTAAGGTTGACATGAAAATGTCTGCTAGGAGAGGGCTAAGAGGAGAACCCATTGGTAGGCCTGAATTTTGTAAATAAAATTTGTTATTAAACTAGAAATAGGTTTGTGATAGGCAAAGTTCGAAGGAGGACAAGATTTCAGAAGTAACTATTGGATTTATATTTCGTTCCTGTAAGATTTCTTGGATGAGTATAAAACATTCATCTGTTGGAATATTAGAAAACATGCTTTTTATGTCAAAAGAAACTAGTATGGAGTTATCTGGGATTTTTATGTTTTTTAGTTTTTGAACGAGATCTACTGAATTATTTAAACTGTGACTTGGTTTAAAGATGCTTATTTGTTTGAAGAATGAATTTAGTTTCATACTGAGTTCTCTCGTGGGGCTATTTATGTATGAAACGACTGGGCGAATGGGATTTCCTGGTTTTAGATTTTTTATAAGGTCATAGAGTTTTGGTGCTTGTGGGTTCATATTGATTATTCTTTTTTTATCGAATTCTGAAAAAATGGTTGTTATGTTTGACAGGGTTTGTTTCAAATTTGTTTGAAAAACTTTTGTAGGATCGCTTTTAATTTCTGTAATATTTTCGGATTGAATAAATGCTTCTATTTTATTGACATATTCAAATTTTGGTAAAATAACTGTTGCATTTATCTGCTTTTGTTATTATTAGATTATTATCTTTTACTTTCTCTCTTATACTTTTTACTGTGTCTAAAGCTGTATTATTGGATTTTAAATTAGTGGATTTTATATGTTTCTTAATTGTTCCAGTAATTAAGTTAATATTATTGGTGTGTTCTATTTTGTTTAGAGCTAGAGTACTTTCAGATATGATGGAATCGATAATATTTTTATAATTTATGTGAGGTGTAAATTTAGAGCCTTTTGACATTAGATCTATTTCTTTACTATTAAAACCTACGTTTGACAGATTTATGACTCTTTCACTAAAATTTTGATTGGACTGTGGTGTTTTGTTAGTTGTTTGGGAAAATTTACATGACTTTAAATGGTTAAGTTTTTTGGATTGAGTTTCAAATTTTTTGTGGATAATTATGCTAATTTTTGATCTAATACTATCGTCTAAAATATCAAATTCAATTGGGTGAAGTTTATAAGTCAATTCAGAATATAATATCTTAATATACAAAACTATATTAAGGTATTACATTCTGAATTGACTTATAAACTTCACCCAATTGAATTCGATATTTTAGACGATAGTATTAGATCAAAAATTAGCATAACTATCCACAAAAAATTTGAAACTCAATCCAAAAAACTTAACCATTTAAAGTCATGTAAATTTTCCCAAACAAGTAACAAAACACCACAGTCCAATCAAAATTTTAGTGAAAGAGTTATAAATCTGTCAAACGTAGGTTTTAATAGTAAAGAAATAGATCTAATGTCAAAAGGCCCTAAATTTACACCTCACATAAATAATAAAAATATTATCGATTCCATCATATCTGAAAGTACTCTAGCTCTAAACAAAATAGAACACACCAATAATGTTGACTTAACTACTGGAACAATTAAGAAACATATAAAATCCACTAATTTAAAATCCAATAATACAGCTTTAGACACAGTAAACATTATAAGAGAGAAAGTAAAAGATAATAATCTAATAATAACAAAAGCAGATAAATCAAATGCAACAGTTATTTTACCAAAATTTGAATATGTCAATAAAATAGAAGCATTTATTCAATTCGAAAATATTACAGAAATTAAAAGCGATCCTACAAAAGTTTTTCAAACAAATTTGAAACAAACCCTGTCAAACATAACAACCATTTTTTCAGAATTCGATAAAAAAAGAATAATCAATATGAACCCACAAGCACCAAAACTCTATGGCCTTATAAAAAATCACAAAACCAGGAAATCCCATTCGCCCAGTCGTTTCATACATAAATAGCCCCACGAGAGAACTCAGTATGAAACTAAATTCATTCTTCAAACAAATAAGCAACTTTAAACCAAATCACAGTTTAAATAATTCAGTAGATCTCGTTCAAAAACTAAAAAACATAAAAATCCCAGATAACTCCATACTAGTTTCCTTTGACATAAAAAGCATGTTTTCTAATATTCCAACAGATGAATGTTTTATACTCATCCAAAAAATCTTACAGGAACGAAATATAAATCCAATAGTTACTTCTGAAATCTTGTCCTCTTTCGAACTTTGCCTATCACAAACCTATTTCCAGTTTAATAACAAATTTTATTTACAAAATTCAGGCCTACCAATGGGTTCTCCTCTTAGCCCTCTCCTAGCAGACATTTTCTTGTCAAACTTAGAAAACAAAATCCTTAATTCCCCTTTAAGCAAAAACCATGTTCAGTTTTGGTACAGATATGTAGATGATGTTCTAGCATGTTTTAAAGGCACTACTAAACAGCTTCAAAAATTCTTACAATACATTAATAATTGCCATCCAAATATTCAATTTACTCTGGAAACTGAAAATAAACATAAAATAAATTTTCTTGATCTCACCATATCTCACCTCAATAATCAGTGTAAATTTAAAATTTTTAGAAAACCAACGTTTACAGGTAATACTATATCTAATGATTCTTTTCACCCCTTACAACACAAAATGGCTGCATACAATTCAATGATACATAGAGCATTCTCTTTGCCTCTCTCTGAAGAAGATCTTCAAGAGGAACTAAATATCATTGAAAGGATTGCAGTATCAAGCAATTTCTCGCAACAAACCATAAAGAAATTAATAACTAAAAAACAAAAACAACTAGCTTTTAATTCAATATATCCTAAAATAAAAAATGGTAAAGATAGTTCATCTTATATATCTTTGTCATACTGTGGTGCCCTATCAGAAAACATAGCTAATACTCTTTCCAAACATAACATAAAAGTAGCCTTTAAATCTCAACACAATCTGTCCACTATCCTCTACAATGCTAAAGATAAAATTAATAAATTTGATAAATCAGGAGTTTATAAGTTAAAATGTTCAGAGTGTGATAGCTTGTATATTGGACAAAGTGGTAGAAGCTTTAAAATTCGCTTTTCAGAACACCACCGATCATATAGACTACAAAAATCAGACTCGAGCTTTGCCAACCATTGCTTAGAACACAGCCACAGTTTTCCTGATTTGGGCAACACTGACATATTGCATTATTCAACAAAGGGCCAAAAGTTAAATATTCTTGAATCTTTAGAAATATATAAACACAAAACTTAATGACCAGACAGAACTTGGGTTTTTCCCGTTATTCGTTGTCGCCAAATAATAATTAGTTCCCAAAATTTAGTACCTCCCCTTTGTAATAATGAAATATCTCAGGTAGTTTTTATTTATTGTTAAATTTTCTCATGTTTCTGTATTGAATACTTAGTCTACATTTGTAATTCAGTTTGAAAATGACTCTGTGAGTTGAAACTGCAGTCACTGTTTTCTTAATAAATTTAGTGGTATAAAACATAGTAGTTCCTTTTAAACATTTCCCGAAGATGATTAACTACTACATAGTAACGGCTACCAGCATCAACTTTTTAAAAGAACATAAGGTCATTTTAAAGCTAATAAAGATTTAAAGTGAACGCTGTTGGACTATATGCTTCTAAGAAGTGTATATTGTCTACGGAAACAACACTATATAATTCTGAAAGAAATAAGTCAAAATGAACATATTACTTTCGGTCAAACTAGTTATCCCAAACTTTTTTCAATCGCGACAATTTTTCGATTTTTTAAAAATCTTTGCGACTCTCCTTTCAGATCTCCCAAATTTGATTAATAAAACAAAACCTATATTCCATATTGTAAATGTATTTATTTATTTACACTTCCCTATAGAACGATAGTTCCTATTATTATGCAGGAAAAGAACAGAGTTACATAAATCCTAAAATTATATACATAATTCAGACAGTAAAATAAGTATAACATAGCATATAAATCAATCACAGATAATTAGAAATAAACGATTTGACAACAGAATAATTGCAGTATAATGTATCAAATTTGTCCTTCAGGTGATCATAAAGGGAGCACATCGAGTATAATGGGGAGAATTGTAATACACTAGTTCTTGGTTTCGGCAAGGAAAAAAATACTGGAGATCTAGTTATTTCTGGAACATGAAAATGAACTCTCGCGAGCAAATCAGTAGCCAAAATCTTGCCATTAATCAATTCATAAAAAAAATACACAAGCTTCATTACAGCGCTCCTCCAGAGTTGTGAAATTAAATCTTGTCAACAGATTTTCGCGAGGTGTAATAGGCAGTGGATACAGGCGCGGACCAAGGGGGGGGGGCGATTGCCCTCCTCTTCCCAAGAGCTTTGAGTTCTGGAAAATAGATCCGATTTTGCCTCTTATACTATAGTTTATTCAAAAACTAGAGACAGTAATAAATCATTTTTAGCCTTTTTTTTTTCTTCGCAAACTACCTGTGTTCTCCAGTCCGGTGTCTTTAGCAAACTCTCTTAGACACATATATTTTTCATAGCGGAGCTGCATATAGTTGTATGTTTGCTGAATGTGATTTCAGCACTACAACGGCATAATGTGGATATATCCACTGCTATTGCATCTCACACGGAGGAATCCGTGAAATCCGCATTAACATATATACGCCATCCGGCGGGAGGTCGGAGAAGCCGCGTTCAGTATGTGCATGCTTCCTTCCGATCTGTCCTTTGCACAGCCAGGTGCATGTCGGTACCCTGATGAGTCTAGTAGAGACGAAACATGTACCTCTACCGTATTACTGTGGCGGGGAGGGTGAGTTTTGACTTTCTTCTCGGTATGGTGGTACAGGTAGGCCATCATCTCGATGGTGGTGGAATAGGATAAATTGCGTTTTATAACAATTTATTCTAACTGTGCAACCTCTAACACAGAAAGGATATGATGGAGAGAAGTTTGCATTTACTGTTCACATTTTACTTCATTCATACGCGGAGCTGCATATAGTTGTATGTTTGCTGAATGTGATTTCAGCACTACAACGGCATAATGTGGATATATCCACTGCTATTGCATCTCACACGGAGGAATCCGTGAAATCCGCATTAACATATATACGCCATCCGGCGGGAGGTCGGAGAAGCCGCGTTCAGTATGTGCATGCTTCCTTCCGATCTGTCCTTTGCACAGCCAGGTGCATGTCGGTACCCTGATGAGACTAGTAGAGACGAAACATGTACCTCTACCGTATCACTGTGGCGGGGAGGGTGAGTTTTGACTTTCTTCTCGGTATGGTGGTACAGGTAGGCCATCATCTCGATGGTGGTGGAATAGGATAAATTGCGTTTTATAACAATTTATTCTAACTGTGCAACCTCTAACACAGAAAGGATATGATGGAGAGAAGTTTGCATTTACTGTTCACATTTTACTTCATTCATACGCGGAGCTGCATATAGTTGTATGTTTGCTGAATGTGATTTCAGCACTACAACGGCATAATGTGGATATATCCACTGCTATTGCATCTCACACGGAGGAATCCGTGAAATCCGCATTAACATATATACGCCATCCGGCGGGAGGTCGGAGAAGCCGCGTTCAGTATGTGCATGCTTCCTTCCGATCTGTCTTTTGCACAGCCAGGTGCATGTCGGTACCCTGATGAGTCTAGTAGAGACGAAACATGTACCTCTACCGTATCACTGTGGCGGGGAGGGTGAGTTTTGACTTTCTTCTCGGTATGGCGGTACAGGTAGGCCATCATCTCGATGGTGGTGGAATAGGATAAATTGCGTTTTATAACAATTTATTCTAACTGTGCAACCTCTAACACAGAAAGGATATGATGGAGAGAAGTTTGCATTTACTGTTCACATTTTACTTCATATATATATATATATATATATATATATATATATATATATATATATATATATATATATATATATATATATATATATATATATATATAATTAAAAAGTGGGACACACTAAAATAAAAATATATAAAAAAATAAAAAATATATAAACAACATTAAACAATAAAATACAACAAAAACAAAAATTTAAATAATAAATTGTGTTTAAAGTGGTAAACATTACGTTTCTAACTCGTAATCAAAGTCAGTGAAGCTATTTTCGCTCAAATTAATTATAATTGGTTCCCCTATCTCACCGGTCATGACCTCGAATTTCCACATTTTCTTTTATTTTTTTATTAAATGGATTTTTCCCAATTTTCTGCAGTAACTTTATTTAAAAAAATCTTTCAGAAATTCGGTTAAATTACTAATTTTGTATATAGTGTTATTTTTAGCAACTCTACCTTTTACTTGAGATAGATATTTTCTTCGCCAACGGACATTTTCCGGACGATCTATAAGAACAGATTTCCTATCTGGTTTTTCCCAGCAAAAATTAAATTCTCTGAGTAATTTCCAGAGCTCAGTTCTTTTAATTTCAGATAAATCCCGATCTTCATTGATTTTAGTTTGAATTTTATCGACGGTTGGGATCTGCTTCTCATAATAAAATGTATATACAACCCCTTTAATTGCAGTTTTCATCTTTTCTTCCAACGAGGTTTTTCGTCTGCCTGTGATCAAATATGGTTTGGGAGTATTAACAATTCCAGTCGTTTTTCTCCTTCAATATTTGATACATAGTAGATTTTCCAACTTCTTTCATGTTGGAACATATCTCAACAGAGCTTTTAACATTATTATCTAAATATTGGTATCTTGAGGAATCATAAACATTCATCGTAATAAGTTTTTCGTTGAGGAAAAAATGCCCTGGTTTAACGACTTTGGAGTAAATATAGAGGTGGAAGCCATATATTTTGGGTATCTCACCAATCTCAAGTAATATATAAAAACAAGCGCAAACAAGATAAATCACTAAGGATACACTGTAAGGTGTACTTTGCTTACTGACAGAAATTAAACTGAACTATCAGAAATTTCATTGTTGCAGTAAATTTATAAAAGCTTATAATATTTAAATATAATTAAATATAATTAGAAATACGGCAGTCTCTCTAGTTCTTGAATAGAGTATAGGAATGTGTATGCTTGCGATCGCCCCTCCCCTTCCCAAGAGCTTTGAGTTCCGGAAAATAGAACCGATTCTGCCTTTTACATCAGGAATGTGTATGCTGCTGACACTCCCCTCTCGTTGACAATTTGTTTTTCTTGCGATAGCCCCCCTAAGAGCTTTGAGTTCAGGAAAATAGACCCGATTCTGCCTCTTATACTAAGAACGAGTGGGCTGCTCGCCTCCTCTCCCCCTGTCGGCAACTTGTTTTTTCTTGTGATCCTCTCCAAGAGCTTCAAATTTAGAAAAATAGACCCTATCCTGTCTTTTACACTAGAAATAGGAATGTTGCTGGTGTCTCACCCCCTCCGTCGCCATACTGTACTTTTGTGATATCACCGCCTCCCAAAGAGAGAGGCTGAATCCGCCCCTGAGTGGATAAAATCCATCCGATTTAAAGTTTAAGAATCTTAAGAAACGATACTGAATTTCTTCTCATTTTTCAGAGTGTACATGGTAATACGGATGTCAGATAATTGAGGCATATTCCAATCTGCTTCATACAAGATAATAATATAATATGCTTGTGACCTGGAGCGACTGAAATTCATGACTAGATCTCACTAGAAAGCGCAGCGTTCGGTAAGATCTCACTCTTGATCCCATAATCGTGCAACAGAGGCATTCTACTTTTTTTGTTGAAATGTTGACTCTTTTGATAATTCTCCCTTATTTTTTGAGGTCTGTTTGCCTATTTCAAACAGAAGGGCATAAGCAAGAACCTCGGATATTTTCTGCAGTTGGGCTTGTTTTTAACTTTTTATTGCTAACTCTTCTGGATATGTTGAGTAAGTTAAATTTATTAATTTTATTGTTTCTGCCTCATATTCTTGAAGACTTTCGTTGTATTTTGATTTATTCCTTGTAGTTGGGCTTTATAAACTTCTTGGAGGTGGACTTTCCCATAGCGCAACTCCAGAAAAGTAACAATAAACTCGTAGCCATTCTGTATTTCTTCAGGAATGCTATATAGAACTTCCCTAGCTTTACCTCGTAGTGCTAGAACAAGAACACGTGCCTTTTTCGGTGGACTCCAATCATTGCCGGCGGAGGCGGCTTCGAATTGACGTACATAAGTAAGCTAAGGTAGGTGGCTTCATCACACTAGTTACAGGGACACAAGGCTAGTTTCTTGATTTGCAAATGTAATTGTTGCATCTGTTTCTGGATTCGCGTCACCTGTTCATTTCGCCATGTACGTCTTCTCTAATTTTGCTAATCTTCTGTTGCATTTCTTTTTCTATGCGCTCCATATCTTCTTTTTCAGTTCTTGTTTTGTATGTTCTTGGCTTGTCTTAAGTTCCTGTCTCATGTCCTCCAGGCTTGTTTTTTGTTCTTGTTTTATACTTTCTTGATTTTTCTAAATATCTTCTTTCCATTTTTGGTTTATGTTTTCATTGTCATCAATTCTTGTTTCATATTGTCTTGATTTCTCGTAATATCATCCTTCAAGTCTTGTTTCATCTGTTCTTGGCTTTTCTTCATATCTTCTTGGCTTGTCTTGCATCATCATCACTAACTGATTTAACCTAGTTCAATTTGCTCTTCCACTTTTGCTTTCTGTTTTTTGGTTTCTACTGGCATACAATTTCAGTTCACTTTGTCCTTTTTTTCTTTAACCTCTTCTGAATTTGATCCCTCTTCTGATACCAATTTGTTCCGGACGGTCGGTCTTTATACACACTCTATTCTTTTATAACCTTTTATTTTCAAAATTCTGACAACTTGTCAAACAATTCAAGTTATGTAGATAAGATTTTAGTTGCCTTCCTTAAAGACGAGAAATGTGATATTTACCAATGATTAGAAGTTCCTCTTGAAAATGAGGTAAATAATATTGTTTTTTTAGATACTGAAATGGTACTTTTATGTTTAACTTAACAATAGAGTAGACTTTATGAAACACTCAATAAACTGAAAAAATTCTTAAAAAAAAATACTGTTATCTTTTAACTGTTCTGTAAAGAGAAATTATTAGATTGCCCTCGCGCTATTTAATAAACTTTTTAATACTGTTTTCTTATCGAAATTATATTTTAATTAAATTAAAATTATATTATCACGGGAACCCTTTTCCCCTGACAATTTAATAAGATGTTGGAAGATGAGATTAAAATCTTGTTTTTTATCTGGAAATTTTAACAAAATATCGGTTGTTACGGACAACGTACGTCTTCAACAGATTTAAGGGAAAATATTTTAAGCAATATATTTCATAAAATTCACTTTAAGCTTGTATAACAAGTGTCTAAAAAATATTTTCTCAGTTGTGTTTTTTAAATAAAAACCTTTGGACTTGTGTTTTTTTAAATAATAAATCTGCTTCCTTAGTCCAGTGTACGATGGTAAAAATTACCTGAGAATTCTTTAGGATAACACTGAATTTGATAAAAATTTGTAACTTACCATTCTCTTCAAAATATATACATTCCTAATGTGCGCTTTTTGTTTTTTTTTGGGAGTACAAACTACTTTTTCTGACAATAGCTGTAGAAACCATAAATTTAACCGTTACATAGATTGAAATATTGTCAAAAGATATAGAATAAACATTTTTTTAATATTCTGGATTATAATTTATCATGTGTTATAATATTTGAACTCTCCAGTGGTACATTAAAGACAGCCATCAACCATTTTCTCCGCATCCAACGCCCGCTGTCTACTTCTTCTTCAAGTGCCTTCTCCATTACGGCGGTTGGCAATCATAATAGCTATTTTAATTTTTGAGGCAGTTGCTTTAAATAGTTGTTTTGAACTGCATCCAAACCATTCCCTTAGGTTTTTTAGCCATGAAATTCGTCGTCGTCCTACGCCTCTTCTACCACTTATTTTGCCTTAGATTATGAGCCGTAAGATGCTGTACTTTTCTCCCCGTATAATGTGTCCAAAATATTGCAGTTTTCTCTCTTTTACTGTTATCTCGACTTCCTTTTCTTTACCCATTCTTCTCAACACTTCAGCGTTCGTAACTCGATCCACCCACGAAGTCCTCTGAATTCTTCTATAGGTCCATATTTCAAAAGAGTTAAGTCTTCTCATTGCCTCTCGATTCAGTGTCCATGCTTCCATTCCATAATATAGAACACTATATATGTAACATTTAGTCAGTCGTCAGGGCTAACGTTAGATCTTTGCTGCAGATAATCTTTTTCATTCTAATAAAGTTGGCACGTGCTTTCTCGATTCTGGTTTTTATTTCGACGGTATAGTCATTATTTTCTGTTATTAGGGTTCCCAAGTAAGTGTACTTCTTAACTCTTTCTATGTGCTGGCCTCCTACCATTAGGGTTTCATTATTATTGGTGTTGTTTTACTAATTATCATGAACTTGGTCTTTTTCGTGTTAAGAGAGAGTCCATATTCTCCACTAACTTAATATTTTATTCATTATTTTTTCTAGGTCTTTCAAACTATCAGCTATTATTACGGTGTCATCTGCATGCCTAATATTGTTGATTAATACTCCGTTTCCTTTTATCCTTGCTGTTTCAGATTCAAGACTCTCCAATATGACCTCTTCAAAATAAGCGTTAAATAGTAAAGGTGCCAATATACACCCTTGTCTGACTCCCCTTTGTATTTCCACATCTCCGGACATTTCCTGTCCAATTTTTACTGCCGCTCGCTGATTGTAATACAGATTTGATATCAACCTTAAATCTCTTTCATCCAAATTTTTGCTTCTGAGAATCTCTATCAGTTTGACATGTTTGACCCTATCAAAAGCTTTGTTGTAATCTATGAAGCAGACATAGAGGTCCTGATTGATATCCAAGCATCTTTGAGTAAGCACATTAAAAGCAAATAATGCTTCTCTTGTACCCACCCCGTTCCGGAAGCCAAACTGTGTGTCACCAATATCCAGCTCCAATTTGGAATGTATTCTAGCATGTACAATTTTTAAAAGGGTTTTCAAAGTATGTGACATGAGACTGATTGTTCGATAGTCACTGCATTCTTTTGAATTTGCTTTCTTTGGTAAACATATGAATGTTGATGTTAACATTTCTCGGGGAATGGTTCCTGTCGTGTAAATTGTATTAAATAATCTCATCAATAAATCCAAATTCTTGTCATTGATCAGCTTCAACAACTCACCTGGCATTTCATCTGGACCAACAGCTTTATTAGTTTTTATCGATCTTAATGCATAAATGACCTCTGCTTTAGTAATTTCAGGCCCCATGTCACCGCTCAGACTGTTTATAAAATAATTTTCGTGTCTTTGATCTTCAAATAGTTTTTCTATGTATTTCTTCTACCTGAATATTTTTTGTTGTGTTTCCATAATAATGTTTCCCTCTTTGTCTAGCAATACGTTTGAGGTTTTTCTCTTTTCTATTCCAGCTAGTTCTTTGACTTTTTTATGCAAGTTGAAGTTGTCGGACTTGTTTTGCAACTCCTCTATTTCTTTGCATTTTCCAGAAAGGTACTCTTCTTTAGCTGCTCTTATTTTTCTTCTTATTTGAATTTGCAACTGTTGATATCGGATCTTGTTGGTCTTGTGTTTCCTTCTTTCATCCATCAACTCCAAAATATAATCTGTCATCCAATCTTCTTTCTTGTATCTTAATGTTGTAAGTACTTTCTTGCTTGGTTCCATAATTGACGTTTGGAATAACTGCCACTGTTGTTCAACGTTGTCATCGTTTAACCCAGGCTTGCTTTGTCTTTTTTCTAAGTTTGTGTTGATGTCTTGTCTCAGCTTTTCTTTCGTTTCTTCGGACTTTAACTTGTGTATATTTAGTTTTTTGATGTTATGATTTGTTTGTTGTATCCTTTTTATTTTAAGTTGGAATTTAGCGATAAGGGGATTGTGGTCCGAAAATACGTCCGCACCTGGGTACGCCTTTACTGAATGTACTGCGTTTCGATATCTGTGTTTTACCAAGACGTAATCAATCTGGTTTCTAACTATATTGTTGTCCTTATCAGCTGGTGACCTCCATGTATAGAGACGACGTTTAGGTAGCTTAAAAAAGGTATTTGTTACTACTGTCTACTAGGAACGGTTAACTGAGGACTCCTGAGGTTTTATAGAAACAACTTCTTCAACACAATACAAAGTATTTCCAAGTGAACATTTCAAAATTATTAAATCTTTAAAAATTGTCCATTATAATACTCTATCCTTACGTAATTCTTTTTTTGATTTTGAAGTATTTTTTGACGACGTTTTGGCGGATTGTTTGTGCCTAAATGAGCACTGGCTGGTGCCTAAGGAGCTGAACACTGTCTTTATTAAGAACTACAGGATGGTTTCTGGATATTGCAGGACGGTTATGTCCCATGGAGGTGTAGGTATCTATGTCAGAGAAGACTTAAGTTATGATCTTTTGAATTTTTAAAGCCTCTCTGCTGAGCAGCACTGTGAGATTGCAAGCATTTTGTTAAAAGATTCAAATGTGCAACTTATCACTACATATCGTACACTAGACGGTGATTTAGACAAATTGTTTAACATAATGGCAAATGCTCTTAAAAAAACTGATGTACACAAATATTTTATTCATTTTAATGAAAAAGACATTACAACTCTAAAACTGTGTAATTTTTTTCGCTCATTTAATCTCAAAAAAACAGTTAAATTTAACAGTCTTGGTGATAGATTTCTCGATAATATCTTCACAAATATTGATGGTACTGCAAAACCACTAGATCTCACACACATCTCAGACCACAAAGGTATTTTTTTCAGGCTAACTATTCATCCACAAATTTTCAAACTAGAGCATGTTTTATAGGCGAATAACAGAAGATGGCCTCTCCAATCGATACCAAAGCATGCTTAAATACAACTTTTATTTTATTAATGGTGATAATTTGGATATTAACTTTAAATTCAAAATGCTAATGGATGCGTTAATACATTGCATAAATGTCTCTTTTCCAGAAAAATCAAAACTATTCAATAAAAAGTGTCCCAATAAAGGAGTAAACTGGTTCAATGATAACTTAAAAGAGATGCGTAATACACTTCAGTTTATGATAGCATTAAATAAGAGAGATCCCATTACCATGCCAAAGAGTACCATAATTGAATATAGAAAAAAATACAGAGAATCAATTAGGCTTGCAAAAATTAAAGCTAATGACGAATTTATAAAAATCTAGTAACCCTCAACAAGCTATGTGGAAACTTAATAATGATAAAAGCAAAAATAATATCTCTAATTCAAAACTAAGGACAAATGATTTTAATAACCACTTTTTAAATTTCAGTCAGTTAGTTTTAGTGATGTCGATAAAGCTATTGACAAATCAATCTATAGCTTGTAGTATATTTCCTAAAGTTTTCAAAACTGCAAAGGTGGTACCCTTCTTCAAGAATAAGATGACTACAACAATTATCACCCCATATCTTTAAAACCAGTCTGGTCAAAAGTCTGTGAACGAATTTTGAAAAATCATGCTAATGATCACTTTGAGTCAAACGAATTATTTTTCTTGAACCAGTTTGGGTTCCTCAAGAACAAGACCAACACTTTAGTTATTGATCACTTCAATAGTAATGTTTTACAGGGCCTTGAAAAATATCTTGACACTCTTGCATCCTTTTTAGACCTCACAATGACATTCGATTGTGTCACACATAGCATTCTTCTAAAAAACTACCATTCTACAATTTTCAGGCTGATGCCATTCAGCTACTTAATTCATATCGGTCGGATCGTGATCAGTATGTTCACTTTGGCCAGTGTAATTTTAAAAAACAATCCCTAAGGGATGGTATACCTCAAGGATCGGTATTAGGCTCTCATCTATACAAATGACCTGGCATACTGTAAGGGTAAGGGAGTCAACACTATTTTATTTGCTGACGATACAACGTTTTATATAAGTTATCACCCTTCAAGGATTGATAGTCTTGATTACCAGATTTCAAAAAAAAACAAACTATTTCAATAGTTTCTAGCCAATTGCCTATCTTTGAACTCCAAATCACAAAGTATTAACTTTACTCTAAAGAATAACAGTAAAATTGTATAGTCTTTTCTACCTGAATATGTAATGGAGGTCAAATTTCTGGTAGTACACCTAGATGCAGGATTAACCTGGGAGCAGCACCTTGTTAGTCTCTCAAAAAAACTATCCCGACAACTATTCCTGTTCAGGAATATTGTACGGGTAACTTCGAAAGAAACTATTCTGACAACATATCACAGTAACTTTGATTCCTTTTTGGCTTATGCTATTCTTTCCTGGGGTCATTTTTGACATACTGATTGGACGCCATTTTTGCTAGACACCAGGAAGCAAGCTACGATACAACAGTATGCTTGATTTTACTTCTTCAACATGGCTAAACGGGTTGTCCGTCGCTTTTTGTTACGTTCCCTTTTTTTAAGAAGTTCTGTTCTCGATTTTCCACACCTGTATATATATATATATATATATATATATATATATATATATATATATATATATATATATATATATATATATATATTGAATAGAAATCGACACAAGATGACCTAATGACCATATTATAAATACTCGACGAGTCTAAACAATTTCAATTAAAATATCTAAGATACAACATAAATTTATTATTTAGATAGTAATAAGTAGTTAGTAGATATATTAATTAATTAGAGTCATTAATATTTACAAATAATATGGACCAAAGCATAATTAAAAGCTTACATGATTAAAAAAATCATATATAATGCTAAATTCATAATGAATTTATAGACATAATTGTAAAATAAACAATATATAAATATTAATACAATAAGATCATATTATAAATTGATCATAAGAATAATAAGGTACAAACATTAGATGTGATAGTGAAGGTAAAGTGATAATAAAGAGTGAAAATCATCAAGTGAAATAAAAAAAACATAACGATCGGTTTTTGCAACAATAATGTTTTGAAAAGGAACAAAAGGTGAACATAGTGTGAAACCAGTTACGAAAAGTATTTTTAAATAATAAATAAGATTCATTAAATTGTTTTTAATATAAATTAGACAGTTAACAGTAATATTAAGAAAATAATTTTAATTAAAACATATAAAAACATAGAATAAATTTAAGAAAATTTGTGATATTGACATTAAAATTAAATATTATAAATTAATTTTAAGTAATGGAGTAAAATAAATTATATTAGAATGTAAGGAAAATTCTAATATTTAATATTTTAATATTAAGAAAACATAATTTAGCATCTTCAAACAATAATTTTCAATAATTAGTTAATTATATATTTCAATATTTTCATGTCAAGCCATTTTGTTTTATAATTTTTAATATTAAAAATTGTTTTAGGAAGGCTAAAATATGTATAATTAGATAGGTAAAATAATAGAGTTTAATTTTATAATATTTATTGTCATGCATATTATTGGATAAATCCAGGAAATGGTAAAATTGGAAAAATTTTATCAATTTTAAAATTCTTGACAGCCATTTTTGTTTGACAAGAACGCCAAGAAAAGGGTGATTTTTCATCAAGTAACCCGATGCCTTCAACTGCTGAGCCAATCAGAATGATTAATTAAGTCAGCTGGTGGCATACGATAGAAAGAAAAATCACAAAAATTGGAGACAGTTGCAAAAAAGTATTGTTACAGAGAGGTGTAAAAGAAAAGTTTCTCCTCAAAACATAACCTTAAAATTTTTCACGACGAGATCATAAAGCCACGTGCGAGATCTTTTGTTTTTGATAAGTAAATAATTTTTAAAGGTTATGAAAGTAAATAAATATCAAATAAAGTTTAATTAATCAATATTTTAAAAAAAAAATAATTTAAATTAAATTGAATGTCATTAAGAAATAGCAACTCCAACTAACATCAAGAAAATTTAGTAAAAACCCGATTGTGGCAAATAAAAGTTCAAGAAATTATACCTGGCTGGTGTAAATACCAACATTTCCTAGAAGTAGACAATTCCTGGACATTACCAAAAATAACCAAGACAGTGTTTTATTAAGAATATCTACTTACTTGATAGTAGGTATTTTTAAAACAAGTATCCCAATCCAATTTGATGGTAAAAGAAGACAGAGAAACACAAATATACCTTTTTATTGTTTATAAGTAAACAAACACTTAAGGATCAAGGTATTTTAAAATATAATATTACCACATTTATATGAGACATTATAAAATCATTAGAACTAATTTATAATCACTTATTAAAATTAATAATCCGCACTTTGCACATTTTTTTTTTAATTTTTAAAATAAATAAAAGTAATACATTTCAACTGAACACGAGACCTTCACATTTGTCAAACAACTTTTGACAGTTAAGTAGAGTGACATTATAATTAACAGTAGAGATAAGGTGCAATTGATTTTTAATTTTAATAAAGAAGATCTAGATAATAGGTGTATCAAAATAATTTTATAATCAGTAATAATATCATTTTGTTTTATAATAAATTTATGTTGATTGTTAATACAATTCAGTGGTTTTAATTGGCAGTAGATAAAAAGTAATTTTAACTTATGAGAATCTGAACTCACTTGGGATAGTTTCAGGGTAAGCGAGCTAGTTATATTAAGGGGAGATTAAAAAGAGAAAATAGATTTATTATAATTTTGTTAACAATAATATATGTATTTTTAAGTAAATCCAAAGAATAAATACAGTGCTGTTATCTTATCTTTGATAGGATACAGTAACTGGGCGCTCAAGGAAAAATTAAAAATACATATCGTGGTTTAGAATATTTTTAATAGAGCAAAAGAGAACTTATATCATTCACATTCACCAATATTCAAATTTTATAAAAAAAAAACGAAATATTCAAAATATTAATATTCTAATTCCTCTTCGGGCAGTTGCTTGAAGCGTGTGTGGGCGACGAATATAGACCTCTGACGATAGACGTTAGGTCCCGCATCACGTTTTTCAATGCAATTGGCGCCCAACGTGGGGCATCTTTTGTTTTTGGGGCATAAATATTTTCAGGGATTATTAAAATATTATCAGGACATAAATATTTTCAGGGTATATAAGTCTACTGTCAATAAAAATAATTAATAGGAACTTGTAACATATAAAAAAAAAAAAAAACGAGTATTATTGCACATCAGTTATTTAAAATTAATTACAACAAAATTGATAACAATAGTATTAAACAAAAGTTTAGTACATAAATATTATAAAATTTTTGAATTGCATAAAACTTGAATAAATAAAATACCATGGCTGAACAAAATATAACCTTAAGATCAGGAAAACAAATTAATCAAGAAATTGGAGTACGGAAAACAAAAGAAGATACAGCTAGTACATCCATTTCTTCTACCGATCGAGAGAGTGAAGTATTTCAGCAGACTAAGCTAGAAGAGGTAGGGGAAATAACAACCCCTGAGCAAAAAGAACCAGAAAAGACAGAACAGAGTAGTAATCAAGATATAATAAAATTTTTGCAGAGTATGCAAAATACTCTGGAAAATAAAATAGAAATGGGGCAAAAAGATCTGGAAAATAAAATGGAAAAAGGCCAAAAAGATCTGGAAAAAGGCCAAAAAGATCTGGAAAAAGGCCAAAAGGATCTGGAAAAAGGCCAAAAAGATCTGGAAAATAAAATGGAAAAAGGGCTTAACGATCTGGATACGAAAGTTACAAAAGGTCAGAAGGAGCTAGAAAAAAGACAGCAAGACCTAGAACATAAGATTGAACAGGGTCAAAAAGAATTAAAAAAGGAAATAACTAAAGGCCAAAAAGAATTAAATGATATTAAACAGGGGCAAATAAGATTAGAAAAACAAGTGGATGAGAAAATATTAGAAATTGAAAACAGAATGTCAAAAGAGCTGTCAACATGCATTGAAGAAATACATGAAAAGGTAACTAAAAATAACCAAAAAATATTAAATATGCTAGAAATAGAGAAAGGTGACAGGAACACAGAAATAGAGCGTCTCAATGACAAACTAGATACGACCATGCATGACATTACCTCAGAATTAGATAAGCATGGTAATGAAATAGATAAAATTGATAGGAAATGTTACAGAACTTTCCAGGAATACGATCAGATTATAGAAGAAAAACTAAAATCCACAACTGAACTAGTTACTTGTACCGTGGATAAGAAATTGGAGACTGTAAGTAGAAATAATATGGGCAATGGAAATATTTGTAACAGTACTAATGACATGGGTCTAAAGTTTAATGGCAACATTCGTATGTTACACCCGGTAGCTTTTATTAACAGTATCAAGAATAGGTTAAATAATGTAAATAATCTTCAAGTAATAAAAGACTTTATTCGAGTTAATTTGATTGATCATGCAAGTATTTGGTATGGTAATATAGAATCAACGATAAATAATTTTTGTGAGTTTGAAAGGGAATTTTTGGAATATTTTTGGGGAGAGATTAAACAAGCAGAGTTTAGGGAACAATTATACTTTGGGAAATTTAATTATAATAAAAATGGGGATCTAGTTAATTATGCTTTAAAGCTAAGTACAGTAGCAAAGTATTTAAATCCACCAATGAGAGAAGACGAAATTATTCTGAACATTGCTCGTCATTATCAAGATAATATAGTACAAACAATTACAATTCAAAATATAAAAACAATGGGTCAATTTATTAATTTCTTAACAAGAGTACAAAGAGGTAATTTTAATGGGCACAATCAAAATAATAAAAAAAATAGTTATGATCAAAACTTTAAAAACCTAAATAACAATATATGTCCACAGCCGAATCAATTTAGACAGAATCAAACTAATTATACAAATAATATTCCTAACAATTTTAATAGAAATAATAATAACTATAATCGTAATAATGACTTTTACCAGAAAACAAATAGAAATTTTAATAACAATAATTTTAATAATAATACACGATACAGACAAACAGACAATGGTACAAATAATTATAATTTAAATAATAATAATTCACAATATAGACAACAATATAACGCGAGACAAAATAATATAAACTTAAATAGAGGCGCAAATAACAATGATCGACAAATTGATAGGAACGTTCAGAACAATGAAAGACAAAATTTTAGGAATCGAACTTTTTACAATGGAAATGACAGGGAATATAGACAAACTAATAATATTAGACGAAATAGAAGTGATACAGACTTACAAGTAGACAATGAACAGACAAATAACCACATGACAGGGAGACGGAGCAACAGCCTGGAAAGAAATCGAAGGGAGGTATCTTCGGATCCTAGAAACAGACGAACAAATTTTTAAATAACAGCCTTGGATCTGAAATTAAGACGAATTTTATACATTACGAACATCCACGAGAATTAATAGACTTAAATGACAATTTATACAATGAAAAATATGAAAATAATTTAGATTTAATTTATGTAAAAGGTAAAATTGATAATACTGAAGTTAAAATATTAATAGATAGTGGTTCTGAAGCATCATTAATTGATGAAAATAAATTAGAAAATATATTGTTATTTAATAATAAAGTAATCATAAATAAAATACCAAAATTAAAATTAGTGGGGGCAAATAATAAAAAGATTTGTGAAGTAAATCGGCAATGTATGTTAAAAATAGTGCTTGGTAATAAAATTATAGAAGCATCATTAATAGTAGTGAATAATATGAATATCGATATAATTATGGGGAATGATATTTTAAGTAAATATGGGGCTAAAATAAATTACGAAGATATGATCTTGATAATTGATGAACATAGAATAGAGTTCATAAATAATTTGGTTTTTAATCATTCGAGTGAGGATTTATCATGTATAGAAATGTTAAGTGAAGAAGTTACAAGTAAAGAAAGCGTAAATAATATAATAGAAATACATAATCTTGAAAGTATTATAGATAATTGTAAGAAGGAGAATAATGCGGTAAATAATAAGGTTTTGTTAGCTAAAAGGAGCACAAAACCAAAATTTTTAGGAGATATTAGTATTGACAAAGTCAATGATAATTTTAGTAGGAGAAATTTTTGTGATTATAATAAGTATAATAATGATGTGATTATGAATGAAAAGGAAATTATATGCGATTCAAATTTTAAAAAAGATATAGTATACATGTTAAATTCTTTTAAAAACTTAATTTCAAACGAAAACAGAGTAGCACGAGACTATATTCATTATATTAAAGTACAAAACATTGAAAATTTTAAAGCCAAAACTTACCCCATACCATATAAGTATCAAGCACAAATAAAAAATGAAATTGAAGAAATGGTTCAAAATAATATAATAGAAAGAGCCGATACTACATATATAAATCCAATAGTTGTGGTGAAGAAAAGGAATGGAGAACTTCGGTTATGTTTGGATGCACGTAACATAAACCAATATACGGTTCCACAATACGAGGCTCCAATGACTATAGATGCTATTTTAGGAAGGATCACAAATGCTGGTGTTTTTTCAAAGATAGCCCTAAAAAAGACAGATACTAAACAAGGTCAATACAGTAGATTTCAATGGCCATATGAAGGACCATTTGAAATAGAAACAGAAAACGGAGATAATAGCTATAAAATAGTATACCCTGACACAAGACAAGTCAGAGGCATATTTAATATCAAAGATATGTATAAATATAATATTAGCTGATCAAATAACGTACAAAAGCTTATGATTAAAAGGGATATTTTGTGAAACTATAAATTTCTAATAAACTGTGAAATATATAAGGATATAAATTTTATTATCAACTAAAAGTTGTAATTAATATAAATAATAAGTACAAATAAGAATTAAAATATTCATATTTAATATTTTATTTATAATAAAATATTAAATATTCAATTTGGGGCAATTGAATAGGAATCGACACAAGATGACCTAATGACCATATTATAAATACTCGACGAGTCTAAACAATTTCAATTAAAATATCTAAGATACAACATAAATTTATTATTTAGATAGTAATAAGTAGTTAGTAGATATATTAATTAATTAGAGTCATTAATATTTACAAATAATATGGACCAAAGCATAATTAAAAGCTTACATGATTAAAAAAATCATATATAATGCTAAATTCATAATGAATTTATAGACATAATTGTAAAATAAACAATATATAAATATTAATACAATAAGATCATATTATAAATTGATCATAAGAATAATAAGGTACAAACATTAGATGTGATAGTGAAGGTAAAGTGATAATAAAGAGTGAAAATCATCAAGTGAAATAAAAAAAACATAACGATCGGTTTTTGCAACAATAATGTTTTGAAAAGGAACAAAAGGTGAACATAGTGTGAAACCAGTTACGAAAAGTATTTTTAAATAATAAATAAGATTCATTAAATTGTTTTTAATATAAATTAGACAGTTAACAGTAATATTAAGAAAATAATTTTAATTAAAACATATAAAAACATAGAATAAATTTAAGAAAATTTGTGATATTGACATTAAAATTAAATATTATAAATTAATTTTAAGTAATGGAGTAAAATAAATTATATTAGAATGTAAGGAAAATTCTAATATTTAATATTTTAATATTAAGAAAACATAATTTAGCATCTTCAAACAATAATTTTCAATAATTAGTTAATTATATATTTCAATATTTTCATGTCAAGCCATTTTGTTTTATAATTTTTAATATTAAAAATTGTTTTAGGAAGGCTAAAATATGTATAATTAGATAGGTAAAATAATAGAGTTTAATTTTATAATATTTATTGTCATGCATATTATTGGATAAATCCAGGAAATGGTAAAATTGGAAAAATTTTATCTATTTTAAAATTCTTGACAGCCATTTTTATTTGACAAGAACGCCAAGAAAAGGGTGATTTTTCATCAAGTAACCCGATGCCTTCAACTGCTGAGCCAATCAGAATGATTAATTAAGTCAGCTGGTGGCATACGATAGAAAGAAAAATCACAAAAATTGGAGACAGTTGCAAAAAAGTATTGTTACAGAGAGGTGTAAAAGAAAAGTTTCTCCTCAAAACATAACCTTAAAATTTTTCACGACGAGATCATAAAGCCACGTGCGAGATCTTTTGTTTTTGATAAGTAAATAATTTTTAAAGGTTATGAAAGTAAATAAATATCAAATAAAGTTTAATTAATCAATATTTTAAAAAAAAAATAATTTAAATTAAATTGAATGTCATTAAGAAATAGCAACTCCAACTAACATCAAGAAAATTTAGTAAAAACCCGATTGTGGCAAATAAAAGTTCAAGAAATTATACCTGGCTGGTGTAAATACCAACATTTCCTAGAAGTAGACAATTCCTGGACATTACCAAAAATAACCAAGACAGTGTTTAATTAAGAATATCTACTTACTTGATAGTAGGTATTTTTAAAACAAGTATCCCAATCCAATTTGATGGTAAAAGAAGACAGAGAAACACAAATATACCTTTTTATTGTTTATAAGTAAACAAACACTTAAGGATCAAGGTATTTTAAAATATAATATTACCACATTTATATGAGACATTATAAAATCATTAGAACTAATTTATAATCACTTATTAAAATTAATAATCCGCACTTTGCACATTTTTTTTTAATTTTTAAAATAAATAAAAGTAATACATTTCAACTGAACACGAGACCTTCACATTTGTCAAACAACTTTTGACAGTTAAGTAGAGTGACATTATAATTAACAGTAGAGATAAGGTGCAATTGATTTTTAATTTTAATAAAGAAGATCTAGATAATAGGTGTATCAAAATAATTTTATAATCAGTAATAATATCATTTTGTTTTATAATAAATTTATGTTGATTGTTAATACAATTCAGTGGTTTTAATTGGCAGTAGATAAAAAGTAATTTTAACTTATGAGAATCTGAACTCACTTGGGATAGTTTCAGGGTAAGCGAGCTAGTTATATTAAGGGGAGATTAAAAAGAGAAAATAGATTTATTATAATTTTGTTAACAATAATATATGTATTTTTAAGTAAATCCAAAGAATAAATACAGTGCTGTTATCTTATCTTTGATAGGATACAGTAACTGGGCGCTCAAGGAAAAATTAAAAATACATATCGTGGTTTAGAATATTTTTAATAGGGCAAAAGAGAACTTATATCATTCACATTCACCAATATTCAAATTTTATAAAAAAAAAACGAAATATTCAAAATATTAATATTCTAATTCCTCTTCGGGCAGTTGCTTGAAGCGTGTGTGGGCGACGAATATAGACCTCTGACGATAGACGTTAGGTCCCGCATCACGTTTTTCAACGCAATATATATATATATATATATATATATATATATATATATATATATATATATATATATATATATATATAAAACTGGTCATAGGCACCGGTGTATGAAAAAATAAAAGTCTTTAAAAATTGAGTTAGTATGAAACAAAGCAGTGTATTTTAAATAACTAAGCATAAAGAAGGTAGTAAATTTTAAAAATATAGCCGTCAAGAGAAAATGCAAGTATAACTTACTGTGGGAATTATTTTTAAAGAAAATCCATACGCCGATCTTTGGCATTAGCAAAGTTGTCAATAGCTCGCTGATTGAAATCAGGTATGCTTTCGATAAGATCCAATTCTTTAGAAAGCATTACCAAAGCAGAAAGTCTTTCTTGGCTCATATTATTCCGTAAAAACTTTTTTATCCATTTGAGGGCAGAAAAGCACCGTTTTGCTTCAACCGATGCCATCGGAATAGTAATTAAAATTTTTAAAGTTTTCGTAGAGGTAGTTATAAAGTACAAGAAGTCACGAAACTGATCTAAATTCTTCAGTTTCATATACGACGTTCAGTTCTGTATGGAGTTTTGTTCGATAAAAAATTGGTAAATTTTAATCGTATCCTTAAACTTTTGTTCGAGAAAACATGTACTACATTCGAGATAATGTTCCAAAAAAAAAGACTGGCTGCTACCAAGTGACCTGTAAAGCTGAATCGTTCTTTTGCTTGACAAATAATTATATCACAAACTTATTTTGCTTCCCGAGAAAACTCCGCGGAATCATCGAGCTTACGTCGTTTTAAAGTAGATGGATCAACGTGGTTTGAGGTAATATTATTTTTAATTTCTGTTACTTTTGATTCAAATGGTAACATACTTTTATTTACGATAACAGCGTCAATTTATCTTGTTTGAACCAAATAACAAATCAACTTGGGGCATTATTTTGTAAAATAAATTTACCGGTAAAAAAACTCTTGCTTTTAAGAATTTTGTCGTACTCTGGCGATTGGTTCGTAATACTAACGTTTCTACTGTCTTCTAAGATTTTTTCGTTGTCTTTAGAATGCCGTCTTTGTATTCGAATACGGTACAACTCTAGAATTAAAATTTCATCTTGTTGGGGCCGAACGAGGTAAGCGTTTGTTTACAATTTGATCTAGTATTACGGTTATTTGAGGACTATTGGAAAAAAAAGAACAAATTCCTGGTAAATTGGAAAAAAAATATACGGACATTTTTATTGGCGGATGCAGCGATACTTTTTCGAAATGTTGTTTCAGAGCACCAAAATCAACTAAACACCATGATTAGAGGAAGGCGTAAACTCATCATGTCCTCGTAATGCGAGATCGAAAGTTCCACAGAAACGCATACAATTAATTATAATATTTAAAATGTATCGATTATGTCTCACTTTTTTCATTGTGCAGTTCAATATCTCTTCGATAAGAGCTGCTTAACTAAGCACCCTCGTTAACACTCAAAAAAAGTGATAGAGTAAAACATTTTTCATATATTTTGCCGACAACGTATGCTTTTTATTGCGGTTTCCTAAATGATTTAAGTCAATAAAAGCTACTTTTGTACAAGAAATTTCTCCTTCAAATAATATACGAGGAAAATGAAATAGAATATTTTTTAATTTCACAATCACAAAGCCACGTGCGTTTATTATAAACGTCAGGGTTAAACGTTCTAGTAAACGTCCTTTTTTTGCTAGACACGAATTATTCTCTTCTTAAATTCGGAGTAGGCATTCCAAGCCTTTGAATTTCAGCCTTATCACTTAATGACTGACCACAAAATGACTCTGCAATTAAACTCTGAACGGAATTCATTTTTGTTTTTACTAAAACCAAAGCGCAAAAGGTTAAAAAAAAGTCAATAGTGTACCACACAACAAATTAAAATACCTACGACTACAAAATCCACGGAAAAACTAAACACCGATTTGCAGTCGACTTGCAACCTACATGAAGCTGCATGTCTTATGTAGTAATTGAATTGCTTCACGGGCTGTATGGCATATGGCACCATTTTGTTAAAAATCACATGTCGTCCACATCAATATTATCCAATTTGGGCGGAAAAAACTTGGTTATCATGTCCCGATATCAAGCACCAATCTTACTGTTCAATTTTGCGCTTAAGCTCACTATGGTTAATTTATTTAATTTAACCTTACTTTGTAAGTTCGTTATGGGCAACACAGTATCATTTTCCTTAAGTATTTCCCAGGGATTCTTTGAAAACAAGCGTTTCATTACGTACAGTTTCGACTAATTTAATTTGCCATTATTTTGTCCTACTTTGGTATTTCACTACACTGTGCTTAGGTATTTTCTTATCAGTATCAAACTTATTGCTACTTTTTTTTTGTGTTCAGATAGATCTTATTTTTTTCCCGATCCTTTATATTTGCATTTGATTGGATTTTATGTATATTGGATTGCAGAAATTAGGAAATTTCTGTTGATGTATTAATCTGTATTTCTTGAATTTAACAATAACTACTGGGATACTCATTAGATTTATTATTCTTGTATTGTGTGGAAAATGCTAATGATTAACGAATTGGCTTAACTAACTAATGCATTTCAGCCGACTGTTGGTGCCCAGTGTCATTCTTTTTGAGCTGTCCTTTCTTTCACATGTGGTAATTGAACGCACCTAACGGAAGTCGATTAGTGCGCAAGCAGCGCCATGGTTATAAATGGAGGCCGTTTTGCCTTGATTTTTCACTTTTTTTTCTGGTTTGATTCGGCCGAAGCACCTGCAGACTTCCATCTCAATTTTTAGTTGCCAAATTTTTGGGATTTTGAGATAGAAAATCGAAGATTATCCCGGTAATTTTGTTGTGTTTTGGTGTACCGTATCTTTTGCCAAGTTGGCGGTTATGGTCTTTTTTGATGGGATAAACCTGGAGATAGGGATTTTGGGCAGTTTGCACGGGTCAACGTAGGAATCATTCTGACCCCAGAAGATCGGGTAAGGAACTTTAAAATAATTACTGTTAAAACGATCCTGCATAGTTTTTTATTTATTAAAATATTTTAGCTTAAAATTGATTTTTACCTAATGAAATTGAAGCATAATTTAAAACCAACCGTTGTGTTATTCTAAGTCTCATTTAGACATTAAATTGACCACGTGTAATATTATTAAGATGTATTTTGGGGTTTTAGGGCCGATCATTTATTTTTTTTTGTGATAAATATATAGTTGTTGAATTTTGAAATTTGTAAGTTTTTTAGGTTTTTAATATTTGCTGCCATGTAGTGCCTAAATTTTATAATTTGTTATCTGTAAGAATTGATTTTGAGAGTACTTTTATTACCAATTGTAGTTTGCACTACATTTTGCTATGTTTTTGACTCCTGGACGTATCACGATGTTCTCAATTTTCAGGTAAATTAATTTATTAAAGGTAATATTGAAGTATTTTGCACTGTACGCAATCTTAGGGCCTCATTTTGGGTTTATTATTGATAAATTTAAAGTTTTTTTGCATCGTGATATGTTCATGGCCGCATTAGCTTTCAGTTTGATTTCAGTATTTTTTTTTTGTGTGGTTGACTGCAATGCTTGGGATTAGAGACTGGCTTATTTAGTGAAATTAGGAATTCTTTCCGATCTTCTGGTTTTTTTTTTTTAAATTAAAGTTAATTTCTGAACGCGTATCCTGTCTTTTCATATTGTATTGTAGTAATTTATTTGATCATATATTGAGTATATCTATTTGATTGTTATTTAGAGCTTCATATAATTTTTTTTCAAAATGTCATTCGTTTTCGAGTTACAAGCCGTCCAAGTTCAAGTTTTTATTTTTTGTTTTTTGAATTACTCGCTTACAGGAAAACCGATTTGACTAATATTTGACAGATAGGCTAAGTCTTCTGCGCTTCATCATTTTAGTAACAATTCACATTGATTGTTTGCCGCTAGAGGGCACTTTACCTACATTGAAAATTGTTTTTTTGTCATTTTTTTGTAGTGTTGACAGCTACAGTAGTTTTTGGCATAATTTATGAAAGACTGATGCCAGGCCTTTAAAAAAGGTGCTCTTTATTTACATCGCTAAACCCAACGGTTTAGACGTAAATCACCCTTAAAAATTAAGTGGTAAATTTACTTTTCTCATTTCATTACCACCAGCTACCAGGTAAATAGCTATCAAAGTATACTAGAGCTGTCAGTTTAACATCAAATAAATTCGCTTTTTAAACTATTTAATTTATAATCTTAAAATAACTAATAATGGCTAATCAGTAAATATTTATATTATGGATTATTGCGATATACATTTAATTGATAAAAATTAATGAAACAGTACTAAACAAACTAAAAAAGATTCTCAAAATGTCCCCCATTTTCTTCCATACATTTCCTAACACTCTTCAAAAAATGTCGCCTAACTCGATGAAAAATTCCTGGTGTTTCTTTAATAATTTGGCACTTTTCGATTATCCTGAAGCGAAGATCCTCGACGTTGATTACTGGAATATCGTACACCAATTGTTTCAAATGACCCCAAAAGAAAAAATCCATAGGATTAAGGTCTGGTGACCTCGCTGCCCATGCCAATGGTCCACTTCGTCCTATCCATCGCTCAGGATACGTTGCATTCAAATACTGTCGGACACGTATACTAAAGTGGGGCGGAGCTCCGTCTTGGAGGATCCACATGTTGGCCCTTACTTCCAATGGCACATCTTCCAGATACAATGGGAGACGATTTTGGATAAAATCTAAGTATACGTCACCAGTTAATGGGCCATCAAAGAAATGAGGACCAATAAGGTAATCTCCTATTATCCCTGCCCACACATTTAGTGAAAATCTACGCTGATGTTTCGTTTCTACCACATTGTTTGGGTTCTCGTAAGCATATGTGTGGATGTTGCGTAGATTTGTTATGCCATCACGAGTGAAACCAGCTTCGTCAGTGAATAATATGACGCCAATTAATCGATTATCGTGTTCATACTTAGCTAGGATCTGATTGCACATTTCCAACCGTCTCGACCGATCATCGTCATAAAGAGCCTGCACCTTTTTTGAATGAAACGGGTAGAGTTGTTCTTCTCTTAGTATCCTCCATGAACTAGCCTGACAGAGCCGCACTTCATTCCCAATTTTTCTAGTACTAATACCTGGATTATCTTCAATAATTTCAAGCACTCTTTCTTCTTGTTGCACGTTTCTAGCAGTTCTAGGTCTTCCCCTATTTCCATTATAACTTTTAAAGGAACCACATTCCGCAAGCCTCCTGTGCACACTGGAAAATGTTTGAGCATGAGGGATATTTCTTTCCGGATAACTCTCCATATAATATCTTCTTGCCAACTCTGCATTACCATTTGCTTTTCCATAACAAAAATGGATATCACAATATTCGATATTTGAATATTGGTGATTAGCCATTATTAGTTATTTTAAGATTATAAATTAAATAGTTTAAAAAGCGAATTTATTTGATGTTAAACTGACAGCTTTAGTATACTTTGATAGCTATTTACCTGGTAGCTGGTGGTAATGAAATGAGAAAAGTAAATTTACCACTTAATTTTTAAGGGTGATTTACGTCTAAACCGTTGGGTTTAGCGATGTAAATAAAAAGCACCTTTTTTAAAGGCCTGGCATCAGTCTTTCAGAAATTATGCCAAAAACTACTGTAGCTGTCAACACTAAAAAATTATGACAAAAAAACAATTTTCAATGTAGGTAAAGTGCCCTCTAGCGGCAAACAATCAATGTGAATTGTTACTAAAATGATGAAGCGCAGAAGACTTAGCCTATCTTTCAAATATTAGTCAAATCGGTTTTCCTGTAAGCGAGTAATTCAAAAAACAAAAAATAAAAACTTGAACTTGGACGGCTTGTAACTCGAAAACGAATGACATTTTGAAAAAAAATTATATGAAGCTCTACCCTTATTTTGTCAAGTAGAATCACCCCCTTAAGATTCGTGATCGATTTTTGAATCACCCTGTATACATAAGTAGTTTTTTTTTTAATGAACCTGTTATTGAACTTTTGCTGGATTATTTTGTGTAAATAACTGAGTCATAATGGAAATTTTACTTGTGCATTTTTACCACATTATTACTCCTATGTAACTCAAGCTCAGTAGTTAGAGCAAGCGACTACTCTAAATGATTGTTTAATTTTGCTGTTTAGTTGAATATTTCTTTTCCTATTAATTTGTAGTTTACCCAAATATTTTTAAAATTTTTGATGTAATTTCTTGACAATTTGGCGGTAAATATTTTTTTGTCGTTTGCTCTGACATTAAAATGATTTGACTTTAGGCATTGCTATTTTTTTTATTTTATTTAAATTAGGATCCACCCTCTGGATATAGGAAAGTCCAGATCCACCCTCTGGGCTCAAAAAACAATTCAGATCCACCCTCTGGGCATAGAAAATCCAGGTCCACCCTCTGGGCGCAAGGAAGTATAGATCCATCCACTGGGTCGAATAATAACCTAAATCCTCCATCGGAGTAGAAACCAGTGCACTCTTAGGGACATCTAGTAGAATTAGTAATATTAACATTCTTTGAGTTTCATTTGACCTATAAGTTTCTTGTTCCTTTCATTTAATTTAATTTTTTTTTAATAATTTTGTGCAGCAAATTAGAGAGTTGAGTTGAACGCTAGACTCAAACAATAACGTGGGGGAGTTTCTGTGTTTGCCCGACAAAATTCAGTGGCGCCCTTTAATAATACCTACCCCTACTCTACGGCATAGGGGCTAGCTAGCTTGACACTTTGTTTGCTGGTGCCACCTCTAGCTCTCAACTCTGTTTGGCTCTCACGAGATATTCTTTACTAGCGCCTTACATCAAATACCAGTGTATCACCAGTAACCGTCACCGTTTGTCCAGCCCCATTTTCGAAGAAGTATGCTTCAATAATGCCTTCAGCACAAAATTCATATCAAACAGTGACACGTTCTGGATGCATATGTTTTTCGACAGTCACATAGGGATTCTCTGAGTTCCAAATGTGGCAATTTTGACGATGATCAAGGTGAAAATGAGTTTTATCACTTAGGATGATTTTCCTCCAAAAATCAGCATCCACTTTTTTGTTGATGTTTAAAAATCCCCTCAATGAACCTCTTAGCTCTGCATGGTCATTACACTTGAGTTTTTGTGCTAATTGAACTTGGTAAGCATGGAGACGTAGATCTTTAGTGAGTTTACGATGTGGAGAGCTTCTTGAAATTTGCTATTCTAGTTTACGACGCCGAATTGATAATCCTGGGCTTTCACTAATACTCTCACGCACTGCTTCGATATATACATTTGAACGGCTTGTTATTGGGAGGCCAGTATGTTTGGCATCACTAATTGAATCAGTCTTCCTGAATTTTTTTGTTAGTTTCGTCAGAGTTGACGAAGTAAAATTAATATTTCGACCATATTTTTTACGAAATTTGCCAGTTGTGGCTTCCAAACGTTCATTATTCTCTCTCAAATTTTAGTTGCAGCTTTTCGGTTTTCTGGAATCATCATCCACTTTCTTTTCCTTATGACCGCCATATTAGATTTTTACCTCATCGAAAAATACTTAATTTTATCCTAACATAACTAATGCAAAAAAAAACAACGTTACAACTTAAAAATAATTAAAAACATTTTTTTATATAAATTGGAATATTTGATGATACCGAAATTTTAAATATTTACAAAGTGCCATAAACATTTGGCATCCTTAAAGGAACTCGTGTCTTTCATATATATATATATATATATATATATATATATATATATATATATATATATATATATATATATATATAACGCTTACTTTCAGAAATTTTTTGAATCTCAAAGTTAACATGTGACACTCTGTATACTGTGTTTGTAAATGCTATTTCTATAGTATGTACTATAATCTGTGTTTGTAAATGCTATTTCTATAGTATGTACTATAATCTAAAGCGAAATCATGCTCTTTCTGATATACAAATATTTAGTTTTTCTTAGTTTTTAACAATTTTGTATGAAAACTATTGAATATTTATCAGAAAAAGATATTTTATAAATTTGTTTCTGACTTTGAAATTTATGATTTAATGTTGTTGAAATAATTTCCGTTTTTGGTATTTTTGATATACTATATCCCTTTCTTTTTGCAGGTAAGTAAAAGTCCCCAGACTTGGCGAAAATAGGTAAGAAATAACATTTTTAAATTTTATAGGTATTTTAAATTTCGTGCGTCTGGGTATGAATACGTCGATAAATATTTCATTGATTAACGATGAGTATTATTATTTGAGAAGTACAGTTGATTTTTTTTAACGGATCAAGAGACATGTCTCCACTTAAGTTTCGTATAATTATTTTGACTCCCTGATTACGAATATTCAGGATGAATTCCCTAAATATGGTTGTTATGAACAAGAAAAAATGCTAATAATAAAAACAAAATGTTCTTTTTGTAAAATAAAAAAAAAATCATATTCCTCGGCCGATTCAAAGCAAAAAGTTTCTCTTATGATTTTTTCACTCGTCACAAAGTTTTTGAGTTAAATCGTTAAACATTTGCAAAAAAAAGCATTTCTCGCCACTTTTGATTTTGAATAACTCATAGTTCAAGTCAAGAACTGCAAGCTAAAATTAAAAGCAATGAGAAAATGTAATGTTTTTGTCGCTTTTTAACACGAGAGGCAAATAGCTTTTCATCAGTTATAAGGTAGACACCGCCGTGTATGAAAGGAAATGGAAGTCAAAGTCTACTTGCAAGCGTTCACCTAGTGCACCTAATCCATTATAGTTTTCGCTGATCGCCGCATTAATACTGTTACGATTTTCTTCCTTTAAGTCGCTCACTGGTCCCAATAAAACACATTTTCCACTAATTAATAACAATTCTTTAACAACTAGTTAACACTTTCACATTCAAATACAAACTAAACTCATATCCTATCCCTATTTATATACCTATAGAATCCACTTAAATATACGAGAATACATATCTTGAAATTAATTTATTTAAGGATTCATCAAAATAATATTTCTACGAGGACGCATCCGAACTATCTTAGTTCTGTCTTACATAGCTCCCTTCCTAATTCTGATTATACCTATCAACCTCGATGCTTCTGTGGTATGACTTGAACCTGTGAAGATGTACTACTTTAATCTTCATTGTATTCTATATACATGTCATTGATTATTTTCAGAACAGTAATCATCCTTCTCATGATGGTATCAACTTAGATGATTGGCCCTTCTTTCTCTGTGGATTCCATAACCAAATTCTGTAATCTTGCTGGAACCCTACCGAGTTTTCCTTGAGGTCATATAAATTGACTAATGCCTCCCCTACCAGACATTTACAGGATTTGTTGGAGTGTTGAACTAATCCGACGTGGCTTTGCAAATTTTTGTCTAGTCTTCCGTAAATGATTTTCTTCGTAGTCTCCTTTATTCTGATTGTTTGTTCGGTAAAGACTCCGATTAGTTCGATGTTACGGTTCTTTGACAGAATAAATTCTCCGGTGCCAAATTCTAGAATGTTAAGCTTGTTGTCGAAGAATAATGCATGTTGACAAATCAAGTTCATACCCCAAATAAACTCATCTTCTCTGTCGGCAACACCAACTGATTTAATTTTGGCTTTCCAAGTTGAAGCTCCACTTGCATTTCTCCACATTAGCTGCTTCTTCAATTACATTTCTTAACATTACGTTTCGAGGCAATGGTAGGATTTTAAATTTACCAACAAGGCTTGACTTTATCAGATATACTGCAATACCACTGTCAACAGTTATAGTAATAGGTGTAGTCTTTAAATTCGTCTTTTCCCATCTAAGCTGAATCAACGTCACAAGTGACTCTCAGAATAGGAAACCTTTCTCTTTGTTCTATTTTGCTACAGTGCATGCATTCTTCGTTACATGGTCTCCTTGACAACGTATCTGCATAGCTATGCAGCCTTCTTAGTCTATATTTGATGTTAAAATTTGTATTGTTGCAATTTTCCTTGGTTCTCTTGGATGGATCGTGAGCCAGGCCTTAATTGCACCTGACAGTTTCTTCTCATGTATCCAGTTCATACACATCAGTAGCATTTTATCTGGTTTCTTAATTGAACTCGAAGTCTCTTTTAATGTGTCCAATTTATATACATCTGTAGCACTCGATCTGGTTTCTACATAACGTT
Organism: Diaprepes abbreviatus; assembly: GCA_034092305.1. Taxonomy (NCBI): domain Eukaryota; kingdom Metazoa; phylum Arthropoda; class Insecta; order Coleoptera; family Curculionidae; genus Diaprepes; species Diaprepes abbreviatus. The sequence goes on from JASJET010000106.1 coordinate 3,334,660, forward strand.
AAGTATCACTTATCCTACGTTTGATTTTAGAATTGTACTGATATAGTTTTTCCTAGTTCTCTTTTGTGCGGTCTCTGAATGTTGTAAAATACCTTAATCTCACCTGACAGTCCTTTTTCATATGTCCAGTTTAGCCACATCTGTAGCACTCAATGTTTGTTCTACAACTTGAGGTATCAATTAATTTGTCTAGTTCTTTAGGGACTTAAAATAATATTATCTTCATTGTTTAGTTAGATAAATCCTTGTTTTCCACTCTAGTAATATCTCTTACTTTTGGCCTTGACACATTATAGGCTGGCTTTATTTCCAAAACCCTGTCCAACGCTTCACTACATACTTTGTATTTCTTGTATTTCTTGATCTTTGATTACATCATTAAAATACTAGATAGTAAGCTCATCTCAGAATTATACCGTAGCTCTTAAATAAGCCAGTTGAAAAAGGCGTTGGATATATGTTTAATATTTTTATTAACGTTCCCCATTTCTCTGATACCTTGACTTCAGTTGTAATGGTATAACTGGCGTCGATGTTGAGCTCCAAATTTTTTTCCAATGCCGCACTGAGAATTTCATAGTTTTTTTGTTGGGTTGTAGCAATGGTTTGCTCGAGTGCTGGTCCACAAAGTGCAATTACTAATCCAGCAGCCATCTTTTCGTAGTTCAAGTTATTTGCAGTAGCAGTAGCTTCAAACTGGTGTTTGTACATTATACAAGATATTTGATCGTCGTGAGTTGGGGGTGTGATCTTCTGTTTTTTATTGACTTCGGTCTAAAAGTCCTTCATTTCCGATTCTGTAATATTTACTTCTTGTCGTACAATGAATTCGATACTATTTACTTTTAATTCAAAACCATTTACTTCCTGGCATACTTTTAATTTTACCCTGTTTACGATTTCTTTTACTTCTTGTCACATTTTTCGTATGTCTTGTCGCACAGTTCATTCAATAATATTTATTTCTTCACGTATTTCACCTGTCTCGCCACACTTCGCTTATCTTTCAAACTTTTGCATTCGTCGCAGTACAATTTGATTGAATTTTTACTGTCCTTATACAATGGCGTCTTATATCCATGTGCAAAGTTTATCTTCATCTTTAATGTGACCTTCTTCTTCTTTTTGGTATCGTTCTGTTTCTTCTTCCTGTTTTTTCTTTCAGACAACATTGTTCTTTTTTTTCAGCTCCGTTCTTTTTCTTTTTGGTGACATTCTTCTTGTTCTTGTTTACCTTTTTGGTGACGTACTTCTTCTTTTTTTTCTTTCAGACGACGTTGTCCTCCTTTCTGACGACGTTCTTTTTCTACTTATATATATTTTTCATTTCAGCTGTTTGTTGTCTAGTTTTTGATCACCCTGTATTTATTTATTTTCAAAATATCAACACAGTATACTAAAGTATATTCTCTTCCAGATGAAAACCAACCACAATTTAATAATAAAGGCTTTTATACGGGACAAACTGATAAAATTTTAAATATTTCAAAAACAATTATGCTTAGGTATAGGACGTTATATATGAAATAAGTCTACAATTTTAAGTAGAATCTAAAATTGAAATAACACACAGGGTGTTCCATTTAAAATAAGCAAGGACGCATTAATTTCCGTTATAACCAGATATGCCACCATCTTGAAAATATTTTAGCCGAATTACCGCATCACTTTAGTAAAATATCAAATTAAAAAAAAAATTCCAAAGTTTATTTTCTGAGAGATCGATAGCGGCATTTCTTCGTGGGACACACTGTATATAAAAAAAAACTTCAGGGTTTTATCGTACATAAATTGATACAATGATAAAACTCCGTTGTTTATTATTTTACTATTCACTGGTCTAGGACGAACCATACTGAACTGAATAATAACACATTTTTCGTGTCCTTCATTTCCAAAACATTTTCTTCATGATTTTAATAAAAATAAAATTCAAAATTTCTGAAACTACGAAGCATGTATCGACCTATTAACTTTATTAAGCTTGACCATTTAAGAACTAATAAAAAACCCGTAAAATTTGTAATCCTAACTAGGGTTTTATAAGGGTTTTATAGACCTTTCAGAGCGCCTATAAATTTTGATATATTCTCCGGCCTCACGATTTTTTTTATTGGAGATATAAAAGATTTACGGCGTGCTTCAACATATTCGCTGCGACATGCTATTCTCGAAATATATTTTATTAAGTCAGTAAGTTATCATTGTATAACTTTGGATTATACATCGTAAAAATATATGTAAAATTACGAGATATCTCATTTCTCTGTTTTATATAGACGGCGCGTAATAAAATCTGAATAAATAAATTAGTTTGACAACAAATCGTGATTTACGACAAAAAGTTTTACGGGAATGAAGTTTTGAAGGTTCTTTTTTGTAAGGGAAGGTTGAAGTTTATAATTGAGTTTGCATGGCAAATGGAGGCTTCGTATTGGTCAGAGTTAAAGGTAGTCGATAATCCTGAGTTACTATCAATTCCTTAAGTTTTTTTTTATCATGTATTCAATATATTTATAAGCATAATTCAATTCTCCACAGACAAGAAGAATTTATGTCTAGAAATTTACTGGAATAAAGAACATTTGAAAGAGGCAATCGTGACTTAAAGGAAGCAAACAGGGATGAAGTGGAACTAAAACTTTAATAAAAAACAAAAATTTATTTTCGATAAACATTTGGAAATAACTAAATTGTCCTGAAATTGTATAAAACGTTAAGTACATTAAGAACCAAAATTTTCACGGCTTTTATCACGTTAAAAATCATAGTTTTTAGATTTAGACCGTGTCAAATTGGAATTATTATCCGACGTTTCGCCTATTATTGCACAAGACTTGTCTTCTTATTGCTGGGACAGTATTTTTTCTGGTGGATATGTTAATGATATGGTATATCTCTTCTATGACATATTGTACAGCGCTTTAAGCATTTTTGTTCCTATCAAAAAGGTAGCGAGTAGGAGTTTCCGCGTTGATTTACACGCGACCTGATAGATTTCGATCCAGAACAAGATTGCACATAAAAATTATAAAATGAGTAAGTCTTATCAGCATTATCAAGCATTCTCCATTTTGCGTGCACAGTGTAGCGTTCTTTTGACAGAATGCTACAATACCAACATTGAGAAAATCGAGTTTTCCCTTCAAAATGATATTATATATTTTTGGGGCTTTGTCAATTCAAAGAGTAGGATTAACAATATATGAAACAGTAACTTTCTGGATAACATTACGTTGGATATGGGTCCTGGGGCTGCCGATCTGTTTGCCCGTTACTCTGGTTTTGTCTATAATTTAGATAGTCCTCAGCGTGCAGAGGAAATATCAGCCAATCATGTTAAAGTTTTTTCTTATTCAATTCAAATTTCTGATACCTTAGAGGAGTTACACAAATTAAACATACATAATATCCTGGGCCTCATCTCATTCTTCCAATTATGCTTAAAAATTGCTCTTTAATACTTACTAGGCCACTACATATAATATTTAATGCATCGTTACAGTAGGGTTATGTTTCAAATTTTGGAACGCCAGTTATGTTGTTGCTATACACAACTTTGGTGACAGACCAGACGTGTAACTAATCATCTATCGTTTGTGTTGTCATCTGAAGTGATTGGCGAGCAGTTTGGGTTTTGTGGGGGCAGAAATGCTGAGCTCAATCTTTTGTCTTATATATACTATATTACAGAGGCCCTTGAGGGTAGCTTGGAAGTTTATTCCATTTACACTGACTGTTCAAAGGCATTTGATAGGGTTCTCCACAACGTATTGTGGAGCCAACTTAAAAACTTGGGAGTGTCTGGTTTGTTGCTTGAATGGATTGAGAGCTACCTTGATGATCGAACTCAGATAGTTCAAGCCAACGATTTGATCTCTATGGAGATTCCAGGCCCTTCGGGAGTGTCTCAGGGGTCTCACATTGGACCCCTGCTGTTTAATCTTTTTATCAGTGATGTCAAAAAGTGTTTTAAAAATACCAACTTTCTCTCGTTTGCTGACGATTTGAAATTGTTTAAAGGCATTGATAGTTTGAATGATTGCCGGTTGCTTTAGGATGAATTTGACTGATTTTCGGCATGGTGTGATAGAAGTGGAATGCATTTAAACACTACCAAATGCAAATTCATGAGATTCTCTCATCTACATGGGGGGACTGATTTTTGAATACCAATTGGGAGTGGTATTGTATCGTTTGCTGCTCTCGTTAGGGATCTCCGAGTTACTTTAGATCCGGTGTTCTCATTTACTGAGCATATAACAAATATTACCACCAATGTCCTTATGATACTAGGCTTTATAAAAAGAAGATCAAGAGATTTTACGCATCTATAGCCTTTGAGACTTCTTTACTGCTCTCTGGTAAGGTCCTCCCTTGAGTTCGCCTCGTCTATGTGGAACCCATATAACACAACTCACAGACAAAGGGTGGAGGGTGTTCAAAGAAAATTTATGCATCACGTTCACTATAAATTTTATAAGAATATTGAATTGCATTTTGATTTAATGTGTAATTTGACAGGCCTTCCACAACTTTCTGTCAAAAGAGCCCATCATGATCTGCATCTTTTTTACAAGTTGGTGAACTCCCTTGTTGTTTGTTCTGCATTGCTTGCAAGTGGGGGTTATGTGCCCCCATCAGGCCAACTCGTAGCCGTCAAATTTTGACGTTCCTTCCATTGAAATAATTATGGAGTGAACTTTTTTATCTTGCGTGCCTCTTCTATAGCTAACACTCATCCTAAGCTCGACATTTTTTGTATCCATAGGAAATTTTTATCCCAGTTTATATTATAACGAAGTTACTATATTTTTGGGCATGAGTATGTTCGCCGGGATTTAATTTATTTATTTTGTATCCGAAAAATCTGATTCTTGCGGGAAAAGAATGTTTAAAGTTTCAATATTACCGGTATATAATTAGATTTACCACGCTATGCCGGGAAATATCATTTTCCGAGATTTTCATAGCGTCCGACCATAGTAATCGTGAGCCGCATACAGCAGTATTGTATGCGAGATCACCGCACACCGTCACACGTCAGCGTAGTAAGAGCTCGGGCCGACTACTTAAACTCGAGAAGACCATTATTTCGCGGAGAATTGCACGTTCTCCATCCGGGTCAACAGTCCAAACGGACTGGACTGGGTCGCCTGCCGGACCGCGCCTTCCTGGTCTAGCAATGTAGGTGAGGCTAGGTTTGTGTGTATATGGTGTTTCACCATCCACTTCCTTCCTTACGTCCTACCCCGCTAATGGCCAGCATTGCTGAGGACCCTTATAAAAACAGACAGTGTCGGTTCCTTTCCTAATTTCCTACCGCTATTGGTCGACATTGTCGAGGACCATTATAAGAACGGGTAATGTCGTTCCATTCTGCTGACGCTGTCGAGGACCCTTATAAGAACGGGCAGTGTCAGTTCCTTTCTTTCCTTCCTACTGTCACCTATACATACACGCACTGATGCCGTAAGCTTGTTATTGTTTCCGTATTCACCAAGATGTGTTTTACCGTTAGGTGCCCTCCGATGTCCGTTGATAAGGGCGCTAAAGAACTGCCGCCCCGACCCTTATCGCCCCTGCCGCGTGTAGAGATCGCTGTCGCCGTGTAGAGACGCCGCCTATCGCCGATTGATGCCGGATTATTGTTACATACCGCGTATATAACCGTCGGTCGAATTTTAGTACGAAGCGCCGTGAACAGCGTCCGCGGATTTTAGATGCGAAACGCGATAATTTGCGTACGAGCCGTCATGAATAGCGTCGCAACTATGTAGTACGAGGTACGTGAATAGCATCGTGAATAATAACGCCGAGTTACCGTTTTCAGCGCAACCGAACAGTACGAGCTACCGTGAACAGCTCTCAAAACATACTCTTGCCCTCCAGACAGTTTATTTGTTTATATTATTGTCCATCTTAGATTGTAAGTTAGTTTTAGGCCATATCTTTTTATATATTACACGTTCTATTAATAAATACAAAAACCCAACTCCTCAACAAAATGTCATAAATGCACCACCTATGCACAGCGTTGTCTTGTCTTACATATACAAAGCCAGCGATAACATTCGGACAATTTTTAATACATGTCAGAAAGTTGGACAATGTTTGAAGTCACCAAAGGAGGCAATATCATTTCGCGGAGGTGTTTATACAATACCCTGCTTTTGAGATAAAGTGTATGGGGGTAAAACAGGACGCTTTATATCCACTAGGTTTAAGAAACATGAAAGATGTTTTAAGGTGGCATTTCCCTAGGTCATTTCTGGCATATTAATCTATTATTTAGATCAATAACTCGACATTTTTGAAACGCTTTAGACGATTCTTACCTGCTACTTCCAGAAAACGCTTAAGAAAGCCGTAGTGAAGGGTAGACAATATCCATAGAAAAATGCTAAAAAAATAGCATTTTTTATTACTTTAATGCACACAAGTTTCTATCCTTCAAAAAAAGCAATGATTTTTAAAATCATTTAAAAACCAGTCAACATGTCATAAAGTGTAGGGGAGACTAGGTACAAAAGTAACACTTCGTACTTTTACTTTGATTTCTGGTTCTTAATGACATCAGAAAGAAACACAAAACCATATCAAATTATTTATTGGGAAATTACCAAGCTACAAATCAACAAATCATAAAATATTTTCTTTTAAAAATGTAATAACAAAAGATGTAATAATGTACTTATCGGTAATCAAGCATTTATAAAATCCACTTTAATGAAATCAATAAAATAATTTTATTCAGATTCGCAATTATGGTAAATATAATATGTATCATCTTTAGCCATTTTTTTATAATAGAGACATTGTAACCACTTCTCATTTGGCAAACTGTTGCTGAATAATTCTAAACAAACCAGTCAAAAGCAATCATTTTCATCAGTAAAATTTTCATTTGACAGATTTTTCTTTTCTTTGGGTCAATTTTTCGTTTTTTACCCTGGCCTTTTCTTTTTGCACATGATATTTTTTTCTTACCTTTCGTTGTAATGGTTTGTAATATTAGTTTTTTGGTTTTATTACTTTGGTTGTATTCTTTTTCAATTGAATTTTTCTCCGGAGTATCAATAAGTATCGCAGTTTTACGTCTTTTATCACCTCTTTTTCTTTCAGACCTTGGAGCAGCTTTGGTAAGAGGTCTTATATCTTGGAGTGAAAAACAATTGGCTCTGTTAGGTCTGGTCTTGTAATATTATCTCCAGAGGCGGTTCATTGGCAAGGGACGATCCGTTACAGAAGACGGTCCTGGATTATTACTTATTTCAAACCTCGGTAAAGATGGTCCTATTAGCTGGACTAATATCAGTGCAGGTAAAACCAGCAATAGAATTTCGATCAGTAACTGCCAAGGGGAATGCTTCTCTGACAATCCCAGGAATATAATGTAGGGTCAGTGTTTGACCAGGGTGGATTCGCATCCAGTTGTCTGTGGCAGTGTTGATCATTTTCTTAAATGGTCCAAAAACCGCTTTATCCAGGGACTGCTGTTTAAGAGTGCAATGGGGAGGAAACGACAGCAGCACAGTTCCATTATTTTTGCAGTAATTAAGGGCTTGAATAGATGTATGTAATACGTGATTGTCGAACAACAATAGGCATTTTTCATCAATAGTGGGCTTGGTTTGTTTTTTGAATTGTTCCAAAAACAATAAAAATTCTGTTTCTTTATCTAACCACTAGCGTTTCCATTACCAGCAGATCCAATAAGACCTTCGCGTACCATGTAGTCCGGCTATTGCGTCAATGGAAATATAGAAAAGGGAGTTGAGCATTAATGCTACAGCCACGGTTACTAACTTTGTACGTTTGGCAGAAGTTACTGCACCCACTTGTTTAATTCCTTTCTGAGCCACTATTTTGTTTGGTTTTTGTACCATCCTCACTCCAGTCTCCTTCATATTCCATATATCTTTTGGCTTAAACCTATACCTATACCTTCTGAGATGTTATCAAAAAAATTATTCACATTATGCTCATTAAAGCTCGAAGCGCGGGATAGGCTCGTTAATTATAGACTTCTCAGAGGTACATTTAGATATCTTTTTAAAAATCTGGATAGCCATTCTTTGCCCGCTATGTGATCTATCATTCCATTTATCTGGATATTTCTTGTTGTGGTTAACCATTAATTCGTATGCCAACTTTCGCACTTCAGGAGAAGCCATACCGAAATATACTTTGGAGCACTGAATTATATAGTCCTGTAAAATCATTTCCTCTTCAGTAGGAAAGACCCGATTGACGCAACGGTATCCAATTTTTGCATTAGTATTCCCTGCTTTAAATTTCCAAATGAATCTGTATAATGTGACATGGCAAACGTTGTATTTTTTGCTAATGTTCTTATCTTCGTGCTGTCCTTAAAATGCTCATCCGGCGCTCTTCTGTACACTGATGTGTCAGTTGTGCTTCTAGCTGTTTTTCTAACTCGCATTCGCGGCATCCTGTGTAAAATAAATAAAAAAAACTATGTGTTTTATACTAAAAATGGTTTATTAACAATATATTTATACATTTTCTTCGAAAAAGCAAATTAAGTTTAAAAAAAAATGGTGTTTGCAACAAAGTTTCTTACTTAGAGTAAAAAATAACTTTACGCTGCAGATACAAACCAACATCGCATTTTGAACAACATAGTGCGTGTGCTTATTGCACTCTTTTTATTCGAAATAAGCGTCAACAGATAATCCATCCTATCATATCGAATTTCGTTAGGTACGCGGATCAATGAAACACTTGCTTTTGACATCGGCGTTCTTCCTGATCGTTTAGAAGCTTCACTAAATCTAATTAGATACGTCTGAACAATTTGACGTCGAAACTCCAATTGTGTATAAGATGCGCCGAGAAATACACCATGCGTTAACCATAATGACATTGAGTAACCATGGAAAAATCGACTCCCATCATTTTTCGGCGAATGGATATTCTAAACCTGGCTATGTTTTGGTTCATGAGATCAGTTCCTCCCATATATTAATTTTATTCTCTTATAATTTTGAGCTGCGTGACTTTGATAATTTTTATCTCCGACTGAAAGTAACTTGTAACTTGAGTAGCTGAAATGACACGATGATATGTTGATGCAACTGTAACCACATTATTGTCTACACATTTTACTACCATAATACCATCTTGTTTGTTATTGTCTACCATAATCTCTCTTGTTTTCTTAGTTCTTGTAAAAACACTTTTTTTAGGGAAAAGTACAGTTTTTGGGAATTCTATTTTCACTTAATTAATGTTCCCATTTTATCATAATCAATTTATTTCAGGTAAAATAATAAGTTGAAGTTAGTGACGAAATTGTCAAAATAAAATCTGAATGGCAGTTTTTTAGTTCATCAGGAAAGTAATCAATTATTACCTGTAAAGGAGTTGCACATTTCCCAACACTAACTTCATACTAAGGGTTTCCATATGGATTTTTCCCCTGATAGAGTTCAAAATTAATCAAGTAACCATCACTAGGATTGAATCACCATATCTTGTAATCAAACTTAATTGGTTTGCCAAAATATTTAATCATGGACTCATCATAATCTAATTGCGGTTCTGGTATTCAATTTGGCAAAAAATTATTTGTTAACAGATCTGTTAGGGGTCGAAGCCTCCACATTTTATCTTCAAGGTTTGGTTTTTGTATTATCAGTGCAGTATACATATTTTAAAATTTGTCTAAATCGGTGCCTCTACATAGAGTTGCTTACCATCACGTTCCGCATATCTTCCTTGGAATCTCAATAAAAATCTCGTCCTGACAATTCGTTATTATCAGTTAAAAATAAAATGGCTATAAAATAATTCGTTTCTTCCTCAGGTGTTCGAGAATCCCCTTCATTGCAAAAGAGGACGTATTTTGTTGATTCTTGAATAAGTAACTCTATGATTTCTCCATCAATAAAAGCCTCAAATATTTCCACCTAGGTTTTATTGTCATACCTTCACAAATCGGGCGAGGGAAAATGGCGGCCTACGTCAACAAAATCGCCAGCTAGACAAGTAATATTTTTCAAACCGATCGTCTCTTGCATTTTTTCTGGCTGTTTGTGTTTGAAAGGTCTTGCTGATTCTGATCACTATTTGTCATCTCGGTGTTTGTTCTTATGACCGGATTTTGAAAAACTAACCCAGATTTTGGAAGTACCTATCGGCCATTGAAGTTGTCTATGAGATCACCATCATTTCCGTCTTCAGAATCCAGTCAATACATCAGCATTATATATACCGCGTATATCCAGATTTTCTAAAAAAAAAAAACAAATAACATACCATTTTGTCCCTCGTGAGCTGCTAGCGTTACATATATGTAACGGCATTAAGTACATACTCACAAAAGGCAAATAAATTTCAACGTAAACAAAATTTTATTACAGTTTAAAAGAATGATTTATATTTAATTTTATTTTACAATAAACGCAATAAAAAAAAAATAAAAATACATTATTAACTTTTTACGCATAAATTCAATGGGTTAAAACTTCTCTGTATGCAAGTATATTTAAAACTACATTCTTTAAAATTTACAAGTTTAAAAATTTTATTTTCCATTTTTACTTACAAAATCTTTTAAACAACACTGCACAACTACAATATTTAAAATCCATAAAATTATATAAAATGATCCTGAGACCAAACTTATACATTTTCTATTCAAAATGTCGTATTAAAATTTCATGAGCATTTGCGAGTCGTAAAAAATATGGAACAGCATAACAACGATAGGGCATGTTTTTCGTTCCCAAACTGTTTAAAATTCCAAATAGGAAGTCCTTCAAAGTAAATTTGCTCACTCTTGTAAATTCGCGTCAGCAATTAACCGAGAGATAACAAACTAGGGCTAAATTTTGTAACAAAAACAAACATTCGGTTGGGTCCAGATAGCCCTAATAGTTCCACCAGCAAACAAATTTGTAAATTGTCGGTCCGTGGTTTTGTTCATGTTAAGTTGAGGGGAATTATGGTAAAATTACTTCTATAGAATAGTGGAAAGTTCTGTGGCGTTGAACTCGGGCGACATTAATGAACACTTACACTAAGAAAAGTATTTTTATGGGCAATTATTATCAGTTGAGCGAACCGATTGTTGGTAAACTTTACTCTCGTATTAAAAAGTGAAGAAAACTTCAAAACAATGGAGCAGCTCGGGGTCCGAAACATGACGACAGCGCTGTTTCGTATTCATATGGCACTCATCAAGCCATTGCGTCCTATCAACTACTTTTGAAATAAAAAAACAGCAGACAAGACACGAATATTTATATATATACATATATATATATATATATATATATATATATATATATATATATATATATATATATATATTATATTTTCTTGATTCTTGAACCATAGATTATTTAATTTTTTCTTTATTTTTCCTTTTCTTGGGTTTAGGTTCTTTATTTAACAAAAAATGCAAATAATTGACGTTTCGCCCTTTATTTAAGGCATTTTCAAAACTTTTGGTTTATTTTCCTTCCTAAAAATATTTTTTATATAATTGAAACATTCACACAAGAAACATATCTACAATTTTAAAAAACAAGCAAAACATTTTAAAACAGTATTTAAATTAAATATATATATATATATATATATATATATATATATATATATATATATATATATATATATATAATTTTACGGTACACACCTTGACATTTTGTTACTCTATTAATAATGAAATTCAATCTTTACATCGTCTATTGAGGATACATGGAATGCGAGTGTGTTTTATTTTTTATATATATATTTTTTATTTTACAATGCACAAAAAAAACAAAATAAGGTATACTTTTATGTTTAAGAGGATATTCAATTTTCGATTCTTATTAATAGAATCGAATATTTAATATTTTTGTGTAAATGTGGCTCAGATTTCCCATATCTATTCTGTCATTAACAGTGTTTTTATCTTTTTTAATTTCAATCATTTCCTTTATCTGCAATTTTTGGTAATTCATATCTTTATTTTTTATTATGGTACTGTTATATTGAAAAGTATGTTTTTCGTACTGTGTGTGTTTGTTTAACGCTGTTGAAGCGTTTTTCGTATATTTATGGCCATTCAATCTGTTCTTTTACAATTGATTCGTCATTCCATATATTTTTTTTGGGAAAATTTGTGCAAGGGATCGAATATACTACATTTGATTTATTCATGAGGGGAGTTTTACTTTTTAAATTTATAAACAGTGTATTTAATTTATTGTGACCTGTGGCATAAGATAATATCATGCTTTTTTAAAATATATTTTATTTTTTCGGACAGCTCACTAGTGTAAAGTAATGCTACATATTTTTGCTGTTTATGTTCTATGTTTCTTGTTATTACATTATTATAATCAACATGACCTTAGACAAATGAGCTGTCAGAAGAAATAAAATACATTTTAAAAAAGCATGATATTATCGTATGCCACAGGTCACATAATAAATTAAATACACTGTTCACAAATTTAAAAAGTAAAACTCCTTTCATGAATAAATCAAATGTAGTATATTCGATCCTTTGCCCAAATTGTCCCAAGAAATATATAGGCATGACGAGCTAATTGCTAAAGAACAGATTGAATGGCCATAAATATACGAAAAACGCCTCAACAGCGTTACACAAACACACACAGGACGAAAAACATACTTTTGATTATAACAGTACCATTATAAAAAACAAAGATATGAGCTACCAAAAATTGAAGACAAAGGAAATGATTGAAATTAAAGAAGATAAAAACACTGTTAACAACAGAACAGATATGGGAAATTTGCGCCACATTTACACAAGCCTAATTTAAACAAAAATATTAAATATTCGATCCTATTAATAAGAATCAAAAATTGAATATCCTCTTAAACATAAAAGTAAATGTATACCTTATTTTGTTTTTTTTTGTGTATTGTAAAATAAAAAAAATATATATAAAAAATAAAACACACTCGCATTCCATGTATCCTCAATAGACTATGTAAAGATTGAATTTCATTATTAATAGAGTAACAAAATGTCAAGGTGTGTACCGATAAAATTAAATATATATATTTTTTTAATTTAGATGCTGTTTTAAAGTGATTTGCTTGTTTTTTAAAATTGTAGATATGTTTCTTGTGTAAATGTTTTAATTATATAAAAATATTTTTAGGAAGGAAAATAAACCAAAAATTTTGAAAATGTCTTAAATAAAGGGCAAAACGTCAATTATTTGCATTTTTTGTTAAAAAGAGAACCTAAATCCAAGAAAAGACAAAATAAAGAAAAAATGATAAATGATATATATATATATATATATATATATATATATATATATATATATATATATGTTTATGCGGCTTTCACGGATTCCTCCGTGTGAGATGCAATAGCAGTGGATATATCCACATTATGCCGTTGTGCTGAAATCACATTCAGCAAACGTACAACTATATGCAACTCCGTGAATAGATGAAGTAAAAAAAAAACAGTAATTGCAAACTTCGTTTTATCATATCCTTTCCCTGTTAGAGGTTGCATAGTTTGAATGAATTGCTATAGAACACAATTCATCCTATTACATCACCATCGAGAAGATGGCCTACCTGTACCACCATATCGAGAAGAAAGTCAAAACTTACCCTCCTCGCTACAGTGATACGGCAGAAGTACATGTTTCGTCTCTACTAGACTCATCAGGATGCCGATATGCACTTGGCTGTGCAAAGGACAGATCGGAAGGAGGCATGCAAATACTGAACGCGGCTTCGCCAACCTCCCGCCGGATGGTGTATATATGTTTAAGCGGCTTTCACGGATTCCTCCGTGTGAGATGCAATAGCAGTGGATATATCCACGTTATGCCGTTGTAGTGCTGAAATCACATTCAGCAAACGTACAACTATATGCAACTCCGTGAATAGATGAAGTAAAATGTGAACAGTAATTGCAAACTTCGTTCCATCATATCCTTTCCGTGTTAGAGGTTGCACAGTTTCAATGAATTGCTATAGAACACAATTCATCCTATTACACCACCATCGAGATGATGGCCTACCTGTACCACCGAAGCCGCGTTCAGTATTTGCATGCCTCCTTCCGATCTGTCCTTTGCACAGCCAGGTGCATGTCGGTACCCTGATGAGTCTAGTAGAGACGAAACATGTACCTCTGCCGTATCACTGTAGCGAGGAGGGTAAGTTTTGACTTTCTTCTCGATATGGTGGTACAGGTAGGCCATCATCTCGATGATGGTGTAATAGGATGAATTGTGTTCTATAGCAATTCATTCAAACTGTGCAACCTCTAACACGGAAAGGATATGATGGAAAACGAAGTTTGCAATTACTGTTCGCATTTTACTTCATATATATATATATATATATATATATATATATATATATATATATATATATATATATATATATATATACATTCTTGTTCAAATCGGCCACCACATCAACCCATTTTATTTTTACGGAAAAAAACTTTGCCGGATATCAAAATTTCCGTTTTGAACTCTAATTGATGCCGTCTGGTATTTTTCAAAAATCGTCAAACATAACCTCAAAATGGCAGTTCTATTAAGACACCTCACAAAAAAATACATTATTTTCACAAAAAAATGCTTTAAAACGAAAAGAAAAAAAATTATTTTGACCAAAATAACACACTTTATGGTATTTCGACTCGCTGAATCCGAATCCGCCATCAGAATTAAGATAGTTAGTCTTATTTTTTTTCTAACCTTAAAAACACCTTAAAAAAAAGATTTTCAAAAAATACATAAAATTAAGCGGTTTAAGCAAGTCTTGTATATAGGGGTTTTCGAGACCGAATCTGAAGGCAAGTTTGCAGAGTTCAAAATGGTGGATCTAATATGGTGGATCCAATATGGCGGACGAAATTTTGGAAAAATCAACATATTTATGTCATATTTGGTATACAGAGGTTTTCGGCTCGCTAATTACGACTCCGAAGTCAGATTTACAAAATTCAAAATGGCGGACCGTAAATTCGATTGACTTTCGACTCTATGGTACGTTATTGGAATAGCAATTAATGAAGATTCCTTGTAATAGCTAGGTTCGTTTCGCCTCGAGGGTTTAATTCCTCAGCATCTCTTTTTTTGAAGGCGTGCTCTTATTCACCACCTGGGGAGACTTTCGATGTGGAACTAGAAAACCTGTTGTTTTCGCAAAAAATTCTTTAAAAAATATTAAATATACATCTGTTTCACAGTTCTGATACACCAGTTTTTTATTTTTAATATAATTCAAAATTTTAGTTCACGGAAAGAAATTTTCCATAAAAATCATAGTTCCTGCGAAAAGAAAAGTTGCCCTAACACACTTTAAACGTGGATCATTCGCGCTGCTTTGTGAAAATACATTGTACTACATAATTTTTACCGCAGCCCACTATAATAACCCCGGGAACCTTGTTTCGTTGAAGAAGAAATAAGTATTTTCAATTAATACAACAAATTATTTGCTCTGCCTATAGAACGTTTTTAACGTATTTGTTTATTGTTAAAAAATATCCAGCCATCACGAGACAGCAGTTCAAAGTGAAACTTCTGTGACAATAAAAATTTAAAAAAAATTATTATACTAAAAGAAAAATTAATAAATAAATAAAATATATTTTTTTGTAATTGCAACTGTAAGTCTTTATTCTAATGCTTCACCCCAAATTAAAAATGGTTCTCAAAAGGAAACATATTTAGAAGAAATATTAAATGGGCTGAAATTTTCAATTTTAAAAATTGATGATCTTTTGAAATTTAAAATTCTTACTGTAGATCCTTAATCTTGGAGTGCAAGAAAAATTGCTAAGGGGCTCAATACGTCAAGGTATCTGACTCAAAAATCCCATCCATCAATGGAGTGTTAAGAGAAACTATTGCGAAAAGGAGGAATAATTTGCTAGAGGAAGCTATTTCTATAAATAAAAAGTTTTACAATAATGATATGAATAGTCGAAAGATGCCATCAATGAAAGATGTATCCGTAAAAAATAAAAAAGGCAAAAGGGAAGAAAAACGTAAACGTTCATTATTATTAAGTTTGAAGAAACTATACGCTTCTTTCAAAGAAGCCCATCCAAATGATTTTTTTTGCAAATCTTTGAGACCGAAATATCTCATTCTTTCCAAAGCATCTGGTACGTATTCTGTATGAGTCTGTGCTATATATCAAAATGTGAATCTTTTCTTATATGCTAGAAATATTGAACAGATGATTAAGAATACAGACATTCCACTATACAATCATAAGGGTTGTATTCCAAAATGTTTTGTCACAAACCAACTCCTGATTGTTGTTTACAAGTGTAATAAATGCCCAGGAACTGTAGAAATTATACCACTGTAATATCAACAGTTGGAAGATTCCTGCATTTCTCATGTAAGCTGTTCACTGTGGGCTGCAATTTATTAAGCAAAACTCTTTTCCGAATTAAATAGTTGATTCAAAATGTTAAAAATTCATTCATTTATTGCAAAACAGCAATCAATGTTAATTAATGAAAAAAAAATATATAATCTTGGCACAAATGAAGCACTCGTTATGTTTAACTTTTCAGAATATTGTGCTTACGTGAATCAAGATGCTTCCCAGGCTTTCCACTTTAATAATAATCAGTGTATTGTGGTACTAGTAATATTCTATTACAAAGAAGATGACGAGCTTAAACACCACAGTATGTTTTTTTCATGGGAGAGCCTAAAACATGATACAGCTGTTGTATATGCAATACAAACGCTATTGATTCCAGTAATAAAAAGAAGATTAGAAAAGGGAAAAAAATTATTATGTAACTAATGATGCTAAGCAACACTTGAAACATAAATATCAATTAGCCAATGTAATTCGTCATAAGAAGGATTTTCATATTGAAGCAGAAAGACATTTCATATCAACTTCTTATGGTGAAAGAGTGTACGATGGAATAGGAGTTACGTTCAAAAGAGTGGCAAGCCTTACAGCAATAGTAATTGAAACAATGTTAGCACCATAGACACTATACAGATGGGCAACTAAATATTTCCAGACTATATCTGTTTGTAAAATAAACACAGACCGACACACGCGGACATTGACACAGACAGACTCGTGCCGTGTTTACTAGTCCCACATCGAGTGTCAGGTGATGGATAGGGCACGTCTCCAAAAAAAGGAGGTACTGAGGAATTAAACCCTCGGAGCAAACGAAAAATAGCTAATGCAAGAAATTTTCAATAACTATATTCTACTAACTGACCGTAAAGTCGAAAGTCAGTCCAATTTACGATTTGTGGCCACCATATTGGATTCGCCATTTTGTAAATATGACATCGGAATCGTGATCAGCGCCCCGAAGAAATCTTATATACCAAATTTGGCATTAATATATTGATTTTTACAATTTTTTTTCCGCCATATTGAATTCGCCATATTGGATCCGACATTTTGAATTCTGAAACTTTGACTTCAAATTCGACTTTGAAAACCCCCATATACAAAACTTAAACTATTTAATTCTAGGCATTTTTTGAAAATCTTAATTTTTAATTTTTTTTTTAAGTTAGAAAAAATTAGACTCGGTATTCTAATTCTGGTGGCGGATTCGGATTCAGCGAGTCGAAATATGTTTTTTTGGTTAATAGAATATTATTTTGAGGTTGTTTGACGAGTTTTGCAAAACATCAGACGACATTAAAAATTAGAGTTTAAAATGAAAATTTTGACACCCGACTAAATAAAATGGGCAGATGGGGTGGCTAATTTGAAAAATAATCTGTATACATATATATATATATATATATATATATATATATATATATATATATATATATATATATATATATATTTACAGGCTTATTCACCTTATACGGCACGGAATATTGTGGCCAAAATATGTGACTTTCAAGAAGTTTTACTTTTGGGATATATGGGGGTCTAGTATAGGTACTTTTTAAAATTATTTTCATATTATACGGGATGTCCCAAGTATCAAAGTTGTATTTTTTTAAATGGAACCCCCTGCATATTATTTCATTTTTGGATTCTCCGATTAAAATAAGTACCTATTTTAATAAGGTTCATGTACCTAACCTTGAAGGTTTTTTAAATAATTTGAATTTTGACAAAATCTAACCTAATTTTCATGTTTTAAATGTTGTCTAGAGTTAGCAGTGGTTTCGAAAAAAGAATATGTAAATGTCTGGAAATGGATAGTCGACATTTCGAACATCTACTATAAATATTTTTCTTCTATTTTGTGCTATCGTCAATATGTTATTACTATTATTGTTGTTATAGCCTGTTGGACGACTATAGATCGCGTTCCGAGTTTCTAAACATTTGTAAAGATATTTCTGATTAATATTTTTATAGTTGTAAATTACCTGTCATCTCCAAATGCCATAGGCAACTAGATATATTAGAGCATCTATTTAAAAAACACAAAATGGTGCCGAAAACGATTATTTGGCGTATTATGTCTAAAAGCGAAGACTTTGCAATAGAACCCTCCTATACCATTCGATAGGTATTTAAAAGGTACATTTTCTAGTAAGTTAAAAAGTATAATGTTCTATTTAAATTAATCAAGTTATAGCCACTTCAAGTTCTTATTTAATTAGTTTTAATTTTTGGATACCCTGTATGATATAGCAAGTTTATTATAATTAAGATATAAAATATGATTTATAGTTATCTTTTACTGCAAATTTCGAGTACATAGCTGAAATACTTCTTAAGTATTTGAAATATGAAAATTAGGTTAGATTTTGTTAAAATTCAAATTATTTAAAAACCCTTAAGGTTTAGGTGCTATAAACCTTAATAATTTTGATTTGAGAATCTAAAAATGCAATAATATGCAAGCAGTTCCATTTAAAAAACACAACTTTGATGCTTTCAGAGTTTTTGGGACACCCTGTATAATATGAAGATAATTTTAAAAAGTAACGATATTAGACCCCTATATATCTCAAAAGTAAAATTTTTTGAAAGTCGTGTGTTTTACCCGCAATATTCCGTTCCGTATAGGGTGTATATCGTTTTTTTATTTATACATCCCCCTGTAAGTTGGGATTGGAAGAAGAGGGTCTATTGAGTGGCGGCCGAGATCTCCAGACTTAAACTTTCTTGCTTTTTTGTGTTGTTACCTTAAAAGTAAAGTTTTTGAGACTAAACCAATTGGCATAGAGGACTTAAAGAATCATTCTTCTTCTTCTTTCTCAGCCCATTGACTTCCACTCCTGGACATAAATCTCTCCGATGGTCCTCCACTGGGATCTGTCTCTTGCCTTCTGGAGCCAGTCTTTTCCAGCAAACTGTCTTATATCATCTACCCATCTGCTTTGTGGCCTGCCACGATTTCGGTTCGTTTCTCGCGGTCGCCATTGCAGTAATTTACTCGTCCACCTATCTGGCTCTTGTCTAACTATGTGCCCCGCCCATTGTCACTTTAGTAGTGATATGCGTTCAATGACGTCCACTACTTTGGTTCTCGATCTTATTACTTGATTTTATCGTACCGAGATTCCTAACATTTGTCTCTCGATAGAGCGTTGAGTGACTCGGAGCCTATTTGGGTTTTATTTGGTTAGTGTTATCCATGCTGTAAGTAGCAACAGGTAAGACACACGTGTTATACACTTTCCGTTTAAGGTTGATTGGTTTCTATCTCTTAATATATACTGTAACTTTGAAAAAGGCAGCCCATGCCAGCTCTATTCTCCTTGTTATTTCCGCCGTTTGATTTTCTTTCCCAGTTTCATGACGCGGCCTAAACAGATGTATTCTTGGACATTCTCTATGATATGATTTTGAATCTCTATTTGTACATTTGCGTCAGGGCTCATTAACTTAGTTTTCTCCATCTTAAGTCCCACTTTCCTCGCCTCTTTATTGAAATCTTAAAGCATTTGTTTCTGGGTTGCTAGATATTACAACAACATCGTCAGCGAAACGAAGATGACTAAGATAAGAACCGTCGACTCTCAAACCTTTCTTATCCCAATTTAGTTTTTTAAAGACATCCTCCAAAGCTAGCGTAAATAGTTTCAGAGATGACGTCTCCCTGACGCACACCTCTCATAACGTTTATTTTTTCGGTTTTTGTGTCTTCGTCGATTTTAACCTGTATAGTTGCGTTTCTATATATGTTCTGTATGATAGTGGTATACCTGGATTCAATTCTAGCATTATTAAGTGATTTCAAGATAGCCCATGTTTCTATAGAGTCAAAGGCCTTTTTCGGTTTTTTCTAGGGCTGTGCGTAGGGCTTGGATATGATCTAACGTACTAAATCCACGTCGAAAGCCGGCTTGCTCCACAGGCTGGTAATAGTCAAGCTTTTCAGTCAGGCGATTTATCAATATGCGGGTGAATAGTTTATATAGGTGGTTTAATAAACTGATAGAACGGTAATTTTCTATATTTGTTGTGTCGCCTTTTTTGAAGAGAAGTACGACTTGTGCGATATACCATTGTTCTGATACTCTACCTTCGTATAAGCCTTTATTCATCAGTGTTTGTATCGCTTTTTCAAGACTGTCTCCGCCCATCTTTAACACCTCCGTTGTAATTTGATCCTCGCCCGGGCATTTTCCATCCTTCATCTGTTTTAGTGCTCTTTTTATTTCACCTAACGATATCTCCGGCAAATCTTTTGATCCTACATTTCTTATTTGTTTTACTGTTTTTGTTGGATCTGGATCCGTATTGATCGAGGAGTATAAGTCCGCATAGAGTGCTTCCACAGCCTTTATGATGTCATCTACATGTATTACTATCACCGCTTCTCTGTTCTTTAATTTTGTTATTTTGGTTCGTCCTCTTGAGAGACCTGATCTCAAAACTTTCATATTTGCATTTCTTTCTATTGTTTCGTGTATTAATTTTGTTTTGAACGTTCTAATGTCTTTCCTTACTTCTTTCTTGATATTTTTATTCAGTTGTTTAAAATCCTCTATGTCTCTCTTAGTTAACCTTCGTCTTTCCATCACCTGTAATGTATTTGCACTAAGTTTCTTGTCTATAGTTTTCGTTAAACTTCCACATACTTTTTTCATTGATGTTTTTATAGTAGTTTGAATTTTATCTATCATTTCATTGATGTTATGTTGTTCCAGAGTATTAGTCGATTTCAAACTTTTGACTATTTCGTATTGGTATTCGTTTTAGCTGCGGGATCACCTTATATATTTCCTGTTTGAAGTTTATGAGGAGTCTTGCCCTAACTAGTCTATAAGAATCATTTCGTAAGAAAATAAAGTTAACTATTACAGAAGTTGTCATAAATGTTACGAATAAATTTTAAAATGGCTTATATTACTGTCAATAACCTAATAAGAGGCATTTTCAACATTTATTAAAATGATACTGTAGAAAAATCTAAAACAACTTTATTTAGGTATAGGATATGTAACAGAAAAGTATTCTGAATTTCGCAGGGAGTCTATAGGTGTAAAACAAATTGAAGGACACTATTTAACAAAGCAAAGTTGAACATAGCACAACTTCTTTCGAGATACCCTGTATAATTTAATATACTGGAACAAATTCTTCGCATAAAACCAAGTCGATCTATCCCAAGGATTTTTCAATATTTCTAACTTTTTTAAATTCCAGATATTAGGTTTTCATTGCATGATATGCATGTTAGAAGTGGGTCAGTATAAAGTGCAAAGAGTAATCCTCCTAATACCTAGTTTTCCACAAATATAAGTTTATTACCGGTTGTAAAAAAAATAAAAAGAGATAAATATATAAATAAACGCGCCTCGTCCCTTTATCCAAACCGGACGTTTACGTGAGACAAACTTTAACAAACAAATCTCTATCCTAAAATGTTTGGATATCACGAAGGAAACTGCCTAAAAGGAAACGACGATATATTTTCCAATTTATTAAAAGCCTTCGCTCCAAATTCCCGGCCATAACTCCAAAACAATGTCCCGCCGAAAAAAAAATAAATCTGTCTAGCCTGTCTCGATAGATTCTGGCATAATAAGGATTCGGTAAACAAAAGCTATTTTGTCTACATAAAATGGAAATACATGCTAATATTACAAGAAAATGTTGATGTATAAAATCTTTGAAAATACCCTCGAAGGAAATAATCTATTCACTTGCGTGGTGGAATAAAGAAAGGTTCGTAATGAATACAATTTGTAACATTACCATGCACGTACTGAAATCGTCTGGATTTTTTATTATTCTGAATAATCCAGATTATAACGCTTGTCACGATAGGCAGTGGTGGTGAAGTAAAAAATGTTCCAAATTTTTCAGTTTTTATTTTGCATTATTTCGTATCACCTTGATGGTGAATGATCTATATATATATATATATATATATATATATATATATATATATATATATATATATATATATATATATATATATATATATATATATACAGGGTGATTCAAAAATCGATCAGGAAACTTAAAGGGGTGATTCTACTTGACAAAATAAGGGTAGAGCTTCATATAATTTTTTTTCAAAATGTCATTCGTTTTCGAGTTACAAGCCGTCCAAGTTCAAGTTTTTATTTTTTGTTTTTTGAATTACTCGCTTACAGGAAAACCGATTTGAATATTATTTGAAAGATAGGCTAAGTCTTCTGCGCTTCATCATTTTAGTAACAATTCACATTGATTGTTTGCCGCTAGAGGGCACTTTACCTACATTGAAAATTGTTTTTTTGTCATAATTTTTTAGTGTTGACAGCTACAGTAGTTTTTGGCATAATTTCTGAAAGACTGATGCCAGGCCTTTAAAAAAGGTGCTCTTTATTTACATCGCTAAACCCAACGGTTTAGACGTAAATCACCCTTAAAAATTAAGTGGTAAATTTACTTTTCTCATTTCATTACCACTAGCTACCAGGTAAATAGCTATCAAAGTATACTAGAGCTGTCAGTTTAACATCAAATAAATTCGCTTTTTAAACTATTTAATTTATAATCTTAAAATAACTAATAATGGCTAATCACCAATATTCAAATATCGAATATTGTGATATCCATTTTTGTTATGGAAAAGCAAATGGTAATGTAGAGTTGGCAAGAAGATATTATATGGAGAGTTATCCGGAAAGAAATATCCCTCATGCTCAAACATTTTCCAGTGTGCACAGGAGGCTTGCGGAATGTGGTTCCTTTAAAAGTTATAATGGAAATAGGGGAAGACCTAGAACTGCTAGAAACGTGCAACAAAAAGAAAGAGTGCTTGAAATTATTGAAGATAATCCAGGTATTAGTACTAGAAAAATTGGGAATGAAGTGCGGCTTTGTCAGGCTAGTTCATGGAGGATACTAAGAGAAGAACAACTCTACCCGTTTCATTCAAAAAAGGTGCAGGCTCTTTATGACGATGATCGGCCGAGACAGTTGGAAATGTGCAATCAGATCCTAGCTAAGTATGAACACGATAATCGATTAATTGGCGTCATATTATTCACTGACGAAGCTGGTTTCACTCGTGATGGCATAACAAATCTACACAACATCCACACATATGCTTACGA
The DNA here is from genome assembly GCA_034092305.1 of Diaprepes abbreviatus. NCBI lineage: Eukaryota > Metazoa > Arthropoda > Insecta > Coleoptera > Curculionidae > Diaprepes > Diaprepes abbreviatus. Next base: position 3,358,170 of record JASJET010000106.1, read on the forward strand.
GAACCCAAACAATGTGGTAGAAACGAAACATCAGCGTAGATTTTCACTAAATGTGTGGGCAGGGATAATAGGAAATTACCTTATTGGTCCTCATTTCTTTGATGGCCCATTAACTGGTGACGTATACTTAGATTTTATCCAAAATCGTCTTCCATTGTATCTGGAAGATGTGCCATTGGAAGTAAGGGCCAACATGTGGATCCTCCAAGACGGAGCTCCGCCCCACTTTAGTATACGTGTCCGACAGTATTTGAATGCAACGTATCCTGAGCGATGGATAGGACGAAGTGGACCATTGGCATGGGCAGCGAGGTCACCAGACCTTAATCCTATGGATTTTTTCTTTTGGGGTCATTTGAAACAATTGGTGTACGATATTCCAGTAATCAATGTCGAGGATCTTCGCTTCAGGATAATCGAAAAGTGCCAAATTATTAAAGAAACACCAGGAATTTTTCATCGAGTTAGGCGACATTTTTTGAAGAGTGTTAGGAAATGTATGGAAGAAAATGGGGGACATTTTGAGAATCTTTTTTAGTTTGTTTAGTACTGTTTCATTAATTTTTATCAATTAAATGTATATCGCAATAATCCATAATATGAATATTTACTAATTAGCCATTATTAGTTATTTTAAGATTATAAATTAAATAGTTTAAAAAGCGAATTTATTTGATGTTAAACTGACAGCTCTAGTATACTTTGATAGCTATTTACCTGGTAGCTGGTGGTAATGAAATGAGAAAAGTAAATTTACCACTTAATTTTTAAGGGTGATTTACGTCTAAACCGTTGGGTTTAGCGATGTAAATAAAGAGCACCTTTTTTAAAGGCCTGGCATCAGTCTTTCAGAAATTATACCAAAAACTACTGTAGCTGTCAACACTAAAAAATTATGACAAAAAAACAATTTTCAATATAGGTAAAGTGCCCTCTAGCGGCAAACAATCAACGTGAATTGTTACTAAAATGATGAAGCGCAGAAGACTTAGCCTATCTTTCAAATATTAGTCAAATCGGTTTTCCTGTAAGCGAGTAATTCAAAAAACAAAAAATAAAAACTTGAACTTGGACGGCTTGTAACTCGAAAACGAATGACATTTTGAAAAAAAATTATATGAAGCTCTACCCTTATTTTGTCAAGTAGAATCACCCCCTTAAGTTTCCTGATCGATTTTTGAATCACCCTGTATATATATATATATATATATATATATATATATATATATATATATATATATATATATCGAAAAAATGTTTGGGTAAGAAGATGGCTTCTGTAAAACAAGTGCAAAAATGAGATATTCCCGAAAAACAAGTTAATTGAATGGCGTAAGTAAAATTGAAGCGTAATGTCTCTGGAGGGTTAATGTATTTTATCTTTCATTTTCCGCGAAAAATGACTTGTTTTCTGGATTTGGAAAAAATTTGTTTAATTTTTTTTATTATCAAAAAATTAACTAACTTGGATTTAATGCCTTCATATCACCGCAAGTCGGTTTGCAAAAAATGTATGGGTAATTCGAGCTTCGACGCAAATTGTGTGTAAGAAATGTATGGGTAACCAGACGCTTGTTCGAAAAAAGTATGGGTAATAGATATAAGTTCAAAAATTAGCGATCCTCTTACCCATATATTTTTTGCGACCGATATACTCATACATTTTTCACGAAAATTTGAGACTTGGAAAAATTCATGGATTTTTGCCAACAGAAACAAAATACGTCTTGCGCTAATACGATAAGTATTGTATTGTTTTGACAAGGAACAAATAAATATCTTTGTCTACAAACATTGATATATTTTTATTGCTCTCTACCCTTTATTGGTTTCATGATAAATGCAGGTTCACGGCCGGCGTATCACGAGCGCGTCACGCGTCTTTTATAAAATTCGGTATTTTTACAAATCCTAAAATACCTGATAAATAATATAATGATCCCTATTTTAGTAAAACTCCAATTACCGAAAAATGTATCTACTTAAAAAATTAAATTTTTAAGCAATTATTTTCAGAATAAAAGTTATGTTTTTTTACAGAGACATTCTCTATGGAGTTTCTTGTAACAAAAAGTTTTATATTAATAAAGCTATTTAAAATTTTGTATATGTTATTGCAGACGAAATTTTTTGGATCTCAAAAGCATACACATTTTGTTCCAAAGCGTATAAAATAATTAATTACTCTATATAAATATTTATTTTAGGAGTCTCGGTAAGCACAATAGCGCTGACCGCGACTTCTTTAGGTTGTTTACCGCGACATTTGCGGCGTTACCGCTTCTTGGTTCGCTACACACCTAAAGATGTATAAAAAAGTCGAGGTGCGGTAAACACCAACAAACACACACACACACACACACACACACATATATATATATATATATATATATATATATATATATATATATATATATATATATATATATATATATATATATATATATATATATATATATATAAATTTATTTCATTACACTTTGTCTAGAAAAATACAATTGTAATATATTACAAAACAGAAAAAATAAGGTTAAAACTATCTGTAAATGACTTTAAAAAGGCCCTAACAATATGCTCTATATCCTTTTAATTTAATTTGAAATCTTATAAAATCTTTAAACGTGTCAGGCAATGTGTTGTACAATGACATGTTCGGTGTATTTTTCTTAGATCTGTCCAATCTATACCTCAAAGGCCTAATTAAATGTGCTGATCTAGTGCTATAAGAGTGAAAGTGGGAATTTTGCTGGAATTTCCCACGGTTTTTACGAACCTCCAGTGGTTGGTATAAGATAAATAAACTAGGCAACGTTAGTACCCGTAATTTTATAATGTGTGGCCTACAGTGGTCTCTACAGCCGATACCAGAGACAAGTCGAATAGCCTTCTTCTACATTCTAAAGATCTGAATCGCATTAGCACAGCAACCGTAAAGGTGAACACCGTACGAAATATGAGAATGCAATAAGGAATAATAAACAGAGAGAAGGGTGTCACAGTGAAGAGACCCGCGAAGTTGCCTGAGAACAAAAATAGAGGATGCCAACTTTTTCCTCAGTAATTTGATGTGAAAATTGTAATTGAAACCATCGTATAAACTGACACCCATCAATGTCACCGAAGAACCATCAACAACTCCACGTTCATTCGTGAAAAACAAATTCCTTGTTTTTTTTTTTCATTTAATTTAAGAGAATTGTTAGCAAACAAACATCTAATACGCTCCCCCATTACAGATATTTCCTTCGTTAAACATTCTGGGTATCTACTTTTACAATTAGCACCGTGTCGTCAACGTAACAGATACACAGACCCGGTGCCAAATGCCTAAAAAGATCATTGATATATATATATATATATATATATATATATATATATATATATATATATATATATATATATATATATGATGAAGAAAAGAGATCCTAATACCGAACCCGCCATAGGCTCAGAAAGCTCTCCATCATATGCGACTGCCTGCCCTCTATTGGACAAAAAAAGACGAACGCAAATCGAGGGTAACGCCTCTTACACCCTATCTATGAAGTTTTATAATCAAAAGATCATGGGAAACACAATAAAAGGCACGACTGAGGTTACGCAGTGAGAGCTCCACGCTTTCTCCATCTTCTATCCCCTCAACCGCGCCCTCCACAACCGCAGCTGAATAGTCAAAAAATTCCGGCGAAAACCAAACTGTGAAGGATGCCAAAAATTGTGATGTTCAAAATAACGACTCAAGCTTTTTTCAGTATTACCTCAAATACTTTTCCAATAACGGAATCAAAAATATAGGTCTATATTTCCCTTGAATCGATATTCTCTTTTTTAAATAAAGGAACAGTCCTTACTATCGTTAGACAATCCGGAGAATTACTCTAAGCCAGACTACAATTAAATAAATGCTCTAAAGGTTTCACTAAATAGACACTAATCTCCTTCGGAATAGTGCTACTCATATCATATACGTCAAAAGAGTTCGACCTCTTGAGAGCATGTATAACACGCCAAGTGTCACACTCCGTAACGGACAAAAGGGCAAAAGAATGCACTGAATTTGGAGTCAACGAAACCATAGCATTTTGTAGTTCTGTGTTCATTTGTAGATCCTTTATATTGCCGGGTACTATTTTACTGAAAAACTCACCAAAGTTCCCAGCGCTGAGCAATGAACTAGAAGTTTGTTTGGGAATTTTTCAGAAAACTCCTAAATGCCTTCTTTGTAGAAGCAACTTTCTGTATGTATTTTTTGTTTATAAGTTTATACAAATCCCGAAATTCCGGGACTTCCGAATACCAAATATAAAATTCCGGAAAACATTTTTGAAATACTTTCTCAACCGTCTCTTTTGTATACTCAATCTTTGAGTCCAGTCAACACTCTTTCAAATATAACAGTACAAGTTCAGTTTTTTCACACACTATCTCATATAGAAAATCTTACTGACAAATTGATGACTATTTTCAAGCATACAGACATCAAAATAGCTCTCTCTAAAATTTAGCACTTATTCATCAGTATTTGTATCGCTTTTTCAAGACTGTCTCCGCCCATCTTTAACATCTCAGTTGTAATTTGATCCTCGTCCGAGCATTTTCCATCCTTCATCTCTTTTAGTGCTCTTTTTATTTCATCTAACGAGATCTCCGGCAAATCTTCTATTCCTACATTTCTTATTTGTTTTACTGTTTTTGTTGGATCTGAATCCGTATTGATCGAGGAGTATAAGTCCGCATAGAATACTTCCACAGCCTTTATGATGTCATCTACATGTGTTACTGTCACCGCTTCTCTGTTCTTTAATTTTGTTATTTTGGTTCGTCCTCTTGAGAGACCTGACTTCAAAACTTTCATATTTACGTTTCTTTCTATTGTTTCGTGTATTAATTTTGTTTTGAACGTTCTAATGTCTTTCCTTATTTCTTTCTTGAAATTTTTATTCAGTTGTTTAAAATCCTCTGTGTCTCTCTCAGTTAACCTTCGTCTTTCCATCATCTGTAATGTATTTGAACTAAGTTTCTTGTCTGTAGTTTTCCTTAATCTTCCACATACTTTTTTCATTGATGGTATTATAGTAGTTTGGATTTTATCTATCATTTCATTGATGTTATGTTGTTCCAGAGTATTAGTCGATTTCAAACTTTTCGCTATTTCGTATTGGCATTCGCTTTGTCGTGTGTAAAGTTCTTTAGCTGCGGGAGTTAAGTGTGAACGGATCAGCTTATATCTTTCCTATTTGAGGTTTATGAGGAGTCTTGCCCTAACCAGTCTATGATCACTGCCGGTATTAAATATGTTTAAGACTGAGACGTCTACAAATATTTCTTTCTTGTTGCAGATCACGAAATCTATTTCATTTTTAGTTTTATTGTCCGGGCTTTTCCACGTCCAATTTCGCTGAGGAGGTTTCTTGTAAAAAGTATTGAGGCAGTAGAGATTTTCACTTTTCAGGTAGTTGAGTAGCATCTCACCTCTTGCATTTCTCTCGCCGAGGCCATAATTTCCTATATGTTCTGAGCCGTCTTTTTTCTTCTTTCCTATCTTAGCATTGAAGTCGCCAAGTAGTAAGACATAGTGAGCTTTTTCTCTTCGTTTGGCATCTGATATATCTTCGTACATTTTTTCCGCTATTTCGTCTTCTGTGGTGCTAGTTGGCGCGTACACATTTATAATTTGTAGGGTGTAGCGTGTATTAAGTTTAATTGTTATGTACATAACTCTCTCCGATATTGTAAAAAAGTTTGTTATCATGTGTTTCAGACGTTTTTGTATTAGGATAGCTAGTCTACCGATATTTTGTTGTGTTTCAGAAGAACTCTGATATAATACAAGTCCTGTTTTTACCTTGTACACTTTTCTTATTTTAAGCGTATTTCTTGTAGGCTCAGAATATCCCCTTTGATATATTTTATTTCTTGTTCTAGTTCAAGCAGGTGATTTTCGGTTTTCAGTTTTGAGGGTGGTGGATAGGATTTTGGGGGGTAGGGATTCGAATATCTCCCCGGGAGGAGAGGGGGGAGGGGAGAGTCATCAGAGCTCGCGTAAGCTTGACTACACCTCTGTTTTACGGATCCGTATTTTCCTCAACTATTTAGGCCACCCGCGCCACTTCTCGGTTGACACATGACTTTTGTCTCTACAAAATGGTGAAATAGTCGAGTAGGATAATTGGCTGTTTGGTTATTTCTAGAATTTGAACGAATTTTTATAATCCTATCAAAATATGCATCTAAATATAAATAAAAAGGGCTGATGCTGGGGTTTCCCCTGTTTTTCAAATATTGCTCGTTTCATATTCAAACCACATTGATTAATAATTATAGGTTAGGTTAATACTATAACTGTTAAATTACTAATTGTAGAGATGTTCTGAAGAAGAGATAAATAAATTTTCGAAAGCTTGACAGAATCAAAAAAGGGTTTTTCCTTACCAACGCCTACAAATTTAAATAGACTTCATCTCCAATAACCATAGTTTGGAATAAGAAATGCTAATTGCAATATTAAAACAAAGTTATGTAGTCACGAAATATTTTAGGACTGCCAAGACGAAATAGAAATAGAAAGTTACTTACCTCGTTACTTTCGACACTGTCCATCCGTTCTTCCTGTCCCGAAGACTTCAAAGGCGTTCGCCGTCCGCTATTATCAACATTCGTTTCCTCGTCGTGCACTTCCGATTCCCGTTCGTCCGCCACTCCGTTAATTATCGTTTCTACGTGACGATTGTCGTGTTTCTCGATGAAAGTCACGTGACTGCTTTGTTTCATTGGCGAGTTGCGGTTTGGGCTTTTGTTTTCTGTCTCTGTAAAAGGGTGAAAGAAATTCCAATTTAATTTAGAGAGTTAAACTAAAGAAATCTCAAGGGTGTCATCATGATAAATTGAGAAATTCTGCCCTTAAAATTCCTTTATATTGTTAGTTATAACTATTATGAGATAAGAAGCGACAAAATTAGATTTTGGAATCTTAAAAGATAATTTCCCAGCAAGTGCAAGATAATTGCTGTTACTTCTAGCAGGATATTTCTCGGAAATACTAATATTACTATTTAAGCCCGCCAGTGGTTATTATAGTATACCAGTTTTCATCGCTAGAGAGGCATTTGATTTGGAAATTTATTTTCTAAGGAATGATCAACAATATCAAATTAGGTTGTATCTCTAATCATTATCGAATTTATATAGGGACTTTGTTCATTGAAGCGCAAAGTTTTGCTTGACATTCTGCGTGTCGGAGGAAGACTAAAACATGCGCAGCCACCCTATGAGGCAAAGCATCTAATAACACAAGTCTACAAAAAAAAATTGAGAGCTGTTTTGTTTTTTTTTGCGTAATTCTTATGTTAGGTGTGCTGAATCCGAAAATGATTTTCCTTTTGTCATAGAACGTCACGTTTTCTGACAATGTAGGTATCTATGTTAAATAAATTATCATCTTAAAATAAAAGATAAAAGATTAAAAATATATTTTAAAATTTATAATTGCGTAGCAAAACTTATTTTTTTAACTAAAGTACATTCATTAGTAAGCATTAAACACATATCTTTTTCCCAGTGAGACTCCTTTTGGTACATTTTCGCTTGTAGGAAGCATCTGGAAGGTCTCTCTGAAGCGTCCAACAGTAGTCTGCCAATATTGAGACGCTCCATCTTCCCTGGTATATTTTTTCCATCTCCTTAATATCTTGGTGAAATCGTTCACCTTGCTCTTCACTCATATCTCCTAAATTTTCTGGAAAGTAGTCGAGGTGGGAATGAAGAAAATGTGCTTTTAAACTCATTAGGCAACCTAAAGCGTGAAATACTTTTAACATTCTTTTGACGATTTGTTTGTAGTTAGGGTCATTGTCATTGCCTAATAATTTCTCTATGACCTCTTTAAAGGCAATCCACCCTTCTCTTTGAGGATCCGTCATGGTTGTGATGAATTGTGGATCAGCGATAAGCCGTCTAATATCTGGTCCAACGAAAACACCTTCCTTCAACTTTGTCTCCGAGAGGCCTAGAAACTTTGATATTAAGTATTTGAAGCAATTTCCATCTCTTGGAAGAGACTTTCCAAATTGCTTCATCAATCCCAGCTTTATGTGAAGCGGTGGTAGAAGAACTTTATGAGGAGGCACCAAAGTTTCATGCAGGACGCTTTCTTTTCGCCAACGTTAAGCTCCCTCGGAGGCCAACACTTTTTGGTCCAGTGATTTGCTCGGTCTCTACAATCCCATAGACACAAAAAGCAAGGGAATTTGGTAAACCCAGATTGTTGTCCGAGCAACATGCCCAAGATTTTTAAATCACCGCACATTTGCCAACCGTGGTCTTTATATTTTAATTTGCGAAGAACCAATTCCAGGTTCTTGTAGGTTTCTTTGATGTGTACGGAATGACCGACAGGAATGGAAGCATAGAAGCCACCATTGTGAAGCAGAACTGCTTTAAGGCTTCTTTTTGAAGAATCTATGAAAATACGCCACTGTGCTGGGTCGTATGATATCTTTAACGTATCAATCAAACCTTCAATATTGGTACAATAAACCAACTCGTCCTCTTGGGCAAAGTAGGAAGTGAACTGCTTCTCACGATATCTAAACCAGGAAGGAGACACTCCCGGCAAAAGTAAGTTCCTGCTTTTGAGCCTTGTTCCAAGCAACTCAGCAGCGTTTTTGGGAAGATTCAAATCTCTTACCAAATCATTTAGCTCGCCCTGGGAAAACAATTTTGGACAGCTGTCATCTTCAAATTCAAAACTTGACTTGTCATCGGGTTCAGGTACAGCACCATCTTCGTAAGAACTTGGAATCTCTTCCAAGGTAGCAGGGGCCTTGAGCACTGATATATCGGTCCCGTGAGGGATGGGACGAATAGCTGATTGCAGATTGGGGTATGAAATTGACTGCTTCCGTTTTTAATTATACCCTTTCACATTACACGAACAAAAGTAACAATCATCACTATGGTTCTTTTGCTCGTGCCATACCATAGGAATCGCATATCGGATAGCTTTTTTGTTGCCCTTAAACCAATTTCGAAGATCTTAAACACATCATTTGCAGACTTTATGAGGTGCCCAAACTTTATCCTGATCTCCAAGTTTTAAGCCAAAATACACGAAGTATATTTTTTTTACAAAGTCCGTAATATTAAGTTGTTGCTTTAATACCATATATTCGCCACAAATATAACAGAAATTCTCAGACGAATTCACACACTTCCACACATATGACATTGCACTATATTGAACCAAGATCTATAAAACAATGACGAGTTAACACATAATTGTACCGCGCCACTTTCTACACTATCGGAGCGCGCACCTTCAGGTTACAAAATGTTTATGTTTGTTAATTTAGCTCACACAGGGCGTTTTTATTTAGAAAGTAATGATAGTTATGGCCTGTATACATTTAAAAACAGTAATCAAAATAAAATTGTACCTATTTATTTATGACTTCAAGTTAACCCAAAAAACCTCTTTTTTATAAAAAAAATTTCGTTTTGCAAAATAACCTGACGTTCTGGAATTTTTTGAGTATTTTTTTAGTTTTTAGAACACCTAAATATATAGAAATCAGTTGAAAACATCCAGACAGCATTTTTGTTGCAGACCTGTGTAATCTTGTCTCACCAAAGTCATCTGATAAGTTTAATTATTCATAACGCTCAGCTTAATATGTTACATGGGGAAATCAATTAACGTTAACATACACAAGAAACCAAAACTGGATAATAAATGGAAAGAAAGGAGTGAAAAATATAATAGGACGATGCATGAAATGCATACGTTACAAAGCTTAGACAGCAGAACAACTCATGGGTGATGTTCCAGTGGCCAGAGTGACACAATCACAACTATTTTTTTACTCTGGTGTTGACTAAACTGGACCTGTACAAGTCAAAACAACCAAGGGAAGAAGCTATAAATTGTACAAAGGATATATTGCGATTTTCATGTGTCTTGCAACCAAGGTTGTTCATTTGAAAGTTGTCAGCGACATGTCATCCGACACCTTACTAGCAACCTGTGGGCGATTTATATCAAGACGAGGCCGTTGTGCACATTTGTACAGTGACAATGGCACCAATTTTGTTGGAGCCAGTAAAATGTTAGACGCAGAAATAAAAAAATATATTCAAAACTCCAACACTCAAGATGAGCTTGCAACCATTGAAACCCAGTGATATTTTATTTCACCAGCTGTACCTCAGTTTGGCGGGCTATGGAAAGCAGGTGTTAAGTGAATAAAATACCATATGAGGCGAATAATTGGTGATACACTGCTAACCTGCAAAGAAATTACTACGTTAATGTGTTAAATAGAAGCATGTTTAAAATCCAGGCCATTATGTCCGTTAACGAACGATCCTGATGATGTAACAGCACTAACTCCAGGTCATTTTTTGATTGAACGAGAAATAGTAGAACCTCTCGATCCAATTACCTCTCCAATTACTTGAAAACTACTTGAAAGATGGAAATTTATTCAAAAGATCAAGAGAGACTTTTGGAAGCGCTGGAATACTGAATAATCACAACAATTTCAACGCCGATACAAATGGAAATCACGTCAAGAATCTTCAACCTTGTGAGAGTTAGTACCAGTAAAAGATCAAGACTGTAATCCTAGCAGATGGCCACTTGCCAGAATAACAGAAGTCTACCCGTCAGCTGATCAGACTGTTCCAGTTATAACAGTCAAAAGAGCCGATGGCAGTATGATGAAAAGACCTTTCTCTCTCTCTCTCTCTCTTTCTCTTTGTCAACCTCTGTCCATCCACTCCTGGATGTAGATCTCTCTCAATTGTTTCCATCTTTCTATATTCTTCGCCAATCTCATCCACTGTTTACTCGCCACTGTCCTTATGTCATCTACCCATCTTTTTTGAGGTCTTCCCGTGCTTCTTGTTGTCTCTCTCGGTCTCCATTCCAGGATTCTTCGTGTTCACCTGTTGTCCTCATATCAGGCTATGTGACCAGCCCATCGCCATTTCATCTTTGCAACCTACTTCACGATGTCTTTGACTTTCGTTCTGCGTCTTATCTCGGTGTTTCTAATTCTGTCTCTTAATGATATTCCAACCATGTTTCTTTCCATCGCTCTTTGGACTGTTTCTAATTTTTTAGCGGACTTTTTAGTGAGGGACATGGTCTCTAATCCATACATACACACCGGTAATATGCAGGTTCTGATGTATGATGTGCCGCCAATCATGCCTGGACTCATGGACACCACATAAAATGATCTACAGCTAAAATACTACACCGAGAACAACATTGGAGAAAAAGGAAATTCAAAGAAGCCGTCGCGGTCATACATCAGAACTCGAGTTGTTTTAGTAAACCATCTTTAGATATAAGAAAAAAGTGGAAATCACTTCTTAGTAATTGTAACCTAGAACTAAATGCAGCATTAAAAAAATAGGATTTTGCCATAGCAGGCATGACTGCACCCACACTCTACTGCATTTACTTTTAGGATAAATAGTCATGTAGCTAAGGAATTTATTTAGTTTCACTTAAAAACGGCTAGAGATAACTACTAGCCGAAACGTCGTGATATTCAACAAAAATAAAGACAATGGAAGTCCAACAGATATCTACTACAAGAAACATCATTATCTATGACCTTTAAACAAACAACTTTAGATTCGTTATATGCGAGCCCGAAAACTTATTTAAAAGCTTTTTCTTTTAATACGCCAGTGAAAAAATAAGTATTAAAATGATATTTCTCATTTCCAGAAACTCAGGTATGTCACCTGTTGAATATAAAAATAGGAATAATATACTTTTCCAAAGCCATAAAAATTCATAAATATAACAATAAAATTATTATTTAGGGGATATAAGGGGAATCACTAGACATAATCAAAACTAGACTTTCAAGTGATACTATTTTATCAGATCGAACCACGTTACCACTGGACGGGGTGATGGATCTTTTGGAGTGTTGCCTACGTAGTGCTTATTTTCAAGTAAAGGACAAGTTCTACGCTCAGGACGGCGGTTTTCCGATGGGTTGTTCACTCTCTCCAGTCGTCGCCAATATATATATGGACTGGTTTGAAACTCATGCCATAGAAACGGCAACAGTACAACCGATCTAGTTGAGATATGTCGATGATACCTTCATCGTATGGAAGGGCAATGATTAAGAATTTAATGATTTCTTGAAACATCTAAATAACATTCCACCTACAATTATTGCCTTTCCTAGATGTCATGGTGAATCGCTCAAACGAAACTGTTAAAACTTCAGTATACAGAAAACCAACACATACTGGACAATACCTTAATCATAGTTCCAATCATTCCGTTGTAACAAAACGGGGATTTATACGCAACCTCTAAAATCGCGCTATATCTATATGCAATAATGCCGATTCATTGGAAAAAGAGGTGGCAAATATTAAATCCGATTTACAACAGAATGGTTATTCTTTGAAACTAATTGACGATGTTATAAATAACTTTAGAACAACGAACACTGGACAGCAAGAAACACATTCCTTCATCACAATTCCGTACATTAAGGGAACTTTGGAGAAAATAAGACGAATTGCCAGTAGTAATAAAATAAAAACAGCCTTTAAAACAGGAAATACACTTAGAGCTCATTTAACAAAAACAAAATCAAAAAGTACCGATAAGAAAGAATGTGTGTACGAAGTTCCGCGTGAGTGTGGTGAAATGTATATTGGAGAAACCAAACGACCACTAGAAGTTAGAATTAAGGAATATAAAACTCATACACAAAAGAGGGAAACGCCGATGTCAGGTATAGCAGAACACGCCTGGGATAAACAACACCATATAAAATGGTCTGAGGCTGTGGCAATATATATGGAACCCAACATGAAAAAAAGAAAATTTATAGAAGCAGCTTACATGAAAAACAATAATGGAATTTTCAGTAAGCCGAGTGTTGAGATACCCAATGTTTGGCAATCACTACTTTGTAACATAAAATCATTGAGATGTTTACAGTGAGGCGAAACTTTGCACTTCAGTGGACACAGTCCCAATATAAGCTCATTCATTCAGTTTATACTTGATAACGATTAGAGATACAACCTAATCGAAACGTCGTAAAAATAAATAAAATTAAAGATAATGCAAGTTCGACAACCACATTTTAGACAATAAAATTATCGTCTAATTTATCAGTATATTCCTTTCGTAAACTCAAATAAATATAGACGGAAGGATAAAAAAACTTGTACCCATAGTTTAGATTATCCGTCCAACACGGCAACACTGCATTATATCATTTCTTGCCATTTAAAAACCTCTTACTATACCTATCTTTAATGAATGACTTCTTTTTAATATAATCCTATTTTTACTTTTTAGTATATTTGTGGCAAAAATTTAGTATCTTTAAATTACGTTTTGTTTATTTTATTTAATTTTGATATGAGCTTTCGTTGCTCTCTATCAAATTAGACTTTATTTGCGGCAAACAACATTTCCTTATATGTTTACCAAGGTTCGCTTTTCCCAAGGCTTTTTGCACTCCGGTAGAGCTATATTCTCGATGAATTTACATTCACCAAAGGTTAATGAGCAAACAAAATGGAAATTTAGCTGATATATACATGTTGACATTACGTCCCTAATTTGCTTCGGTTTAAATGGCTCCTATTAGTCTATCGGTCGGAAATACATATTGTATCTATGTAATGTTTTTATACAAGAAGGATATAAAAATATGTTGAAAATTAAAATTGTAAAAACAACTTGGCTTTTTTTTTTAATACAGTAAAACCCGTTCAAGACAATTCTGAAGGGGCCCAGCAAAAAACGCGTCTTAAGCAGGAAAGGAAAAAAATGAAGTACATATAAAAGATGTTTTTTATAGAGGTGTAGAACTTTTAAATGGAATAAAATAAAGATGAATTTTTTAAATTGACATGAAATTTACTTTATTCGAAAGATAACCTTCTGGCATTATAATTTAAATATGACTTCTGGCATATGACCGCCACGGCTGGCTCGGACGTAGTCTAATCTGGAGGTCCAATTTTCGATGACTTTTTCCAACATTTGTGGCCGTATATCGGCAATAACGCGGCGAATGTTGTCCTCCAAGTGGTCAATCGTTTCGAGCTTATCGGCGTTGACTAGCGACTTCACATATCCCCACAGAAAATAATCTAGCGGCGTTAAGTCGCACGATCTTGGAGGCCAATTCACGGGTCCGAAACGTGAAACTATGCGGTTACCAAACGTTTCCTTCAATAAATCAATTGTGGCACGAGCTGTGTGACATGTTGCGCCGTCTTGTTGAAACCACAGCTCCTGCACATCATGGTTGTTCAATTGATGAACGAAAAAGTCAGTAATCATGGCTCTATAGCGGTCACCATTGACTGTAACGTTCTGACCAGCATCGTTTTTAAAGAAGTACGGACCAATGATTCCACCAGCCCATAAAGCACACCAAACAGTCAGTTTTTCTGGATGTAACGGTGTCTCAACATGCACTTGAGGATTATCATCACTCCAAATACGGCAGTTTTGTTTATTGACATATCCATTCAAAGAAAAGTGAGCTTCATCGCTAAACAAAATTCGCTTATGAAAATTGGGATCAATGGCAATCTTGTTTTGGACCCATTCCCCGAATCTACGCCTTGCTGGGTGATCGTGTGGCTTCAATTCTTGAATGAGTTGTATTTTGTAAGCATGCAAACCAAGATCTTTCCGCAAAATCTTCCATAAAGTGAAGGGACACATATCCAATTCCTGTGCACGATGGCGGATAGACTGATTCGGGTCTTCTTCTACGCTACGCTCTACAGCAGCAATGATTTCTTCTGTACGCACTGTACGACGTCTCTGTGGATGCGTATTATCATTTAGAGTAAACATGGTGCGAAAACGTTCCATAGTTAATCGAATTAATTGCTCTGATGGACGATTATGTTGACCGTAAAATGGACGTAGTGCGCGATACGTATTTCGACCAGAACCATGATTTTCAAAATAAATTTGCACAATTTGGAAGCGTTGTTCAGGCATCAGTCTATTCATGAAATGCCAAACCAAACTAAATATAAATCACTTGACAGCTGACAAAATGGCCGCCAGTTAAAAAAGTGTTGCCAACTTAAAGTTCTATACCTCTATAAAAAACACCCTTTATATACAGGGTGTCCGGAAAAACGTGAGGAATATCCCAGATATGAAAAAACAAGTGAAGGGAATATTAGAAGTTCCTACAAACTTTTTTCGTATAGATTTCCTCTTCGAAGATATGGGCACCCAAAGAGCTGCAATGAAGTCAAGTTTTTTACACATAATTATTGAATCACCAGGTGTATTCCAATTTTCTTTAATATGGAGAATACCAGGTAAGACCCCTCAAATTACTTCCACTTCCTTCACTAGATTAGAATACTGAATGACCATCGAAGAGCAACAGCCTGGTATTTATACCCTACTGGTGCTCAGCGAACAATGATCCATATTTCCACCTGTGATGTAGACTACAACTCGTATTTCTATTAATATTATTTGGATGTTTACAAATTTTGATCGATTATCTAATTTTACATTTAAAGAAACCAGACACTGATGGTAGCACCTTAGTTTCTTTCAGATTAAAAGGGTGACCTGCGCAATGCTGGTGTTCAGCTACTGCAGCTTGTAAAATTTATACATTTTTCACGTTCTTTAAACCTTGTGGATCTAGACCGTTCTGTTTTTCCTACACACATTTTACCTTTACAAGAGCAAGGTATCTTATAAACGCCTTCTGTTTTTAATGGTATTGCGTCCTTCAAACATTGCCCAACCTTTTTACACATATTAACAATTGTTCGAATGTTTGATTTTCGGAGCAATCTTGTCGGTGGCTCCGTGTATGTAAGGCAAGACAGCACTGTCCATAGAAGGTACATTTGTGAGGAGTTGGGTTTTTATATTTATTAGTAGAACGTCTAATATCTTCAGCGCAATATACGTTGCCTCGCAGAGCATTAGTCAGTTTTTCTGTTTCTGATCTGATATTGAAAGGGCTCTATATATCAAAGAGTCTATGATAAATTGAAGAATGATGGTGTGATGTTGCATTGAGATATCGATTTTTATGTGTTAGTTTTCTGTACACAGAATGTCCTAATTGGTCATTATCTTTATTTTGTACTAGTACATCCAGAAAGGGAAGGGTACCACATTATTCAGTTTCCATAGCGAATTTTAATGCTAAGGTGCTCTTAGTTTAGATGATCCAGGAGTGTATGGAGGTTATCTGCTCCATGTGGCCAAATTACGAACGTATCATTTACATATCTGCACCAAAATTTAGGTTTTACAGGAGCAGACGACAGGGGTTTTCCTTCGAAAGCTTCCATGGAGACGTTAGCCACTACAGGTGACAGCAGAGATTCCATGGCCGCTGCCGAAATTTTCTAATAGGGTGGAGTTAATGTTGTTGTTTCGTAATATGTCGGATATTTTAAAAACTGAATCATTTATAGGAACATTGGTATATAGAAATTCTACATCAAAATTGACCACTATGTTTCCGGGCTCTAATTGAATGGCTTTTCTTCTTTGGATAAAGTGGCCTGTAAACGGAGTAAAAATTTGGCTAGATATTTACCTATTTTGTATGTTGGTGAGTCTACTGCGCTGAGAATTGGACGCAGAAGTAAATTTTCTTTATGCGGTCCGAAGAGGCGCGGTATCTTGGAGCTGCTTGGCTTAACGGCTTTCTTTTCTTCTGGAATGATGCTGGAGACGTTGATTAGAGATGTGAGATTCTTTTCAATTTTGTTTATTGGATCCGTCCGAACGACTTTGTGAGTATTATCGTCCAAGAGCTAGTTTATTTTTCAGTATATTTGTTCTTTTTAAAAAATCAAAATTTCAGTAAGAAATAAAGAAATCTTTCTGCCGTATTTAAATAGTTTGTTATATATGTAATTCTCCTTTCAGGCAGAGAATATAAAAAATATATATACAAGTAGTTTATTTCCTGTAAATATCGCTCTGGTCCTCTCTCCATACGCGTTTCGATCACTTCATGATCTCGTCAGTAGAGCTGGATCAGACCGAGAGCAACATTAGTAGGAAATAACTGATATATGAACCATAAATTGATGGTCGAAGTCGGTAGATGGCAGATGCAATATCCTGCCGACATACCTTGTTCATATATATAGCATAAAATTCACTATGGAAACTGAATTAAGTGGGATATTATGCGTCCTATTAATAAATATAAAAATTCAAATCGTCAACAAAATGTCATAAATGTACCACCTATGGACAGTGTTGTCTTGCCTTACATACACGGAGCCACCCACAAGATTGTCAGATTGCTGCGAAAAATATTCGGAAAATTGTCAATATATGTAAAAAGGTTGGGCAATGTTGGAAGTAATCAAAGAACGTAATACCATTAAAAACAGAAGGCGTTTATCCACTAGGCTTAAAAAACATGAAACATGTATTAAAAATAATCGAATTGTACAATGTGCTGAATTCCAGCATTGCACAGGTCAATTTAGAAGAAAAAAGAAAATAAGGTGCCAGCATCAGTTTCTGAATCATTTATATGTAGAATTAGAGAATCAATGAAATTTGTAAACATCCAAGAACTAAAAGTAATAAATCATTTTTTACACTTTTTTCTTTACAAACTACCTGTGTTCTTTAGTCAGGTGTCTTTAGCAAATCACATATTTTTCATAGGAATGGGTTAGAAATTTTATAATCAACCGGTCTATAGTAATGGACTATTTGAGTTGGATAACAATAGATATTTTGAAGTGTGAAGTGTTAAAAGGATTTTAATCCTTGTCATAGGCACGAGAGGAGGTTTATTTTATCACTTAAGGCATAGAATATTATTTGGGTAATAAACGTAAAATAAAAAGTTGTTATAATATTATTTTATTTCTTATGATTTCTTAATAATTCATATACATTACAAAATATAGATAATTTTGTCATATTTAACACAAATGACAACTGTATTTTTATTATTTTTAATTTCCTCATATAAACCGTTTTATGCACATGCAGACTAAAACGTAGCTTTATTCTCTCAAAAAATTCTAAGTTATAATTCAAATACTTACAAAATACCCATTATCAAAAATATAAATAGTTAAACCTCTATAAAAAAATTAATTCGTCCATATAATATTAAAATATTTTTGGGGCTATCGGTCATTTTATTATCAATTAAAAACATTTTTATGACATTTGACGTTTCAGTTTATTTATTGCTTAAACCATCTGTCAAATTACAATTAAACACTAAAAAGGGATTCAAATGTAATTAGTTTTTATATGTTACAGTTAAAATTAGACATACTTATTTTTATTTCTATTGTACTGATATCTTAATTTAATTTAATTTATTATATGGAAATCCGATGGCCCAAAAAAAAAATAAACATGATTATTCTACATGCTTAAGAAAAAGACACAAATACAATAATAAAATAATAAAAAACTTACGGCTAATTGGAATTAAATATATATAAAATTAAAGAGTGAGACACACTAAAATAAAAATATATAAAAAAATAAAAAAATATATAAACAACATTAAACAATAAAATACAACCAAAACAAAAATTTAAATAATAAATTATGTTTACACTGGTAAACATTACGTATCTAATCCCTAGTCAGTAAAGCTATCTTCGCTCAAATTAATTATGATTGTTTCCTCTATCTCACCGATCATCAGATCGAGTTTCCACATTTTGTTTTAGTCTTTTATTATATGGATTTTTCTCAATTTTCCGCAGTAACTTTAATAAAAAAAATCTTTCAAAAGTTTAGTTAAATTACTAATTTTGTAAGTTGTATTATTTCTAGCAATTCTACCTTTTACTTGAGAGAGATATTTCCTTCTCCAACGGACAGTTTCCGGACGATCTAAAAGAACAGATTTTCTATCCGGTTTTTCCCAGCAAAAATTAAGTTCTCTGAGCAATTTCAAAAGTTTAGTTCTTTTAATTTCAGGTTAATTGCGATCTTCATTGATTTTAGTTAGAATTTTGTCGACGGTTGGAATCTGCTTCTCGTAATAAAAGATATGTACAACTCCTTTTATTGCGATTTTCATCTCTTCTTCCAACGAGGTTTTTCGTCTCCCTGTGACCGAATGTGGCTTGGGAGTACTAACAATTACACTCATTTTTTTCTCCTTCAGTATTCGGTACATAGTAGATTTTTCAACTCCTGTTATGTTGGAACACATCTCAACAGAGCTTTTAACATTATTATCTAGATATTGATATCTTAAGGCATCATAAACATTCATCGTAATAAGTTTTTCGTTGAGGAAAAAATGCCCTGGTTTAACGATTTTGGTATAAATACAGAGATAGAAGCCATATCTTTTGGGTAACTAACCAATCTAAAATAATATATAAAAACAAACGTATACATGACTAAGGACACACTGTAAAGTGTACTTTACTCACTGACAGAAATTAAATTGAACTATCAGAAATTTTATTGTTCCAGTAAATTTATAAAACTTATAATATTTAAATATATTTAATAATTAAATAGAATTAGATTTACGGCAGTCCTCAGTTACCTGCGGTGCTGGAGCAGGTAAGTTGGAGGTTTCGGTAACAGTTAAATAGAACCTTTTTTGCCTTTTATATTAAGAATGTCTATGCTGCTGGCACTCTCCCCCCCCCCCCCCCGTCGTTGACAATTTATTTTTCTTGCGATAGCCCCCCCCCCCCAAAAGCTTTGAGTTCACGAAAAAAGACCCCATTCTGCCTCTTATACTAGGAATGTGTATGCTGCTGACATCCCCCCCTGACGGCAACTTGTTTTCGCTTGCCATACTGTACTTTTGTGATATCACCCCCCTCCCCCAAAGAGAGAGGCTGGATCCGCCCTTGACCTGAATTCAGTCAGCGAGTTATTAATAAATTTGCTAATGCCAAAGATCGGCGTATGGATTTTCTTTATGAATAATTCATACAGTAAGTCATACGTGCATTTTGTTTTGACTGCTATACTTTCAAAATTTACTACCTTTTTATATTTAGTCATTTCAAGTACACTGCTTTGTTTCATACTAACTCAATTTTTAAAGACTTTTATTTCTTCATCTACCGGTGTCTATGACAGGGTTTATACATATCTATATTTTTAATGTAGCATTGGAATTGCAACCCCTATTTTTTTAATATACCAGCCGCCACTGTCTCTGTTACGAGGGTTATTTTAACCCCTTCTATAAACTGCCGATCACTTGACGTATACTTGCCGAACACCCCTCATAATGTTTAATACAAGAAAATGTTAATTTTGAGCCCTGAAGAAGTTTCTAAACAAAACGAAACATGGAAAATAAAATATAAGATTTTTTTTAATCTACTGACCATATCCCACAAATTGAACGTTTTTAATCTAAATTGTCTCATGTTAAATTATAAAATTTTCCTAATTTCTGTAATCTATAATTATTTTTTTACAGAATGCTATAAATAAATTATAGCTTGATAAAAAACTGCATTATATTCTTTCATATTATTTCGATTACAGATTATTCGTTCGCATCAATATTCCCAATCGGATTATCCCGTTTCATTTCCAGAAATAAAACCGACTATTTCCATCGAGATTAGTGGAACTTTTCCCAACTAATTACCGAACTGTGGAGTTCGAATTTAAATGACGTTTCCAATTTCTGAACTTCCACACATGCCGACATTTATTTCGGTTATATCTCTAATTTCTGACCATCATATCTGCATAACTTTGTTATATTTGTCTTGTAGATGAAATGATATTTGTAAGAGAAACCGCATAATTTCAGGTCACATTTATTGAAATTCTGAAGTTGTACGTAAGGAAATATACGAGGATTGATCCCTATTCTCCACTACGGATTTATTTAGAACAAAAGCTGGAGAAAACCTGCATCCATTGACTAAATAAACACAAGATTTTTACCACTTATGGACGCCTTGGCAACTATTTTTGCTATTTTTGGCGAGAGCGCAAGATGAGAAATTTACAAATATTAAATTCAACTCATTCAATAAATTTTGTTATTGTAAATAGTGTTGCTGTGTTGGATAGTAAATGTAAAATACGGGTTATAAATTTTTATTGCCTCCGTTTATAATTCATTAACCGAGTTCTAAAAGAAGGAGGTTCTCAATTCATCGACTATGTATTTTTTATGTATGTAAACCGATTACATATTTTTTTGGATGAAATTGGTGCAGTAAAACCCAAGATCGGGCTGACAATATGGCGGCCAAAAAAATAAATTTTGTTCAATTTTCTCCAAAATTGGTACGGGGAAGTTTCTGGAGGCGCACATAACGAATCCAAAATATTTTCAAAAAATTTAATATGGCAGATCGAATATGGCGGACAAAAAAATAATTTTGTCTGATTTTCTCCAAAATTAGTAAAGAGGAGTTTTCGGGGCCGCAAATAACGAATCTAAGATTATTTTTAAATAATGCAATATGTCGGATCCAATATGGCGGATAAAAAATTAATTTTATCGGATTTTTTTTTTTTCAAAATTGACATGGGGGAGTTTTTGGGATCGCATATTACGAATCAGAAATTATCTAAATAAAATTAAATATGGCAAATCCAAAATGGCGGATTAAAGATTCTATATCCTTCGATTTTGTCTAAAGTCAGTATTGGGGGATTCTTGTTAGTGTTAATTACGAATTTAAAATATTTTTTTGAAAAACTCAATCCGGAGGATTCAAAATGGCGTCCTAAAAATTACACATTTTTCAATTTTCTCCAAAACTGTTATAGGGAATCCTTGAGGGTATAAATTATGAATTTAAAAGTATTTTTCATTATGCAATATTCGCCATATTCCAATGTAGCGGACTAAAAATTTTACATTTTTCGATTTTGTTCACAGGTGGGACTGAATCGTTTTTGAGAATATAAATAGCGAATATAACATCATTTTACGATAATCTAATATATCAAATATAATATGACAGTCTAAAAATTTTAAATTTCCGGATGTCATCCAAAATTGGTACTAGGGGGCTTTGAAGGGTTTAGATTTAGATTAGATTAAGACGGTAAACTATTTTTTCGAAATTCAATATGGCGGATCCATTATGGTGGGTTGAAAATTTTACCTTATTCACATTATTCAGATTTGGTATTAGGGGGTTTTCAGGGTCGTGTATTACGAATACGAAGTTAAATTTTACAACTATTAAGTTGATAAGATACAATATGAAAGACTGAAAATTATGCATTTTCCGATTTTGTTTAAAATTGATATTGCGGGATTCTTGGGACGTTAACAAACTCAATATGCAGTATAAAATATATCGGGCTAAGAAATTTACTTCTCAAGTTCTTTAAATATGTAGATTGGAAGGTTTTTTGTGGTCTATATTACCAATTTAAAATTAGTTTGAAATTTAAGATAGTGGATTGGTTATGACAGACTAAATATTTGTTCGACACAATTTCACTGGTATTTGGAGAACTCTAAGGAACCAAAAATTTTTGGTGGTTCATTTTAGGGTGAGTTACAACTTTGGATAAAATGGGTACTTTTTTCCACCTTAAAGTCATTGCGAGGTACACTAATCTAGATTAGTCCTTGGTTTAAATAATTTATGAATATCATAATGAATTCAAAACTAAAAATCGAAAAATAAATTTTTTATATGAAATTGAAATTTTTGAAGTCGGTGCCAAAATATTTCAAAATGAAATAAATAACTACTAATATATGCCATATACAAATTATGGTAAGAAAGTAATTACAAATAATCACAAATAAAGTATTTTTAATCTGTTTATGCGAATCACATTTTGGCGCTAACTTCAAAATTTTAATTTTTAGCGCATTTTCAGAAGTCGGTTCAATTTTTTTTATAAAAATTTTATTTAAATTTACAAATCAAATATTGCCATGAATCAGACGATCATTTTATATTTATATTGATGACTTTTTATAGATATGAAACAATACTATATATTATCCATTTAGATTTAACAGGTGATATGCTTAAGATATATATTCATATATATATATATATATATATATATATATATATATATATATATATATATATATATACCGGGCGTCAACGAATCTATTAGACAAGTCATAATTTCTAGAGTATTATGTGTATCAAAATGAGAATTGGTACAGGTAAATGTTATGTGAAGAGGAGAGTTTTCGCATATTTTCCACTTTCCGGTCACTTCCGATTTCACCGGAAATGGCCCCGGTTTTGAATTCTTAAATAGAACACCCTGTATATTTTAACATCTTTGGATTTCTGAGACAATTCTAGATCAGAATGTGACATTTTAAAAACTTTTTACGTCTAATACATTTTTTTAGAGCCACTGCATCTAGGTGGCCATGATCGGACGCAAACTAATCTAACGGCCTTAGGTGATGTCAAAAAAATACAACCGCAAAGTTTTAGTGACTAGTATGAAAGACAGGAATTGGATTAAAAATTTAACAAAATTAGCAAAAAACTATCAAAATAGACTAATGACTTGGACGACGCACTTAAAATATTTGAAAGTACAGTAGCTGAACTTGTTAAAAAGTTTAGTGTAGTAAATGTTCAAAGTGCATTCCTTCTTTTTCACGACACATTTCAGCTCGTTCAATTGTTTCTCTCAACACGTTTTGTAGCATTTGGGGCATTATACTTCTAAATGCCCGTAAAATTCTTTCTTCTAATATTTCAAGAGTAGCTGGGGCTGCTCCATAGTAAACCCTTTCTTTAACATATCCCCAGACGAAGAAATCGAGCACAGTAAGATCCGGTGAGCGGGCTGGCCACCGTACCGGATCATTGGTTACAATAATTCGATTATTAAAATGCTCTATTAAATAATTAAGAACTTCTCTAGTATTGTGAGGCGGTGCTCCATCTTGTTGAAAGTAAATTCGCCGTAAAACTGCTAAAGGTATATCATTGAGATGATTTTCGATTTCATTTTGAAGAAAACCTAAGTATCTAACCCTTGTTAACTGATCTTGAAACAATATTGGCCCAATTATTCTGTTTCCAACGATACCAGCCCAGACATTGACACCAAATCTTTCTTGAAAATTGCCCTCTCTCATTTCATGTTGATTTTGTTAGGCCCAGTACCGAGTATTTTGCTTATTGAACATACCATTATTTGTAAATCGGGATTCGTCGGTAAATAGAATAAAATCGATAAAATTTGGGTTAACTCTGTGATTTTGAAGCAGCCAATCACAAAACACTACCCGTCTATCGCCATTCTCAGTATACAAATGTTGATGTAACTGATATTTAAATGCTCGATATTCATGGTTTTTCAGTATTTTTCTTGCTGATTCATAACTTATCTGCAGTTCTTGACTAATTTTTCTTAACGAAACTGTTTTATCAACCTCAACCATAGCAAGTACGTTAATCTCAGTCTCTTCATTTATGATAAACCTCTGTTCCGCCTCTTGATTTCCTATTTGCCTAAAACGAGTCTCGACATACGGAAAATACTGATGGGCTGGATATTGCCGATTCGGATATCTATGAGCATACAACTCGGCAGCATTCCTTGAATTTCTATGACAATCTCCAAATATTACTAACATATCTACTTTTTCACTTTGAGTATACATTACTTTAACGAAAATTTAAACTAAACTTAACGAAAATTAAGAAACTTTTACGTCTGTTCTTAGAGCGTATGTCACTGTCATTATCTACTTAAGTGAGTGCTTTGTTTTCCAAAGAAGACTTGATAAAAACAGTTGCAAATTATTATGCATCATGGCTGTCCATGGCGCACTTGTCATAAGTCAATAAATTATCCAGTATTTTGCTTAATAATATTTAATTTCTGTTCTTATGTCTAATCCAATCGCAAATAAATTAGTACCGTTAGATTCGTAAAAGAATGCTTTTTTCGAAAAGTAGTTGTCAAAAAGGGGTCGCCATTTGAAAATTAATAGTTAGACATGAAAACGTAATTTTGTCAACTTGTCTTATTCCTGTCTTTCATACTAGTAACTAAAACTTTGCGATTGTATTTTTTTGACATCACCTAAGGCCCTTAGATTAGTTTGCGTCCGATCAGGGCCACCTAGATGCAATTTTAACAGTGGCTCTAAAAAAATGTATTAGACGTAAAAAGTTTTTAAAATGTCACATTCTGATCTAGAATTGTCTCAGAAATCCAAAAATGTTAAAATATACAGGGTGTTTCATTTAAAAATTCAAAACCGGGGCCATTTCCGGTGAAACCGGAAGTGACCGGAAAGTGGAAAATATGCGAAAACTCTCCCCTTCACATACCATTTACTTGTACCAATTCTCATTTTGATACACATAATACTCTAGAAATTATGACTTGTCTAATAGATTCGTAGACACCCGGTATATTTCCTTCTTTATTTACTTACTTATTTATGTAGGCCGATTACTCCGGAACAGCTGTACCGATTTAAATGAAATTTTTTGCGTTATGTTAAGGAAGTTTCTGCAGTAGTCCCTGATCAAAATTGGTTCAGTAAAATCAAAGATGGCGCACAAAAACTTAATTTTGACCAATTTTCTCCATAACTGATATGGGGGAGTTTTCCGGCTAGCACAAAACGAATTAATTTTTTTTAATCCAAAATGGCGGACTAAAATTTTATATTTCTTAATCTTGTTCAAAACTGGTTCTGGGTGGTTTGTGAGGGTTTAAATTACGAATATAAAATTATTTTTGAACAATTTAATATGGCGGACTAAAAATTTAACATTCTTCGATTTTGTTTAAAATTGATACTCGATAATTTTTGAGTGTACAGATTAAGACTTTAAAATAATTTTCTTTTAAGTCAATATGAAGGACTAAAAATTTTATATTTTTCTAATTTTGTTTAAAATTGATAATGGGTGTTTTTGGGAGCGTAGATTATTGCTTTAAAATTATATTTTTCGGATTCTTTCGAAAATTTGGGGAGGGAGGCGAACATTACGGATGTAAACGTAAGTTCTCCAAAATCAATAGGCTGAATAAAATATGTCAAACTAAAAATGTACATATCTCAAGATCTTTCAAAATCAGTATTGGGAGATTTTGAAGACCTAAATTAACAATCAAAAGTTAATTTCTTAAAATTCAAAACACAAGATTTAAGACGAAGTAAATTTTTATTTTGTCCCCAAACTTATAAAAGAGTATTTTTCTCTTATTGCCAGCGATTTTATAAAAAAAATTCTCTTTAAAATTTTCACTCCATAGACGTGCAGCTCAGGATATAAAAATACACGTCAAATAAGTATATATTATTTTATCAAATACAACACACATAAGCACTACCAAAAACAGACCTATTTTCAGAGAAAACCTAAACGGTGTAGTTAACTCCTTTAGATATTCGTAATTAATGTCACGATTGTTATTAGTTGATTGTTAATTTCTTGGAAAAAATAAATAAAATTTAAAAAAGAATAATTCATAAATGGTAGTGATTCACAAGATAAATATTGTTGTGAAAAAAAGTCAATATTCATCAACTTAAATTTTGAAAATCATATACAACTAACGAGTTTTTAACTGAGTTAAATAACTTTATACATTTATCGTATGAAAATAGCGTAAAAAAAACGTTGTCACTCCTATAAAAGATTCAATCGGAAAGTCTCAAGAATTTAAATGGTAGATTTCCATCATATGCCACTCATACTTAATATACCTAATGGTTTGTATTACTGCTCGTAATGAATTTCGCAGAAAAAAATTTACTTTCCATGTCTTTTCAAAAAATATTAAAAGGTGATAGTTAACCCCGTAATAAATAAGTGTGGTAAAAGCAGATACCCGTCAAATTACTTTTTAAAATTCATGTACACAGGGTGAGTCAACGATTGGATGAAGTAAGTTTGTGCCTTTTCGGTGAAATGAACAAAGAAACTATATTTATTGTTTGATACAGTTTATTTTTACGCAGATTCTAAAAATATTTAGGACTCTACAGGGTGAGCCAAAAAACTAGGACAGCATAAAGTTGTATTTCTTTAAATAGAACATCCTATATACGAATCGTATTTTCGATTTAGCTTATAATTTTAAATCTTTTTTATTAAAGGTTTACTATAACAAAACTTTATAGTTTCTGAGATAATTAAGTTTAAAGAAAAAAAGTCACATTTTCAAGCATCAATTCAATCCTAAATAACGTTTTCAATTTTGTGACAAATATATTCAAATTTGGAATTTAGCAAGGCCAAGGACAAGTTAATATAATTTTTATCTAATATTTGCAATAAAAGCTACAGGGTGTTGAACACATCGGCTCAAATTTGAACAAGTTTAAATGAATAAATATCTTTTTTTTTAAATGGTACATCCTGTATATTTTCATGTTATTTAATAGAGTAATAAAAACCCTAAAAATTTTGTTCAATATATCCTATACCTATTTATAATAGTTTTTGAGATATTTCAGTTTTTCTTATTTTCCATACTTTTTTACAGAAATAGTCTTCATTATCATAGTAGCCATGTAAAATAATAAAAAGAAACTACAGAAACAAACAGAATGTGGTTAAATATGTTGAAATGCATTATTCGTTATATTACAACGGCAATAGTTTAATTAAACATAATGTGAAAAAATTAACACCACAATAACGACAAGGCAAATACATATTTACTTTTATACTAAATTGAAACAAAAAAATTACCTATTAAATACTGAGATTAATTATTTCTTTTTAATAAGTGTTCGAATAAATGACCCTCTTGTGCAATGCACAAATTTAGTCTTTTTTGCAGATTTTCTCGGACCCTGGACAAAATTAGTGGCGTTATTGTTCTACAGGTATCCCTAATCCTGTTTCGCATATCTTCCACTGTTGTTGGTGGATTAACATACACCTTATTTTTAATATAATCCCATAGGAAGAAATCTAATGGGGTGATGTCGCAAGACCTTGGTGGTCACTCAATGAAACCCCCACGTCCAATCCATTTTTGCGGATATCGTAGGTCCAAAAACGCACGAACTTCACGATAGTAATGCGGAGGCGCACCATCGTGCTGGAACCACATACTGTCGAGCTCATCCCTATCGAGACCTTGAAGCAGTTGGGGTAGTTCTTCTTGTAGAAAGTTCAGGTAACTATGGCCATTTAGTGGTTCATTAAAAAAATGGGGTCCAATAATTCGATTATGATGAATACCACACCAAACATTTAATGACCAGTGGTTTTGATGTTGCACCTCTCTAATCCAAAATGGGTTTTCTGTGGCATAATAATGCATGTTGCGTCTATTTACGGCACCGTTACTTCTAAAAGTAGCTTCATCACTAAACATTACCTTGCATAATAAATTTGGATTTAATTGAATCTCCGCATTTATTGTACGACAAAAGTTTACACGACTTTCAAAATCCTGTCCATGCAATTCTTGGTGTAATTCCATGTGATATGGATGATATCTATATTTCTTGGTAGTACGATTAGCGGTGGATTGTGATGTTTCACATAATGCTGCTAACTGACGGCTACCAATATAAGGATTTTCCTGAACATTTAACAATACTTGTAGTTCTTTTTCTTCATGAGTTACTGGTTTGTTGACCACTTTACGTTTTGGATAATCAACAGTACCAGAAGAATCAAATCTTTGCATTAAGTTTTGAAAAGTATGGGTATTAGGCTGGCGTCGATCAGGATACTTCATTTTGTAAATTCTTTGAGCAAGAAGGCAATTTTTTTGAGCCTCTCCTATTGTATAAATCATATCTATTAACTCATTCTTTGGAAAATTTATTTTACAATATAAGATGAATGCAAAAAAAAACTACACTACATAAAAACCAAAAGAAGCGATTGCGGTTATAAATTTGACACACAGAAAAATGTTCATTTACATTGTTTTTGCTATGGCTACTATGATAATGAAGACTATTTCTGTAAAAAAGTATGGAAAATAAGAAAAACTGAAATATCTCAAAAACTATTATAAATAGGTATAGGATATATTGAATAAAATTTTTAGGGTTTTTATTACTCTATTAAATAACGTGAAAATATAACCATTTAAAAAAAAGATATTTATTCATTTAAACTTGTTCAAATTTGAGCCGATGTGTTCAACACCCTGTAGCTTTAATTGCAAATATTAGATAAAAATTATGTTAACTTGTCCTTGGCCTTGCTAAATTCCAAATTTGAATATATTTGTCACAAAATTGAAAACGTTATTTAGGATTGAATTGATGCTTGAAAATGTGACTTTTTTTCTTTAAACTTAATTATCTCAGAAACTATAAAGTTTTGTTATAGTAAACTCTTAATAAAAAAGATTTAAAATTATAAGCTAAATCGAAAATACGATTCGTATATAGGGTGTTCTATTTAAAAAAATACAACTTTATGCTGTCCTAGTTTTTTGGCTCACCCTGTAGAGTCCTAAATATTTTTAAAATCTGCGTAAAAATAAACTGTATCAAACAATAAATATAGTTTCTTTGTTAATTTCACCGAAAAGGCACAAACCTACTTCATCCAATCGTTGACTCACCCTGTACAACTAAGAGTTATTGATTATAAAGATATTCCTGATTATTATTCTTATAGTTGTAAATTTCTCTTAAATTAAAATTTAATATAATATTTTTCAAACGATTTGTCAGTGATTGCATAACAGGATAAAATAAATAAAATTCTCCAAGAATTTAACAGTTTCAACGAGAAATTACAATTCACGTCCGAAGCAGAAAGTAATAATAAAATAAATTTTCTAGATATAACACTTACAGACAGAAAAAACAAAATTTTAACTGAATGGTACACCAAACCAACTTGGTCGGGTAGATATCTAAACTGTTTCTCAAATAACTCAAAAACCAAAAAAAAATAGTGTTATTATCGGTCTGTCTGATCGTGCCATCTCTCTAACCTTTCCAGAATTCCGATCAAGAATACTACAAAAAGTGAAAAATACGTTAATAAATAACAATTTCGATGAAAAGACTATCACCGAAATAATTAATAAAGGAACACAAAAATTTTATAATAACCTAATAACAAGAAACATAGAACATAAACAACAAAAATATGTAGCATTACCTGACACTAGTGAACTGTCAGAAAAAATAAAACACATTTTAAAAAAGCATGATATTATGGTATGTCACAGGTCTCATAATACATTAAATGCACTATTTACTAATTTAAAAAGTGAAACTCCTCGCATGAATAAATCAAATGTAATATATTCGATCCCTTGCACAAATTGTCCCAAAAAATATATAGGCATGACAAGCCAATTGCTAAAGAACAGATTGAATGGTCATAAATATACGAAAAATGCCTCAACAGCGTTAAACAAACACACACAGGATGAAAAACATACCTTCGATTATAACAATACCCCAATTATAAACAAAGATACGAATTATCAAAAATTACAGATAAAGGAAATGATAGAAATTAAGAAAGATAAAAACACTCTTCACGACAGAACGGATATTGGAAATTTGAGCCACATTTACACCAGCCTAATTTAAAGAAAAATATTAAGTATTCGATCCTGTTAATAAATCAAAAATTGAATATCCTCTTAAACATGCATTTAAATGTATGTCTTCTTTCGTTTTTTTTTTGGTCCGTTGTTAAAATATAAAACATAAAACACACTCGCATCCCATGTGTCATAAATACCTAAATAGACGATATAAAAATTTCATTTTATTATTAATAAATAAGCAAAATATCAAGGTATGTACTGGTAAAATTAAATACTCTTTTGGAAATTTGACTAGTTTTTTTAAAGTCTTTGTTTGTTTTTTTAAAATTGTAAATATGTTTGTGTATAAATGTTTTGAATCATATAAAAAATATTTTTGGGAGGATTAATAGATAATAAAAAAACAACAAATTTTTGAAGATGCCTTAAATAAAGGGCGAAGCGTCAAATTGTTTTTTGATTTTTTATTAAATACAGAACCTAAACCCAAGAAAAGATAAAATAAAAAGAAAATTATATATATATATATATATATATATATATATATATATATATATATATATATATATATATATAATAAAATAGAATAAAATATTGGCGAAGCGGACGTGAAAATTTGTCAATCTACATGATTCTCGTATTAAAAAGTGCGGAGCACTCCAAAGTATGGAATAACTCCGGGTCCGACAGATGGCGACAGCGCTGTTTCGTCCTAATATGGGACTCGTCAGATACGAGAATCATGTAGATTGACAAATTTTCACGTCCGCTTCGCCAATATTTTATTCTATTTTATTTTAAATTACACGGACAAAAACTTATCTACATATTTATTTACTTGTTTGGCTTTGAAACACGCTAAACGATGCTCTCATGGTGGGATCGTTTGGTGCGGCATGTGGCTTTGGCTGCTTAAATAGCGGTATGCTTGCTTGCCAGTACCGAAAAATGCGACCCCTATCTTTTGGGCAGCGCGTTTCGTGTACTCGATTTTACATATTTCTGTTTTAATTCACCGTCGCGCCACCATATGACGGTTCTCTTACAAACTTTGTTAATCTGTATGGTTCTTGTATTATCAAGTAGACCATCGAGATGTCGCCTTTGTCGTCTTATTTGCCGTATTTTGATTATAAGTATGGCTTATACGATGCAAAGGCGGATGATGGTTTGTACCGACTGCGGTGGCCTGACGAGTCCCATATTAGGACGAAACAGCGCTGTCGCCATCTGTCGGACCCGGAGTTATTCCATACTTTGGAGTGCTCCGCACTTTTTAATACAAGAATCATGTAGATTGACAAATTTTCACGTCCGCTTCGCCAATATTTTATTCTATTTTATTTTAAATTACACGGACAAAAACTTATCTACAAATTTATATATATATATATATATATATATATATATATATATATATATATATATATATATATGAAGTAAATGCGAAACAGTAAATGCAAACTTCTCTCCATCATATCCCTTCTGTGTTAGAGGTTGCACAGTTAGAATAAATTTTAATAAAACACAATTCATCCTATTTCACCACCATCGAGATGGTGGCCTACCTGTACCACCATACCGAGAAGAAAGTCAAAGCTTACACTCCCCGCCACAGTGATACGACAGAGATACATGTTTCGTCTGTCACTAGACTCATCAGGGTACCGACATGCACCTGGCTATGCAAAGAACAGATCGGAAAGAAGTATGCAACACTGAACGGGGCTTCGCCGACCTCTCGTCGGATGGCTTATATATGTTTATGCGGCTTTCACGGATTCCTCCATGTGAGATGCATTAGCAGTGGTTATATCCACATTATGCTGTTATAGTGCTGAAATCACATTCAGCAAACGTACAACTATATGCAACTCCGTATGTAAGTGAAGTAAATGCGAAACAATAAATGCAAACTTCTCTCCATCATATCCCTTCTGTGTTAGAGGTTGCACAGTTAGAATAAATTGTAATAAAACACAATTCATCCTATTCCACCACCATCGAGATGGTGGCCTACCTGTACCACCATACCGAGAAGAAAGTCAAAGCTTACACTCCCTGCCACAGTGATACGGCAGAGATACATGTTTCGTCTCTCACTAGATTCATCAGGGTACCGACATGCACCTGGCTGTGCAAAGGACAGATTGGAAAGAAGTATGCAACACTGAACGCGGCTTCGCCGACCTCTCGTCGGATGGCTTATATATGTTTATACGGCCTTCACGGATTCCTCCGTGTGAAATGCATTAGCAGTGATTATATCCACATTATGCTGTTGTAGTGCTGAAATCACATTTAGCAAACGTACAACTATATGCAACTCCGTATGTAAGTGAAGTAAATGCGAACACAGAAGGGATATGATGGAGAGAAGTTTGCATTCACTGTTTCGCATTTTACTTCACTTACATACGGAGTTGCATATAGTTGTACGTTTGCTGAATGTGATTTCAGCACTACAACAGCATAATGTGGATATAACCACTGCTAATGCATCTCACATGGAGGAATCCGTGAAAGCCGTATAAACATATATATATATATATATATATATATATATATATATATATATATATATATATATATATATATTTATTTATTAAAATTTTTTACCTTCACTATTACCATCATCTAATGTATCCATTAGTGAACGTCCACATTCGGGCAACGATCTTTTGGCTGTTGGTATGTCTGCTGGTAAAAGATGATGTACAGTTCCTACTGTTTCTACTGATCTCGATTTTACTAAAAGTAAAAGATACGATTCATGATTCTATTAAAACAGTTTAGGTCTTAAAACATTCTTATGATAGTGAAATACAGTATTTGTTAAAAATTGAGATTCATACACGTTCTCAATATATATCAAATCAACTGACACTTTTGCAGTGTATCTTTATTGTTATTAAAGCCAGAGTCTTGCAATTTTTGCGAAAGTTGATGGTATTTTGTTAAACAAAAGATGCAATAAACAAGCTATTCCTAGCCCTCTCGGTTTTTAAGATATAGGGCGATATATAAGCACCCCTCTTATCTTGGTTGATATGTACCCTAATGAAAAAATAAAAACGGGTTATTGTAAAGTTTTTTATGTAAAATCCACTGCCATATTTAGTTTTTTTTTTCTAAAGCCACCAGATTTTAGCTTATAGAACAACCTTATGCTTTTTAAATTAGAATACCCCGCATATTATTTGACAGAGCGATATCAATTTTTTCAAGCTTTTCAAAAATATGTAATTTTGATTTCTGACTTAAATTCTCAGTAGGTTATGAATATTAAATACATATATTATTAGTAAGAATACCTTTGGAACAGGTTCTTTAATAATATTTAGAATAAGTTCTTAGGGTCATTGTGTTACAGTTTAAAATTGGCCTTAAATAATAAATATTTTAATTTACATTTTTCTAGATAAAATTACAAATTCAAATCACTAAAATCATAAATAGATTTTTATTTCGTATGATTTTCTTTAAGGGTTTTCAATGACATGCATAAGTTGCAATTTAAATTTATCGTAAATTATATTTTCTACTATAAAACTAATAATTACCTTTTGTTTTTCATTCATTAATATTGTTTTCATCTATAATCAGATTCTTCCTTTTTGTTTACATGTTGAAATGTTGATTGATATCGAAACGTAACCTATTTTTGTTATTTGTATATTTCGTTGGGTTCCTCGAGACAATCTATCACAGATTGGGAAAAGTGTTTTCTTCATGATTTGATAAATATAAACAGTGTTTCTTGTTGATTGTTCTTTTTCAGGAAATGTTTATTTATTTTCACATATCAACTGTTTCATATAAATAATCAATAATCAAGTCTGGTCGATTGCATTGAAAGTTTTTATGGTTGCCTATATGGCACACCTGTTGAATATATCGAAATGCTAAATTCGAAATAAGATAAAAATCGGCTCTTTAATTTTATTGTTTTTAGTTTATTAGTCCATTATTTCCTGTATTTCACCAATTAGAAGTTTTGGTAGTTATCATATTTGAAATTAGACCCTCGAACCAATTCAAACTAATTTGTTTCCATTTTTGAATAATTTGAACCCATAAAGTAATTTGTTATTATATATTTGTTCTGTAGGACGAGACAATTTAGAGTATTATGTGTCTTTGTTTGACTTGGTTACTTATTTGAGATAGAGGTATTTTTGTATATATTTTTTTAAATTAGTTAGGATTTGCTAGATATTAAGTTTCTAGATTATTGCTTCGAGATTAAGGTTATTTTTTTTTTTTGAATGGATTTTTGATATATCTTTGTATTAAAATTTTTAGGTAACTTCCTTGGAAGGCATGTGATAGGGATTCTAAAAAAATCGTTCTCTTTTGGTCGCAAGAGCGTGAAGAAGTGGTTTATGTTACTACTTTCCCAAGTTAAGGGATTTGGCCATAAATGGCCGATTACATTAACTGAAACAAAGCCTTGGAGCAAACATTTTTGTTTTAATTTTGTCTTTTCTCCTTATAGCCAGTTTGGCGATAAATTTTCTTCAGACAATCCAGAAACATCGGCTTAAGGTTTTACCAGATGCCACCGTTTTATTGAATTCGAGGGTCTTAGGATTTCTTCAGTCTTTCTGTTGGATATTTTCAGTACGTCTTAGGATATCTTCCATATGGATTTTATTTGATAAAATTTTATAATGTACAGCGTTGAGGAAGTAATATGCAGTTTGGGTTATTATGTTGCGCTTTTGAGATTTAGAGCTTCTGAATGGAACTATCTCCGTATTAAGCCAGGTTAAGGTCCTCTCTGGTGAAGCCGTCTACTTCGCAGACCCTGTTTAACCATATCAGTTTGAAAGAGTCTCAGCTAAGTACCTAGTATTAGCCAAAAACATGTACACGAGAGTATCTATTTGTTAAGCCTGATCGGTATTAAACCAGTCTTTTTAATCGCTTAGTCCATTAAGCAAAATTTCCCTTTCGATTACCTAGAGGGCTAACAGGAAAGGGATTCTTTTGTACATAGTTTGAACCTGTTTAATTGAAAGAATTTAAATATTTGGACTTTGTTATTCGATAATGATATTTATCTT
The DNA here is from genome assembly GCA_034092305.1 of Diaprepes abbreviatus. NCBI lineage: Eukaryota > Metazoa > Arthropoda > Insecta > Coleoptera > Curculionidae > Diaprepes > Diaprepes abbreviatus. The sequence goes on from JASJET010000106.1 coordinate 3,393,717, forward strand.
TTTGCTAAATTTGCCAAATCACTTAACAGAAGTAGATCTTTGCGCCGAATCAATAAATTTTGTTAAGTGAAACGTTGTGCTACAATCACAAATATTAAATGTTTTATTTTGCGATATCCTACTGTAATTGAGGTTTTTTTATGGTTCCCTTTTAGAGTCCAAGAGTGACCAATTAATCATTTAATATTTTTTTAAGGTGTTGAATTTTATAATGATAAATTTATTGAAATGGTTATTACTTAACAATATGAATTTCTAATAACGAAATATTTTTACGCAGCCAGTGTGACGTATTACCTTTTATGATTAGAGACATATTATTTTGTACAAAATTGCAACATTGTTTTCATTCTATGACAAATTTTAACATCTGCAGAAATAGGATCCGATCATAGATTGGTACTATACAAATTAAGACTTAAAATACAACACAAAAAGAGAAAACCACCGAATATTAAAAATAAATTAAACATTGAATCGGTAAGTGATGAATCAACCAAAGACTTGTATAAAAAGAGACTTGCAGAGAAGATAAAAGACAACTCTATTAAAGATTCAGATGATGTTGAAGAAAGCTGGGGAAATATCAGAGGAAATGTAAATAAATCGGCCGAGGAAGCATTGGGATACAGAGAAATCAACACAAATTCTAAGCCGTCAGCTAAGCACTGGTATACTCCTGAGGTGAAATCATTGGCAGCAGAGAAACGACAGGCTTACCTCCGATACAGAAATAACAAGTCAGAAACAGAACACAATCGATACAAAGAAATAAGAAACAGAATAAACGCCGACATAAGACAAATCAAAAACGAATATTGGCGAAGGTTCACAGTAGATATGGAACATGACTTGTACGGGGCACAAAAGAAGGTATGGAACATGATTAGAAGAAGGAAACAGGATATAAACGAATATACACAATCCCAAAAAATTTCTGAGCACGAATGGGAAGAACACTTTAAAACACTATATAGAAATACAGATCAATCACAACAGAACAACTACCCACCCAAAAATGCATCTGAATATGACGAATACACCAAGGAAGTAAGCCTCCAAACGACGAAAGACACGATAGCCAAATTAAAAACGAGAAAAGCCCCAGGACCCGACAATATTCCCAACGAACTAATTAAATATGGTGGAAATGCATTACACGAAGAACTAACAAAACTCTTTAACAAAATAATTAAAGACCAAGAGATACCCCGAGATTGGAATAAAAGTATAACAGTACCTATTTTCAAGAAGGGTGATAAGAAAATCACAGAAAACTATAAAGGAATAACTTTATTAAATTCAATAATGAAATTATTCAAAATCCTTGAAGGTATAATAACTGACTATTGCAGGATATCAGAAGAACAGCAAGGTTTCCGCAAAAACAGATCTACGGTAGATGCCATATTCATCGTAAGACAGATAGCAGAGAAATCTCTTGAATTTACTAAGCCGGCTTTTATGTGCTTTATAGATCTCACTAAAGCCTTTGATAGGGTAAGACTGGATGATATTCTGCAAATAATGCGAATTAAAGGCATCCCAAACAATTTAATTAACATAGTTGAACAGCTAAACTCCAACACCACAACACAAATCTCAGTAAGCGGCAACCTATAGCGTCGGGCATACGACAGGGGGACTCTCTGAGTCCATTACTGTTTAACATAGTAATGGACCAAATAATTGAGAACGTCAAAAAAGCGGCACCAGGGTACAGAATGAATACTGGGGAAATAACAATAATATGTTACGCTGATGACGCCGTCATAGTCTCGGAAAATGAAGACGATCTCCAAAGACTTTTATTTGTATTCCACACCATAAGCAAGCAATTCAACATGAAAATATCCATCGATAAAACTAAGTCAATTGTAATAAGCATAGTGCCCTTAAGATGCAAACTAGTAGTGGATGACAAACCAATAGAACAACTCATGACCTTTAATTACTTAGGAGTTGAGATATCCGCAAATCAAGACAGAACAAGAGAAGTAAGAAACCAAGTAAACAAGGCAAATAGAATCTCAGGAAGCCTGGCGGATATAATATGGCACAAAACATACATGAGCAAGGACGCAAAAACAAAAATCTACAAGATCTGTATTCGACCGATAATGACGTACGCAATAGAGACGAGAGCTGACAACATAAAAACAAAATCAATTCTAAGAACTGCCGAAATGAATCTACTAAGAAGAATATCGGGAAACACATTAAGAGATCACATACGCAATTCAACAATACGCGAGGAACATGGAATGCAGGATATAGTAAGATGGGGACGGAAGCGCAGAAGAACCTGGAATGGGCACGTAGGAAGAATGGCGCAAAATATGATAGCGAGAATCGTTCGAGATGGAACACCGGAAACCAGAAGACCAATAGATAGACCACCTAAAAGATGGAGAGAGTCCTGGATTTCAACATCAAATGAGATGAATGATTGAGTTGGAAAAAACAGGCTGTAAGCCTATACCAAGAGGAAGAAGAAGAAGACAAATTTTTGCACATGCTTAGACTTTTGGAAATGCGTGGCCTAGTATGAGTTAGAAATTGTTTTTGTGCTCTTAAAAATTTTGAGTCAAGTTTATTACTTCAAATTAGAGTACTTAATTTTGGAAATGATCTGCCATGTGCTGTGCAAGAATTTGTTAGGAAGATAACCTCTTGAGCGATAGTTATAAAATTTGTTTCTATGTTATTTTTTTCTCATTATCTATCGCTTCATCAGTTTTCCAAATCTTTATTTTTGTAGACATTTTTGTAGATTTTTTTATTCATATTGCTTATTTTTTTATTTGCAAAATTGATTGTCTCCTGCATTGTTGGGCTTATGGACGTTCATAGTCTAGTTTAAAGTAGAGACTGCTTTTATATTCTATTTCTAGGCCATGTCGACGTAGATGCTCCAACTGAAGTAGGTGATTTGTTCACTTTTTGGATCGGTTTGCCGTCCACCGTGCAGGTTACTGTCAAACTTAACTTACTCTACTTTTGTACTGATTTAATTTTCATCTTTTCTAAGTCATAGAAAGCCAATAACTTTCGAGTAAGTCGTTAATAAAATCTTTATTTATTGCAATTTTTGATTCTAATCGCATTCAGATAGCTCCCACAGAGGAGCTTGCAATAATTCACGCTAGTGATACCTTTTCCAGGGTTGTATTCATTTTCTGAGAAGGGGTATACCATAGGAATAAATGTATTGGCCTCTATTTAATTGATTTTATTTCTTATAATTTTAATGCAGAACTTTTTCCAGAAATAGAAGTTAGCGATTTATTTACATATTTGTTCTTTTCCATATATTTTCGATTACAACTCATCGTTTTATGATTAGGGCAAATTTTGAAGTAAAATTTTGTGACGCCTTTTTCTCGAACTAGACATTTATAAAACGTACACAGGCAATAGAATTGAGGTTAAGATAGAGGTAAAATGTTAAAAATAGTGGAAAAATATAAAAATAACGAATCTACCGTGAGATCAGCTAGCGCATAGGTAGACTCCAGTCAGCATTAGGACAAACATTAGGTAAGTCTGAACTGAGGTACCTTACAGGGTGTTGCCGGGATTTTGTGACGCGTTTGTGTTGGTCATATATATATATATATATATATATATATATATATATATATATATATATATATATATATATATATATATATATATATATATATTATATTGCATCTTAAAATACTAATATTTCACCGACGTTTAACAATTCTACTTTTCACTTGTAATAAAATATAGTTTAAGAGTTAAAAGCAATTTTTTTTATTCGTCTAAACTTATTATGAAAAGAAAAACACAAAAACTAACCATACAGAATCCTAGACGAATTATTTTATTTTGGGTAGTGTTAAAATTGGTTGTTTTTTTCTCTGGTACAGGGATGGCACATTTCTGCAATTTTTTTAAGGCAATAAAAATAATAACAGGTTTACTTTGAGGGAACTGAAGAGCAAAGTAGTTGCATGGCGAAGCTATTCTAGCGAACAATGTCAAGTCCTGTATATTATGTGTTCTAAAAAGCCCCTAAGAACAAATCCAGAAGAGATAGATCAGGCGATCTGGGAGGCCAACTAACAGAACCGCTGATAACAATCCGTCTTGGAGGAAAATTAATTTCCAAAAAACGTCTCACTACCTGCAAGTTTTGATTTTAATGCACCGTCTTGCTACTTATATTTTTTGTATATTGTTTGTGCACTACATAACATTGAATTCGGAGCTTCTACACAAGCCACAAGATTTACTCTCTCTCTCTCTCTTTGCTTTCTTTATCATTTATGTTGGGCCATGGTTGCTTAAAGATCTACTAAGTTATTCTTTAATCTAGAAAATATATATGGATATGGTTGGCGAATTTTTCGGATATCAATAAGGCAAAAAGAACTTTAGTATTCCATTGCAGTTCTAAAAGATTTTTAACCGACTTCTAAAAGAAGGAGGTTCTCAATTCGTCGACTATGTATTTTTTTTATGTATGTACACCGATTACTCCGAAACAACAGCACTGATTTGAATGACATTTTTTTCGTTATATTCAGGAAGTTGCTGCGGTGGTCCCATATTTTTTTGGACGAAATTGGTGCAGTAAAATCTAAGATGGCACTGATAATATGGCGGCTAAAAAAATTTACTTTTTTCCAATTTTCTCCAAAATTGGTGTGGGGAGTTTTCGGGGTCGTACATAACAAATCCAAAATATTTTTTAAAAATTCAGTATGGTGGATCCAATATGATGGACAAAAACTCAGTTTTGTCCGATTTTCTCCAAAATTGATGCAGGGAAGTATTCGGGGTCGTACATAACGAATCTAAAATTATTTAAAAAAACTCAATATTGCAGATCAAATATAGCGGACGAAATAATCAATTTTGTTCGGTTTTCGCCAAAATTGGTATGGGGGAGGTTTTGGGGTCCCACATAACGAATCTGAAATTATTTTAAAAAAAATCAATATGGCGTATCCAATATGGCGAATTGTCCGAATTTTTTCAAAATTGATATGAGGTGGTTTTTGGGATCGCACATTACGAATCATATATTATTTAAAAAATATGACGGATCCAAGATGGCGGATTGAAGATTCTGCATCTCTTGATTTTGTTTAAAATCAATATTGGGGGATTTTTGTTAGGGTTAGTTACGAATTTAAAATATTTTTTGAAAAACTCAATATGGCGGTATCATTATGTCGTTCTAAAAATTCTACATTTTTGGATTTTCTCCAAAACTGATATGGGAAGTTCTTGAGGATGTAAATTATGAATTTAAAAATATTTTTTTAGGATTTAATATAGCGAATCCAATATAGCGGATTAAAAATTTTACATTTTTCGATTTTGTCTAAAATTAATATTGTGGGGTTCTCGGGATGTATGCACACTCAATATGCAATATAAAAAATATAAAATATATCGGGCTTAGAAACTTATTTTTTATATATCGATATTGGAAGGTTTTGGGGCCTATATTACCAATCTAAAATTAATGTGAGATTTAAGATAGTAGATTTACTATGACAGACCAAGTATTTGTTTGACACAATTTTACTCGTATTTGAAGAACTCTAAGAATCAAACAATTTTTAGTGGTTCATTTTAGGGTGATTTACAACTTTGTATAAAATGGATACTTTTTTGTCACCTTGGAGTCATTGCGAGGTACACTAATCTCGATTAGTATTTAGTTCAAATAATTTATGAATATCATAATGAATTCAAAACTAAAAATCGAAAAATAAAATTTTTATAAAAAAATTGAACTGACTTCTAAAAGTGCGCTAAAAAGTGAAATAACTATAAATTTTTATATGAAATTGAAATTTTTGAAGTCGGCGCCAAATTATTTCTAAATAAAATAAATAACTACTAATATATATAAACTATGGTAAGGAAGCAATTACAAATAAAATATTTTTAATCTGTTTATGCAAATCACATTTTGTAAGGTATTAGTTTGTTGCTGACTTCAAAAATTTCGATTTCATATAAAATTTTATAATTGTTTTTCACTTTTTAGCACACTTTTAGAAGTCGGTTCAATTTTTTTTTATAAAAATTTTATTATAGCAAGTATTATGCGTACCTGTTAAAATATAATTAAAAGCCTCCTGAGATCTCATTTGGGTCAGCCATCGATTATTGAAACTTGTGTTTCTCTTCTGTTGCTAAGTCGTTAGGGATACCTTGCCGAATATAGCAGGTCTTTCGGACCTATTTTCCTCCGGAACCTTAGCATGTTAGACGGTTTTAAAGTAGGTAGCTACTTTTCTTCTTTTTCGTGGTCTCCAAAAACCGCATTCTAAGGTTTTCTAAAGCGCTGCATGCGCTGAAAGGATGTGAATTGAGGTTACGTCCTTCTCCTCGCAAAATCTGCACTCTCCTCTTTCTACCAATCTGAGTTTATTAAGGTATTCCTTCAGGATTTCTGTCAAAACCCCAAGTTGGTTTTTACTTAGGCTTATGAATTCCTTGAATCTCTTCTGGTCGAAGTTATCAAGAAATATCTTTGCTGATCACATTGCTTGCAAATGATGTTTCTCTCCGATTTACTTTTGCGATTCAACTTTGTGATGAAGTTCTTTACAAAGTTAAATATCTTTTTCATTTCATCTTGGGCGCATATCCCTGATTTGTTGATTTCTGGATAAAAGATTGGGCCTTGGTTTTATGACGTCATCTCTTATCATCCTATATATCTTTACCGTACTATGTCAAAACTAATTAAATTTCTACACCCCAAATTAAGATGGAAATTATGAAGCTTTTGTATTCCATAGTAGGCGCACCCTACTTGCATTTTTTACGTTTTTTTCTATCCAGTAATCCAGGTTTACAATAGTAATAAACATCTTTCTTGAATCATAATATATTTAGAGGATATCATTAACTTTGAAACTAAAATTCTAGATGTTATTTACGACATTGTAGAAAAGTATTATTATTAATAAGATATATATTCAATAATCATAGCTTACTGCGAATTTGTCTGAATTTTCAAAAGAAAATAAAATAAAATTTTAGATTTTTTATTGAAATAAAGTATCAATTATTATACATTTTTAAAAAGTTTGAAAAAATTGAAATATAACTGTTACAGGATGTTCTATTAAGATATATACTCAAATTTTGATATCTTTAGCAAAACAAAAATATGCTAGAAAATCTTACGTAAAAAACTCTACAAAAACCCGTCTTTACATTAACCTACATATTAACTAAGGTACTAGAGGGGCTTGTTTATAGAAATTTTTCACTTAACCCTGTATCTTGAAAACAGAGAATGTTAGAAAAAATGTGTATGTTGAATCTTTTGTTTAATAAAAGTAGCACAGGTTCGTAAAATTCACAACACCTTGCAAAGCTGTCGAAAATTGTACAATTTGTACAATAGTTCAAAGACAACGATTTCAAATTAAGTTAAAAAAGACGTTTGACGATATTGCTGGTCTCAAAAAGTTCTAACAATAAAAATTCTAGGAGAATCTTCTAACATTTCTGACACAATTATTTGACATTCTAAAATATTACATAAAAATATTATTACTACATAGTTCTTATTTCCAATTCTAATCTATCTAAAAAGGACCAGAGCAAGGCTGTAACCAGAGGGGTGAAAATTCAAAATAATTTAGCCAAAATTTAAACGTGTATAGGAACATTCAAAAATTTTTTTTTATCATTTTGTTACTTATGTCTCACCTACCTTGATCGATTAAAAACCTATTTTCCAACGGCGCGCTTTGGCATCCATAAAGTAGTGCTTTTCGATTCATTTTGGCTTGTTCCTTGGTCGTTTTACCCCCTCCAGGAACGTATCGATGAGGAGAAGGAGGAGCGAAAGCTCTCTGTACCACTCGAATACCCATTCTGACAGTCGTACGTTTATGGAGCTTTTCATCCAGTCGTTCAGCTGAAACAAAGAAAACAAATTTAACAATCACAGAATAATATAGTCAACTCATTTTCTATCAGATTCGAGCAAGTATACTATATGTGTATGACCATGTATACTACACATTATTTTTTAATGTTGTATTTATTTTTTTACTGTGGTTTATTTGGTACAATTAAGTAGTGCTGTTTTTTTTATTCAGGGCAAATCTTCGTCTTCTTTATATATATAGTCGTTGGTTTTATTTTCTGAACCCTTTTTCTTTTATATTGTCTGTTTTTCTTCTTGGAAACACGGTTCGTGTTAAGAAAAGATATTTTTTTTGTCTAAATCATATAATCGACGCTTCGACACAGCTTCGAGTCTTTTTCAAGAAATCAACAATGGCAAAAGAGCAGAATTTAAAATAATATTCCTTTTAAAAGTTTACGTACAAATTACATTCCACACAAAACATTTTAATTTTTACGTCACAATTTACATTCTAATTAAAATAATTACAACTATACATACCGGGTGTCAATGAATCTATTAGACAAGTCATAATTTCTAGAGTATTATGTGTATCAAAATGAGAATTGGTACAGGTAAACGTTATGTGAAGAGGAGAGTTTTCGCATATTTTCCATTTTTCGGTCACTTCGGGTTTCACCGGAAATAGCCCCGGTTTTGAATTCTTAAATAGAACACCCTGTATATTTTAACATCTTTGGATTTCTGAGACAATTCTAGATCAGAATGTGACATTTTAAAAACTTTTTACCTCTACTTCATTTTTTTAGAGCCACTTTTAAAATTGCATCTAGGTGGCCATGATCGAACGCAAACTAATCTAACGGCCTTAGGTGATGTCAAAAAAATACAATCGCAAAGTTTTAGTGACTAGTATGAAAGACAGGAATTGGATTAAAAATTTAACAAAATTAACAAAAAACTAACAAAATAAACTAATAACTTAGACGCCGCACTTAAAATATTTGAAAGTACAGTAGCTGAATTTGTTAAAAAGTTTAGTGTAGTAAATGTTCAAAGTGCATTCCTTCTTTTTCACGACATTTCAGCTCGTTCAATTGTTTCTCTCAACACGTTTTGTAACATTTGGGGCGTTATACTTCTAAAAGCCCGTAAAATTCTTTCTTCTAATATTTCAAGAGTAGCTGGGGCTGCTCCATAGTAAACCCTTTCTTTAACATATCCCCAGACAAAGAAATCGAGCACAGTAAGATCCGGTGAGCGGGCTGGCCACCCTACCGGACCATTGGATGCAATAATTCGATTATTAAAATGCTCTATTAAATAATTAAGAACTTCTCTAGTATTGTGAGGCGGTGCTCCATCTTGTTGAAAGTAAATTCGCCGTAAAACTGCTAAAGGTATATCATTGAGATGATTTTCGATTTCATTTTGAAGAAAGCTTAAGTATCTAACCCCTGTTAACTGACCTTGAAACAATATTGGCCCAATTATTTTGTTTCCAACGATACCAACCCAGACATTGACGCCAAATCTTTCTTGAAAATTGCCCTCTCTCATTTCATGTTGATTTTGTTGGGCCCAGTACCGAGTATTTTGCTTATTGAACATACCATTATTTGTAAATCGGGATTCGTCGGAAAATAGAATAAAATTAATAAAATTTGGGTTAACTCTATGATTTTGAAGCAGCCAATCACAAAACACAACCCGTCTATCGCCATCCTCAGTATACAAATGTTGATGTAACTGATATTTAAATGCTCGATATCCATGCTTTTTCAGTATTTTTCTTGCTGATTCATAACTTATCTGCAGTTCTTGACTAATTTTTCTTAACGAAACTGTTTTATCAACCTCAACCATAGCAAGTACGTTAATCTCAGTCTCTTCATTTATGATAAACCTCTGTTCCGCCTCTTGATTTCCTATTTGCCTAAAACGAGTCTCGACATACGGAAAATACTGATGGGCTGGATGTTACCGATTCGGATATCTATGAGCTCGGCAGCATTCCTTGAATTTCTATGACACTCTCCAAATATTAATAACATATCCACTTTTTCACTTTGAGTATACATTATTTTAACGAAAATTAAGAAACTTTTACGTCTGTTCTTACAGCGTATGTCACTGTCATTATCTACTTAAGTGAGTGCTTTGTTTTCCAAAGAAGACTTGATAAAAACAGTTGCAAATTATTACGCATCATGGCTGTCCATGGCGCACTTGTCATAAGTCAATAAATTATCCAGTATTTTGCTTAATAATATTAAATTTCTGTTCTTATGTCTAATCCAATCGCAAATAAATGAGTACCGTTAGATTCGTAGTAGAATGCTTTTTTCGAAAAGTAGTTGTCAAAAAGGGGTCGCCATTTGAAAATTAATAGTTAGAAATGAAAACGTAATTTTGTCAACTTGTCTTATTCCTGTCTTTCATACTAGTAACTAAAACTTTGCGATTGTATTTTTTTGACATCACCTAAGGCCCTTAGATTAGTTTGCGTCCCATCATGGCCACCTAGATGCAATTTTAAAAGTGGCTCTAAAAAATGAAGTAGACGTAAAAAGTTTTTAAAATGTCACATTCTGATCTAGAATTGTCTCAGAAATCCAAAAATGTTAAAATGTATAGGGTGTTCTATTTAAAAATTCTAAACCGGGGCCATTTCCGGTGAAACCGGAAGTGGCCGGAAAGTGTAATATATGCGAAAACTCTCCCCTTCACATACCATTTACCTGTACCAATTCTCATTTTGATACACAGGTACATTTAGTGATGACAAGCAAGAACAATAATAATAATAATACAAAATTCAAGAAAGTGCGCATAAAATAAGCATCCTTAAAAAGAGGCATAAACTATCAAAAATTTATTTATTTATTTACTATCTAGGTACATAAAAGATAAAAGCTCGAATAGTACACTGAATAAAATACATCTGAAAATCCAAAAGAACATCAAATTACAATAAACAAATATATGTCATTAAAATTTTGAAACCTTACACCAATCATGACTAGAGTAATATAATTAATAACATATCAGGACAAGAATAACAAAAAAATTCACATTTTATAGTTTAAAAAGCATTATTATTAAAATCTCAAAAATGAACGATTGATTGCATACTTTCGGCGTATGTATTACAAACGTTGTTCTATTAGGCATGTGCTACAAGCATTTGGCTATAATTTGGTGTTTGCAAAAATTGTTCTTTTTTAAAAAATAGCGTTGGAAAAGCTACGGTGTATTAGCCATCAAGATTCTTTTGAAGATTTTGCTCCAACTGAAAAAAGGAATAAGTGGCCCTGCAATACTCTCTAGTGGTTTTTGCTATTAATATGTAGTTTGGTGTTGTTGGATTCTGGGCTAACTGCAGTGGAAACTAGGGTTTATTAACCCACTTTTGGGGCACTTATGCCGTTTGATCGGCCATTTTATCAAGAAGCACGTTGCCTGCACAATAGAGAAAAATCTTCCAGCTATAGGATTTCTGGATTCCCATTTTTCTGGTTCATTTTTTTGTTTCTTTTTCTGGTTTTGTACCTGCTTCTTCGCTATTTTTGTTTGTGGTCCTAACTGTGGAATCTTGAGAATGAGACTTCGTTTGGTTTTAGGGATACAGTGTAGCTTTGACAATATACAACCTACCTAGTTAGATCAAGCGATACCATTCCGCTCGGACCTCAGATTTTTATTTTACTTTGTAATTTATTAAATAATTTTTTAATATTTTATCTAATTTAACTTATCTCACATTTTAATCTTTCATTTAATTAACTGTTAAGCCATTTTATATCCAAGTCTGTAGTTCATGCGGTTGGTAATGTGCACCTAAATACAGTCCCTGATTTATATCCTGCGGAATTGCTTTTCGATGAGCATGATAATTCTTGCGCTAGAATTTAGTTAATTAAATAACAAAAATATCACTTGCATACTGATTCGAACGAAGAGGTTAACCAGTACATTTAGTTATTCATTTATCTATGCTCATTTGCTACGTTCTGATAACTAATTATTTTTAAACTAAAGTGAACAATTGTACTTTTCAAGTAGCTCATTTGTAAGGCTGGTTAAGCCTCCATGGGCTTTTGAACATCGGATAACCTTCTGGTTTAGATGCAGAACTTTTGCCTCCTTTGCAGCGCATATGAGCAACTAGCCTAAGCGGTTGTCAATAAATTGAATTCACATAATTAAAAGAAGTAAGTAGGCAACAATTTCCTGTATAATTGAAACAGATTCCACAGGATCACCTTCTGTTTAAAAATCCACTTAAATGCCTAAAGTTTCTCTAAAACAAATGCAAATAAAACTTTAACGGAAACTGAATAATGATTTCACTGAAGAGTCAAAATAACGTTTATAATCATACAACGAAATGCTTCGTTTATCTCAGTTGTCTCTTTCTATCTTGCTTTATCCATAATGTTAGAAGGTTTGCGACATATAGCTTAGATTAGAATAATTAGTATTTCTCTCGAACTCTCCATTATTGGGTAAGAAAATACAATTTTCTATCATGTGTACTTTTTGTTCGATAAATGATAATCATTAAAACGTTATCGGAAATTGACAATTTTCGAGCGTCGAACTGGAAAAATGGCGCATAGAATTCGCCAGGCAATACGGTAATAAATAAATATGTCATATTACATGTAAATATGCCAAGCGGTGAACTCGACGATCAGCTCATACTTTTTGTCGGACACATTTTCTTTCGCGTTTTTCACCAAAGTATCCTACAATTTAACTGGAAAAGAAAGTGTTCCTTATACCAATTTAATACTTCACCAAATTGACGTGTCTGGCGAATGCGCAGTAGGATTCTCGCAAATAAAAAGCTGGCGGACTCGTCAAAATGAAGCAATTCACAAAGTTCCAGAAGACTATTAATCACGTTGAAATAGAGATTACATTTTGTAAACTATTAGTACGAAACTCATTTCAAGTATCTTTAGATGTTGCCCTAATTCCCGATGAAATACATGGGATCTTCTCTGAAAAAATCAAGTCGGGATAGACCCATAGACTTGTTTGCTCTGAGGATGGACTTTTAACAGGCATGAAAATGATTCTATTTGGCTTTTAAGCCAGTATTCTAAGGAAGCAAATGACTGCAGTTATTGGTCTAGTAGCCAGTCTCGGAGGAATCTATAGTGTTGTCGTGGTGTTCTGATGAGGCTGTGGGATTGCTGTATTAACATATTAGTAGAGTAGCGTGTTATGGTGTTTTTAATGAAGGTGTCGAAGGTGTCACACACCTTAAATTCCTGTGTATGATTGTGTTTTTGACAAAGTATGAGGCTTTGCATATCATTCGAATTACCTTGCTTTGAAATCTCTCTAGCCGTTTAAATCTCGTTCTGTCTGTGGTGGAGCACCAAAGGATAGAAAGATTTGTAAATAAGAAGTTTGTTATTTATGTGTAATTTACTATTCTTGTTAAGTAACGAATAGAGAGATAAAAAATACGATTTGGTCGTCGCTAGGATGTAGTCCATGTTAAGTGCCCAATTCAGTTTTCTATCGAAGACTAGTCCCAAGTATTTCGCACTCGCTTGATAGGGAATGTGAGTATTCGAGATGGATAGTCGATCTTCCGGCGTTGGAATTCTATATTACATCTTGTGTCTTGTCAGGATTCAACTTCCAATCAGCCATCCATCTTTTTAATTTATTTATGACTTTTTAGGCGTTAAATAATAAGACGAAAAGATCCTGATGAGGTTGTAAAAGCGGTGTCATCAGCAAACATGTATACGGTCGTTGACCAGAATGTCAGCTGTCTTCAAGCTAAAGAGAATTGGAGATAGAGGAGAGCCTTAAGGCCCTCCAGCTCTAACCTGTTTAACTTCGGAAGTTGCACCATCTGATCACATCACGAAGGATCTGTTTTTTAAGAAACTTAAGACTAGTCTTACTAAATAGTTTGAGATTCCCAACGGTATGAGCTTAATTACAAGATAATTGTGCCACACCTTGTCAAAGGCCTTGCTGATATCAAAGAAGATTGAAAACTTGAATTATCATTTAGGTCAGCTTGGTGGAAAGCTGATCGCTGCTATGGTTGCCCCTGAAGCCGAATTGCTCCGGAGGGAAGATGTTCCTCTCGGCTATAAAATCAGATGATCTGTTTAGAATAATGCGTTCAATGATGTTCCCTAGATTGGAAAACAAGCTAATAGGCCTGTAGCTGTTGATGTTGATGAAATACAGGATTCATATCTGGAGCTGCGTAATATATTTCAATGATTGACTACTTTTTTGTACTTGCGGAACAAACCTGCTTTTAATTTGCTCATTATTCTGTATTTTATGGAGTGTTTTTCAGCAAAAAATAAGTTTTATGAAACTGAAACATCGCTGTACGAAGAAATGTTTATGGGAATTATTATTGTAAAATAATGCTCATGAAGTCGTAGAAAAAAGCTAGTACATTAAATAGAGAACTACGTCAAAGGTATGGTAAAAGGCATTTAAGGTATTTAGTGCAGAAACAAATAGAACTTGGTTAGCGTAATTAATTAACGAATATTCTGTGTCATCAAGGTATTTCGGAAGGTAAAGCTGTGGCGGTAATTTGCATAAATTTCAGAAGTTAGGAATGTAGGATGGTCCTTGAGTTATTTATGAATTCAATTAAAATATTTTGTGGGGTATTTAACATTTAGAGATAAATCATAAAATTAAATTTTAGTTCGGCCTTTTGTTTTTCAATATATTGCTGTAGCAGTAAACATTTATTTTTTATTTCCGGTGAAGTTGATGTACGAGGGTGCATTTATACATTCTTAGCTTTCATGAAAATGCTTTATTACACTAAATCCAGAATTTCGAATTGATCGTTGCCTTTTTATCATATTTTTATTAAGTCACTTCCTTGTCTGTCTGTTTTATTTGTTTGTCTGTTCGGTACAAATTGTAGGCCGAGTTTCCACCAATCAGACAAAGAATAGAAAAAACAAAAATCAGTTCAGTGACTTCCATGCATTTTATATTAGGTCGCGCATAGTAGTGCGACACGACGCGATCAGACATGTATATTTCATTTCTGTGTCGCGTATTTGTGTCGACTGTGTTTTGTCTTTGTGTGATAGATAGGCGTTCGGCTTTACAATCGATTTTAAACTAACTTTCTAACCAGCTAAAAACTTGAAATTTTACGTATATCTCAGAACTGAATGACAATATTAATTCGCTTTCTTGTCTGCTTATTTCTTGGTCTGTTTGATACAAATTTTGCAATCGATTTCAAACTAACTTCCAGACTAGCTAGAGACTTGAAACTTTAACCCTTAAATGGAGAGGCGACGTCAAAATTACCGCATCGAACTTTGCAACTGCTGTATCACCTCACCCTTACAAGCGAGCGGACTGTCCGCCTCGCTACCTACGATTGGATAATAGTACTACGCGTTTCGGAATATCGTCCTAGTTACAAACTCCCAAAGTTTCCAAGAGGTCAAATTGACCGTACGTCTCTGTTAGCGTAATTTTTGGTAAACTTATTTCTGTGCGTTAAGGTGTAATAAATCACAATGGAAGTAGTACCTGGCCCTTCAATACGAGTGTCATTTTGAACATACAGTTTTAAAATGGTTGGATGAAAAGAAGATGGTCGATAAACGAAAACAGCTGTGATGAAGATTTGGCGTAAGAAAGCGCTCATGAAAGTGACTCTGAACAATTAGATATGACGATAAGAACTATGAGGTTGAATATGAACATACAGATGTGTCAGAGGATAAATCAAATGGCAATAGAAAGTCCTTTTGTGGAAAGAATCGGATGGAGTGGTTCAACGAGAAGGAACAAAGACATCGAGACACAATATTGTGATAAAATTGCCAATTTTAAAATCTTCTATACACATTAAGTCAAAAGCTGATCCTATCAGTGTTTGGAGATTTTTCTTTTGCCAAGATATTAATAACGAAATAGTTTTAAGGACAAATGAAAAGGTAGAAAAGTACAGAGAAAACACCTGAGAAACACGGACAATATTGAAATGGAAGCATTTTTTGGATTATAAGGCAGTGTTTAATTCTAAACATAAAAACAAAGCGTATATTTGCGACTCATGGAACTGGCCGTGACATTTTTAGGTGTGTGATAAATCAAAAAAGATTTGCAGTATTATTAGTCTATCTTCTATTTGATGACCCGAATACCAGAAACGACAGAAGGAAATATGATTCTACAGCTCCGATATCCTAAATATTTCAAACTTTTATAAAGAACTGTCAGTTTATTCTTTTGAGACTTCAGCATGCATCGATGTAATGTTGGTGCTTTTCAGAGGAAGGTGCAAATTCAAAATATACTCACCCAATAAATCTGTAAAGTATGGACTGAAAATCATGTGGCTCACAGATGCTAGAAAACATTATTTATAGAACGCCTACAGACAGGGTGGGCCAGGAATTTGTTTTCATTTGAGTTTGATCTCCCGCGCAAACACATGAGGCACGAGGTGCGGGGAGGGGTCTAACGGCTAGCTCAGTTTTTGGAAATTTAGTCGACATGGATCGGTTCACGGGACCGCAGCATACCTTTTGCCTAAAGCAATTTTATTTAAACAATGGTTCGCTCATCACTGTGCGGCGTTTATTTCACGTTGAATACCATTTACATGACCTAAATGAGTGTCCGAGCTCAGTTTTAATAAAGAAATGGGTAAATAAATTTGAGGATACGAGATCGACGCTAAATGTGAATCAAATCGGTGGTCCACGGACTTCACGCAGTGAAGAGAATGTGCAGCTTCGGTTCGGCGCGATCCGGATTTGTCGACGCGCAAACGCTCGCACATCTTTACGCAGCATTTTGAAACCTGATTTAAAATTATATCCGTATAAGATCTAGTTAGTCCAAGAATTAAAGCCTAATGATTTCATTTTATGCAAATCGTATGCTGAAACAATGTTGGATCGCTTCCGTAACTTTGACAACATCTTGTTCTCTGACGAAGCCCACTTCCATCTCAACGGGCACGTCAATAAACGGAACTGCAGATATTGGAGCAGCGAAAATCCCAGAGCTAAACATCAGAGGCCTCTTCATTCACCATGCATGGGCAGCAATTTCAGCTACAGGAATCATTGGATCTTATTTTTTTTTGAGTATTTTCGAGGCCGTCCGATTACCGTAAACTCCACCGAGTATGTGAAGCTGTTGAAAGAATTTCTTACACCACGGCTACAGGAATTTGCTGGCTACAATCGGCAGACGTGATATCAGCAAGATGGAGCCACTTGCCATACATCTAGGGAATCCCTACCGGTCATCAAAGAAATGTTCCCAGAAAGGCTCATTTCGCGAAGAGGCGACATTCCGTGGCCACCTAGAAGTTCTAACCTAACACTAGCAGATTTTTTTCTCTGGGGATATCTGGAACATTGTGTTTATACCCACAAACCAAGGACACTGCTCCAATTAAAGACGAAAATAAGAGAGGAGTGTCAGCAATACCACGAGATTTATTGCGGCGAGTACTCGAAAATTTTCGTGCTCGTTTAGAGGAATGCCGAGATCGAGACGGTGGGCATTTAAACGATATTATTTTTAAAAAGTAATTTCCAGTTTATAAGCTATCTCCTAAATAAATAATTTTTAGTGTAAATCTAATAGAATTTTTTTTAATGATTTTTTAAAATGTTAACGAATTCCTGGCCCACCCTGTATGTTGCGGAATAGACAGTGATGGGCAGGGAGTTATTAGCTCATACATAAAGCACTCCAAACCGACCCAAGCAGTTTTGCGTTTATCCGAGCCTTTATTTCATACAAATCGCAATATTACATCAGACAATTGGTTTAGTTCAACTTAACTTGTTAATTTATCGAAAACGAAGGGTTTAACATTTGTTGGTATTCTTCGAAAGAATAAGAAATTAATTCCACCAGAATTTTTGCAAAACCAGCATAGAGCAGTAAGTTCTTCTATTTTTGGATTGACAAAAGACATGCCATTAGTCTCCAATGTTATAAAGAGCGGGAAAGCAGTTGTAGTGGTATCTTTGATGCATCATGACGAAAGTGTGGATCTAGAAAATAATAAGCTCGAGATTATCTCGTATTATAATCAAATTAAAGGAGGCATTGACGCGATGGACGAAAAGTGCGCAAACGATAGTTGAAGTCCTAGAACGCAAAGATAACCCTTAGCCATTTTTTTTTAGAATTTTGGAGATTAGTGCAGATAACTCCCATATTCTGCATCAATTATATAAAGATAACTGTGTCTTAGAAAAGTGTGACTTTATAGTAAACTTGGCAAAACGGTTAGTGACACCACAAATGGAACGTACAGTTCAAAACGTGCAACTTAATCGTGATCTACGATTTCCGATAAGACGGGTTCCGGGATTTCCTGCAGAGACTGAACATCGTGAAGTCACCGAAGAGCATTTAGAAAAAAGAGAGTTTAAAAAACGAAAAACATCTGTCCTCCACAGACGAAAAGAAAAGCCAGACACTTTTGCCTTGTGTGCAGAAGAGTCGCTTGTGCCGAATGCGCCAAAAAAATTTGTGTAGAATGTGCAACAAATTTGTAAATTTCAATACTTGTGTTTTTTATTTACCATATTTTTATCATTTTGATCTTGTAATATCTTTTGGTCAAGTATTATTGGTTTTTAGTTATGATAAAAAGTATTTGTTTTTAAATATGCATATTTTGTTAGTATTTAATACTCTAACGTTTATTATCTGTCTTATTGCAAGAAAATTTTTGAATAAATGTTCTTGATAATAAAGTGTCTTTATGAAACAATTAACACTTTTAACTAAAATCAACTCTAGGAATTTAATACAGTATTAAAATGTGATACGTCAAAATGACGTCATCTGTGCACCGATATTCCAGAAGTCGCACTTCTATCCTTAAGGGTTAAACACAACGCAATATCAACTCGCATTCTTGTCTGTCTGTTCGTCTATTTGTCTGTTCGGTTTAAATTTTTGCAATCGATTCTTGTGTGTTCGGTACAAATTTGACAATCGGTTTTAATTTGTTACGGACTTTTTGCAATTCCGTCACCTTATTTTTTTCTAACACCTTCATAATACAACTACTGCACAGCGGCGGATCCAACCTCTTTGGGGGGGGGGGCTGATATCATAAAAGTACAGGATGGCAAGCGAAAGCAAGTTTTTGACGGGGGGGGGGGGGGGGTGAGACGCCAGCAACATTCCCATTTCTAGTGTAAAAATCGGGGTCGGATCTAGTTTTCTAAATTCAAAGCTCTTAAGGGGTGGTGGTCGCAGGAATAAACAAGTTGTCGACAAGTAGGTGGAAGCCAACAGCATACACATTCCTAGTATAAGAGCGAGAATCGCGTTTGTTTTCCTATACTCATACGAGTAGGTCTTGGAAGGGGCGATCGCAAGAAAAAATAAGTTGTCGACGGGAGGGTGGAAGCCAACAGCACACACATTCCTAGGATAAGAGCCAGAATCGGGTCTATTTTCCTAAACTCAAAGCTCTTAGGGGGGCGATCGCAAGAAAAAACAAGTTGTCGGCGGAAGGGTGGAAGCCAATAGCAGACGCATTCCTAGGGTAAGAGGCCCAATTGGGTGTGTTTTCCTGAAATATAAGCTCTTGGGGGGGGGGGTCGCCCCCACCGCCCCTCTTAGATCCGCTCCTGCTACTGCATGCATTCTATCATGCCCACGATTATCGGTCTCAAGTGACGTAGACCACTGAACCATTTCTTCACATTTGTCGGTGTATTATTTCCAAAGGGGTTATAGTGAAAAGAAAAAAGTGTAGAATGATTTTTGTAAAAATTTTTAATACTTATTGTTAATAAATTCTTTATTATTCTTTCTAATGTTTATTTTGCACACACATTGTTTCTTCCTAAACCTATATTTTCTTAATTAAGATTGAACCCACTGAGCTTAACCATAAATAATTTATAGGGAATGTAAATCTAAAAATAATGTTTTTCACATGATTTTAACTTTATTGTGTAGAAATAAACTTGGAATTAATAACCACAAGCTTGTTAGTTTAAATTATCTAAGTTTTAAAGTTAAAAAATAAAACAAACTAAAGAAAAAAAAAACAGAAAATAATTATTTAAATGAAAAAAAATAATTAAAATACTATGTTTTTGAAACAGTCATGACGTATAGCCGGCGCATAGCTCAAATGAGAACATAGAAGATGTATGACACTGCTAACTGTTGCCGTCAAGCTTTCAATGATCTTGACTTTGAATTTCAGTTAGTTGTCTTATTCAATAACACCAATAAATCTGGAGAATATTTTTATTAATTTCATAATTATTTCTTGGGGCTCCTTTTATATATCACTTAGTATAGAGTGAGTCAACGATTGGATGAAGTAAGTTTGTGCCTTTTCGGTGAAATTTACAAAGAAACTATATTTTTTGTTTGATACAGTTTATTTTTATGCAGATTTTAAAAATATTTAGGACTCTACAGGGTGAGCCAAAAAACTAGGACAGCATAAAGTTGTATTTTTTTTAAGTAGAACACCCTATATACGAATCGTATTTTCGATTTAGCTTATAATTTTAAATCTTTTTTATTAAGGGTTTACTATAACAAAACTTTTTAGTTTCTGAGATAATTAAGTTTAAAGAAAAAAAGTCACATTTTCAAGCATCAATTCAATCCTAAATAACGTTTTCAATTTTGTGACAAATATATTCAAATTTGGAATTTAGCAAGGTCAAGGACAAGTTAATATAATTTTTACCTAATATTTGCAATAAGCTTTTATTGTAGCTTTACAGGGTGTTGAACAAATAAGTATTCGAATAAACGACCCTCTTGTGCAATGCACAAATTTAGTCTTTTTTGCAGATTTTCTCGGACCCTGGACAAAATTAGTGGCGTTATTGTTCTACAGGTATACCTAATCCTGTTTCGCATATCTTCCACTGTTGTTGGTGGATTAACATACACCTTATTTTTAATATAACCCCATAGGAAGAAATCTAATGGGGTGATGTTGCAAGACCTTGGTGGCCACTCAATGAAACCCCCACGTCCAATCCATTTTTGCGGATATCGTTGGTCCAAAAACGCACGAACTTCACGATGGTAATGCGGAGGCGCACCATCGTGCTAGAACCACATACTGTCGAGCTCATCCCTATCGAGACCTTGAAGCAGTTGGGGTAGTTCTTCTTGTAGAAAGTTCGGGTAACTATGGCCATTTAGTGGTTCATTAAAAAAGTGGGGTCCAATAATTCGATTATGATGAATACCACACCAAACATTTAATGACCAGTGGTTTTGATGTTGCACCTCTCTAATCCAAAATGTGTTTTCTGTGGCATAATAATACATGTTGCGTCTATTTACGGCACCGTTACTTCTAAAAGTAGCTTCATCAATAAACATTACCTTGCATAATAAATTTGGATTTAATTGAATCTCCGCATTTATTGTACGACAAAAGTTTACACGACTTTCAAAATCCTGTCCATGCAATTCTTGGTGTAATTCCATGTGATATGGATGATACCTATATTTCTTGGTAGTACGATTAGCGGTGGATTGTGATGTTTCACATAATGCTGCTAACTGACGGCTACCAATATAAGGATTTTTCTGAACATTTAACAATACTTGTAGTTCTTTTTCTTCATTAGTTACTGGTTTGTTGACCACTTTACGTTTTGGATAATCAACAGTACCAGAAGAATCAAATCTTTGCATTAAGTTTTGAAAAGTATGGGTATTAGGCTGGCGTCGATCAGAATACTTCATTTTGTAAATTCTTTGAGCAAGAAGGCAATTTTTTTGAGCCTCTCCTATTGTATAAATCATATTTATTAACTCATTCTTTGGAAAATTCATTTTACAATATAAGATGAATGCAAAAAAACCAAACTACACTACTTAAAAACCAAAAGAAGCGATTGCGGTTATAAATTTGACACACAGAAAAATGTTCTTTTACATTGTTTTTGCCATGGCTACTATGATAATGAAGACTATTTGTGTAAAAAAGTATGGAAAATAAGAAAAACTGAAATATCTCAAAAACTATTATAAATAGGTATAGGATATATTGAACAAAACTTTTACGGTTTTTATTACTCTATTAAATAACATGAAAATATACAGGGTGTACCATTTAAAAAAAAAAGATATTTATTTATTTAAACTTGTTCAAATTTGAGTCGATGTGTTCAACACCCTGTAGCTTTTATTGCAAATATTAGGTAAAAATTATGTTAACTTGTCCTTGGCCTTGCTAAATTCCAAATTTGAATATATTTGTCACAAAATTGAAAACGTTATTTAGGATTGAATTGATGCTTGAAAATGTGACTTTTTTTCTTTAAACTTAATTATCTCAGAAACTATAAAGTTTTGTTATAGTAAACTTTAAAAAGATTTAAAATTATAAGCTAAATCGAAAATACGATTCGTATATAGGGTGTTCTATTTAAAAAAATACAACTTTATGCTGTCCTAGTTTTTTGGCTCACCCTGTAGAGTCCTAAATATTTTTAAAATCTGCGTAAAAATAAACTGTATCAAACAATTAATATAGTTTCTTTGTAAATTTCACCGAAAAGGCACAAACTTACTTCATCCAATCGTTGACGCACCCTGTACATTATAAATTACATAAACGACTGCAAATTAATCGAATAGACTTTTTCGTAAAAGAGTCCCGGCATAAATTATACCGACCTTTAGCTTCACAATAAGATTAGAAGATTGTAAAAAATCCCATTTCATAAATTTTATCTAACGTCATGAAATTTTGTCACTTTGTTTTTAGAAACAACGTCGAAAGTAATTTTATAACCGTATAATTAAAATTAATGTTTCTTAAACTTCGAAGCTTTTTTGTAACTGAAAGTTATAGTTTCGCCAGCAAAGTCTCGTGAATGGTTTTGTGCCGCTGTCGTGACGAAGGGATATTTTGTAAAGTTGAAGTTACAATAAATAATGTTTTTATTGCACGTCTAAAAAACGTGTATAAGAGTGATTCTCACGAAAAGTAATTTATTGTTCATTTCAAGCAATAAATACCGAAAATATATATATATATATATATATATATATATATATATATATATATATATATATATATATATATATATATATATTATTTTCCAGTTGAGGACAACAAGGCGGTTCAACAACAAACCTAGATGTTGCTACCCTTTATTGAAAATTTAACTCCTAGACCCAAACAAATTTTCAAAAAGGGAATTTTTATTAAAATTGCTACTAAAACAATTAAAAAAACTGCTTTACTTTACTCGAAAATTAAAACGCCCATTTCACTGAAGGAAAATTAGAACATTGTTTATAAAATTCCATGTCTTAATTTTGACCAAGTTTACATAGGTCAAACCTCTAGAAACCTTTCAGATAGAATCAATTCTCATAAGAGCGATTGCACCAGAGGAGTACTTACTTGTTGTTTCGCCGAGCACTTTGTAAATGAGGGTCATATGACGAACTTTAAGAGACCGAAAATTTTAGAAAAAGAAAATTTTCACAAAAGAGTTTTCCAGGAAGTGGTTTACTTAAATAACAAGCCACTTTCAGTATAATATATAATTACTTGCTACAACTAGAGAGCAATGGCGGTTATTCTTACTTTTGTCCAAACAGGTGCGTAGTGTACCTTTTTGATGGCCTAATTATATTACACATCAGCAGTTGTGATAATCCTAGGCCACAATTTGTATTTTTCTACATTCGATTCAACAACATAATTTTTTTTTCCGACCGTTACCTCTGCCCCCGGAGTGGTTTCTTGCTTTTTAGCAGTGTGTGACTTTATCTATTGAAACGGGCGTCGACTGTCATTTGTCAGTCTCATTCATTCTGAAATGGTGGTTCGGCATCGTTCACGTCTAGCAATTAAGTCCTCAAATAAAATAAATTTTTTG
Organism: Diaprepes abbreviatus; assembly: GCA_034092305.1. Classification (NCBI taxonomy): domain Eukaryota; kingdom Metazoa; phylum Arthropoda; class Insecta; order Coleoptera; family Curculionidae; genus Diaprepes; species Diaprepes abbreviatus. The sequence goes on from JASJET010000106.1 coordinate 3,417,516, forward strand.
ATTTTTTAAAATAATTATTGTTATCATAATATGTAATCTTAGTGTATAGTGCAAAATGTCTATTTCTGTTTAAAAAAAGAAACTGGCTTTTTATAAATACTTATTTTAGTAGGTTTTCCTTTATTTTTATTTTACGATAAATAGATTTAAGGAAGGGTATTTTCTCTTTTGTAGAAGTTCCGCCTTCAGTGTTGCATACTTCCTTCCGATCTGTCCTTAGCACAAACAGGTGCATATCGGTACCCTAATAAGTCTAGTAGAGACGAAACATGTACTTCTGCCGTATCACTGTGGCGGGGAGGGTAAGTTTTAACTTTCTTCTCGGTATGGTGGTACAGGTAGGCCATCATTTTGATGGTGGTGGATTAGGATGAATTGTGTTCTGTAGCAATTTATTCTAACTGTGCAACCTCTAACACGGAAAGGATATGATGGAACGAAGTTTGCATTTTACTTCATTTATACACCGAGTTGCATATAGTTGTACGTTTGCTGAATGTGTTCAACGCTATAACGGCATAATGTGGATATCCACTGCTATTGCATTTAACACGGAGGAATCCGTGAAAGCCGCATGAATAATATATATATATATATATATATATATATATATATATATATATATATATATATATATATATATATATATATATATATATATATGGGCCTAGAGGAATCAATGATGGTGGTCGTCTGAATCGCGGAGTGATGAAGGGCTCGAAATTAACCGGACAAGGCCGAGGTGATATTGAGACTCGAATCAAGAAAGCCATATGTGCTTTCTGGACTTGGAAACGTGCGTTTTGGTGTATATGGGGGCTGACAGCAAGAGTGCTATTTTGGATATACATTATGGTGTTCCGCCCCATGATAAGGGAAGTAGCTATTGTTTGCTGGCCTAGTACAGCAAAGCGCAAACACTGCCTTCAACTTGATAAAGTTCAAAGAATGGCTTATGTGGGAATATTAAGTGCTCCCATTAGAGCTCTAGGAAGTCTGGTAAATTTGCCTCCTCTTCATCTATACATAAAAAACGAAGCCCTAAAGAGGATTTATCGTCTCAGTTGCCTAAGGCATCTAGGAATTGGAATGGGCGGCTACTCAGATGTCTGGGAAAGCGTGGTCTTGAAGTGTCCATCACTTTTCATGCATGCTCTCAGGAGATATTTCTGTCAAGTAGAGACGACTGAGAGAGAGAGAGAGAGAGAGCAAAATCTTCTGAGAAATGTATCCTGGTGGTATGAAGATGGATCTCGACAAAATGAAAGAGCTGGAACTACGGCGGTAGCTTAAAAGTCAGAGATTTTTATTCTCTGGGAAAACGTAGGACGATCTTTACAGAGGAAATTTATGCTATTCTGCAGTGTAACCATCTCTGTGAGAGGGACAGAAACAGAAATAGGGGAATAAACATTTGTTTTACTAAGAGGAAACCACCCTTTTCCTGAAAAAATCGGGATGAGATTAATTTTTTTTTTAATATTTGACGTTTTTTCTCTTTATTTATTTGTTTTGATGAATGAGAGGAGTGAGATTAGAATTTTATTTTTTATTTCTGACCCTGTGAGTTTCTTTTTCTTAAATTATTTATTTCGATGACACTTGATTGTGAAAAAAATTTGGTCGCGATTTACTAACAGGATCCCACTCTTAGCGGAAAAAATAGGAGTAAGATTAGAATTTTATTATTTATTTCAGACCCTGTCGGTTAGGCTGAATATTTTTTTTCTTAAATTATTTATTTCGATGACACTTGACTACAAAAAAAATTTGCTGCGATTTGCTAACAGATATCCACTTTTAGCACAAAAAATACGGGTGAGATTAAAATTTTAGTTTTTATTTCCTACCCTGTACGTTAGATTGGACAGTTCTTTTTCTATTATTTCTTTCGAGGACACTTGAACGCAAAAAAATGGGCCAGTGATTTATTAACAGGATCCCACCTTTAGCGCAAAAAATAGAATTTTCTTGCACGGGGTAGTTTTACCTTCTCTAAGGGGTAAATTTTACAATTTTTTATGTCACTGATATTTTTTTTTGGTATTATACGTGACCTTAGCTTTAAAATGAGAGAAGATTTTTAATGTCAAAATTTTTATTCAACCGAACTCAATTTCGACAATTCTAATAAGACAGGTTTACAAAGAAAAAAAGTGGATGCCTATTTGAGCAGCCCTGAATCCAAATCTCATATCCACTAACTTCTATAACGTCGGGTTCAAGGTCATTATTTCAAGGTCAAATGCAATACAATTCACTAAGTAGATCTAAAGAATACATATGTTTTGGAAATCTTCTTCATCTGCTAATGCCTATCCGTTACCGGATGTTGGTGAGCATAATGGCTATACGGACTTTATCCACTGCTGCACGAAATAAGCCCACTTCTTCTTCTTTAGGTGCCGTCTTCGTTCCGAAGGTTGGCGATCATCAGAGTTATACGTATCCTCGAGACTGCTGACCTAAACAGCTGGTTATTGCTGCAATTATACCATTCTCTTAGATTTTTTAACCAAGAGTTTCGTCTTCTTCCTACAGATATCTTTCCCATAATTTTTCCCTGCATAACAGTTCTCAGTAGTTGATATCTTTCTCCTCTCGTAACGTGTCCCAGGTATTGTAATTTTCGTTTTTTAAGTGTAAGTATGACCTCCTTTTCCTTATTCATTCTCCTCAGTACTTCAGCGTTTGTGATTTTCTTCATCCATGATATTCTTAACATTCTGCGGTACATCCACAATTCAAAGGCTTCCAACTTGTTAATATCGATCTTTTTAAGCGTCCATGCCTCCATTCCGTAAAACAAAACTGACAGTACGTAACATCTTGCCATACGAACCTTTAATTCAAGACTCAGGTCTCTGCCACAGAACACTCTCTTCATTTTCATGAATACGGCTCTTGCTTTCTCTATCCGGATTTTGATTTCTTCAGAGCTATCGTTGTTTTCATTGATGACGGTGCCTAAATAGTTATATTTTCTGACGTGTTCTATATTTTGACCCTGTATGCGTATATCTGGGACATTTTGGGTTGATTTGGATATTAACATGCATTTTGTTTTTCTTATGTTTAGTGACAGTCCATATTCTTCACTGCTGTTGCTACTCTATTGACTAAGGTCTGGAGATCCTCGAGTGTTTCTGCGATAAGTACTGTGCCATCGGCGTATCTGAGGTTGTTTATTAAAATTACATTTATTTTAGTACCAACGAATTGGTCAATAAGTGCTCTATTCATTATGTCCTCAGAGTAAATATTGAACAAGGTCGGTGGAAGTATACACCCTTGTCTCACTCCTCTTTTTATTTCGACTTCTTCAGTCGTCTCATGCTCCACTCGCACTACTGCTTTCGATATAATTCTGATGTCTCTTTTATCGAGGTTCTTTTCCGTCAATAGACTGATAAGGTGATCATATCTCACTTTGTCAAAGGCCTTATTGTAGTCTATGAAGCACATATATACATCCTGATTTATATCGAGGCATCTTTGAGACATGACATTCAGTGCAAATAACGCTTCTCTCGTTCCGAGTCCATTTTGAAATCCAAATTGGGTATCGCTAATATCTATTTCCAGTTTTTTATGTATTCTAGTGTGTATAACTTTTAGAAATATTTTCAGTATGTGATTCATCAGGCTTATTGTGCGATAGTCGGTGCATTGTTTTGCTTTTCCCTTTTTTGGAATAATTACAAATGTGGATACAAGCCATTCCTGTGGTATTATTCCTGTTTTGTAGATATGATTAAAAAGCTCCACCAATGCATAAATCGACTCTTCCTCTATGAGCTTGAGGACTTCCATCGGTAGTTCGTCTGGACCCGGAGCCTTTCCATCCCTCATTCTTCTTAGTGCATACATTACTTCCTCTTTGGTTATATCTGGGCCTTCATCCTCTTGTATGCTGTTTAGATTAGGTTCATGTCTTTCATCTGTAAAAAGTTCATTAACATAGTTCTTCCATACCTCCAATTTTTCTTCCAGTTCTGTTATTATTGTTCCCTTTGTGTTATATAATGTGTTGGGTTGTTTGCGTTTTTGTGTTTCACTTTTTTATGTATATTAAAAATGTCATGTTTCATCTGTAGATGCTCTATTTCCTCACATTTTTTTTTTAGAAATTTTCTTTGGCTATTCTGATTTCAGTTTTGATGACTTTTTGTATTTGTTTATAGCTTTGTTCACACTTGCCTTTGAGAGTTCTTCGATCATCCATTAGCTGAACGATCTTATCAGTCATCCATTCTTGCTTTTATTTTGATTTTTGTTTAGTCAGAATAGTCCTTGCGGGTGTCATCAACGCCGTTTTTAAGCCCAGCCATTTGTCATCTGTGCTCTCTATGTTTTGATATTCGCCATTTGCGCACAGTGTATTTAGATTGTTGTTAATATTTATTTGTAACTCCCGTTTGATTTCTGGGTTACATAGGCGACTCACATCTATTTGATTGTTTTTTCTTTTGTGCAATAGTCGTTTTAATTTAATGTGCACTTGTGCTATTAGAGGATTATGGTCTGAATAGACATCTGCGCCTGGGTAGGCCTTAACAGATTTTACTGAGTTTCTGTATCGTTCGTTTATTAATATGAAGCCTACAGTTGATGTATTAAACCATACTCGGAGATTCCTCAGCCATGAGATTCTTCGTCTTCCTATACTCCTTTTGCCTTGTATTTTGCCTTGTAGTATAAGCTGCAAAAGCCGGTACCTTTTAGGATTTCTCATGATGTGGCCCAGGTACTCAAGTTTACGCTTTTTTACTTGATACAAGATTTCTTTTTTCATTCTATGAAGCACCTCTTCGTTGGTAATATGATCTACCCATGAAATTCTCAGAATGCGACGGTATAGCCAAAATTCAAAAGCTTCTAATTTTTTGCATGTTGCTTCAGATAGCGTCCATGATTCAACGCCGTATAGGAGGGTCGAAAATACGTAGCATCTCAATGTTCGCATTTTGGTGTTTAAGGATAGGTCTCTACTTTTGAATATTTTTGCCATTTTAAGGAATGTAGTGCGGGCCTTTTCAATACGGCATCTTATCTCAACCGAGTGGTCCCATTCTTCATTGATATTTGTTCCCAAGTAGATATATTTGTTAACTCTTTGAATGGGTCTGTTATGTATCAGTAGTTGGCCGTGTATGCGTTTATTTTTAGAAATAATCATGAATTTGGTGTTTTTTGTATTCATCTGCAGTCCGTATCTTTCACTTACTTCCACCACTCTGTCCATCAATCTTTGGAGTCCTCTTAAATCATTTGAGCTAATTACCGTATCGTCTGCGTATCTTATGTTATTAATACATTCGCCATTGATAATCACCCCGTCGGAGGCATTTTCCAGGGCTTCTCGAAATATATATTCTGAATATATGTTGAATATCAGTGGCGCAAGTACACATCCCTGTCGAACTCCTCTCTTTATCATAACCTCCTCGGATTCCTCACTTTCTATTCTGACTGAAGAGGTCTGGTTCCAATAAAGATTTGCTATAATTCTTAGGTCTTGTTTTTCTAATCCAGCTGATTCAAGAACTTTCATCATCTTATTATGCTGAACCTTATCAAATGCTTTTTGATAATCAATAAAGCACGCGAAAATATCGTGATTAACATCCCGCGCTCTTTGAAACAAGACTTGGATACTAAAAAGTGTCTCCCTAGTACCTAGGGCATTTCTAAACCCAAACTGGGTACAACTAAACTGTTCTTCGCAAATCCTATATATTCTTTGATGAATTAATTTCAAGAAAAGTTTAAGAGAGTGACTCATAAGGCTAATCGTACAAAAGTCTTCACAGTTTTTTGCACTTGATTCTTTAGGTAGCGTTATAAATGTACTTTGAGCCATATTTCAGGTATAATTCCACTGGAGTATATTTCATTAAATATATCTGTAAGCCATCTGATATCTTCTTCATTTAATAGTTTTAAGAATTCATTCCGGATATTATCTGGCCCTGGTGCTTTCCCATTCTTCAACCCCACTATGGTTCGAGTAACCTCATCAACGGTAATCGGCAAGAAATTTGGTACCCGGTAAGTGGGAGGAATTTCCGATCTGCTTGGGTCTTCGAACAACTGGTTTATGTATTCTTTCCAAATTCTTATTTTCCCTAAGCGATCTACAATGATGTTCCCTTTATTATCCTGAATTTTTCCGCTTACATTGAGTTTATACAGATCCGATGTCTCTTTTATTTTCTTGTGCATGTTGAAAGTATCGTGTTTCTTCTCAAGTTCTTCTATTTCTGCACACTGTCTTTCTATCCATTCTTGTTTTGCACACCTTATCTTACGTTGGATTAGTCTTTGCTGGAAATCGCTGAATCCGAATTGGTGGTTTGTTTAATCCCCCAAAGTCAACCAGAGGTCATTTTAGAGTCACTACAAGGCTAAATTGAGAAAAATCAACCAAATAAATCTGAAAAAAAATGTGGATATTTGGGGTAGCTGAATCTGAATTCATGGTTTTTTTAATCCCTCAAGGTCAGCCAGAGGTCATTTCAGGTCAAATTGAGAAAAATCCACTAAATAAATCTGAAAAAGAATATATGTCAGTTTTTGGGGTCGCTGAATCCAAGTTTGTAGTTTGTTTAATCCTCTAAGGTCAGCCAAAGATCATTTTAGCGTCATTTCAAGGTCAAATTAAGAAAAATCTACTAAATAGATCTATAGAATAGGATATGTAGAATTTTGAAAGCGCTGAGTCTATATTTGTGGTTTTTTTTAATGCCTCAAGGTTAACCAGAGGTCATTTCAAAGTCATTTCAAGGTCAAATTGAAAAAATTCACTGAATAAATCGGTAAAAGAAGAGAACCCACGGGCAGCTAGATCAATATCGGCTACATAGCCGACAGGCTAGCAGATCAAGTTTTTGAACCAAAACCTCGTACCCCATGCACAGCTAGATTGATGTCCGTTACACAACAGATATGCAAGCGGAGTTAGTTATTATGAAATAGTAATCCAAAGCCCAAGCTCCTAAAGTCGCATAGCCCACGCGCAGCTAGATTGATATCCATTACATCGCAGACAGGGGAGCGGGCCGAGTATTTAAGGCGAAACCCAAGCTGCCAAACCCACACACACTGCAGCTAGATTGATGGCCACCACACAGCAGACAGGTGACCGGATCAAGTTTTTATAAATATACCAAAACATAAGTTCTCATAACCACATATCCAACGAGTAGCCAGATCAATGTCCATTACGCAGCAGACAGAGGCGAAAAGCAAGAATTTATGAGTGTATGAAATATAACCCAAGATCTAAGAAAATCATATATCCCAGGTACAGCATGTATGAGAGTTTGGATTTTGTGATACACTCGCTTCGCTAGACTAGCTGTTATGTAATGGAGATGGATTTAACTGCGCGTGGAGTATGTGGTTTTGGAAGCTTGGATTTCACCTTGAAAACTAGCTAGGTCCACGTGCCTGTGTGGAGTACGTGGTCTTAGAAACTTGAGTTTCGGCTCAAAAACTCGATCCGCTTGCCTGTCTGCTGTGTAACGGATATCGATCTATCTGCACGTGGGTTCTCTTTTTACAAATTTATTTAATAAATTTTTCAATTTGACCTTGAAATGACTTTGAAATGACCTCTGGTGAAATTTGATTTGTTAAACAAACCACAAATTCAGATTCAGCACCCGCAAAAGTCCACATATCTTCTTTTACATACCTAGTAGATTTTTTTCAATTTGACCCTAAGATAAAGATGAAATGACCTCTGATTGACTTTAGGGGATTAAACAAATCACAAATTCGGATTTGGCGACTTCAAAAACTTATGTATCTACTTCTTCAGATTTATTTAGTAAATTTTGCTGCATTTGACCTTGAAATGCTCTTGAACCTGACGTGATAGAAGTTAACGGACCTCATATTTGGATTCAGGGCATCCAATTACATAAGAACAAAATAGTCTGGTCAAATAGGCATCAATTTTTTTTGTACACCCGTGTAATTAAATTCTGGAAAGTGAAACAGTCATCTTGAAACTCTTCTTAGAGCATTATCTTATCATAAACTTTCATATCACACATTTTGGTTTCAAATAAAAGGTCCATGAAATGGGCTAATTTTATTGTCACTAGTTCATAATTTAATCCATGAATGTACAGGGTGAGTCAACGATTGGATGAAGTAGGTTTGTGCCTTTTCAGTGAAATTAACAAAGAAACTATATTTATTGTTTGATACAGTTTATTTTTACGCAGATTTTAAAAATATTTAGGACTCTACAGGGTGAGCCAAAAAACTAGGACAGCATAAAGTTGTATTTTTTTAAATAGAACACCCTATATACGAATCGTATTTTCGATTTCGCTTATAATTTTAAATCTTTTTTATTAAGGGTTTACTATAACAAAACTTTATAGTTTCTGAGATATTTAAGTTTAAAGAAAAAAAGTCACATTTTCAAGCATCAATTCAATCCTAAATAACGTTTTCAATTTTGTGACAAATATATTCAAATTTGGAATTTAGCAAGGCCAAGGACAAGTTAACATAATTTTTACCTAATATTTGCAATAAAAGCTACAGGGTGTTGAACACATCGGCTCAAATTTGAACAAGTTTAAATGAATAAATATCTTTTATTTAATAGAGTAATAAAAACCCTAAAAGTTTGGTTCAATATATCCTATACCTATTTATAATAGTTTTTGAGATATTTCAGTTTTTCTTATTTTCCATACTTTTTTATAGAAATAGTCTTCATTATCATAGTAGCCATGGCAAAAACAATGTAAAAGAACATTTTTCTGTGTGTCAAATTTATAACCGCAATCGCTTCTTTTGGTTTTTATGTAGTGTAGTTTGGTTTTTTTTTTGCATTCATCTTATATTGTAAAATGAATTTTCCAAAGAATGAGTTAATAGATATGATTTATACAATAGGAGAGGCTCAAAAAAATTGCCTTCTTGCTCAAAGAATTTACAAAATGAAGTATCCTGATCGACGCCAGCCTAATACCCATACTTTTCAAAACTTAGTGCAAAGATTTGATTCTTCTGGTACTGTTGATTATCCAAAACGTAAAGTGATCAACAAACCAGTAACTAATGAAGAAAAAGAACTACAAGTATTGTTAAATGTTCAGGAAAATCCTTATATTGGTAGCCGTTAGTTAGCAGCATTATGTGAAACATCACAATCCACCGCTAATCGTACTACCAAGACATATAGGTATCATCCATATCACATGGAATTACACCAAGAATTGCATGGACAGGATTTTGAAAGTCGTGTAAACTTTTGTCGTACAATAAATGCGGAGATTCAATTAAATCCAAATTTATTATGCAAAGTAATGTTTAGTGATGAAGTTACTTTTTGAAGTAACGGTGCCGTAAATAGACGCAACATGCATTATTATGCCACAGAAAACCCATTTTGGATTAGAGAGGTGCAAAACCACTGGTCATTAAATGTTTGGTGTGGTATTCATCATAATCGAATTATTGGACCCCACTTTTTTAATGAACCACTAAATGGACATAGTTACCTGAACTTTCTACAAGAAGAACTACCCCAACTGCTTCAAGGTCTCGATAGGGATGAGCTCGACAGTATGTGGTTCCAGCACGATGGTGCGCCTCCGCATTACCATCGTGAAGTTCGTGCGTTTTTGGACCAACGATATCCGCAAAAATGGATTGGACGTGGGGGTTTCATTGAGTGGCCACCAAGGTCTTGCGACATCACCCCATTAGATTTCTTCCTATGGGGTTATATTAAAAATAAGGTGTATGTTAATCCACCAACAACAGTGGAAGATATGCGAAACAGGATTAGGGATACCTGTAGAACAATAACGCCACTAATTTTGTCCAGGGTCCGAGAAAATCTGCAAAAAAGACTAAATTTGTGCATTGCACAAGAGGGTCGTTTATTCGAACACTTATTAAAAAGAAATAATTAATCTCAGTATTTAATAGGTAATTTTTTTGTTTCAATTTAGTATAAAAGTAAATATGTATTTGCCTTGTCTTTATTGTTCTGTTAATTTTTTCACATTATGTTTAATTAAACTATTGCCGTTGTAATATAACGAATAATGTATTTCATCATATTCAACCACATTCTGTTTGTTTCTGTAGTTTCTTTTTATTATTTTACATGGCTACTATGATAATGAAGGCTATTTCTGTAAAAAAGTATGGAAAATAAGAAAAACTGAAATATCTCAAAAACTATTATAAATAGGTATAGGATATATTGAACAAAACTTTTAGGGTTTTTATTACTCTATTAAATAACATGAAAATATACAGGGTGTACCATTTAAAAAAAAAGATACTTATTTATTTAAACTTGTTCAAATTTGAGCCGATGTGTTCAACACCCTGTAGTTTTTATTGCAAATATTAGATAAAAATTATGTTAACTTGTCCTTGGCCTTGCTAAATTCCAAATTTGAATATATTTGTCACAAAATTGAACACGCTATTTAGGATTGAATTGATGCTTGAAAATGTGACTTTTTTTCTTTAAACTTAATTATCTCAGAAACTATAAAGTTTTGTTATAGTAAACCCTTAATAAAAAAGATTTAAAATTATAAGCTAAATCGAAAATACGATTCGTATATAGGGTGTTCTATTTAAAAAAATACAACTTTATGCTGTCCTAGTTTTTTGGCTCACCCTGTAGAGTCCTAAATATTTTTAAAATCTGCGTAAAAATAAACTGTATCAAACAATAAATATAGTTTCTTTGTTAATTTCACCGAAAAGGCACAAACCTACTTCATCCAATCGTTGACTCACCCTGTACACAAGTAACAGACTATTTTCCATTATTTTACACCCCCTTCAATTTCCGACAGTTCTCAAAACCATAAACAATAGGTCAAACGTTCCATTCTGCTATCGATATATTGAGTAGAATCTTTTAACTCGTGCCAAAACACAGGAAGTGAAAACGCTAATAACACCGTACACTTAGTATAAAGAAAGGTACGTTTTTATTCTGATTGTTTTCGCACATAAACTCTGAAAGCCGACACTGTCTTTTAGCATACCCCAAAATACCCTAAAACCTTTTTTGCAACCGAAAGTTTAAGTTTTAACCCCGAAGTTTCGTGAGTTTCGCTTTTTATGTTGCTATCGTGACAAAAGTTGATCCGGCAAGTTGTTTAACGTTGTAGAACTAAATAGTTTTTTTATTATCGTTATAAAAAGGGTTACTTTATTGCTATAAATATTAATTTGACTCGGAGTTTAAGACTTACTTATTAAAAAAAATGTTTTTTCACGATAGAAATGGAGATTAGTTCTAATGTCTCGCGTTAATGTTTAGTTTTTCTGGTGATTAGTTTGAAAGAAATAAAAAGCTGAATTTATTTCTTTGATAGCTGAAAGGCAAAAAAAAATTATTATTTTTTGCCGCATAAATTCATTTCGTTTCGTTAAGAACGTGTTTTCTAATAATAAAATGAAAAGTCAGACCGTGCGACTGCGTCGTTGTTAATATGATGAAAATGTCACCCAAGTAACATTTCCAGAGTTAGAGGAACTAAACAGCATTCATCACCGCATACAGTTCACACTGGAAGTCGAAGTAAACAAGCCAGCTACATTTCCTTGACCTACTAATAACCAGAAAAGACGACTTAAGTATCGATTATTCGGTCTATAGAAAACCTACACACATAAACATATACCTGAACGCCTAATCTCACCACCATCCATCACAGTTAAAATCAGTCGTCAACACACTTATCTCCAGATCCTTGCGACTAACCAAACCTACGAATCGCCAAGAACAACTCAACAATATCACAACAGTTCTAAAACAAAACAACTGCAAAAAACACAATATCAAAAAAGCCATAAAACGGAACACAATCGCAATAGCAAAGAAAAAAGAAGATGACAAATCTAAACCAAAAACCAGACTGCCATACATAAAAGGTGTAACAGATGTAATGCAAACTTCGTTCCAACCATGTCCTTTCCGTGTTAGAGGTTGTACAGTTTGAACAAATTGGTAAGGAACACAATTTATTCTATTCAACCACCATCGAGATGATGGCCTACCTGTACCACCATACCGAGAAGAAAGTCAAAACTTACCCTCCCCGCCAGAGTGATACGGCAATGTCGGTATCTTAATGAGTCTAGTAGAGACAAAACATGTACCTCTGCCGTATCATTAGAAAGCATGTTCCTAACGAAACGAAATGAAATAGAGCGGCTAAAAATAATATTTTTTTTTGTCCTTCAGCTCTCAGACTATATGACTTTTATATACTTGTCGTATGAAAACCAACGATAAGAAAGTTACTTTAAATCATGCCAGAAAGTCTATCTTTCCTTTGAAATAATGTTAATATTTAAGGATTTTTGTGGAAATGAAATGGAAAATATTTTATTAAGTAAATGTTAATAATGATGTTTTCTTAACCTTATTTGCTTTCGTACAAAATTTCCAAGGCACATTAAAATAAGATATATATATATATATATATATATATATATATATATATATATATATATATATATATATATATATCAGAACGGATGAAGTAACTACTACCAGCAAAATAGAACCAAAAAGATGAGTACGCTATATAGACAATGTCTCTCCTAAGTTGTTTACAATGATGTTTGCAAAGAATAATAAGAACGTAATAAAAAGAACATTATCTTGGATTTGCGGACGATATAGTTGTAACAGCCAATGATCTCAGCAAACTGAATGATATGTTATATGAGTTGAACGAAGCTTCCATAAAGATAGGTTTGAAAATAAATTATAGCAAAATAAATTTTTAGTTGTGGGAACTCTGATCGAAAATCCGCATACAAATACCGAAAAGTGTTTAAAACAAGAAGCATTAGGGGAATAATAAAAAAACACACAAATATTACCTCATATCGCATTCAACTGCAACAAGAATTTTGGATACAGTTTCCAATCTACGACTCGAATTTTGTTTATGGTTCTAGAAATCTTAGATGATGAAAATTTCTTGATTTTGTCCTGTTCTTGGATCCAGCTGTCATAACAACGGATTGATCCACAGGTATAATTTCCATTATTACAGTGATGAAAACAACAAAATCACAATTTATTTAGAACCGTCGATCGTCAGCACAGATGGCCTGTTAATATATAGGGTAGAATAACTGAAACGCGTGTGGTAGGTCCATACATTTTCGATAGCTAGTTAAACGGCTACATTTACTTTTGGAGAATATTTCACTGAATATTCCAGAAAGAATATGTCTGCTCCTGCGCACTTCCAAGTTAACGTCAGAAATGCGTTAAATGCTCAATATTCAAATAAGTAGATGGGACGTGAAAGAACACAATACTGGCCAGCAAAGTCTTTGGATCTAACAAGTCTTGATTTTTTCTTATGAAGAAATATTACAAATATTGTTAATAATATATCGTTAAGGACATTCGAATATATGGAAGAAAAAGAATTCGTTCTATAACAAATATGTTTATTAAAGTTAAACAGATATTTCGGAAAAGAGTTCGATTATGCATTGAAACAGATGGACAAAAGTTTGAGCATTTTTACAATATTTTATATTAAGTTTTTTATCTCTCTAATAAAGTATGTATATGCTATTAACCTAGTTATGACTATTTTTTTTTAATTGATTAATGATTACATAGCATGTATGTAAGTAACGATACTGTCACCTCCGTTAACGCCTACTTTTTAAACATATATTATAAAAATTTATGTAGCGTGATTGTCAGATTTGTTATTTTCGAAGAAATAAGTGACCATGAGGTAAGAGTTATTTCAAGCATTTTTTTCAATATCTGATAAAGTGCTGTTAAAATGTTTGTTTTTCAGAATATTTCGAATCTGTGGCCGAACAAAAATACCTTCTTTAATTTTTGCTTCGCTTAGCCTTGGGAATTTCTGACGCAGGTACTGAAAAGCTCGCTTATCTGTATTCAGCGCCTTAACAAGGTTTTTCATTAGACCCAATTTGATATGCAGTGGTGGCAACAAAATCTTTTTGGAGTCTACCAGTGGCGTATATGGTATATTTTTTTCACTTGGCTCTAGTGATTGTGGAACACACCAGTCTTTTCTTTGGTAATGGAGTGCCTTGCCCAACTGTCTCATTCAGACAAAAGCAGCAAAACTTGGTGTAGTCTAACTGTAACCCTTGTAAAAGAGTAATCACCTTTAAGTGGCCACAGATCTGCTATTGGTGCTCATTATATTTTACACTTGTCGATAGGTACTTCATATTGTCATTTGATTCTTTCATGTGAATTGCATATTCAACAGGAATAGACGTCAAAATAATTCCTATATGCGATTGTACTGTTTTTAGACTCAATGTCGAACTGTCTATACTATAAAACAATCTCCATTTCTCTGGCTTGTGGTTTATATATAAAACGCCCAATATATTGCTAATGGTATTGCAAAAAATCAAGTTCTTTTCACTGTTAAAAAATAGTGCTAAGCCTTTGTGACGCTTACGAAAAAAACATACTAAAATGTCATCTACTAATAAGTTTCACTGCTGCTATCTTGATCCTAGTAACTCTGCTTTACTCTTTGGAAGTTCTACGTATCTCACAAAATCGTTTAATTCTAATTGAGTTACGGTGTGCGGTTGAAAATTAGGATATCTTGATGATAATGGCATATCTTCTTCGTTGTTTCGTTCTTATCTGATTCGTAAATGGATGTTTATGAGGGTTCTGGAATAGGAAGTTCGTCACTATGAGTCACAGGTATCATGCCGGATGGTATATTTGGATAGTTGATAACCGACTTTTTCTTCTTGGATATATCTGTGCCTTGCCCAACACAAGGTATGATGCAGAAATAACTCGGGACAGCAAACCTTATAGATCATTTTTTAATATTTAACCAGTTTCTCATGTATTGCAGCAGATGTGTGGCGCCCACTGTTTGTCTTGATCCCCCGTATGCCTTTTTTATCAATGGGGTAATAGACCGCGTCTGAGACGCAAAAGTAATATTTTGTCTAATAAAAGTAGCTTAAAAGATTTACTTCTGCGATGTTAAGGTACACTTGCTTACTCGATACTGACCGAATCAATAAGTTCAGAAATGGTCAACAAATGACGGTGCACTACCATGGGAAAGGTTTCCACCCTTTCTTGGTATTCTTACAGTCCGAGATAGTGCTCTGTCTCTAACCGATGATAGAACCGAGTAAGTCTATCCTTAAAATATAAGGCTTTTTCAGTTCATTAAAAACTAAAATAGTTTTTCTTATGTAATTGCAGAAAATCATTTGTTTAAGTGATTTCGGTGATGACTCCTGTGAGAAGATAAATACTCAAGATAAAATATAGAAATTTTGTTTTTGAAACATTTAGGCTTATAGAGAAGAAAAGAGGTATTTATTATTATACAGTCATTTATTTCTGTCAATTTGTTTTATCTGGATAACCTACCCAGTATCATTTAATTCGCCTGATCCAACCTTACATTTTTTTTAATTTTTAAAGTCATACACCGCCAACTGAATTAATTTAAAGGATTTTCGAATAAAGGGAAAAAATATAGAATTGAGGAGGAACGGTACTATACTGAAATTTTGAGCTCCAAGACTCGCGATTTTACAAAGTCACAACAAAATTCGCCGAAGAAACTTTTGGAGTCGCATTTCTAGAGCAAGTTTTAGCCTGTCGTCTTATAATAGGACATACAAAATTATTTATATTTATTAAAAAGTGGGGAGCAGTAAATGTCCAAAATGTAATGACTTTCTCACTATAAAGCACATCCGGATGGAATGCAGAGACCTTTCTGCCATCCGATTCAAATATAACATCAATTTTGAACTTTTAGGAAGTTCACTTTTCCTGAACCTAGCAAATCTTAATAAACATTAAGAACAATTAAGAACATTTCTTAAAAAAAAACTTATACGAGGACATATAAATATTCTATAACAAAATAACACAATTAAACATCATATCTACATACCCAAAAATATATAGTTTCGTTAATATATAGCAAAATAGTTGATAAAATACACTGAAGGCGCCAAATGGTCATAGATACGCGCCTAAAACAAAATTCTCTCTCTCTCTCTCTCACAAAAGAAATTCGCCCAAGAAACTTTTAAACTCACATTTATAGAGACAGTTAAAGTTCCAGATATTGAAAATCCGTTTCCTTAGAATGCGCAAGTTACGAAACGTCTGGGACTTTTCAAAAAAGAAGTTACGAGTCTTGAAAGGACTTCTTTTTAAAAACATTTAACTCGCAGTCTACCAAAAATAATTGCAATTTTTCATTTTTTCTTGTTTAGTTATAAAAGAAAATTATTTTTTTATCCTTGCGTTTTCTGGTTGTCAATTTTAACATGTTATTGTCAACTTATATCGGTTTTAAAATTAAACCCTGTTGGTGATTTAAAGGTTTGATTTATAAAGATATTAGGTTTCGGTATTCTTTCCCACCCTGTATTCAAGAAATATGTCTAGGTAACCTCGCATTTTGGATAAAACCATCATCAGATTCGCCTAATTTATTAAAACTAACTTTCTAATTGTCGTATGTAGGTACATAAAATATGACGGGTGGCGTAATTAAATAACGTGCTGACAAGACAAGTTAATTATCGATGTAGTCGTGATTAGAAACGGCCCGATGTGATTGAGTTCTGCCATTAATGTTGCTTGTTTAGTATCTCATATCATCATTATGATCATGTTATTATTATGATGCTATGTATACTGGTTTATTTATAGATTTAATGACAATATGTTAGAGATACAAAGTAAATATACGAATATCGGGAAAATGGTGCAGTTTGTTCACAATAAAATAATGTACCGTAACAAAAATAGAAACAAGAACAAAGTATTACACTAGTCAAAAAATACAAAAAAAAAAGAAATTGCGATTGGTATAATGGCTGGCTATGGGAGTTTAAAGCATCCTGATTGCGAATTCAAAAACGAAAATTTTTCACCACGTAAAGATTTTGAGTTATAGATTGTATCAATTATTTTTATTAAATACGAACATTTTTATATAATATTTATACATAAGTTTAAAACAATAAAAAAGAGACAGGATATTTTAAGAATAACAGAATTTATTTACAAAAATACTCATGAAAATACATATATAGTAAGTCTTTTGTACATAACTTTTTTGTAAATTCGTCTTATCAGAAACCAACAATAGTCCCCCATCATTACTGGATCCCATCTGCCTTGGTAGCGTTACTCCAATTTTAATGTCTTGGTGGAACCTTTCTTCTTGCTTGTCACTAACCGCACCCAAATTATCTGGGAAAAAATTTAAATGAAAATGCAAGAAGTGTACTTTGCCGTAGCTTTCAAGTAGTTCTGTAAGTTTTTCGAAATTTTCTACTTTTTTGTTTACTAAATACTTCGAGACAATTGTTTTAGAAGAACTACTGCAGCTAATTCAACATCACTTAACTTTTAATCAAACTGTTGATCCCTTAGTATTTTTCTAATTTGTGGTCCAACAAATATTCCTTCCTTAAGCTTAGCATCACTTAATTGAGGAAAAATTTGTTTAAGGTATTTAAACGCATCTTCTTCTTTATCTAGTACTTCAACAAAATTTTTAATCGATCCCAGTTTAATGGAGATCACAGTACTTTTTTGGGATCAACAAGAGGTATATTCTTTACTTTAGCTTGACCTGGAATATATTGATACTTGGTAATGACTCTGTGTCTATCTACATTCACAAAGACAAAGAAAACAGCAGTATTTCGTAAATCCACCTTGAAGCTCTAGTTATAGTCCTATCACTTTTAGATCACCACATATTTGCCACTTACACGTATCATAGCTTACTGAAATTGGAATAAGTGACATACTTTCGTATGTTTCCTTCGTGAAATGCATGTGTAAGAGAAATAGAGGGTCCTTTGTTGCCATTAAAGAGCCGAGCTGCTTTTAAAATTATTTTAGAAGAATCTGTAGATAAGCGCCATTTTTCCGGGTAATGTGCAAATACTAATCTTTCCATAACACTATTTGGATTACCACAAACACACATTTTATTCTGCAGAGTAAAAAATGAGGATAGCTTCTGGTTAAGGTTCCTAAATGTTGTAACTTTGGTTCCAGTGGCTAGTAAATTATATTGTTTTAATCTAGACCCTAATACTTCAGCATGTTAGTAGGTATACTATGAGAGAGCCTCCTCCTCCCAATGCCTCCTCCCGATCATAACCCTCCGTAATAATATGAGAGTGCCTCCTCCCGATCATAACCCTCCGTAATGATATGAGAGTGCCTCCTCCCGATTCTTTGTGCACATGACCTACTCCGTGAATTATGTGGGGATAGAGTGATATAAGACTGGAAAAGCGGAAATTTTACAACAGTTCTTTAAAAGTTATACTAAATTTTCGATGTCATCTAGTAATGATAGTGAAAGTAGTATTGTTGAAAGGAATAAGTTATTAATTAAAGCAGTAAAAGATGTGGAAAAATCTTTTTGTAAAAAGGCATTAGCTTATGAACACGAAAGTCTGTATGCCAGACCAAATGCTAAGAAAAGTTTTTACCAGAGTATGTATGAAGAAGCAATAAAAACGTGTCAAGGTTTCTACACAAATCAAGATATTAAGCGATTGGTGCAACATTTTGTGGAAAAATATTTTCTTTCAGAATTAAAGGTGTTAAAACCTTATTTGTCAAGTGAATTACAAGGTGAAATACTAAGGTGTGAAGAAGAGTGGGACAAAATTTCTATCAAAAATTTATGAGTGATATAGTTTATTATGGAAGATTTAGTGATTGAAATTATGGAGGATTTTTTAATATCGAAAGAGTGTTCTAGATACTTTGCCGTTACTGGAAGTGAGGAAATTTTAGACATCATGTCTATTGAGGCACAAGACATGACGTCCTATTTCAAGTATATGGACCATATAAAAATATGTGAAAAAGCTGTAAAATTGTGTAAAATATTTTTAGAAACTAGGAATATTAATAAGTTGTTATTAGGATTAAGAAAATTAGGATTAAATAGTTGTGTAATAGATATATGTAAAAAATCAGGTTTAAAGTTTAATAAAATAGAATAAAATTATATTTAATTTGTATTTATTCATTCATAAAAAAATTGTTATACATAAAGAGTACATTGGATAGTGCACACATAGACGGTGATTTAGAATGAAAAAAACATTTAGGTTCAGATTTATGAAGAGCAGGTTCCTCATCTAGTTCAATAACAGGTTTGGCTGAATATTTTCGAATGTAGTCAGCTTTTTCACTTCCTTTAACATACACATAATTTGCATCTTTCGTCAATTCATTGACAATAGTAGAAAAATAGTGTAATGGTGTAAATCCTGTGTTCCAATAGAGACAGTGGTGATTGTTCATTAACCAAACAGTTTGTTTGTATATCTCTGTATTAAGTAAATTTAATGAATAGGGTTTCTTAAATATGTGATGACTAATTTTGCTGCCATCATATGCTGCCAACTCCTTTGGAATAAATTTATTGCCTTCATCCTTAAATCCTTGGATATCCAAAACTAGTCTCATATTTTTAAAGATTCAAATTTTTTAATCATAAATTTTTTAGCACAATATTCTTCAATTTGTATTTTGAGAATTTTAAGTTTTTTTATAAAATTTTCAATTTGTTTATTTTTGCGTGAATTCATTACAAGCAGTTGAAATCTATGTTTCACCTCTGAACATCTTCACACTACTGGAACACTCGATTAATATGTTTAAATTAAATGGAATCCATTAGTAGGAGAGGGGATAAAATTAAATTTGTTTTACTATTTTAGTTAAGGGATTGTAGGAAAATATTTTATCATGAATTATAAGGCAATATGCTGAAGTTTTTGGAGAAATGCTTTCTTTTGTTTCAAATTCAATCCTCATAGTTACCGGACCAGTTTGTAGTAAATCGCGCTGATGCGAACAATTAATGTAAACAATTGGTGCTTTTCCTTTAAAGTCCGATGGACTAAAAATTGGTTCTACAGGATGATTATAATACATGTGTCGGAATTCCGAAAACATTTCATACAAAGTAGCAAATTTATTATTTGCGAAATCAAGTTGAAGATCGTTATAAGGATATCTTTCAGAGTTCAAAAATACATTTATATTTTTTAATTCACAATGATCAAATTTACTCATGTCTTGTTTGACTTTTCCTCGTCTATCTTTTTGAAAAGCAATTAACACATGTCGAGGGGTTTCAACTTTTGTAGAGGTTTTTACCGACCAGTTGTGTCTAGTAGTTTCCAATAATTCTGGATATTCAATTAATTCCCAACTTCTAAAAGTAATGAAAATATCATTATTTTTATCAATTAATTTAGTAAGAGCTAATTCTTGAGGTATTGCTACAGTTAAATGTGGAACTCGCCAACAAAGTTTTGTAATAACAATTTTTGGTTTTTCATCTTCAACTGTGGATATAACTGCATCAGTACTATCATTACTCCTTATTAAAATTAATTCCTGTTGAGAATTTAAAATAATTTTATTGTAATCTTCAAAAAAGCCTGAATATAATTTAAGTGGAATGCATAAAGAAGCATTTCCTTTTTCATCCGTCATTATTTTTTCTCCCATCTTCGATTTGGGATACCATCCAGCATTTTGAAGTTTAGCACTTTCATTTTCATTAAAAGACATATATGATTTGATTGTAGAAGTTATTCCTATATCACGAACCGAATCAATTGTTACACCGTTAAGAACATAACGTAACTCTTTAAATAAAAACGCAGGAGCATTGTTAATTAAAGATGTATTTTTTAAGGGAGTATCTTTATCATCAGTAACTTTTAATTCTAGATATAGTTCGCTCCTGCAAGGTAAAGAATATTTTCCAGTTTGTTGTAAAGAAATTCTAATTTCATCATTAGGTCCTAATTTTGAAGGATTGAAAGGGTCAAATGAAAGCATTTCCCAACTTGAAACAGATTCATCAACAAGAATATTTTCCTTAACATTTAAATATTCCATTATTATTTAATTTTAAACCCCAAGGATTCTAGGAACAAACGATTAGAAGATGTTAACTTCTTTGAGTTTCTTTTAGTACTAATTGAATTTGGCTTGAGCCTTTTTATATTAAATTGAGTTAAGTAAGGCACTTTGTTATAAAGAAATACCATTTTAAACTATTTTCTTAAGATGTAATCTTACTGTTACGGTTTCCCCTCTAAAATTGATGAAATCACCCTCTTGATCTATTATTTTAATTGTAATTTTGTCTACTGTTTTAACTGTAACAGGGAAATAAATAATATTTTGAGGAGACTCTATGATCTTATATCCTGGAGAGACACTTGGAAAAAACTGATGAATTATGTGAACTGGATCACCATTTAAATAGGATCCTTCAGCAATACTGCAGTCTACATTTATTGCATTTACTTTTATAATTTCTGCTGGTGAATCAGATATATGCTCATCATTTGCCTGTAACTCTTTATCATAAAATCCCAAAATTTTTCCAATTGTTCCTTTTCGAAATGTTATCGGAACTGTAGTTTTAATATGAGTTCGTAAGGTATTATTGTTAGGATATAAATGAAAACTTATTTTTTCTTTATCAAGATGATTTTGTAACACATTATTAATATCATCTATTTCATAACTACCGGGTGGAATTCTAAATTCTTTATCTGTGTTATAGATAAATAAATTATTTGTTTCATCAATGTTGGGAATTGCATTAAAGGTTTCAAAATTTATAAGTCCGATCACATGTTCAACATTTTCATCTAAATAAATTGGTGGATGAATATCCGCCGTCAAAATAGCAGAATTACCACTAAGAACAAAACTGTATGACATATCTCCAAAAAATTGTGATATACAATAAATTTATTTCACACGTTTCATATTTTTATACAAAAATTTTAGACATAATTGACCACAATTAGTTTTATTATAAGTTTGAAATGTGGTGTAATTATATCTAACATTATTTTTGTTCCCATCGCTATAAAAGTATTTTATTAATTCAACAGGAGGTTGTAAATTTCCATAACTATCAAAATATATTATATTTTTTCCTTTTTTTGTGTATGCTATCCAATGACTTCCATCATTGTGAGAACTGTCCAGATTAACTATTCCACACTCATTCTTTTTAATTATTTTTGGTAATTTATCTCTCATGAACACACCTCGAAAATTAGGAATATGTAAAAACTTAACATACTTAAACAAGTCAATATTTGTAAGAGCTTTTCGAGGTATTTCTTTCAACAGTTTTTTGAATAAGGTTTTAAGTATAGACCACATCCTGTTTTGTATGGTTTTAAATAAAGACCACTACCTTTTTTTCCAATTGCTATATCCTCCATCGCTGCATTGTGTCTTTTATCTTCTTCTAATTTTTGTTTAGCAGCTTTGGCATCATTAACAGCTTTCGCAATACCTGCCGCTCCACCTCCAAGGGCACCTAAAGCAGACAAACCTGCAAATAATGGTATAAGCGGCAAAAATCCACCACTTTTTGGAATGGGTATTATTCGTTTTTTAGGAGGTGAGACTCTTCCAAGTTTTCTGATTGATGCCAATGCTGTTCTCGCACTTTCCGTTAAACTTCTAAACTTTTTTCCCCTGAGTTGTTTTCTAGCTCTTGATATAGCCGTAGCCAAGGAAATTCCCCGTCCCTTTCGTTTTCTTGATACTCTTTTCCTCCTTCTCATCCCCATTCCTAACTTAGTTTTAGCTTTCATCGCACCAGTAATTCCTAAAGCAGCAACTTTCTCTCCGAAACTAGCGTCCTTAGCTTTATATCTCTCCAAAGCCTTTTTAGCCAATAATTCATCTGCATCATGTCTTCCTTTTATATGTTTTATTTCTGAATATGCTATATCATGCTCCTTACAAGCTTTATCTAAAGGATTTATTCCTTCGTCACCTCTAGCAAGTCTTTTTTCTAATTTAGTTCCTGGACCGCAATATTGGTAACCTGGTATATGCAACTCAAATGGTAATTTATTTATCAAAGTATTTAAAATACCTCGTCCTTTCTTTTTTTTTAAATGATGCGTGGAGTTTATAAGCATTATATAAATAGCAGTTGTAACAAAAATGATCCATTTTAAGAGATCTTGTCTTATATAGGAAAAATGAAGATTGAAAAACAACCCTTTTCGATACAAATTAAAGATTATGAAATTTTAAATAGCAAGTTTAACAAACATGGTAAATTATTTAACGGTGCTAGTAAAAGGGGATTAGTTGTTGGACCATCAGGTTGTGGGAAAACAAATGTAATAATAAGTTTAATTGGAGATCCAAATGGTTTGAGGTTCGAAAATGTGTATGTATATTCGAAATCATTATATCAAGAAAAATATGAATATTTAAGAAAACTTCTTAATCCAATCAAAGAAATAGGTTACAATGAATCAGAAGATGCTGAAAATATTATATCACCACAAGAAATAAAACCAAATTCTTTAATAATTTTCGATGATATCGTTTGTTGCAATCAAAACATAGTAAAAGATTATTTTTGCTTTGGAAGACATAAAAATACAGATTGTTTTTATTTATCTCAAACTTATTCAGCCGTACCAAAACAACTTATTCGAGATAATACAAATTTGCTCATTATATTTCAACAAGATTCTACAAATTTAAAACATATTTATGATGATCATGTAAATATGGATATGTCATTTCAACAATTAAAAGACTTATGTTTATTATGTTGGAAAGACAAATATGGATTTATGGTAATAGATAAAGACTCACCAATAACTAATGGGAGGTATCGCAAGGGATTTGATTCATTTATTTTTCTATAAAAAGGTTATATTCGTTGAATTTTATTAGTTTCTTAAAATTTGCTGATGATGGATGAGAAAAAAGCTAAGGAATTGGTTAGAACCCGTTTAGCAGTTAAAAAAAAATATCAAGCGCTAAAATCAGAAATAAGTGAATCACAAAGACAACAAGAACAACAATTTAAACCAATAACTCAACCCATACAAGAATTAATTTCTACAATTGGTAAGATTGAACCTCTTGAAGTAAAAGAAGAGTTAAAAACCCCAATAAAAAAATCTTATGAAACACTCACATCACCTAAAAGATTATTTGAAACAAGAACACCAACAAAAGAATGGCATTATGGAACATCAACTCCCCAAAAAAGAAAAACTAATCACCAATTCTTCCCTCAGAAATACCAACAATAATAGATTGGGATAAAAGTATAGCTTCAGTAAGTCAGCTACCATCTTTACAACAAACCAGTATAATTGCAGAAACCCAACCATCATCAGGAGAATCTACGTTAGGAAATATATCTGATATACTAGAACAAACAAGGCAAACTATTCAAACATATGTTCGTTCACCTTTATATCAAGATTATTTATCAGAATTTGATGAATTACCTCGGCAATATATTGATGGTGGTGTAAAAGATACAGAACATAAGTTTGACCATCAATATGGAGTTGTTCATGATTACGAAAATGAAAAATTTTATTTAGGAGTCACATTAAAAAATGTAGAAATTATTGGAAAAGATATAAGAGTAGAAGGAATAACTTATCCAGGTACACCTGGATTATATGAATTATTGTTTAAAAAGGAACCAATAGGTTATAAGAAAACAGATTTGGATAATTACATGGATATTCTAAAAAGAACCAATGCATACCGAAGAAATAACGACCCAAACGAACAAGTTCAGGGAAATGCATCACACAAATATATTTCTATAATTGGTCCCTACTTACAAAAGGCTGGGATTATAAAAACTAAAACTATTGAACGTGAAATGGTTCAAACATTTTTTTCAAGACGAAAAGCTCCATATAGAGAGAGTCGACTAGCATCAAAAAAAGGAGGAGCTATCACCCTTAAAGATATTAAACCCAATACAGATTATGTTTACTGGGATGATGTGAATGAACTTGTTGACAGATTAAAATTGCTTGTTGCTTCCCAGAGTGCCGGCCATACAGGACATAAAAACGAAATTATTTCTATTATTGAAGAATTAAAAGAAGCCGATATTATCATATAAAAGAATGTAATAGGTATTTGTCCACATTTGTAAAATGACTATTGATAAATTTGGTCGCCATATTTCAAAAAGATCCGCCCCTAACATATCTGCATTGGAAAATAAAATATTAACAAATGTTGAAGAAAAAATATTACAAAATTTTAAGAGTGATCTAAAATATATTGAGAACAAAATAATTGAAAAATTTGAACCTCAATTACGAAAAGATATTAGTAATTTTAATAAAAGATTATATCAGTATGAGGAAGATGTACAGAATACAGCCAAAAAAATTAGGTTATTTGAAGAAACAAAAAATAACAACAAAATCGAGGTTTTACAAAAAAAATTCAATGATATTAAAACAGAAATAAAGGCTCGCGATGAAGAAACTGTCAAAAAATTAATTGAAGAAATGTTGGGAAAAGACTTTATAAAATTGGAACAAATGTTTAAAACTTTGATTGAGGCTGTAAAAAAAGATTTATCAACTAAAGTTTTGGAAAATAACGAAAAACTACAAGAAATGTTTTACGATTTAAATGATCTTGAAACAGCGTACAAAGAGCTAAATTCCAAAGTTGAAAATTTAGTAAGAATAGATTTAAAAAATATGGAAACCATATTCACGAAAGAAATAAAATCTTTAAACGATTTAGTTCAAAAGTCTGCTGATAAGTTGCAGACCACCAAAACAGAAATTATGCTATCGAACATTCTTCTTGAGACTAAAATAGATGGGAAAATTTCGGACCTTGTAAATAAAATTAATCAAATCATTTCATCAATGGAAGGTGTTAAGGATGAAAACAGAAAATCAATTGAAACGTTAAAAAATAAAATAAAAGAACTTCATGAAAAAGGAGCAGTAAATTAAATAATGTCTAAGGAATTGGGTGCAATTTATTAGTAATGCTATAGAGAAAACCAATATGAACAAACCTATAAAAGAAATAGTCGTAAATGAACTACATAAACCAGCAAGAAAAAATTACAAGAGAAGAAGAACTATTGTTAAAGGACTAAATGATTTATGGCAGGCCGATTTGGTGGAGATGCAACCTTATTCTAAATTTAATAGAGGTTATCGATATATTTTGGTAGTAATAAATACCTTTTCAAAATATGTTTGGACTCAACCACTAAAAAATAAGAAAGGAAAAGACGTGTCTATAGCTATGAAAAGAATTTTAGAAAAAAACACTAAACCAAAAAATTTACAAACAGATTTGGGGAAAGAATTTTATAATCAACATTTTCAGGACTTAATGAAAAAGTTTAATATAAACCATTACAGCACCTTTTCAAATTTAAAAGCTAGTATTGTTGAACGTGTTAACCGAACTTTAAAAGGCACTATGTGGAAATACTTTAGCAAACAGGGAAATTATAAATGGCTTAGTATTTTGGAGGAAATTGTTGAAAAATATAATAACAGGATTCACACTTCAATCGGCATAAAACCAGCTAATGTTAATGAAAAAAATGAAAAACTATTATTATCAAATTTTTTCACTCATAAGAAAACCATTGATTCAAAGCCAGTTAAGTTCAAGTTAAATGATTATGTTCGAATTTCAAAAAATAGAGAAGCATTTGACAAAGGATATACACCAAATTGGTCTACAGAAATTTTTCAAATAAAGAAGGTTCAGTTAACAAGTCCAACCACATATATATTAAAAGATAATAAAGGTGAAGAAATTCGAGGAGGATTTTATGAAGAAGAATTGCAAAAAGTAAAATATCCCGACGTATTTTTAGTTGAAAAAATTTTAAGAAAAAAGGGGAAGAATGTGTTTGTCAAATGGTTAGGTTTTGATAAATCACACAATTCATGGATATCCAAAAAAGAATTTTATATATTATAATTTTATTCACATACCTTTGTATTTGTTATTTTATAATAGAAAAATATTTTTAAATAAAAGAGAAATTAAATATATTTTAATTATTTTATTGATGGTAAAAACCTTTCGTTATAAATAATATTTCTATGTTCTACATTTAACACTTTAAAAAGTATAATTTCACATTGTTGAATCTTCCTTTCAAATCGAAGTCTGTCTAAATATTGTTTTTGAAAATCACTTTTTCTTGATTGTCTGTAGGCATAACTCCACACAAACATAGTAAAAACTGTATCATTTTCACTAAAAGTTACTCTTTTCGCTGAAGAATTTCTTTTTTCCGATTCCACTTGCAAGTTTGGATTCCAATTCATTTGGATACGTCATTAATAGCTCCATCATAGTAGAAACGTTTTCACTATTTATATTTTGTTTATAATTCAATATGTTGATAACACTATTTAAAATATCATTTGAATTCATTAAATTTTCTTGAAATACATTAAAATATGTAATAAAATCCTGTTTTTTGATCATTTGAATTCGATAATCTATAAGATCTTTTATCTGCAACAACTTGTCAACAGAAGAAGAACTAAGCATCACATAAAATTCATCCTTCTTTTGAATTTTTATTATTGGTATTTCCATATATTTTTCAAAACATATTGTAATATCACCAAATTTGATGGGATAAAGATCGCTATTTAAACTGTAGAAATAATTAGCAATAACACCTTCATATTTTAAGAACGATTTCCAATCATCTTCATTTAATGAAATTTTGACTCCATTTTTTCCACCAAATACGATTTTAGGAGAAAAATCGTTCAAACTAATTCCAACACACACATGTTTTGATAATGAATTATTCAAATAGTAAATTTTTAAATTGAACACCTCTTCTTTTTTGTTACAATTCTCACTGTTAGGAAACGTTTGATAATTCTTAATACTGTTAGAATACATTTTAATTTCACCAAGCTTAATATAGCACTGGAAAATCTTAATTTTGAAATCGCTACTTATAGTTTTATCCCCACCATGGCCCCCCACCAAAACGTGAAATATTTAGTTATTAACTTTAAAGTGGTAGCATATAATACCCAACAATGTAATAAAAATGGATATAATTAGATTTAAGACAAATGATAAGTAATCAAATTTATCATATATTGGCGTAAAATTGAAATAATTTGAAATATTAAATTTTTTTATTTCTTCAAAACCTTTAACTTTATGGTTTTCAATTTCATCAATACAGCTTTTTTCATTCCAATTAGTATCCAAAATAGTTTTATTTGAATAATAATATAAAATTTTAAAAGCTCTACTTGATTTTTCTTTGTCTAACATTTCATATGAAAATACAGAAATGTCGTTATTAATTTTATCGTGGAACATGTAATGACAATTTTTGTCCAGTGTAAGCTTAGAATCATTTGAAAAACACACTACACTATCGGTAACACCAGAAGGGTGATATACGTACAAGACACTTCCTAATATTGAATATAGCAGGATAAAAGGAGACATAATTGAAACTCTTTTTCAAATTTAAGCGTATATTAAGACCAAAAAGAGACTGATTGATATGTGTGGGAGATACAAATATTTATATAAATTTTGACAATCAATTTTTTACAATAAACAATTTAATAATCAGTTTTAAAATGGAAACCTTGTTTACAATCAATATATACAATGAAAACAATAAACAATTTTATAAACAATTTTAAAATGGAAACCTTGTTTACAATCAACATTTTTATTTATAAAATGAAAACATATGACATAGGAAAAGGAATGCGAATATTAACAAATAGAAAAATTTGTTATTAAATTCCTCCTTTTTAACATTTATTGATAGATTTAAATTTTTGCACCGATTTAAACATTCTGTTAAATCACAATATTTATTAAACTTGTAATGTTCACTAATTGGACAGTCATCACTATTCCATTTGTATATTTCGGTGCCACAATAAAAACATTTGCAAATATCTTCTTTCAATAAATAATAAAATCCATAACTGGCCAATACTTCAGGCTTTAGTTTCCCTTTCCAATTTTTAAAAGACCAAAGTCTTCTTTGGTAAGTTCTGAAGGAAATATTATCTATTTCCTTTTCAGTTGTTTCAAGACACATTTTATAAACTAAAATGATTATACTTTATATTTGGTCAACTTTAAATACTTAAACGTTTATTGGTGGAAGGGGAAAATAGATACCAATGGCTAAACATTGTCTTTTAACCATAAATATAGAGGAATATCCTGATGACCCCAAGCAAGAGAATCATATTCATTTGGTATTAAAAATCGTTTATCATCGGCACAAGTTAATGCCACTTTATTTATTAACTCCGTATAAATATTGTGTAATCGAGATCGAAATACATACGTAGTACAAAATGTTTTTGAACCTTTTTCAACCACATCTTTATAATGAACAAACTGTAATTGTTTTTCCACACTACTTTTTTTAACCCCTTTAGTCCTTTTAGTTAATCCCTGCGTTGTTTTAATGCAATAAGCTTTTGACCTTGTCCCATAAAAACTCTCAATTGGTATACCAGCATACTCATCTTTAAATTTTCCTACTACAGACTCTGTAATTGGAATATTATAAATGTTATCTGTTTTATAGTTTGAAGTGTCAAAATAATTTATATTACTTTTAATGTCTCGATAAACATCATCAGTTTTAATTTCTAAAACTAAAGAGTCAGTATCTGTATATAATAATTTTACGTTTTCCTTGTAATAAGGTTTTAAAAAATTATAAAAGAAATTGTACATGACAGTTTTAGAAATATCTAAAATTGAAAAGCCTATATAAACTGGTTTATTATACACTATTTGAACTTTTTGCATTTGAATAGCTACTAAATCTTCACAAAATATTGAAAGATCCTTGAAATAGGGTTTTGCTATTAAATTCTCAGCACCATCTTTTTTTTGATTTTTTGACCATTGGGTTACCAAGCGGACATCTACCCTCCGATCAACGTTTTCCATAGTTTTCCCAAAGACACTATTGTTTGCCAATTTATAAGTATCTCTATCAAAAGGACTTTTTGATTCGTTTCTTAATTTAGTGTTCAAATCAATATATTTTTTTAGCCATGATGATTGGGAAAATTTTAATATCCTATGTATTTTAGTTAATTTTAAACCATTTTGAATACTTTGTTTTAACAATGTATAATGAATTATATATTTTGTTTTATTGTGTAAGTTAGGAATTAATTTAAAACATTTGGAAGTGGGAGATTTAAAATTTTCAGGACAAAAAGGTAAATCATTATGATCTTCATGTAGAGATGAAGGATATTCTAAATCTACTTCCAAAACATAGCCTTTTTCTGAGGTATCAGAAATATTCATAACATTAAAATTATTAATTTCTTGTTGGGAAAGCCAAGAAAAATCTTTTTGAGGAAGATGTTGCGACATAGCATAACCATACAAATTTGTAGCGTCTAAATATAAAATATATGTGCTAGGTTCGCTAGGATTAAAACTTGGTAAATATTTGTTATTTGCTATTGATTTCCTACAAGTACATATACTAACTCCACCTCGAACGCTATTTTTGAAAAAATGTAACATATCTGTATCCGTTAATAATTCCAACTCTACCCCTGTATATTTTAAACATGCGTCAAAGCTTAAACCTGGAAAAGTAAAATAATGTGCTGGATCTAAATTATAAGTTTTCATACAA
The DNA here is from genome assembly GCA_034092305.1 of Diaprepes abbreviatus. NCBI lineage: Eukaryota > Metazoa > Arthropoda > Insecta > Coleoptera > Curculionidae > Diaprepes > Diaprepes abbreviatus. The sequence continues at coordinate 3,448,115 of JASJET010000106.1, forward strand.
GTTTTCCTAAAGTTTTGGAATATGTCTGCCAAAAGTAGAACATCTGATGTTAAATAAATATCTGAATAGTTACCAATTGTGGTACATTTGAAAAATTTCCAAACATGTTTTGCTCTGTCATATTCTTCATTAGATATATGTTCATCAGTTAACTGATTATAAAACTGTTCTTTTTCCGGCAATGATGTTTTAGATAATTTTGTATATTCATCAACATAACTATATGGAAATATTCCTTTTTTGCGAATTAAATTAAATTCATCATCATTAGGAAAATATTTTCTAACGTCAATGCATTGTTCATTAGAAAGTCTATTCGAAAGTTTTTCGATCGAACTTGGTAAAAATTGGAAAGAATCAATAAATCTTAATTGAATATATTTTCTCTTCAAGATGTTTGAAACACGATCTCGATAAGTATCAACTTCAATAATTTTTTCAAAAGAAATGTATTTCTCTTTATTTTGAGCGATTACACTTATTTGTTCTTTATTTTTACACAAGTTTTTAATAAATAGATGGGCATCATAATTTTTTAAATTGTGAAAAATAACTGGAATATATTTAGGAATTTTAAAATTTAAATTGCATATGGAATGTGCGGCTCCTCTATACTTTCCGGTTATGTGACAATGATCGGCAACTTTGTCATTTTCAATGATTTTATTACAAATGTGACACATATTTGTGTAATTGAAATGTATTTTTTCTAGTTCAGTAAGCTTTATCATTTTTTTAGGTGATTTAAGGAAATTTTCATATAAACCATGAATATCTCTTTCTAAAAGATTTATAAATATTTGTGCACAATTTTTTCCGCGATATAATTCCAATTTTGATAATGAATTGTTGAATGAACATTTAATGTAGTATGCAAATGAATATGGAATGTGTTCATATTGTTGAATTGTATAAGAAGACTCTGAATTTATATTTATATCAGGATTATTAATATTTTGAAGGAAACATTCGAAATCTGCATAAACTACAAATGGTAGCTCCATTTGTTTTTGAATATTTTCAAATTTAAGTATATTTTCGGGTACAATATTTCCAAATTTATCCTTTCTATTTTCTGTAGAAGGTAAATCCATTCTTATGTGATCACAATCATACTCAGAATGACGGATTAATTGTTCATTAGTGGTAAAATACTGTAAGCAACCGTCACACAAATGTTTTTTGCCATTATGTTTTGTTACTTGGGTTGAAATTAATCGTGATAAATCGTTAATTAGACAATAATGAAAATTTCCTTCATCGTCGGAAATTAATAATAAATTTACATGAACATTTCTTTTAGTTTTTTTCCCATAGTACAGTGGACCGATAACTTCATATCGATCTTTAAAAATTTTATTTACTTTTTCTATTGTGAACACGTTTACGGATATGTTATTTTTTTTTTCAAAAAATATAATGTCCTTTATTGCTAAAGGAAAAGTCATACCTGCTATATCAAACAATGTATTAAAATGTGGATATGATGTCGGCTCTGTTGGTAATCCTGTTGGAGGATGAAGAGCTGCAACGATGCTCCATAAGAAGCAATATGGATCCTGATTTTGGATATTAAGGATGGCTTGCCTTTTACAGATGTCTTGTGGTAAGGGGATGTATGAGGAGGCACGTAGTGGATTAAATCGATTTATGTTTACCTCTAGATGTAATATACGAATTAATTTCCAACCTGCAAATGAAAATATTGTTATTATAAAAACGGAAAAGAAATTTCATAAAATTTTACAAAATTATATATTATTTTTATTTATTATTACCTGACTCTTTTTCTGCTAGTTCATCAGCTTTTTTGTCTACGATCGCTATTAACTCCCCCAAAACTTCGTTTAAATCGGATCCTTCGCAGACTACTTGAAAAGGTGTATTAAAGGATTTTACACCATGTTGATTTGAGGTTTCACAAAAATAATAACCAAACAGTTCCAAGTTAACTTTAATACATGTGTGTTTTTCCATTTCTTTTTTTATTAAGTTGATGATTTTTGTTGAATAATTATTCAAAAATTCAATTACATTTATGTACATCTTCAGCGCTCGAACTCTATAGGATATAATTCGATCTTGAAATGCGGAGTTAATAACATCAATGCCATTATCATTTTTCAAACATGCATTTTCTTTGTGAATATTTGATCGAAGATGTCCACTCCATGCTCTTCTTTTGAAACCTTGGTTACACAGATTACAAAAAATCTCTTCTGAAATATTTTCCACATTTTTTTTGTATTTTTGACATATATTTTTAAGATGTCGTACCAAGTTGTCTCTTCTTGTAAACTTTTTTTTGCATGTTACACACTGCATACTCAGTCTCTTTTTGGGAAGTTCCTACACAGATAGTGAGAGCAAATTTTGAAAGACGAATCTTAAATAGGTAATAAAAGTAGGGGGAGAAAATTTTAAATAAGTGACAAAAGTAGGTGGGAAGAATATTACTAAAGGTGCTTAAATTTTGAAAAATTTAATATAATATAGCTCCTTAAATTTTGAAAAATTTCCTAAAGCTTCGAACAACTATCTTTTAATTTCGATACTACCTCCATAATTCTAGTAAGATTTCTAACAATGTTATCTGCATAAGCATTATTAGGACCTTCAACTGGTGGAGGTCTCAATAATCCTAAATTTAGAACTAATGAGTTTATATGTGCTCCATGTATTCTTTTTCGTCTTTTTCGGTCTTGAGAAGACTTTCCACATTGACAAGGGCTTTTTAGGTTTGTTTGGGTTTCTATGGATTTTTGATTACTTTCGGTTTGAACCCCTATATCCTCCCCGAAAGTAAATGGAGAAAAGTTTCGGATATGAGGTGGAGATGGAGAAAAGCGATCTACAGTGGTCTTTTGACCACAAGGAATCTCCTCATCTTCAGAACTTTCCTTCTCCATGGAATTTTGAAAAATGTGATTGGAAAGTAGGGAGGGGGAGAGCGGTTCTTGTGGAATAGGAGATTGGGCAAAAAGTTCTGGAGATTGTGCAAAAAAATCTGAATAAGTTGGAGGAAGAGGTGAATAAGTTGGAGGAAGAGGTGAAGGAGTTGGAGAAAGAGGTGAATAAGTTGGAGGAAGAGGTGAAGGAGTTGGAGGAAGAGGTGAATAAGTTGGAGGGATAGGTGAAGGAGTTGGAGAAATAGATGAAGGAGTTGGAGAAAGTGGTGAAGGAGTTGGAGAAATAGGTGAAGGAGTTGGGGAAAGAGGTGAAGGAGTTGGGGAAAGAGGTGAAGGAGTTGAAGATGTAGGATGTGGTGAAGGAACGGGGGTGATATTTTCATATATTGGTGGAGCTAAATTGATTTTATCCAAACCTAAAAATGCTTTTAAAGAGTCAACATTTTTTACCGCCTGTGTTGGTATGTCGTCGTTGTTGGTAGGTGTTGGGTCTCTTTGAGAATTGTTAAAAATCCCCAAATAGTCATTTTGTTTTGTAATTTCCATTAAATAGTCCTCATCAATGTCTGTTTCGTCAAAAATATTTAAATAGGAATTTTGTTCTGCCAGAAGATCATCAACAACCATTTGTTCCTGGCTATTAACTCTAATGGCTAAATGTTGCAAAACATTAATTTTGTTGGAGTTCTCTATGTAATGTGTCATTGTTTTATTTTAAAAAACGTTAAAAATTAGAATGTAAACGGTGGTTAAGGGGTAGAGTTACTTAAGAGTTAAAAAAAATACTTGGAGCTTTAATAAACAGCAAAAATTTGAGAGAAAACGAACCAAAATTTGAAAAATAGATGTATTAACAAAATAAACTTTTAAAAATAAAATTCACAAAATTTAGTTAACAATTTGGAAGAGAACAATGGTTTTTAATAGTTGAAATTCAATCAGAGTTACTTCTAAAGATTTAAAAAATATATGAACCTTTAAGCGTAGAAAAACTGGAAAAATGTTTAAAAAATAACAAATATGGTTTTAAAAATAATATTTTAAAAATAATATTTTAAAAATACAATGAAAAATATAAGCCACAAAAATTTGGAAGAAATCGTCCTTAAAAACACTGAAAACCCGTTAAAATTTGAACAAAAAGATGTTGCAGTAACAAAATAAGCTTTTAAAAATAAAAATTACCTATTTAAAACTTCAAATTCACAAAAAAAACATCAAAAAACACCAAGAAATCGCGACAAATAGAATAACGTTGTTCACTGTGTAGAAACTTAGGCGAGACTGATCTTCTTTCCGCTTATATATTGTGACGAACAAAGAAAAACCTTGACTTGAAGAAGTTCGATGACCAACCTCCCCCCCCCACCCCCGATTGTCCCCCGCACCACCACCACCCCCCACCCCCCGATTGTCCCCCCCCGCACCCCCCCTTCCCCCGCGGATTTTTTTTTTGCCTCTCGTTGTTGAGGTGTGTGTCTGTGTGTGTCTGTGTGTATCTGTGTGTATCTGTGTGTATCTGTGTGTGCGTGTGTAGGTTTGTGTGCGTGTGTATTTGTCTGTGTGTGTGTCTGTGTGTGCGTTTTTAAAAAAAAACTGAGTACTTTTCGGCGATAAAACCCCATAGAAATTTTCTTTGAATGTCACAATTCGAGGGTCCAGGGGGCGGCAGCCCCCTGGTCAGGGGTCCAGGGGACGAAGTCCCTGGTGGGGGGAGGCGGGGGGCGAAGCCCCCTCGCCCCCCCCCCCCCCCGAGGGGCTGAAAACCGGTTTTCCTGGCTTTAAAATCGAGTTTTGAACACTTTTTAAACAACTCCAACAAGCCCGTTTAGTCGCATCTTTTCCATTAAACAACAAAGTCGGGTTCGAAAATTAAAGTTAAAGTTAAAGTTTTTTTTATTTAATATGGGTGAAAACTGGCACGGACGGTTCCTTCGATTAGAAGGACGGAATGTGCGGATTGTTGCTGGGGTTGCACAACCCCAGCAACAACAGCAGCTACAACAGCAGCTACAACAGCAACAGCAGCTACAACAGCAACAGCAGCTACAACAGCAACAGCAGCTACAACAGCAACAGAGGCCCTTTCAATTGAGGCGACCTCTGTTTTGGGGGCGACCTCAATCGCCGGGGCGACCTCAATCGCCGGAGCAACATCGTCGTTCTCCTTCGCCATTAGAAGGGGAGGACAATGGGGTTGAGAGAAACTTTTTAGATTCTCCAACTCCACCTCCATCTCCACCTGCGATCGAAGAGGACGACGTTTGGGAGGTCCAAACAATTACATATCGCCCTATACAGGTTCACGAGATCTCCACCACTCGATCGGACCTGTAATGTAGATAGTGTAAAGTGTAAAGTGTAAAGTGTAAATAGTGTATTAATTTAGGGACTTGTGTAATGACTTTAAGTGTTGTAAAAAGGTAAATAATTTTTTTCACATATTTTTCTACAATAAATAATTTTTAACATTTAACTGAAAACATCTTTTACCTGTAAATAGAAATTTTTTGTTTCAATAATCTACCATCTCCCTAGTAAATATACCTAGGGGCGTTCTACAACAAAAAGTGCATTTTTCCCATAAGAATAACATGGGGAAAATTTAAGGTTCAAATTGCAATTTTAGTGCCATTTTAGGGCGTGGCATTTTTAAAATTAAACAGAGCATAGTTTTGTTGAAATATCTATTTTCTATTATACATGAATTAAAAAATACAATAGGACATAGTTTTGTTGAAATATTTATTTTTATTATACATGAATTTATAAATACAATAAAGAACAGGGCTATGGTTTGTCTTTTACCTGTAACTAGAATTTTTTTTGTTTATGTAAGTCTTGAATTTTGTAATTATTTTATTTTATTTCTGTAAAATAAATAACTCGTATTTTATTTTGATTTTTATTAAATCTCATTTGGTCCCTTACTTTTCAATTCAATTATTTTAACAGTTAGGTAGGTAAATTTAAAACAACATTTTTAATTTTTCAAGTCAATGAATTTTTTATTTCAATTAACTTAATACTAATGAATTCAAAATTTTTCTACACTGCTTCGAAGAAATTAAGTAAAAAGTTTAAGAAAGTTTTAGGACAATAAAAATGTGATTTATCAAATTTACTTAACATAAATTATGTGTTATAATATATAATAAAATTTATAAATTTATTTTAGACTGTTTTGTTTCTTGATTTTATCAAATTTACTAACATAAATTATTTGACACTATACTAAAAAATTATAATTTTATTATAGGCTGTTTTGTTTCTTGATCTATTTCTAAAGTTTGAGTTAAACTATTACAAACTAAACAAACTTCACAGTTTATTATTTTGTACAAATCTTTTTCACATATAGCACATTTTAATTCGTCTATATTGTGTTGAACTTTTCTTTTTATGTGAGTGTTAACATGTATATGAGTTTCATCCTCTTCTACCATTGCTCTATATAAAAAATAGCAATAATGGCAGAGAGGATTATTTGAATTGTCCATTTTTTTAATATTAATATAAGACTGCATTACACAAAATACTTCCTGAAGGAAATTAACAGATGGAGTAAAAATGTTTTTAACGTTTGCTTGAGCTCTTTCATCTTCTACATCTTCTTCCAATTCTGAATCTCCAGACTCGTTTTCTAACAAAACTTCATTGTTTACATCGTTATTTCTAAGCTCTTGAAGCTTTGGTAATGATACAGAACCTATGCGGTGAAATTCTAGTAACTGGAACACTTCCACCAAGTCAATTTCTTGATCTTCCATTTTTAAACTTTTTACTTAATTTCGCGAAGCGGTGTAGAAAAATTTTGAACTGAACTCCAGAGCTCTGCAACACATTTTTATATGGTGGCTAATGGAGTGGAAAAGGTGGTAAAACCAGTAGCGGAGCGGGAAAGGAGGAGGGGCAACCAGTAACGGAGTGGGAAAGCCGTTCTTAGAGATATGTCTTTGCAACAATGTATGGTAAGTTTTTAACTATGTTATTTTCACACTATAAAAATGTGAAAAAGTTATAGAAGCCTTCACAATCACAATATTCCTCTTCAATAAGGTCTTCTACACAAATAATTTCCCCTGTCTCACGCACTATAAGTTGTTCATATAACGTTCTACAAACAGGACATGTTTCTTTTGTTTTAGACCACTGTTTAATACAATTTACACAAAATAAATGATTACATTTATTTGTATAAGTAATTTCAATTTTTTTTATATTTTCCAAACATATGGGACACTCCAACAATACTTTTTTATTAAAATTAGCTGCACTATTTTTTTTTTCGGACAATTAAAAACTTTTTTCTTCATTTTTCTTTTGATTTTACCAGCCATTTTCCCACTCTTCTTCACACCTTAGTATTTCACCTTGTAATTCACTTGACAAATAAGGTTTTAACACCTTTAATTCTGAAAGAAAATATTTTTCCACAAAATGTTGCACCAATCGCTTAATATCTTGATTTGTGTAGAAACCTTGACACGTTTTTATTGCTTCTTCATACATACTCTGGTAAAAACTATAACATTTCTTAGCATTTGGTCTGGCATACAGACTTTCGTGTTCATAAGCTAATGCCTTTTTACAAAAAGATTTTTCCACATCTTTTACTGCTTTAATTAATAACTTATTCCTTTCAACAATACTACTTTCACTATCATTACTAGATGACATCGAAAATTTAGTATAACTTTTAAAGAACTGTTGTAAAATTTCCGCTTTTCCAGTCTTATATCACTCTATCCCCACATAATTCACGGAGTAGGTCATGTGCACAAAGAATCGGGAGGAGGCACTCTCATATCATTACGGAGGGTTATGATCGGGAGGAGGCACTCTCATATTATTACGGAGGGTTATGATCGGGAGGAGGCACTCTCATATTATTACGGAGGGTTATGATCGGGAGGAGGCATTGGGAGGAGGAGGCTCTCTCATAGTATACCTACTCATGTTCTTTGGGAAAGTGGAGGTCTCGAACTAGATCATTTAATTCAGGTTAGTCGATTAAATTGGGCGATTTTCCTTTACTGTTGGGAAAATAAGAATCGTCCTTTTCTGATACATTATCGGGTTCTGCTTTCTCATCATACATTTCTTCCTCCCATTTTTCCGGGGGCGCTGGAACTGGTAAACCTTCTCCATGAAGAACCGGTTTTATTGTCGAGGGAATATCCGGAGTTTCAATATTATATTTGTTCTTTCTTAAAAAACCAGATCCTTTTGTCATGCAAAAGTAACAGTGTTAATTCTAGCCAAATCATTTAAACTGCAACAATCATAGAAGAGCGTTTGTTATTTAACCAGTTGCTTAGGTTTGCTCTACATGTTTGGCAACATATGTGAAGAGCTCAGTCCTGATCTTGATCGTCAACAAGACATCCACAATACTTATAATAAGCCACTTTGCTCATTTTGTTAATTGTCCTTTTCTGCGGGTAAAGTGACTACATATGTAGCAAAAACTATCCGCGGGGTTAACACAGCCATGTTTCTGTACTTTAGACATTTTTGTACTGTCGCGTCAGAGATGTACGTTTACAGGAGTCAACTAACTTTATTTAACACAAAGATAATACTAATACAAGGCTCTTACTATTGGCTTGTTTGTGCACTTTATCTAATACTGACCACTACTTATACTAAACCAATACTGATGATACTACTGTCGGCCAGCTGCTTTTATAGCCGTTCCTTACTTCTGGTATTTTCCAGAAACATTGAGTATAGAAATTTTGAAAAGCGATGGCGTATTTCTCGCATACAGGATGAGTACTTCTGTTATTTTAAGACCTAGGGGGGGGGGGGGGTTGAGACTTCGTTATTAACTTGTCATTCCTAGACACCCCAAGTGGCATTGCCAGATTGTGCATAATTTTCATAACATGTGGAAAACGTAAATTCGGCTACGTCGCGCTCCGGTATATTACAAATACTTTTTAAAATAATATGATTAAAATAATATTTCGTTTTCCCTGAAAATATTATTACTCAATTGCATTTAGAGACCAAAAATTAACCAAAGACTGCCTTTGACATTACAGTCGCCAATTGGGCGTAAAGTAGTGTAATAAAATATATTTTACAAGTTTGATTAAATCCGCACGAGTTGCTCCCTATGAGTTTTATCTAGAAATCTAAAAAGGGTCAAATAAACCTAATTTTTTTTAATTAAATCAATGAGTTTTGATTAAAAAAAAATTAAAACCAACCTAATCCCTGATTGTCACTATAGAACATTACTAGGTAACCTACACTTCTTTATTTTTATTATTATGATTTCAAACCAAACGGCTTCGCACACCCTTCAGGGAACATTGACTCATACTAGGTACACAAAGATACTAAAAGTATAAAGTTCTGTGGGAACCCTTTCCATGTTATCGGGTCCTAGATGACGTGGTCTGCTGTATTTCCTATGTACTTTCGGAGGTTCACGTGGTTACAAGGAGAACTGCTTTCTGAATCTGCTTATACGGATGCTCACTAAGGCCCACTCCCTTGATGTTCTGCAGGAGCTTCTTTGGTATCACTCCAGTTGTTGATAAAATTATGGGCATCGTTTGGACGCTGTTCATTGCACATTGTCTTCGGATTTGCACCTCCAGATCTCTGTATTTGGCGATCTTCACGTTGTATTTTGACCTCAAATTGTTGTTGTTAGGGACAGCAATATCGATTAGTGTACTTCGCCTTTATGTGTTAGTATATTGTCTGACTTATTATGAGCAACTGCCTGATCTGTTAGAACCGTTCGGTCCCATTATAACTTGAACTGGTTGTTCTCAAGAATAGGTTCCGGATTGTGTTTGTAATAAGACATTTTTGCTACCTGCAATAGGTTTAACTTATCTGATAACTCTTGGTGGAATATCTTAGCGGCTGGGTCATGTCTTTCCTTATACTTGGTTGCGGCAAACGCTTGGCATCCTCCAGTTATGTGCTGGATTGTCTTTGATGTTCGACAGCCATATCTACATTGGTCATTTTCTATTGAGTGATCTCTGATGATGAACTTCCGATAATTTTTCGTCGGAATTACCTGGTCTTGGATAGCTAACAAGAAGCCCTCTGTTTCCGGAAACATCTGTCCTGATATCAATCAGTAGTTCGACGCTGAGGTGTCGATATTTTCCAGGATAACTTCATTGGGATGTCATGGCGTTGAATCGTCTTTCTCGAATATTGCTCGATGTAGTGTGGAAGAGTCCGCTAACCTATGGAGATATGAACGTAATTTTATTATTTGTTGGTCGAGCTGCTTACCAATATCAACCAATCCTCTTCCTCCTTGATCTCTTAGAAGTATTGTATGTTCAATAGTACTCCGAGGGTGATGTTTTTGTGCTTTTGTTGGGAGTGTTCTTATTTTACTTTGCAGGTTTTGGATGACCATCATACTCCATTTTACAATTCCAAGAGAGTAGCTAAGTCAGAGCAAGCATACGTGTTGAGCGCCTTAATCAAATTTCTACTATTTAAGTTAGCTTGTAATACCCGCTTTACCCTTCTGTCAAATTCGGTTGTCAATTCAGCTTTCATACTGCCATGATCAATTCTTTTAGCCCGTTTCATACCATTATTTTTATTATTACTAGGTCAATATTTTTCTTAGTATTCCTAGTATCAATATTGATCAAGAAGAGGAATAAGGCACGAATATCTACCCTTTTAGTTACAGTTTCGTGAGCAGCAGCCATTTATTATTGTTGTAATTAAGTAATGGTTAAGGATTATGAATGTGGGTATTTTGAATTAAAAAAAAACTAATTTCATTAATAGAATACAATAAAATACAAATTTAACAAGACTAAAGTGATTTTTTCTGGTCTTAAATAAAGAGTATTTACGCGATGGAAATCGGGAAATTCTGAGCATTTTCTAACATTTTTGTCTGGAAATAGAAAGATTCGTTACTGTTTTTAAAGTAAGACACTTTGTTGATAACGCATATTTCATGTTTTATATTATCGAATATTTACACATTAGTTTTTTCTGTTTTAGCGTGGATAAAACTATCTAAAATCTTTTATACAGGGGTCCACAAGATACGTTTAACAACTTTTGATGATACTCTCTTGACGTCAGAATAGGTCGATTTAAGCCAACTTAATTTTAGCTGATATTGCGTCGTTTAGGCGGTAGAAGACGTTAAAATTTTAAGGAAATATTAATTTTTCCCAATTTTTTTGAAAACATAGTAACTGAATTTAATGATTTTTGGTGTGTGGTTTAACATTTATGACGTTTTCTAGTAGTATGGCAACCGGCTATAAAGTGGTGTAACTGTTATAAAAGTGACGTCGGTTGTAAACATCGCTTCTGATTTTTTATGTCATAAACGTTATGATAAACTAGATATTTCTATCAAATAACCGCACGTATTTGGGAGCTTTTTTTCCTCTTGAAAAATTTTCATTGAATGTACATATTTTTGCCAGAAAACAAATATGTTCAATTAAATACATACATTAATTGGCTGTAATAATGAAACAATTTTCAAAATAAATGTTGGAAGTACATCTATGTATTGTAAAAAGATTAAAGAAGCTAACTAAAAAGAAAACATTTATTAAGCAGATCTGCCAAATGGCCGGCATTTTGCTGAATACACTTAAAAAAAAAAAAAGAAAATTGGACTAATAACTTATACCTCGGAATAGTTAGGGTAGGATTGTATTAGGTTGCGCAATTTGCCTACAGTGCTTATAAATTACAAAATACACATTTTGATTTGAGATCAATTATTTATTTAATTACCTTTATTATTATGGCAACAAATTAACATAGTTATTTTATTTAACAGAACATACCGGGTGTCAACAAATCTATTAGACAAGTCATAATTTCTAGAGTATTACGTGTATCAAAATGAAAATTGGTACAGGTAAATGTTATGTGAGGAGGAGAGTTTTCGCATATTTTCCACTTTCCGGTCACTTCCGGTTTCACCGGAAATGGCCCCGGTTTTGAATTCTTAAATAGAACACCCTGTATATTTTAACATCTTTGGATTTCTGAGACAATTCTAGATCAGAATGTGACATTTTAAAAACTTTTTACGTCTACTTCATTTTTTTAGAGCCACTTTTAAAATTGCATCTAGGTGGCCATGATCGGACGCAAACTAATCTAACGGCCTTAGGTGATGTCAAAAAAATACAATCGCAAAGTTTTAGTGACTAGTATGAAAGACAGGAATTGGATTAAAAATTTAACAAAATTAACAAAAAACTAACAAAACAAACTAATAACTTAGACGACGCACTTAAAATATTTGAAAGTACAGTAGCTGAATTTGTTAAAAAGTTTAGTGTAGTAAATGTTCAAAGTGCATTCCTTCTTTTTCACGACACATTTCAGCTCGTTCAATTGTTTCTCTCAACACGTTTTGTAGAATTTGGGGCGTTATACTTCTAAATGCCCGTAAAATTCTTTCTTCTAATATTTCAAGAGTAGCTGGGGCTGCTCCATAGTAAAGCCTTTCTTTAACATATCCCCAGACAAAGAAATCGAGCACAGTAAGATCCGGTAAGCGGGCTGACCACCGTACTGGATCATTGGTTACAATAATTCGATTATTAAAATGCTCTATTAAATAATTAAGAACTTCTCTAGTATTGTGAGGCGGTGCTCCATCTTGTTGAAAGTAAATTCGCCGTAAAACTGCTAAAGGTATATCATTGAGATGATTTTCGATTTCATTTTGAAGAAAACCTAAGTATCTAACCCCTGTTAACTGACCTTGAAACAATATTGGCCCAATTATTCTGTTTCCAACGATACCAGCCCAGACATTGACGCCAAATCTTTCTTGAAAATTGCCCTCTCTCATTTCATGTTGATTTTGTTGGGCCCAGTATCGAGTATTTTGCTTATTGAACATACCATTATTTGTAAATCTGGATTCGTCGGAAAATAGAATAAAATCGATAAAATTTGGGTTAACTCTATGATTTTGAAGCAGCCAATCACAAAACACTACTCGTTTATCGCCATCCTCAATATGCAAATGTTGATGTATCTGATATTTAAATGCTCGATATCCATGCTTTTTCAGTATTTTTCTTAATGATTCATAACTTATCTGCAGTTCTTGACTAATTTCTCTTAACGAAACTGTTTTATCAACCTCAACCATAGCAAGTACGTTAATCTCAGTCTCTTCATTTATGATAAACCTCTGTTCCGCCTCTTGATTTCCTATTTGCCTAAAACCAGTCTCGACATACAGAAAATACTGATGGGCTGGATGTTGCTGATTCGGATATCTATGAGCATACAACTCTGCAGCATTCCTTGAATTTCTATGACACTCTCCAAATATTAATAACATATTCACTTTTTCACTTTGAGTATATATTATTTTAACGAAAATTTAAATTAAACTTAACGAAAATTAAGAAACTTTTACGTCTGTTCTTAGAGCGTATGTCACTGTCATTATCTACTTAAGTGAGTGCTTTGTTTTCCAAAGAAGACTTGATAAAAACAGTTGCAAATTATTATGCATCATGGCTGTTCAAATTTCCAAGAGGCATTCGCTACAGAAACTAACAGATCTTTAGAATCAGATGGGGCATCTTGATTATCTTCTGGATTTTTCCTTTCTGTAACGTTCCTTGCCAGAAAATCAACGTCGATAAATATGTCAGGCTTAAACAGCACAATATCAGTGCACTTGAAGAGTTCCACTCCGCGGGCAGTTATTGCACCCTGATGAAATCGGGTGTAAAAATTGAAGTCATCTGATAGACGGTAATTGCCCTTTCTGGGTGATTACGAAGCCATTTTTCGCACTCGCTGGAATGAAACTTCTTCAAAATTCCATAGAAACCTTTATCAAGAGGCTGCCTTTTGTGGCTGCTGTGGGGCGGTAACATCAGTGCAATTATATTATTCTGGCGGTAAAATTCAATAGCTCGTAATGTGCAGTGTGAGACGTGGTTGTCTAAGATCAGTAAGATGGGCTGATAGAGATAAAGATCTGCGTTTATAAAACTGGAATCCGAGACAATATCAATAGATCCAGGTTGTGCAGCGTCTAAGAGGCCTGCCTTCATCCTCTGTCTGCTTAATATAAATGCTGGTTTAATGAGATGGCCAGTCGCAGACACAGCATTGATGACAGTTACATTTGTGCCTCACTCTGCGCTAGATATTTTGTTGAGAGAAAGCTTACCCTTTCTAGATAATATTTTGGCCTATTTGTAAGGTACGGTGGACATATCTGTCTAATCCATATTGTAAATAAATTGTAGACGTTGCAGATCTGTTTATTACCTACAACTTTTGTATTCAACTTTTTTCGATAAGATGTGTAATTTCGCCGAAAATCGCAAAAAATTCTTTTTCATCCCTAAAAATCAGTCCCCCCCCCATTTCATCCTAGTGGGTTGCCGGTAGTTCGGATTATTTTTCCTTCTTTAGTTATCACACTACCCACACACAAAGAATTTTTTTTTTCGTACCCCCTCTTTAGAGCTACCGGCCCAGTCGATCTATTTTGACGTCAATTGTTTCTGTTAATTTCGTTCCTGAGTTTGTACAGCTCCATTAATAAGATGTAATTACATGATACGAGTAACCATTTCTTAAGTAGTATTGACGTTTGATAGCTTTTAAGAATACAAAACAGATTTAAATCGAGTTAGGCTCATGAGAACATTGGATCAGCATACCATAACGAACATTTTTCAAACTTCAGAACAAATTAGCCTAGAGTACTATTTTATAAGTTTTATGCGAGGTGTTTTTATTTGTCTGCGACTATTTAATCCAAACTAATTATTTTTGACACCGAATTACGATTTAATGATCACATCAATTATATTTTAACAAAGTCCTACAAAATGGCAGGATTTATAATGAGACACTGCAGGAATTTTTCAAGTATCGAAGTTTTAAAGTCTTTATATTATTCTCTTGTGCGTAGCCACCTAGAATATTGCTGTGTTGCTTGGAGCCCTTGTTGCATAACGCATATTAAGCGGATTGAATGCATACAGTTAAAGGGTAAAGTGAATTTTAAACTCCATGGAAATTAGATTAAAAAAGAGCTGTTTTGTTAACAAAAATGTAGCATTGGTTTTTTCGCTGGAATTTGTTCATTTCGACATCCTATAAAACATATCTCGATGGTAACTCTGAAAGACCTGTGCAAAAAAAATTGCGGACGAAAAATGGTCAGGATTTTCGGTTTTTTGAATTTATCTCGAAAAGTAAAGTTGTATCGAAAAATGTCTCAAATAAAAGTTGTAAAGAATTAAAAAACCTATCGATTCATATAAGTTCTGGGTGGCGCCACTAGTTATCGAGATATGTATTTTTTCGTCAAAATTTACATTTATTAACAAATTACCGATTTAAAATTTAACTTACTCGTAAATATAGGTATTATCATTCTAAAAAAGTATGTCAAACCCGGAATCTGTGAGTTTTTTATTTTCCGAGAAATTCGATGTTAAAGTTGAAAATTCAACCTCAATTTTCCGCTTTCCTAATTAAGATACAATGCTCAATTTTAATGAAAATTTTTTGTATTGTTTTATATTTTGAAGATCTACTAAAAAAATTTTTTTTTTCAATCGTGGGCCGAGAAATTTTGCAAAAATCAATTTTTGTACGAAAAAAATTGCGATAACTTTTCACCGGATGGAGATAAAATTTTTTTAATGCATGCATAGGATTTAGATGTATTATTTCTGATCTCAAAATAAAAATAATTTTGGATGAAAAAAACGTTTTTTTTTTCAAAAATGCGTAATGGCGTGGCAAATTAATATTAAGGGCTCAAATTTGTAGAAGATGTTTTTAATACTTGTACTTTACCTGTGAATTTTTTTGATCTAAGAAATATACTTCCATACAATCTATAAACCTTCGAAAATTGGGCCGAATCTAAGCGAAAATAGCTGCTGCAGGCCGCTGTCGGTTGGGTTTCCATAGTTCAGGCTCATTTTTCATTGAAACTTCAAGGAAACTTATGCATCACAAGTAATATTTATAATATTGATGTCGTTTTATTAATTTGTATGATAGTAACAATTTATTTAGTCATATTAATTATTAATTTGTTTATTAACAAAATTTTTACAAAAAATTGTAGAGAAAATCATACAAATATTCAATTATATATTACATATTCTACTGTTTTTTTTTCTTTATATTATTATTATCTAACAGTTTATTAACAAAATTTTCAAAAAAAATTATAGAGAAAATCATACAAATATTCAATTCTATATTACAAATTATACTGTTTTTTTTCCTTTATATTATAATTACCTTATAGTTTATTAACAAAATTTTTACGAAAATTTCAGAAATTTCTGAAATGTACCGATTTGTGTGAATACTATAATGGACAGTACGATAAGTGCTCTGAAAATTTTATTTCCTGCGATTTAGAAAACTATGATGACAATTCAGAGGAAATTAATGTGTGAGAATGATTTTGACTATGAAAATATTAATAACGATGAGAATGATATGTACAATGAAATTGAGAATAATAAAGAAAATGGTATGTGCGATGTAAGTGCGAGTAATAATTGCGATGATGAAATGGACGCCGATTGCATAGAAGTAATAACAAACAGAAAGCTGCATATATAGTTGATATATTGAATTTGTATGATTTTTGCACGTAATTTTAATGTATTATTAAATATTTATATGACGTATTATATATTATTATTATATTTTTATATGATTTACTTACAGAAATTTTCGTAAAAATTTTGTTAATAAACTATTAGGAAAAGAACAGTATAATATGTAATATATATTTGAATATTTGTATGATTTTCTCTATAATTTTTTGTAAAAGTTTTGTTAATAAACAAATTAATAATTAATATGACTAAACAAATTGTTACTATCATATAAATTAATAAAACAACATTAATATTATAAATATTACTTGTGATGCATAAGTTTCCTTGAAGCGCCAATGAATAATGCGCTTGAACTCTGGCAACCCGCCGACAGCGGCCTGCAGAAGCTATTTTCGATTAGATTCGGCCCAATTTTCGAAGGTTCACAGATCGTATGGAAGTGTATTTCTTGGATCCAAAAAATTCACAGGTAAAGTACAAGTATTAGAAAACATTTTCTGCAAATTTGAATCATTAATATTCATTTGCCACGCCGTTATGAATTTTTGGAAAAAAAACGTTTTTCTCATCCAAAATTATTTTTTTTTGAGTTCGGAAATGATACATCTAAATCCTCGCATTAAAAGAATTTTATCTCCATCCGGTGAAAAGTTATCAACATTTTTTTGGTGTTAAAATTAGTTCTTACAAAATTTCTCGGCCCACGACTGACAAAAAAGTTTTTTTAATAGATCTTCAAAACATAAAAAAAAATACATTGACTGTTTTGGCCATCTTGAACTGATTAAATTCCGCCTTCTTTCACGTGACACTCGCTTTTTCCAGATGTTCTCGGTTAAGAGAAGCCGGACTGATGTTGATCTTAAAGGCTCCCTGCCTACGATTAAAAAGAAACTAAAATCACTCATATAATATTTGAATATTCGTGTATTGCAACTTCGACGGTTTATTTCCTCTGCTATTTAGAGTAGGGGCGGATCCAGCGTCTCTCTTTGGGGGGGGGGGGTGATATCACAAAAGTAAAGTATGGAAAGCGAAAGCAAGTTGTCGACGAGGGAAGGGAACCAGCAGTATACACATTCCTAGTATAAAAGCCAAAATCGAGTCTATTTTCCTAAACTCAAAGCTCTTGGGGGAAGGGCGATAGCAAGAAAAAAATAAGTTGTCGACGAGGGGGTGGAAGCCAGCAGCATACACATTCCTAGTATAAGAGCCAGAATCGGGTCTATTTTCCTAAACTCAAAGGTCTTGGGAAGAGGGCAATTGCAAGAAAAAATAAGTTGTCGACGGGGGGGTGCAAACCAACAGCATACACATGCACAGTATAAAACCAGTATCGGGTCTATTTTCCCAAACTCAAAGCTCATGGGTAGGGGGGTGGCGATCGCAAGAAAAAACAAGGTGCGGAAGTCAACAGCTTGGGGGGGGGGGGGGCGATGGTCCCCTACCTTGGATCCTCGTCTGATTTAGAGTATATTACTGCATAACTTTTTTTTGCTTTGTTTTATGTATAGTCCTTTTTTCTTTTTTCTGAGTTTGTATGTTAAAGGTTTGTATCACCGTTAAGCATTAGATAAGTTATCTTATGTAACATACAATAAGGAATATACTAATTGGATTTACTCTGTGATGTACTGTTTAAGATAAATAAAGTAATAAATAAAAATACCTTCACACCTGAATGAACGTATCTTAGGAACGTTCAATACTCATAATCTTCTTTTCCCGGTGCGAAAAATTACATACAATATATGGGGTAGTTCAGGCTAGTTCTAGTTTCGTTCGTCTTTGGTCCCCAATTCATGGGTTATATATATTTTTCCAATAAAAAGAGGTCTTCTTTGCTTGGTCCACAATTCGAGTATTCAATTATAAAAATTAAGTGTTTAGTCCGGAATTCGAGGCCGCCGACGTTGGCCTAAAAACGAAAATCATAATTAAACTAACCTGAACTGACCTGAACTAACCTTAAGAATTCTCGAAATTTTTCGATGACTTTTTACATACTTCCTATTTTCAAGTCGTAGAACACGAATGTATTGTTTTTCTTCGCCGATCTTGCATCGTTTTTCTATGTAATCTAGATAAGTTTAGTTTAGGTCAGTTCAGATTAGTTTAGTTATGACTATTGTTTTTAGATCAACGTAGCTGGCTGAACGATCTGCTTATGTTTGGCATCCCGATTCTGCACGTGTACCAACATTTTACGCAACAATACTAGAATGACCACAATTAATTGCATTTGAACTATCAAGTTTTCCATCCTAATGGAATTTAAAATCACGTCAATGTGGCAACATCGCATCGCCTGTTTGGTTTTAAATCGTATGCAACCAACCATGCACGCATACAGTTAAAGTTTGTGAGTTTTATGCTCTATAAGCACAACTGAATGGATGTATATTAGGAACGTTCAATACTGATAATATTCTTTTACCTGTGCAAAAAATTTGATTCCAATTCGTTCATTATTTTATATTTTATGAAGAGTTTTGCTGCTAAAATTGGGTTTTATAAAAGATTCATCAAATTTTTAACAAGGGAACATAATAGATTTAACGATTTTTCGTCATATTTTGGAACAACACTCGATCATATTTTAAAATAACTAAACAGCAAAATAATATTTTCTAAATAGGAATTTTGTGTAATAAAATTTTCTTTAGAATGACAACATAACAAAGACACTTGTTTTCAGTTGGATTAATCCAATGTGAAAACTTTCAGTTCTCCAAGAATACGCCCACCGGAATAACAATATCTTATCAAAGAATCTTTCAGGTCGGTTCTGTTCTTTAATATCGAAGATTGGTCCTTTATTCACCCTTTACGTATTTCCAAATATAACCTGCGATATACCCTCAAAATCGAAGATATTAAACCAGGTCACGCAGAGACTGTTTTGTCGATATAAAAGTGAAAGAGCCAATCAATCTTCCCCATAATTAAATCAATGTCACGGCTGAAAGCATAAAAGGCACTAATTTGCCCTTTCCGGATAAAAGGAACTGAATAGATTTAAATACATTACATTAGCATCTTTTATGAGATTTTTCAATGGAATTATTTAAGAGGAGGGCGATTGATAATTCTTAAGAAAGGCTTATTTTATTTCGAGTGGAATTCATTAAGAGCAGTTTAATTATTTATTTGCGACGAACAAACAAAAGCCAAAAATCGGGCTTAATTAATTTGTGTTCATCGTAAGGAATAAATTTTATCTCCTGACTGAAAAAAAAATAGTTACGTACATTGAAAAAATTAATGTACGGAGTGTCCCATTTTCGACACTTTTAGCGGTTTTGGAGTTATTTAGATAGTGTTGCGGTTTTCACTTTAGTGTCCTACTTTTTAACGTAACGAAAGATTCTGATGTCAAATTTATTATGGCTCTCTTAATTTTTAATCTACAGGGTTATCTTGAAAATCTTCGTTTTTTAGTCACGTCTCGTATTACCATTATACGTTAATTTATCAAAAAGGTAAAAACTGATTTTTATAGAGCTTTTTACTTAGAGTTTAGTGGAATTGTTAGTTTTGTTCTAAAAAGTTTAGTTTTTGAGTTATTAACCAAATTTATGATTTTTAAATAGGACACCCTGTAAATTATTTTAGATATTGATTAGGTATAATTTAGGCTCTTGAAAAATATATAATGTGTCTATTTTATTTTGAAAAACAAGGTCAATAAATTTACTTTATTTGTAATAGCAGACCATGACCAATCTATAAGAAACAAATGCAAAATTTTGACAATAATTATTATACCAATGATTAGATACTTTAAAAGTTAATTTGAATGTTTTTCTATATTTTCAATTGTAAACACTTTATTATGATTTACAAGCCAAACGGCTTCGTACTCCCTCCAGAGAATATTGACTCATACCAGGTACACAAAGATACCAAAAGTATGAAGCTCTATGGGAACCCTTTCGATGTTATCGGGTCCTAGGTCTGCTGTATTTCCTACGAACTTTCGGATGGTTCGCGCGGTTGCAAGAAGAACTGCTTTCTGCATCAGTTTATACAGATGCTCACTAAGGCCCAGTCCCTTGATGTTCTGCAGGAGGTTCTTTGGGATTACTTCAGTTGTTGACAGTATTATGGAAATCATTTGGATGCTGTATTGGGGTATTAATCTACTGGACACAACTCTGAAACTCGTTACGAAAGTAATCAAAAATAAAATTAATTCGGTTACAATACTGGAAGACAAACAGCAGGGATTTAGATCAGGAAGGTCTTGCGTGGATGCAGTATTTATTCTACGACAGATAGTCGAAAAATCTCTAGAATACAATAAACCAACAATTTTATGCTCTATAGATCTAACAAAAGCATTCGATCGCATAAAGCTAGATGACGTAATCCACCTGTTATATAAGAGAAATATTCCTATCAATATAATTCAGACCATCGAAAACATATACGCAAACAATAAAGTTCAGATTCGCACTAACGGTAAATTATCTACACCCATACCAGTCAACAGCGGTATTAGACAGGGAGACTCGCTTAGTCCTTTTCTGTTTAACATGATAATGGACGAAATAATAAAGGAGGTGCGACTTGGTAGAGGATATAAAATGGGTGATGCAGAAATAAAAATTCTCTGTTACGCTGATGACGCTGTGATATGTGCCGAAAATGAAGACGACCTCCAGAGATTGTTAAATACCTTTAATCTTACGGGAAGAAAATATAATATGATTACCTCAGCCGAAAAAACTAAATGTATGACAACCTCAAAAGAACCCCTCCGATGCAAACTAGAACTAGACGGTCGAATAATACAACAAGAAATGAGTTTCAAATATCTAGGAATCGACATAACTAGTTACGGCAACATCGAAGATGAAGTAAGAGGGCAGGTGGCCATAGCAAACAAAGTGGCGGGTTGCCTCAACGACGTAATCTGGCGAAACAAACACTTCCAACAAGAAACAAAGGTTCGGATCTACAAAACCACAATTAGACCTATTATGACATATACTTCAGAAACACGGCCAGAGACGACAAAAACGAAACAACTATTGGAGACTACAGAAATGAGAATACTTCGACAAATAACAGGAAAAACGCTACTAGACAGATAAAGAAGCGATAACATCAGGCAATCATGCAACACAGACTGCATTAATGAGTGGGTCCTACAACGTAAGACACAATGGAACAAACACATAAGCCGAATGACAGAGTATAGACTGGTAAGGATCGCACGAGATAAATCGCCTAGTGGTACACGCAGTAGAGGTCGACCGCGGAAAAGGTGGAGCGATAATTTAAGTCCAGAATGAGAAAAATCGAAGAAGGAACAGGTCAGGGACTTATTATAGAAGGTAGAAGAAGAAGAAGATTTAGATGCTGTTCATTGTGTACTGACTTCGAATTTGCACCTCCAGATCTCTGTATTTGGCGATCTTCTCGTTATATTTTGGTCTTAGATTGTTGTTGTTAGATACCGCAATGTCGATTAGTGTAGTTTGCCAAGAAATTTTATCTGTTAGTATAATGTCTGGTCAATTATGAGCACCTGTCTGATCCGTCAGAACCGTTCTGTCCCAATATAAATTAAACTGGTTATAGGCTCCAGACTGTATTTGTAATAAGGCACTTTTCCTACCTGCAATAAGTTTAACTTATCTGCTAACTCTTGGTGAAGTATCTTAGCGGCTGAGTCGTGTCTTTCCTTATATTCAGTTGCAGCAAACGTTTGACATCCTCCAGTTATGTGCTGGATTGTCTCTGATGTTCGACAGCCATATCTGCATTGGTCATTTTCTATTGAGGGATCTCTAATGATGAACTTTCGATAATTCTTCGTCAGAATAACCTGGTCCTAGATAGCTAACAAGAAGCCCTCCGTTTCGAGAAACATCTGTCCCAAAATCAACCAGCAGTTCGACGCTGAGTTGTCGACATTGTCCTGATTGACCTCACTTGAATGTCGTCCATGAAGTGGCTTCTGTAGCCAAGTTTGGTGGTAAGAAGTAATATCTTATTGTCTCAGCTGTAGAGGCGTTGAATCGTCTGCCTCCTATATTGCTCGATGTAGTTGGTCGAGCTGCTTACCAATATCCACCAATCCTTTTCCCCCTTGATGTCTTGGAAGTATTGTATGTTCAATAGCACTCCGAAGGTGATGTTTTTAAAACACTTAATTATTATTACATTTTTAACTTTAAACAACACTGTTATTATAAAACCAGAATATTGAAATTTGATTGTAATGAACAAGAACAACATTATTTGTTAAAACTAAAGTAACAAAAACAGAAAGAAACACTGAAACTAAAAACAACCACGAGTTTTTTGGAAATGGTTTTCAAAATGATGGCCATTTCTCGAATGTAATATCGACAAAATTTTGTTATTCTTCTAATTGCATTCAAACGAATCATAGGTATGTTATGAAGAGTTTGGAAAGCCAAACCAATTGCCATACGAACTTTCGCTATAGATTATTTCCGTGTCTTATACACTTGATTTTGCATAAAACCCCACAAAAAACTTAAAAAAAAGAAAAATATGGGATCGTGGGGGCCACCTCACAAGCCTTTTGGTACCTACCCATCTATGAGGAAAGTTGTTGTCCAGAAATGGCCTTAACAGCCCAAAGTTGTGGCTCGGGGCATCGTCTTGTTGAAGATACATGGAATAGAAACAAGCCAATGGAGCATATTCAAGCAATTCTGGAATAATTTCCTCAATGATTTCTAGGTATCTACTTGCTGTGTGTGAAAATGGTGATTTTCTGCAGACAAATGCCTCGTGTTGTGACGATTAAAAATTTCCTCACTTAAAAAATAACATTCGTAAGACCAAATGACAAATCTGCCAAAAGATTCGTTGGTGCGGATTTGTTCTAAATACCATTGACAAAACGTTACTCGGCTCTCATCATCTCCGGGGTGTAAATGTTGCGTCAGATTTTACTACACCAACTTCTTCTATTTTTTTACAGGATAATGAAGCTGTTGCTCTTTCGTAACATAGCAGATTTGTTTCCTTTCTCTCCTTCTCTTCTTTGATGCATGTTTTGGGATGCGGCTGAATAAAAGATCCGTGTGTAAGTAGATTTATTTTTAAACGCGCAAATATGTCTGGAAAGGGTAGCCTTCTTTCTGGATACCTCACATGAACAAAAACGATAACGATAACCCTTTAAATACACTATCTATTGAAATATAACTCAGAAGCTTCTTGGAAACTTTCATTGCTTTATATAAATCATACTAACATTTCAAACTTTCCATAAATATTATAAACAGCCATGGTAAATGCAAAATAAATAAAAAGTATAATAAGCAACAAAAATATTTCATAAATAATAATAATCTAACAAAACTGTGAAGTTTTGTACGTCTGCCTTTTACATCTTACAAATTGGCCATTGCTTACTATCATAAATACAGTAAATTATTGAAAATATAAAATTCTGATCTTCTCGGTTCTCTTCTGTGGGATCTCTGGATGGTGAACTAGACCTTAATTGCACTTGAGAGTCCCATTTCTTGTATCTAGTTCATCCACATCTGAAGCGTTTTATGTGCCTTCTTAATTCCACCCGACAATTCCTTCTCATGTGTTCTGCTTCTCCTACGTCTTGTCGCACTTATCCAATCTCTTTCTAACTCTTTTGCGTTTGCCCCCGTAGACTTTGATCGAATTCTTGCTGTTCTTGTACAATAACTTCTTGTATTTATTTGCAAATTTTATTTTCATCTTTAATGCGACATTCTTCTTTTTTTTGACACCGTTCTTCTTCTTGTTTTTTTTTGTGGAAGTCAATCTTCTTCTTCTTATTATTATTTTTCTTTTTGCCGGCGACCTTCTTCTTCTTGTTTTTCTATTTAGAGACGATCTTCTTCTTTTAGACGACGTTGTTCTCCTTTTGGCAACGTGACTCTTCTGCCAGTCTTTCTTTATGAAGACGCGCTTCTTCTTTCCGTTTTTCTTTTAGACAAAGTTATTCTTATTCTTGTTTTTCTTTTCGGTGGCAATCTTCTTCTTCTTGCTTGTCTTTTTGACTCCGTTCTTCTTCTTCTTGTTTGTCTTTAAGGCGACGTTGTTCAATACTTTCCATAAAATCAGCCACTACTTCATGTATTTGCTCCATTTCGGTTATTATGCTGTCTAGTATTTACCATAGAATCTTCTAGAATATCATCGAAAATTCGGTTATAGGCTTCCTTCTTAATGACAATTTTAATGTTGAAGTCCATTTTTCCCTATTACTTTTAGTTTTCAAATAGAATGTTCTAGAACGTGGTCAAAAATTCGATTTTAAACTTGTTTATTGATGACAAATTCGATGGTGAGGTCAGTTTTTCAATATCTTTTCGAGTTTCAAAACAGAACGTTCTAGAACTTTATCGAAAATTAATCTTATCTTCTTACTTAATAGCAAATACAACAGTGAAATGCGTTTTCCTCTATCTCTGCTAATTTCTAATACAATTTTCTGGAAACCCGGTGATAATCCTTATTTCTGACACTAACTGTTAGATTTTCTCTCTTTAGAATCGTTCACTGGGTTCGCAGAATAAAACACAACACCTTTCACTAATACTTTCAATACTTATATTAACTACTTATTAAAACAGCTAAAACACAATCTTATTACTACTACTTAATATCTTCACTATTCAAATACAACTACACAACAATTTATATTACGCTTATCCCATCCTTATTTATATACATATGGAATGTCTTATACAAATCTAGAACATAAAAGTCGAGATCTATCTAGAAATATGACGCATCGATATAATATTCCTTTCGGCACATTATAATAAAGATGACTCGTCACATCGGAATATTTGTATACGAGGGCGTATCAATAAGTTTTCCCTAGTCATTCGTAATTCATCGGACTTAAAAAGTGTTCTTAGCAGTGACTCATGGAGATTATTTAAGTATTTAGATATTTTTTATTATCGAGATCAGCTGGAATATATATTATGTCATATACTATAGGTTAGGAAACTGTGATTAAAAAAATTAACCAAATAATTTTATATTATATCAATATAGCCTTGTTAATAGATGTTCCATATTTTAAAAAGTTTACATATTTAATAAAAACTGTTTTTAGCCTATTTGGTGTCAACTTATATTGTGAATATAATATATTCTTAATGAAAGTGAAAAATTCAAAAAATTCTATAAAATACACAGGGTGTTCTATTTAAAAAAATTAAAACTTGGAATTAGATATGTATAATTAAAACTAAAATTAAAAATCTGACTACGTACACTGAATTTTACAGAAAAAATTATCTGAAGAATGTCTTATCAGTTGTATCATAGCTGCTTTGATAAAGAAAATATAGGACATTTTAGAAAATTTTATAACTAGAAAATCTCTTCATAATTCCAAAACCAATCGCGATAGCGGTAATTTGTTTTCGTCATTATAATTTTCTCAAAAAAAGAGCTCGGAACTACTTTATCAGATTTTTAAAATCTTTACGGTTTCTCAGATAACCTATAAAAATATCCAAAACCTGTAAAAAGTATTTTATATCTAGAAGTCTTCAAAAATGGCTAACTTACCATTCAGATTATCTTGGTAGAATTCTAGGGCGACGACGACGTCATCTCTTATAACACAATACATGTTAAACTGCCAAGACTCTTAAAAATTTAATTCTCTAAATGGATGTACAGGGTGAGTCAACGATTGGATGAAGTAGGTTTGTGCCTTTTCGGTGAAATTAACAAAGAAACTATATTTATTGTTTGATACAGTTTATTTTTACGCAGATTTTAAAAATATTTAGGACTCTACAGGGTGAGCCAAAAAACTAGGACAGCATAAAGTTGTATTTTTTTAAATAGAACACCCTATATACGAATCGTATTTTCGATTTAGCTTATAATTTTAAATCTTTTTTATTAAAGGTTTACTATAACAAAACTTTATAGTTTCTGAGATAATTAAGTTTAAATAAAAAAAGTCACATTTTCAAGCATCAATTCAATCCTAAATAACGTTTTCAATTTTGTGACAAATGTATTCAAATTTGGAATTTAGCAAGGCCAACGACAATCGCTTCTTTTGGTTTTTATGTAGTGTAGTTTGGTTTTTTTTGCATTCATCTTATATTGTAAAATGAATTTTCCAAAGAATGAGTTAATAGATATGATTTATACAATGGGAGAGGCTCAAAAAAATTGCCTTCTTGCTCAAAGAATTTACAAAATGAAGTATCCTGATCGACGCCAGCCTAATACCCATACTTTTCAGAACTTAATGCAAAGATTTGATTCTTCTGATACTGTTGATTATCCAAAACGTAAAGTGGTCAACAAACC
Source organism: Diaprepes abbreviatus (assembly GCA_034092305.1). Lineage (NCBI taxonomy): Eukaryota > Metazoa > Arthropoda > Insecta > Coleoptera > Curculionidae > Diaprepes > Diaprepes abbreviatus. Next base: position 3,474,975 of record JASJET010000106.1, read on the forward strand.
AGTAACTAATGAAGAAAAAGAACTACAAGTATTGTTAAATGTTCAGGAAAATCCTTATATTGGTAGCCGTCAGTTAGCAGCATTATGTGAAACATCACAATCCACCGCTAATCGTACTACCAAGAAATATATCACATGGAATTACACCAAGAATTGCATGGACAGGATTTTGAAAGTCGTGTAAACTTCTGTCGTACAATAAATGCGGAGATTCAATTAAATCCAAATTTATTATGCAAGGTAATGTTTAGTGATGAAGCTACTTTTAGAAGTAACGGTGCCGTAAATAGACGCAACATGCATTATTATGCCACATAAAATCCATTTTGGATTAGAGAGGTGCAACATCAAAACCACTGGTCATTAAATGCTTGGTGTGGTATTCATCATAATCGAATTATTGGACCCCACTTTTTTAATGAACCACTAAATGGCCATAGTTACCTTTCTACAAGAAGAACTACCCCAACTGCTTCAAGGTCTCGATAGGGATGAGCTCGACAGTATGTGGTTCCAGCACGATGGTGCGCCTCCGCATTACCATCGTGAAGTTCGTGCGTTTTTGGACCAACGATATCCGCAAAAATGGATTGGACGTGGGGGTTTGATTGAGTGGCCACCAAGGTCTTGCGACATCACCCCATTAGATTTCTTCCTATGGGGTTATATTAAAAATAAGGTGTATGTTAATCCACCAACAACAGTGGAAGATATGCGAAACAGGATTAGGGATACCTGTAGAACAATAACGCCACTAATTTTGTCCAGGGTCCGAGAAAATCTGCAAAAAAGACTAAATTTGTGCATTGCACAAGAGGGTCGTTTATTCGAACACTTATTAAAAAGAAATAATTAATCTCAGTATTTAGTAGGTAATTTTTTTGTTTCAATTTAGTATAAAAGTAAATATGTATTTGCTTTGTCTTTATTGTTGTGTTAATTTTTTCACATTATGTTTAATTAAACTATTGCCGTTGTAATATAACGAATAATGTATTTCATCATATTTAACCACATTCTGTTTGTTTCTGTAGTTTCTTTTTATTATTTTACATGGCTACTATGATAATGAAGACTATTTCTGTAAAGAAGTATGGAAAATAAGGAAAACTGAAATATCTCAAAAACTATTATAAATAGGTATAGGATATATTGAACAAAACTTTTAGGGTTTTTATTACTCTATTAAATAAAATGAAAATATACAGGGTGTACCATTTAAAAAAAAAATATTTATTCATTTAAACTTGTTCAAATTTGAGCCGATGTGTTCAACACCCTGTAGCTTTTATTGCAAATATTAGGTAAAAATTAATTTAATTGGTCCTTGGCCTTGCTATATTCCAAATCTGAATATATTTGTCACAAAATTGAAAACGTTATTTAGGATTGAATTGATGCTTGAAAATGTGACTTTTTTTCTTTAAACTTAATTATCTCAGAAACTATAAAGTTTTGTTATAATAAACCCTTAATAAAAAAGATTTAAAATTATAAGCAAAATCGAAAATACGATTCGTATATAGGGTGTTCTATTTAAAAAATACAACTTCATGCTGTCCTAGTTTTTTGGCTCACCCTGTAGAGTCCTAAATATTTTTAAAATCTGCGTAAAAATAAACTGTATCAAACAATAAATATAGTTTCTTTGTTAATTTCACCGAAAAGACACAAACCTACTTCATCCAGTCGTTGACTCACCCTGTACGTTTAGATCGTTTCAATAGTGGCAATTGCGTCGATTAAACAATCCATTTTTTGTGAATTTCTCTTCATCGTACTAAATAATATTATCCCAAAAACCAGCATTTTCTAGTGACCGAAGTAAAATAAATTGACAGAACTCTACTCTTCGTGGAAAATCAGTGCCTTTTAAACGTTTTTCTATGGAATATACATATGGATGAAAACTGTGTTTCCATAAAATCCTTAAAACTCATGATTGAGATAATCCAGAGTCTATTGCTACATGCCTTGTAGATATTGTCAGATATGCTGCGAAATATCCAAAAATTGTAGTTTCAATATTTTCATTATTAACGACTGGTTTATTTCTATTTTTATTTGCATTTATGGATCCAAAGTTCTTGAAGTTTTCTATAATCCTTTTAACAGTTGGTGTTGCTTCCTGTTTCTGCGGATATGGGATCGCGAATGTATCGCATGTTCTTGAAATAACTCTATTACATTCTCCATAAATAATAAACAAGTTTAAATAATCTTCGTGCGTGTACCTTAATTACCTCGGCATGATTATTATTAATGAATGTCAAATAGCAAGAAATAATGACTATTCTGACAATTTTTGGAATGGACAACCTTATACAAAGTTATCCATATTTAAAATGCTTAATATTATAAAGTTATAAAAATAGGTGCTTTCTATTTAGAAAAATTGACTTTTGACGATTTTTTTAAATATAATTTTTATTCTTCTTTTTTAAACACTCTGTACTAATAATTTTCAAAATATCATAAAAAGACTATTAAAGTTTATCTTCGTCTATAAGAAAACTAACCCAAATTAAATGATAAAAACTTTCTTATAGGAAAAATTTATAGTTAAGTTTTGGTCCGCAAACGTCATTTTTGATATAACGTTATACATGAAATATGTCTGGAATTTTACGTACATATCAAAAATTACATAAATACATATTTTAAATGGAACACCCTATGTACTATTGTACATAGGGTGTTCCATTTAAAATAAGCAAGTTGACATCTACTTCCGGTATAACCGGAAGTGCAACCATTTGAAAATATTTTATCCGCCTGTCCCCCATACACGTTAGTACACTTTCGCATTTTCAGATTATTCTTAATTATAGTTTCCCCACCATCGATCGATAAATTTCTCCAAGAACCACCCTGTATAATTTACCACAAGCATCTTTGGCAGACGGCCTAATGAATAGTGATCCAAAGTTAATCGATATTTTTTGATAATACCGCGGACATACAGACAGATACGGCTCGGAAAGCTTCTTTGTTGAATATCCGCTTTTGAAGATGGCAAGTTACAAATAAAAAATAAATTAATTGAAAGGGCTTATAGATGTCGTAAAATCCTTCTGAACCCAGTTTATATAATAAAATATCCTTGATAAAATTTTCATTAAATAATATTACTCCTTCCCTCTAAGTATATTAAATTATAACGTTTATTTTTAGCTTCCAAAGAATTTCCTTTTTCCTTGGGAAATATATTTCCCTGAATATTATTCCATATCCAATTCAGTGCAAATTCTAAATTAGGCTAAGGAGGCGTGAAACGAATTTAGCAACGCCTCTATGAAGTACAAAACGTAAACATTTTGCGGTAAATTACCACATAAATATTAGCTTATTAGAGGGAGCTTTTAATCTGTTTTTTTTTTCTTGTTTTTAAAAAGAAAAACCTGGAAACCTATTAAATGAGAGGGTAATTTCAAATCTGCAAACAATATTCGTTTACCTGAAATTAAATAAAATCTATCTAACTATTCATTAGAGAGGTTGATTTTTTTAAAATCAAAAATAATTTATTTAACAAAGTCATGATTTTTTGATTTTTTTTTAGATTTCCACATAAAAACTCATAGAGATTGTTCAAGAATCTAAGTTATTTTATTTTTGGGCAATTAAATTATTTAATTATTCCAATTAGGGACTTATGTGACATAACAATGTAGTTTAAAATTACACTTCAATTTGTGTCGCTTTATCATAAACACTCTTATTTTCAATATATTTTTTTTCTTAACTTTTTTGCTGCGCACAAGTCGCATAGCCAATCCAAGCGAATTGGTCATACCACAGTCAACTCACGCTCTAAGTAGGGTCGAGTACAGTATTCGTGGCAGGATAAGCAATTAATTTTAGAGACAATTTCTGCGAACCTTAGAGTGCGGAAAGAAACTAAGGGTTAATTGAGTAGCCCTGCGAACATCAGCAAGAGGGTACCCTCAGGATCAAGACTGTGCCCTATTGACCGTACGGAAAGGTAAGCGATTTGTGCAAGTTTTTCATTTTCCTTTTTTCTACCAATTCAAAAATACAGTCCACTACATTTTTCATATTTTCCGCATCAAGGATCATATCACGAAGATTTAGTCATATTTCCAAAATGTATGTTATTATCGAGTATAAATAAATACCTACGCAAATAATTTAACCAATATCCTATGATGTCAATCTAAACGGCTACGTACTCCCTCAGGGGAATATTAACTCTTACCAGGTATACAGAGACACCAAAAGTATGAAGCTCTGTGGGAACCCTTTCCATGTTATCGGGTCCTAGGTGATGTGGTCTGCTGTATTTCCTACGAAATTTCGGACGGTTCGCGCGGTTGCAAGAAGAAGTGCTTTCTGAATCAGCTTATACAGATGCTCACTAAGGCCTAGTCCCTTGATGTTCTGCAGGAGGTTCTTTAGTAGCACTCCAGTTATTGATAAAATGATAGAAATCATTTGGATGCTGTTCATTGCCCATTGTCTTCGGATTTGGGCCTCCAGATATCTGTACTTGGCGATCTTCTCGTTGTATTTTGGCCTTAGGTACTTCTTGTTAGACATAACAATATCAATTAGTGTAGTTTGCCTAGAAATTTTATCTGTTAGTATAATGTCTGGTCTATTATGAGCTACTGTTTGATCCGTCAGAACCGTTCGGTCCCAATATAACTTGAACTGGTTGTTCTCAAGAATAGGCTCCGGATTGTACTTGTAATAAGGCATTTTTCCTACCTGCAATAGGTTTAACTTTTCTGCTAACTCTTGATGGAGTATCTTAGCGGCTGAGTTGTGCCTTTCCTTATACTCGGTTGCGGCAAACGCTTGGCATCCTCCAGTTATATGCTGGATTATCTCCGATGTTCGGCAGCCGTATCTACATTGGTCAGATTCTATTGAGGGATGTCTAATGATGAACTTCCGATAGCTCTTTGTTTGAATAACCTGATCTTGGATAGCTAAAAAGAATTCCTCCATTTCCGGAAACATCTGCCCTGAAATCAACCACTAGTTCAACGCTGAGTTATCGACATTGTTCCAATTGACCTCATTTGGATGCCGTCTATGAAGTGGTTTCTGCAGCCAGGTTTGTAACTTCTCTTGGTTTGTTTGGTGGTGAGAAGCAATGAATATTATTTTAATGTATTTATTTTTATTATTTATATATTTATACCTACATTAATAAACTTACAAACTTTTACGTGTAAGCATAGGCATATACTTTTCTGAATATTTTTATTCTTGTTAAGAAAAATTAAGAAATTAAATTTTTATTTTTTACAGATATACTTCGACAAAAATTTAATTTATGATTATCTATAATAACCAATGCCCAATAAGATATAAAATATTTTTGTAATTAAAAACCAAAACTGCTTTTTTATTATTTATTATACAAGTCAACAAATACAAAAAAAAATGGCGATCAATGTTATAATGGCTGTCCGTATGAGTTCAAAGCATCCTGATTGTCAATTCAACAACGAAAATTTTCCACTACGTATAGATTTTGAGTTATGGAATGTATCAGTTATTTTTATTTAATACAAACATTTTTATATAACATTTATACATAAGTTCAAAACAATAAAAAAGAAACAGGATATTTTAAGGATAACAGGATTTATTTAAAAAAAAACACCTGAAAATGCATTTATATAAGTCTTTTGAACATAACTTTTTTGTAAAAGATAACGTAGTAAAACTAGATTTTCACTTTAATTCCACTTTAATTGAAACTTGAATAACATTCAACATGTTTCGCTACACGGTAGCGAATATATTAGTGCCTTTATTTTCTATATGTAAAATTTGGAAATTTTGATCAAAATTCTGATTAGATTCTCTTAAGTGGTTTGAATAATGAGAATCTGTTTTTTTTTTGATAAAACTTCTAAAGTGTTCCTTTATTCTTGTTGAAAAACTTCTGCCTGACTGTCCTATATAAAACTTTGGGCAATCTTTACATTTTGTTTTATATACACCCGATTTATTTTCTTTTTTTTTTTGTTTTTGTCTTGTTATTTTTTATAATATTACCAGTTGAATTATTGGTTTTAAAAGCCACATTAATATTGAACTTTTTTAGAAATTTTGCGATGCAATTACTTGCTTGACCAAAATATGTAATCGTGTAAAATTTTTTTGTAATATTTTTCATAACGGGAAATACCAGATTTAACGCTTTCATGTATAATTTTTTAGTTAGAATTTTGTTTATTATTTGTGGGGTGTATCCATTGTTAACAGCAATTTGTTTAATAATGTTTAGTTCTTTTTCAAAATTTACTTTGTTTAAAGGAACTGTAATAAGTGTATGTAACATACTATGGAACGCTGACATTTTATGTTGTGTTGGGTGGTAAGAAGAATCGTGTATGGTTGTGTCTGTATGCGTGGGTTTATGAGAGATTGAGAAAACATGTAAATTATTTTCCCGTGATATTGTTAAATCTAGAAAGTTTATTTTTCTATTGTAAATGTAATATTGGGGTGAATGTTATTAATAAAGTTGAGAAAATGTGTCAGTTGTCTCTCTGTACCAGTAAAGCAAGTTAAGACATCATCGACATATCTATGCCAGTAAAGAAATTTCTCAAAAATAGTGTGTTTGCTTATGAGATCTTCTAAATAATCCATGAATATTTCAGCTAGTAAGGGACTAAGAGGATTACCCATTATCAAGCCTTCTTCACTAGAATATACAGTTCCATTAAATTCAAAGTAATTTTGTTCCAGACATGTTTTTAATGATTTTAATATTTTTTTTTTTAGTTATGTTAATATTTTTTAGAGAGAGAAGTTTTTCAACTAACAAAATTGTCTCTTGAATAGGGACACTAGGAAATAAATTACTGACATCAAATTAAATTAATCTGTCGTTGTTAAGAAGGTTTATATTTTTTATTTTGTTAATTAGTTCTGACGAATTTTTTATTTGAAATTTTGCTGAAAAGTTTGTGTAGTTGTTTAAAATTTCAATTAATTTTTTGGATAATTTATAAGAAGGTGCCGAGAAAAACGATACTACTGGTCTGATAGGATAACCATCTTTATGTACTTTAATCAAAGGGTAGAGTTTTGGGGGCTGTGGGTTCATCAAAGTTGATCTATTGAAATCCCTATCATTAAACAAACTTTTACAATTATGTAATACAGATTTGATGGTTTTTTGAAATATATGTGTAGGATTTTTATTTAATATTTTATATTTAGCTGGGTTTAAGAAATTTATTGTTTTCTGAATATAATCATGTTGAGAAATAGCTACCACAGTACTACCTTTATCCGCTTTAGTAAAAATAACATTTTCTTGAATGGACTTGTTTTTGATTGCTTTTAATGTTTGTTTATCTTTAGAAAAGCGAGAAGTTTTTAGAAAATCTTTTTTAATAATTTTTGAGGCTTCGTATTTTAAATTTATTGGGGATTGAGAAATACTGTTGATAGCTAATTCTGTTTCTACTCCTAATATTTCGAAATTTTTTGGTGATATATTATTTGGGCTATTGTTCTGTTCAAAACCTTTTTCAATATCTTTATTTCTTTGTCACAAATTCACAATTCTGTAGAACTTAAATTAATGAATTTATCAAAAAACTTGTAGTCTGAAAATTTGTTTGTACTATATTTTTTCTTGTAAGGTTGTAAACACTGGATAAGATGATCGATTTTCTTTTTTTAAGTTTGGTATTTTTTCTGAAATATTTTACTTATTTTGTCCCTCGTATTAGCATCTAAAGACATAAACTCAATATAATGTAATTTATGTAGCAGTTCAGTGTGAACAACTTTTAGGTAGATGTTGAAAATACCTCGTTTTCTGTACTGGGTTTTCATATCTTCTAGAAGCCATTTCTTCAAACCTGTCTGTGACCTTAGCTGAGTAGTTTTATTAAAGAAAAAACAGATTCTCATTATTCAAACCACTTAAGAGAATCTAATCATAATTTTGATCAAAATTTTCAAATTTGACATATAGAAAATAAAGGCACTAAATTAAATTTATTGGAATCCCTAGAAATAAAAAAATTTAAAAACACTGATACTTTATTAAATTGTCAATTAGACCTGAACAATTCTCCTTTATTGAACCAATTTTAATGACCTATTTCAATTACCTGTTTATTATGGGAAAATCCAAAAATGGTTTACCTTACCTAAACATAAGAAATTGTATTCATTCTTGATAAAGCTACCGTGTAGCGAAACATGTTGAATGTTATTCAAGTTTCAAAGTGGAATTAAAGTGAAAATCTAGTTTTACTACGTTATCTTTTACAAAAAAGTTATGTTCAAAAGACTTACTATAAATGCATTTTCAGGTGTATTTTTTTAAATAAATCCTATTCTCCTTAAAATATCCTGTTTCTTTTTTATTGTTTTGAACTTATGTATAAATATTATATAAAAATGGTTGTATTAAATAAAAATAACTGATACATTCCATAACTTTGCATTTAGAAGAAGTGACATACTTTCGTATGTTTCCTTCATGTCAACTGCAAGTGCAAGAGGAATAGCGGGTCTTTTGTTGTCATTATGGAGCAGAACTGCTTTTAAATTTATTTTAAAATAATCTACAAATAAGCGCAATTCATCCGGGTTATGTGAAAATCTTCATTCTATCCTGCAGAGTAAAAAACGAGGACAGCTCCTGGTTACGGTTCCTAAATATTGTAACTTTGGTTCCAGTGGCTAGTAAATTCCATTTTTGTAATCTAGACACTTATACTTCAGCATGCTCTTTGGACAAAGGGGGTGATTGTTCTACACTTTCAGAAAAATAAAAGTCGTCCTTAACTCGTACATTATCGAGGTCTGCCTTATCATCATACATTTCTAAAACTTCCTCCAATTTTGCCGGAGGCGCTGTAACTGGTAAACCTTCTCCATGAAGAATTGGTTTTATTGCTTTTGGAATATCCGGATATTGAATATTATGTTTGCTCTTTCTTGAAAACACAGACGCTTTCGTTATGCAAAAGTCACAGTCATTAAAATGATTTATAGGTTCTCACCATATCACTGGAACTGCGTAAGGAATAGAAGAGCATTTTACTGCTCTCGATTCATTTTCATGAGCAGTTCAGAGCTGTTCAGATGCAAGAAATGCTCGCTTTATTCAAGTAGTGCATTATGCCTCGGCGCTTGACAGATCTGCTTTCTCCTTACCCCTCAAGCACCAATAAAAATATTTGGTGTATAAAGCCCTACCAGCTATCAGTTATCATTTTTAGATGCTATTTTTGGATAAAAAATATTTTATACATGAAATGGAGAGACAGAAATAAGATTATTTCACAAGCTATCGGACTTACGTTCATAGTTTTTTTAACGAATTACGTAATATTTATGGCCGAAAATACAATGACACTAGACAAGATTCAAAACTAATAAATAATAAAATAATATTTTTAGATCTTTATCTTCAATATGTTTTGCTATGCATATTAAAAACACCAATTCCGAAAAAAATAATTTGGAGGGTATTTACCCTTCAAATTAACACTTTAAGCGCTTTATTCAGATCTGCTCGGAGCTACTCAGGGTTTGATGCACCCGAGTTTAAAACTCTTGAATCGAGGGCATTATTTGCCATTTACTTAGATTTGCGGCACAGGTTTGGCAACATATGTGAGGAGCCCAGTCCCGATCTTGATCGCCTGCAAAACATCCAAAATACCTATGATAAGTCATTTTTTTAATTATCCTTTTCTGCGATTTCGGGGTAAACTGACCACATATATAGCAAACACCCACGTTGTTGTAATTTGGACATTTTTGTACTATCGCGTACGTCGGTTCAAAAATGAAACAGTAGGTTTACAAGCATCAACTAACTTTATTTAACACAAAAATAACAGTAGTACCAGGCTCTTACTATTTACTTGTTCGCGCACTTTGCTTCTCTATCTAATACTGAGCACTGCTCGTGCTAAACCAATTCTGATGATATGACTGCAGGCCAGCTGCTTTTATAACTGTTTTGCACTTCTGGTATTTTTTAGAAACATCGGGTATTGGAAGTTCGAAAAGCGACGGAGTACTTCTCGCATACAGGTGCCAATTTGGAATTATATGGGTTTAAATTTTAAACCCTAGGAGGTTAAGACTTCGTGGTTGAATTGTCATCCCTAGACACCCCACGCGGTGTTGCCAGAGTGTGCACAATATCTATAACTTCTGGAGAACGCATATTTGGCAACGACGCGCTCGGGGGTATTACATTTTTTTTTAAATAATGTGATTAAAATACGCATTCGTTCTTGCTGAAAAAATCATAACTCAAAAATCTTTCACGTTAGGAAGTTTTTACCACCATTCTTACATTTAGAGACCAAAAATCAATCCAAGACTGCCTTTTACATTACAGTCGTAAGTTGGCTGTAAAGTAGTGTCATTATTAAAATAAATATTTACCAAAAAATTTTAAAACTTTGACACCATGTATTTCGGAATTTATCATTTTTTGGGTTAAAGTAAATAGAGCTAGATCCTCATATTTTGCATATTAAACTAGTTTTATATACACCTCTTAGAGACATCCTGTGTCTATTGGTTTTTGTTAACAAAAGAGATAATCTCACATTCTTTCAGTAAGACTCGGATTAATTTAATACACCGATAACCATAAAATTTACTGATTGGTGTAACTGCAAAAAGAAAACTTGAGTTAACGAAAATATCTGCACGTAAAAATGATGATATACTGGGCGTCCTATGAATTTTGGTAGCTCATTTCCGCATCTTTTCCAATTATTGGCAGAAAATGTTGCTACTGTTATAACGATAAAATTACGCGTAAGACGGAAATTTTTATTAGTTGCAGAACATTATACCGGGTGTCAACGAATCTATTAGACAAGTCATAATTTCTAGAGTATTATGTGTATCAAAATGAGAATTGGTACAGATAAATGGTATGTGAAGGGGAGAGTTTCTGCATATTCTCCACTTTCCGGCCACTTCCGGTTTCACCGGAAATAGCCCCGGTTTTGAATTTTTAAATAGAACACCCAGTATATTTTAACATTTTTGGATTTCTGAAACAATTCTAGATCAGAATGTGACATTTTAAAAACTTTTTATGTCTACTTCATTTTTTTAGAGCCACTTTTAAAATTGCATCCAGGTGGCCATGATCGGACGCAAACTAATCCAAGGGCCTTAGGTGATGTCAAAAAAATACAATCGCAAAATTTTAGTTACTAGTATGAAAGACAGGAATAAGACAAGTTGACAAAATTACGTTTTCATTTCTAACTATTAATTTTCAAATGGCGACCCCTTTTTGACAACCACTTTTCGAAAAAAGCAACAGACGTAAAAGTTTCTTAATTTTCGTTAAGTTTAGTTTAAATACTCAAAGTGAAAAAGTGGATATGTTATTAATATTTGATTTGTCTGTTCTTAGAGCGTATGTCACTGTCATTATCTACTTAAGTGAGTGCTTTGTTTTCCAAAGAAGACTTGATAAAAACAGTTGCAAATTATTATGTATCATGGCTGTCCATGGCGCACTTGTCATAAGTAAATAAATTATCCAGTATTTTGCTTAATAATATTTAATTTCTGTTCTTATGTCTAATCCAATCGCAAATAAATTAGTACCGTTAGATTCGTCAAAGAATGCTTTTTTCGAAAAGTAGTTGTCAAAAAGGGGTTGCCATTTGAAAATTAATAGTTAGAAATAAAAACATAATTTTGTCAACTTGTCTTATTCCTGTCTTTCATACTAGTAACCAAAACTTTGCGATTGTATTTTTTTGACATCACCTAAGGCCCTTAGATTAGTTTGCGTCTGATCATGGCCACCTAGATGCAATTTTAAAGTAGCTCTAAAAAAATGAAGTAGACGTAAAAAGTTTTTAAAATGTCACATTCTGATCTAGAATTGTCTCAGAAATCCAAAAATGTTAAAATATACAGGGTGTTCCATTTAAAAATTCAAAACCGGGGTAATTTCCGGTGAAACCGGAAGTGGCCGGAAAGTGGAAAATATGCGAAAACTCTCCCCTTTACATACTATTTACCTGTACCAATTCTCATTTTGATACACATAATACTCTAGAAATTATGACTTGTCTAATAGATTCGTTGACACCCGGTATAAAATACTCGTTGAAAATGAGAAGTATATTGTGTACGAGATTATTATAAAAACTCTGAAACAGCCTTTTTTCTATACCTGCTACTCGCAAAAAAATTAAGTAGAGAACATATTAGTTTTTTATGTATTTTGCTAGATGGAGATACTTATATTGTATTCATGACATCGATTTGTTTCTCCTCTACCAACATATTTCAATATTCCAAGTTTTTCAAATTGATTTCGAATAGACTCATACATATACACTTGTCTCTGGAGCCCGATAACTTAATGTAGCTTGACATTTCGTGTGCTCTTTGAAAGATAGAGACATCGTCAAAAACTTTAGATGTAAAAATTTTGTGTAAAGTTTTGATCCGAACTTTTCAATTTTGTTTTGGGTATTTTTAAGTTTTGGTATGGTTCTTATTGTTATGAATATTTTCGTTGATTTCATAGTTTTGTCATAAATTATGTCTATAATGAAACTATGTATAAATAAAATAATGGAAAGAAAGGAAACTGAAAAATCATAAATATTTGATAAGCTAACTGACCGTTACGGTTAAAAATTGATCTTAAATAATAAATATTTTCGTTTACATTTTTCTACATTAAATTGCAGGTTCAGATTACTTAAGTAATAAATATATTTTTTTGTACGTTTTTCTTAAAGGTTGTCAATGACATGCATAACTTGAAACGTAAATTTACAGTAAACGATGTTTTCTACTATAAAACTAATGATTACCTTTTGTTTTTTATTCATTAATATTGGTTTCATCTATATTCAGATCATTCCTTTTGTTTACATTTTGAAATTTTGATTGACATCGAAACTTAACCTATTTCTAATATTTGTAAATTTCGTTGGGTTCCTTGAGACAATGTATCACAGATTGGGAAAAGTGTTTTTATAATGATTATATAAATATGAACAGTGTTTATTTGCTTTCTTGTTGATTTTCCTTTTTCAGAAAATGTTTATTTATTTTCACATATCAGCTGTTTCAGATAAATAGTCAGGTCCACTGGATTGCGTGGAAAGTTTTTAGGGTTGCCTATAAGATGGCACATCTGTTGAATATATCGAAATGCTAAATTCGAAATAAGTTAAAATCGACTTTTGAGTTTATTAGTAGATTATTTCTCTTTACTTTACTAATTAGAATTTTTGGTAATTATAATCTTTGAAATTAAACTCTCGAACTAATTCGAACTAATTGGATTTCATTTTTGGATATTTCGAATCCATAAAGTACTTTGTTCATAGGATATTCATTTTGTAGGACGAGGCAGTTTAGATTATTAAGATATTGGTTGTCTCTGTCTGATTTGAGTACTGGCCAGTTTAAAATTGAGATAGAAGAATTTTTGTATATATTTTCCGGAAGTAGTTCAAATTGTATGATAAATATAAAGGGTTCGAGATTATTGCCTCGAGATTAAGGTTTTTTTTGATGGATTTTTGATGGACTTTTTTTATTAAGTTTTTTTGGTAGGAATGTGCGAGTGTTTTGAGAAAAATCATTCTCTTTTGGCTATCTGACGCAATAGCGAGAAGTGATTTAGTTTTACTACTTTCCCAAGTTAAGGGATTTGGTCATAAATGGCCGATTAAAGTAAGAAAACCAAGCTGGGGTGCAAACATTCTTGTGGTGATTTGGTCGTTTCACCCTACAGCCAGTTTGGCGATAATTTTTCTTTAGCCAGCCCAGAAACAACGGCTTAACATTTATCAGATGCCACCATTTTCTTGTGTTCGAGGTATGGACATATTTCTTTTGGAACAATTAGTTTTTGTGTTTAAGCAAAATTTAGCTAGACTTTGCGTAGGCCTATTGTATGAACGATTGAGTAGGAATTTTTATTTATTTATTTTAGGTTCTTGGGATAACTACAGTACGACTTGGAATAACTACAGTATAACTTAGGATAACTTCCGCGTCTTTGGATTTCTTCAGTTTTTTTTTGGATGAAATTTTATAATGTACAGCGTGGGAAATAATATGCAGTTTGGGTTATCGTGCTGCACTTCTGGGATTGTAAGCCTCTGAATGGGACAATCTTCGTATTGAGCCAGGTCAACGTCCTTTCTGGTAAAGCCGTCTATGTCACAGGCCTTGTTTATCTTCATGTTTGAAAGTGATTCAGCTAAGTGCCTAATTTTAGCCAAAGACATGTACACGAGAGTTTCTGTTTGTTAAGCCTGATGGGTATTAAATCAGTATTTTTTAAATCGCTTAGTTCTCTGAGCAAAGGTTCCTTTTCGATTACCTAGAGGGCTAACAAGTGAGGGATTCTTCTGAACATGATTTTGAACTTTTTTAATTAATAGACTTTAAATATTTGGACTTTAATATTTTTCTAATGATATTTATCTTTTGCTAAATTTACCATATTACTTCATCTTTGCGGCGAACCAGTAAATTTTGTAAAGTGAAACGCAGTCGACTACGTGGCGCTATAACTTCAAATTTAAATGTTTTATTTTGCGATATCCTACTATAATTGAGGTTTTTTTTATTATGATTCCCTTTTAGAGTCCCAGAGTGGCCAATTAACCATTTAATAATGGTTTAAAGTAGTGAATATTATAATGATAAATTTATTGAAATTTTTAATTGCTTAACAATTCAATAATTTTGGAAACTAGTTATTTTGTACAAAAGTGTAACATACTTTTGAGCAAAATTTTGTCAAGATTTTAACCACTTGAGCGACCGTTATAAGTTCCTTTCTATGATCTAATTTTTCTAATTATATATCATTTTTTTTGTGTAATTATCTATTGCTTATATTCTCTTAACTATCATTTAAATACTCATGATCTCTTACATTATCAATTTTCTACTTCTTTCTCTTTGCACACATTTTTGTAGTTTTTTCTGATATTGCTTATTTTTTTTATTACTGTAACGTTGATAGTCTCCTGCATTGTTGGGCTTATGGAACTTCATAGTCTAGTTTAAAATAGAGAGTGTTTTTATCTTCTATGACTAGGCGATGTCGACGTAAACCTTCCAAGTGTAGTAGTTGATTTGGTTACTTTTTAGATCGGTTTGTCGTTCACTGTGCAGGACACTGTCAAGTTTACCTTACTCTCTTTTGTTTTAATTTTCACTTTTTCTACGTCATAGAACAAAGTTTTTTTTTATTTATTGCAATTTACCATTTGTAATCGCATTTCTATCCGATAGACCTCATTAGAGGAGCTTGCAAGTGTCATATTACAGAGCTGAAAAATAGTTTTTTAAATATCTTGGTCATTCCTTTTTAAAAAAGTACCCTTAATTTATTACGATAAAACTGGCGGTTTTCGAAATAACTTGTTTTTTTTTATAGGAAACACTCAGAAGTTACTAATGCTAAACAGAAATAGGTAGAAGTCAGGTTGTTACTGTTAATACCTACATAATGAATTACTACGGAACTTTTTAAAACCACCTTCAAGTAAAAATAATTTTAAAAAATGGAAGAATATGCTTACGTAGAGTATGTTGATATGCATTTAATTTATGGTGAAGCGCTGTTCTAATTCTTCTAAGGCAAGAAGACTTTATGCTGAAAGATTTCCAGCTCGAACATTGTCAAGTCAAAAAACCTTTTAAAGAGTTAATCGAACCTTAAGGGCAACAAGTAAAAGATGATTAGAAAATAATTATTAGAGTTAATGAATTAATTTTATTCATGTTTTATTCAGAGTCAAAGCAACATAACCTAAATCTAAATTTTTCTAACCTTATTTTGTTTACGGATGAGGCCAGTTTTATTACATGAGATGGCACACAATTTACATTTTTGAGCTGGTGAAAACCCACATGCAATAATTCAAAACAAAGACCAACAAAGATTCATTGTAAATGTATGGGCTCGCATCATCGGAAATAATCTTATAAGCCCGTTTATTCTGGAAGAAAGGTTCAATGGTGAGATGTATTTGTATTTTCTGCAGCAAAATTTCAATAATTTATTGGAAGATCTACCTCTTGATAGAAGAATGCAAATGTGGTACATGCATTATGATGCTCCACCTCATCAGCACACCTTGCGTATTTTATTTTTATCTGTTTGTGTTTAGCATTAGTAACTTTTGAGTGTTTCGCATAAAAACCGATTTATCTCGAAAAACCGCCAGCTTTATCGAAATAAATTAAGTACCATTTTTGAAGAGGAATGACCAAAGTATATAAAAAATTGGTTTTCAGCTCTGCAAAAATTACACCTGTCAAAAATTAGGCTCAACGAGTATGGTTGCAAGTCCGTTCCTGACTTCTCTCTTGATCTAAAACATGGATTGTTGTATAGTTTAATGAGTCTTTATGGCTTCTATAAAATATTAAAATTTCATTAAATTATACAAGTCGATTCAAAGCTTAGAGTCGATAAAGTTAATCGTGAGGTATACCTTTAGGGCTCTGTATCTCCGATGAGGATGTTCTCACAATGATGGATACAAATCGACTGCTCTTGAACATTATAAAGAGGCGGAAAACAGAATACTTCGGCCACATAATTAGAGGACCTAAATATCATCTACTTCGCCTTATAATACAATGAAAAGTGGAAGGAAAAAGATGGATAGGCCGAAAGAAGCTTTCATGGCTACGTAACATCAGGAAGTGGTGTGATTGCACGGTGGAGGAACTATTTCGCGCTGCAGCCGATAGAGAAAGATTTCAGGAAATTGTAAACATGATGACCACCAACGACTGAATACGGACATGGCACCTAAAGAAGAAGAAGAAGAAGATCTCCGATAAGGAGCACTTTAGGAATTTTTTAACCGACTTCTAAAAGAAGAAGGTTCTCAATTCGTCTACTAAGTATGTTTTTTTTTATTATTTATGTACATCGATTACTCCGGAACGGCGGCACCGATTTGAATGAAATTTTTTACGTTATATTCAGGAAGTTGCTGCGGTGGTCCCATATTTTTTTAGATGAAATTGGTGCAGTAAAATCCAAGATGGCGCTTATAATATGGCTGCCAAAAAAATTAATTTTGTCTGATTTTTTCCAAAATTGGTATGGAGGAATTTCCGGGGTTGTACCCAACGAATTTGAAATTATTTTTAAAAAATTCAAAACGCTGATCCTATATGGCGAACAAAAAAATTTAATTTTGTCTGATTTTCTCCAAAATTGGTACGAAGAGGTTTTCGGTATCCTACATGACGAAACTAAAATTATTTTTAAAAAATTCAATATGGTGGATCCAATATGGAAGACGAAAAAATCAATTTTGTCCGATTTTCTCCAAAATTGGTTACGTAGGAGCTTTCAGAATCTCACATGACAAATCTAAAATTATTTAAAAATAATTCAATATGGTGGATCCAATATGGCCGACGAAAAAATTAATTGTGTCAGATTTTCTCCAAAACTGGTATGGGGGAGCTTTCGGGGTCTCACATATTGAATTTGAAATTATTTTTAAAAAATTCAGTATGGCGTATCCAATATGGTGGATAAAAATTAATTTTATCAAATTTTTTTCAAAATTGATATGGGGGAGTTTTTGGATAGCGCATTACGAAACTGATATTATTTAAAAAAAAATTAAATATGGGGGATATAAGATGGCGGATTAAAGATTTTACATCTCTTGATTTTGCCTAAAGTCAGTATTGGGAGATTTTTGTTAGTGTTAATTACGAAATTAAAATATTTTTTGGAAAACTCAATCTGGCGGATTCAATATGGTGTCCTAAAAATTTTACATTTTTTGACTTTCTCCAAAACTGATACAGAGGGTTCTTAAGGGTGTAAATTTTGAATATAATAGTATTTTTTCAGAATTCAATATGGCAAATGCAATATAGTTAACTAAAAATTTTACATTTTTCGATTGTGTTCAAATATGGAACTGAATCATTTTTGAGGATATAAGCAGGGAATATAAAATTATTTTAAGACAATCTAATATGTTGTAGGCAATATGACCATTTAGAGGTTTTAAATTTCTGGATTTCATCTAAAATTGGTACTAGGGGGCTTTGTTAAAATTATTTTTTGGAAATTCAATATAGCGGATCCAATATGATGAGTTGAAAATTTTACCTTTTTAGCATTTTTTTCAGATTTGGTATTAGGGGGTTGGGAGTGTTGTGTTACGAATATGAAGTTAGGTTGATAAGATACAATAAAGGGACTAAAAATTTCACATTTTCCGGTTTTTTTGAAAACTGATATTGCCGAGTTCTTGGGGCATATACAAATTTAATATGCAATATAAAATATATCGGGCCAAGAAATTTACGTCTCAAGTTCTTTAAATATCAATATTGGAAGATTTTGGGGCCTATATTACCAATCCAAAAATTAATTTGAAATTTAAGATAGTGGATTTACTCTGACAGACTAAATATTTGTTTGAAACAATTTCATTGGTATTTAGGGAACTCTAAGAATCAATAAATTTTTAGTGGTTCATTTTAGGGTGATATACAATTCTGGATAAAATGGGAACTTTTTTGCCACCTTGAAGTCATTGCGAGGTACACTAATCTCGATTAGAACTTAGTCCAAATAATATATGAATATCATAATAAATTCAAAACTAAAAATCGAAAAATAAAATTTTGATAAAAAAATTAAACCGACTTCTAAAAGTGCTCTAGAAAGTGGAAAATAACTAAGAATTTTTTGAAGCCGGTGCCAAATTATTTCTAAATGAAATAAATAACTATTATATACAGATTGGTAATGGTAAGAAAACAATTACAAATAAAGTATTTTTAATTTGTTTAGGCGAATCACATTTTGTCAGGTATTAATTTGGCGCCGACTTCAAACATTTTAAATTCCATATAAAAATTCCTAGTTATTTTCCACTTTTTAGAGCACTTTTAGAAGTCGGTTCAATTTTTTTATAAATATTGTGTACAATTTTATCATATAAGCGTTAAAATTAAGGGTAACTTTGTATGAAGTTGTCTATTCCAAAAATTTGTAGTTTTCAAAATTTTGGTAATTGAACATTTTTCTATTGAAAAAATGCTATACGACTTTGAAGTTTTGCTATTAGTTGGCCGTGACGGTGAAGCGTGGCGAAAAGAAGACAATTGAACCCTACAGAATTGTCACTATTTCTTGCCATTAGATATTCATTAATAATAATTATGCCAAGGCGATTAAATTACACGCACGAAGATTATTTAAACTTATTTATTATTAATGGAGAATGTGATAGTCATTTCAAGATCTTGAGATATATTTGTGAATTGATATTCGCAGAAACAGAAACCAACACCACCAACTATTAAAATAATGATAAAAAAAACTTCAAGAAATTTGGATCCATAAAAGCTAAAAGGAATATAAGTAAACCAGTTATTAATAAAATAAAGTTACAGAAATTATTTGAGTAAATGTTCAAATTGACGCCCTTGAACTTTCAAACATTTGTCTCACCTAAGCAAAAACTCTTCATGGATGGCTCTTCTTATTGACTGAGGATTAAGTTCTTCAAATGCTATTCTGACGCGCTGCATGCAATATTCTATAGTGGTTTACAAATGTTGAATTGAATAAACTCAAACGGTTGACAATAAATTTCACACAATATAGACTACTAATATTAAAATCATAAAACAAGCCACAAAACGGTAAAATGCGTGTACACTTTTTTGGGTTTTAAAATAATATATTTCACGTAGAAAGCATTTTATTTTTTGGATTATTTTCAATGCATAATTTTTAATGGAATCGGTCAAAAGCATATCTGAACATTTATTCACATTTAGAATAAAACCATTTTGTATGTAGATCTCTTTGTAATACTAACAGTCATTTTTGGTTACGACTTTCAAATACGACATAAAATTACAGAGATAGATAAAATTTAGCTTTTTGTCTGTTAAATCAATTAAAATAGCTGTTTTTTATGAAATAGTTGCTTTGATTTCAAATTTGCATAGTATTTTTTAACGAGTATTGTTGTTTGTAATACGAAATTAAAAAGTTCATATACTCCGGGAGCTCAGAAGATTTCCGCAGCTGATGAGGAGACATGGTTCCACCTAAGTTTCTTACATGTATTTTAAACCCCTGATTACGAACGGACAATGGTCAGGTAATTTGCTATGAACAAAAAAATTTTTAATAATTATTTTTTTTTGTAAAATAAAAAAATATTTTCGTATTCCTCAGTTGAATCTAAGCAAAAAGTGTGTCTCGTAATTTTTCCGGCCAACACATAGTTTTTGAGTAAAATATTGTTAAACATTTCAAAAATGGCATTTTTGTCAGTTTTCTGATTTTGATTAAATAAATGTTTTTAAATTCTACACCCAGCAATTAATAGTCCAAGTCAAGACCTACAACCAGAAATTAATCGCAATGCAAAAACTTAATGTCTTTATTGCTTTTTAATACTATAAACAAATAGCGGTTCATCAATTATAACGTACACGCAGCGATTTTTAACCGACTTCTTAAAGAAGGAGGTTCTCAATTCGTCGACTATGTATTTTTTTTATGTATGTACACCGATCACTCCGGAATGGCTCTACCGATATGAATGAAATTTTTTACGTAATATTCAGGAAGTTCCTGCGGTGGTCCCATATTTTTTTAGATGAAATTGGTGCAGTAAAATCCAAGATTACAATATGGCGGCCAAAAAAAAAAATTTTGGCCGATTTTCTCCAAAATTGGTATAGAGGAATTTTCGGGGTTGTGCCCAACGAATTTGAAATTATTTTTCAAAAATTCAAAATAGCGGATCCAATATGGCGGACAAAAAAATTTAATTTAGTCCGATTTTCTCCAAAATTGGTATGGGGGAGTTTTCAAGGTGCCACATGACGAATCTAATATTATTTTTAAAAAATTCAATATGGCGGATCCAATATGGCGGACAAAAAAATCAAATTTGTCCGATTTTCTCCAAATTTGGTACAGGGGAGTTTTCGGGGTCGCAGATGACGAATATAAAATAATTTTTAAAAAATTCAATATGGCGGATCCAATATGGACGACAAAAAATTAATTTTGTCCGATTTTCTCCAAAATTAGTACGGGGGAGTTTTCGGGGTCGCATATGACGAATCTAAAATAATTTTTAAAAAATTCAATTTGGCGGATTCAATATGGCCGACAAAAAAATCTTTTTTGTTCGATTTTCTCCAAAATTGGTACGGGGGAGTTTTCGGAGTCGCATATGACGAATCTAAAATAATTTTTAAAAAATTCAATATGGCGGACGAAAAAATCAATTTTGTCCGATTTTCTCCAAAATTTGTATGGGGCCTCACATAAAGAATCAGAAATTATTTTTAAAAATTTCAATATGGCCGATTCAATATGGTGGACAAAAAATCAATTTTGTCCGATTTTTACCAAAATTAGTACGGGAGAGTTTTCGGGGTCACACATGACGAATCTAAAATTATTTAAAAAAAATTCAATATGGCGTATCTAATATGGTGGATAAAAAATTAATTTATTTTCTTTAAAGATCGATATTGGAAGGTTTTGGGGCCTATATTACCAATTTAAAATTAATTTGAAATTTAAGATAGTGGATTTTCTATGACAGACTAAATATTCGTTTAAGAAATAGACGGGTTTTGTATTTCAGTGTATGTTTTTATTAATATCGGCTCTTTTGGATTTTTATTAAAGAGGTTTATTGTTTTAACAGTGTTAATGTACTAGTATGTTGAATGTTTTGGTTTTAATTTTAGTTTGTGATAAAGTTTTTTAAAAATTTTTTAATTGTATACAATTTGTTCTGTGTGGAGGCTACGGCTGGCGACTGCTCTCAAACTGGCAGGATTAAGGTGTGCCCTTTGACGAGGTCTGAGCCCTGAGGATGGTCTGTTAGAGCGAAAGCCCTTGGCCGATATTAATAAAAACATACACTGAAATACAAAACCCGTCTATTTCTTGATTTCTTCGGTGTACAACCTGTTAATAACTTAAATATTCGTTTGACTCAATTTGATTGGTATTTGGAAAACTCTAAGAACTAAAGAATTTTTAGTGGTTCATTTTAGGGTGATTTACAACTTTGGATAAAATTTGTATTTTTTTGCCACTTTGGAGTCATTGCGTAGTACACTAATTTCGATTAGTTCTTAGTTAAAATAATTTATGAATATCATAATGAATTCTACAACTAAAAATAGAAAAATAAAATTTTTATAAAAAAATTGAACCGACTTTTAAAAGTGCCCTAAAAAGTGAAAAATAACCATAAATTTTTATATGAAATTGAACTTTTTGAAGTCAGCGCCAAATTATTTGTAAATGAAATAAATAACTACTAATATATACAAATTATGGGAAGAAATCAATTACAAAAAAGTATTTTAAATCTGTTTATGCAAATCACATTTTGTCAAGTATTAGTTTGGCGCCGACTTCAAAAAGTTCAATTTCATATAAAAATTTATGGTTATTTTTCACTTTTTAGGGCACTTTTAGAAGTCGGTTCAATTTTTTTATAAAAATTTTATAATATATAATATTGAACAACAGCCAAAATATATCTAAAAAAATCATCAAGTATGCTAAAACTGAAACTAAATTTATTTTTGTTATATTAGTTTAAATTTTAGAGATACGTGATGTAACCGCAAGAATGCACGTGGTATTTTTTTATGGGTATAACAGTAGAGGGGCGCGACGTTGCCAAATATACGTTTCCTCAAATTACACAACACGGCAACATTGCACGGGGGATCTCTAGGGATGACCAACCAGGGTTTAAAATAAAGGAAATAGCAATTTAAACCTATGTACATCGACTTTTATGTCTGCTTTGTACTGAACAGCCCCTGTATACAAACAAATGACAAACGCCACTATTACGAATACTATGGAATTGAACTGAATATCCTCGAATACTCTCTGAAAATGTGGAAGCCGTATTTGGATATATATTAAGTGACAAAGCGGAAAGTTAGGCAGTCGAAGATAGTGAGTCGAATCGAATTCTTGAAATTGTAAGATGTTTTGAAAGTTTGTAAACAATCCAGATCATTTCTGTTATGTTTGTGGTGAGGTGACCTTTGCGTCTCAGAAGCGGTCTATTAACACAATGATAAAAAAGCATATCACCTTTATTTCGGTTACAAGAATGGGGATCAAGAGAAACAGTGGACGTCACATATATGCTGTAACGCATGCGCGTCAAGTCTGAGAAATTGGTTAAATAGTAAAAAACGATTTATGAGATTTGCTGTCCAGTCATCTGTAGAAAGCCTTCAAATGATGTTAATGATTTTTATTTCTGCATAATACCTCGTGTTGGGAAAGGCACAGATATATCTAAGAAGAAAAAGTCGGTTATCAACTACCAAATATACCATCTGCCATAAGACCTCATAGTGACGAAGTTCTTTTTTCAGAACCCCAGAAATATTCATTAACGAATCAGATAATAATACAATGATTTCTCAAGACAAGAATATGACATCTGACCACAACTTAAACGGAGACAAAATAACACACAAATATAAACCCACAAATTAAAAAATTAGTCCATCATCGACATTACTGAACATCTAAATAATAAGATCGATGAAATAAAAAAGAACATCATTGATTAAGAAATGAAATGGAATGCTGTCAAGAGCATAATTAAAGAAACTGCTAAAGAAAAACTTGAAAGAACACGAAAAGAAAAAAACAAAAATGGACGACAGATGAAATCTTGGAGTATGGAGAAACATAGACAATACAAGAATGAACATTAAAAATGTCCACAACGAGATTAGAAATAAAATAAAACTAACAAAGGGAGAGTGGATGAATAAACAATGAGACGAAATAGAATTTTTAAACCGTCAGCATGATTTGTTTAATCTATACAAAAAAACTAAAAGAAACCGCTTGCGTAGAGGAATTATTACGGACGACAATGGACTAATAATAGAAGAAGCCGAGCATAAAGTTAAGAAATGGAAAAAATATATGCAATCATTATTCAATGACGAAAACAAGAGGTCAACTTGCAGAAAAGGAAATAATAACAGGGCCTTCTATCACAAAATGGAAGTAACAAATTTAATAAGAAATTCAAAAAAGAAGGCCATAGGACCAGGTGGACTTGCTAAACCAAGATGACCATTTAGATATCTTAACCGACATTTTTAATCATGTTTATGACAGGAAATATTCCTGATGACTGGCTAGTTTCGTCCATTCCTATTCCCAAAAGATCCACTGCCAAAAAATGTCGAGATTATAGATCCATCAGTCTTATAAGTCATGTTCTAAAAGTATTTCTTAAAAAAAAAATATGGACGAATATATCCGAAACCTAAACAGGACATCAGCGATAAGCAATTTGGCCTCAGCAACGGCTTAGGTACAGGAGAGGCGCTATTTAGTTTAAATGTTTTAATTCAGTGAAGTCGTAATGTAAATGCGATGTATTTACCTGGTTTATTGATTTTGAAAAAGCTGTCGACCGAGTAAATCATCAAAAACTAATAGAAATACCACAAGAGCATCAATTGAATGAGAAATATTTGTGAATTATTTCTAACCTTTATTGGAAACAAGAATCATTTGTTCAGGTGGAGGAAAAGAAATCACAAAAATCCAGGGTGTTCGGCAGGTTTGTGTGTTATCCCCACTACTCTTTAACGTCTATTCAAAAAAAACTATTTCGGGAAGCTCTTGTAGAGGTAACAGACGGTATCTCTCTAAATGAGATTTTGATCAGTAATCTGAGATGTGCAGATGATACTGTCCTCCTTGCAGACACAGCTGAAGAACTTCAAAGACTGATAGAAGGGGTAGATGGGATTTGTGAAAAATACAACATGTCACTGAATATAAGCAAAAAAAAAGTTATGATAATAAGCAAAAACGTACTCCAAAATATACAATTTCGCGTCAGATGTTCTCTTATTGAAACAGTATCATCCATCAAATATCTGGGCGTAGAACTACATGATAAGTGGTAGCAAATAAAAGAAATAAAAATACGTAGCGACAAAGCCAGAGCCTATTTCAATCACATGAAAACACTATTATGTAATATGAAACTTAATCTATAACAAACAACTCGCTTATTAAAATGCTACATATTCTCTACACTGATGTAAGGTGTAAAATGTTGGCTTTTGAAATGTGATATTACCGACGGATGATGAGAATATCTTGGGCATATCACGTAACCAACGAAACTGTTCTGCAACGCATGCGAAAGGAGAGAGAAGCCATAAGGACTATTAAAGAAAGGAAGTTGGCATACGTTGGACATATAATGCGTGACCAAAGATACAAACTGCTACAATTGGTTATGCAAGGCAAGACAAATGGTAAGAGAGGCCCCGGAAGACGACGAATTTCATGACTGCATAATTTGCGACAATGGACCGTAAATACATCTGCTGAATTATTTAGAGTGGCTGTCAATAAAGTAATATGTGCCAGAATGATTGCCAAGGTCCACTGAGGATAGGGCACAGGAGAAAGAAGAATCAAGAGATCCTAATTTCACGCCCAGCACGTTATACCATCAACCACACAAAATAACCCAATCAGAATTAAACAACTATTGCATATGGGAAATATTTTGTCATCTATTCCTATTTTGTGTATGTATATATATATATATATATATATATATATATATATATATATATATATATATATATATATTGCCAACAATTCTGCCTGGTTCTTTGACAAGTTTAGATTAGACTAGATTATTAAGTACAGACATTGATTTTAGGAGATACTCTAAAGATTCCACCAATCTGGGTCTTCATTTTCATCTTTTTATGGACTTAATTTATTTTGATCTCCAGAATTTTGAACTAGAATATTAAGTACAGACATTGATTTTATGAGATTCTTTAAAGATTCCATCAATCTGGGTCTTCATTTTCATCTTTTTGTGGACTTAATTCATCTTGATCTCTAAAATTTTGAACTAGGATATTAAGTACAGACATTGATTTTATGAGATTCTCTAAAGATTCCACCAATCTAGGTCTTCATTTTCATCTTTTTCTGGACCTAATTCATCTTGATCTCCAGAATTTTGAACTAGAATATTAAGTACAGACATTGATTTTATGAGATTCTCTAAAGATTCCACAAATCTGGGTCTTCATTTTCATCTTTTTGTGGACTTAATTCATCTTGATCTCCAGAATTTTGAACTAGAATATTAAGTACAGACATTGATTTTATGAGATTATCTAAAGATTCCACCAATCTGGGTCTTCATTTTCATCTTTTTATGGACTTAATCCATCTTGATCTCCAGAGTTTTCTGAATATAAAATCCAATTCTCACATGGTACTGGAATTAAAAGCACCTAAAAGAGTTAAAGATGAGAAATACAAGAATACAAGAAGACCCAGAAATATGTATTTTATAGAAAGGAGATAGTTGAGTTAATAGGGCCATCTAGTGAAGAGGATTTAGAATACCAGAACGATCAAATAAATATTGGAATCAAAAAAACAAAGAAAAAATAGGATAATCCCTTCGTAGTTTGCACATTCGTCCCATAAATTTTAAATTAGATGTCTTTTAGTGCTTTAAATATCGTATAATCTGTTTATTTTAAGTTTAAACATATTTGATCGGAAATTTTCAGCTATAAAAAAGCTTTTTAGAAATTCATTAGTCTATTGTGGCCAGGTACCCCTTTTTCACCTGCATAATCCAGGACTGCTTTTACAAACCGCTTTATACACGAAATCCATTGGGTTTTACCATAACAACAAATTTCAATATCCCAAGTTATCGTAATGGAGTCCAAATAGGTTCATGAATATTCAATTTTCTCCGGAGACCAATAACTTGGTTTAAATTGACATTTATGATGTTCCCTTGGAGACAACAACGTCTACAGCTTTAAGTTTTGAATATTTGAATATATTTAGCATGTGCATATTCAGGATATTGATTTTATTGAAACTTTGAGGAATAATTAATAGTTTTAAATATTATGTAACAATATGTATATGAAAGTTTTGAGATCCTCAACAAATTCGTTTACGATGGGAGAGTACAGTAAGGGCTTTTTCAAACATGAATTCGTCATGGCGTTTCTTTGGAAGTATATACAAGGTGATTCTCCGGGAAATTTATCGATCGATTGTGGAAGAACTATAATTAGGAAGAATCTGAAAATTTGAAAATGTACTAACGTGTATGAGAGACAGGCGGCTAAAATATTTTCAAGATGGCGGAACTTTCAGTTATACCGGAAGTAGATGTCAACTTGCTTATTTTAAATCGAACACCCTATATTTTATTGCATTCTTGATTTTTATGTAAAATTCTAGACATATTTCATGTATAATGTGCTATACTTAAGTATCATCGTTTTGGACGTATTTAAATATTTATGTCAAAAATTACGTTTGCAGACCAAAACTTAACTATACATTTTCCCTATAAGGAAGTTTTTAATATTTAATTTGGGTTAGTTTTCTTGTAGACGAAGATCGACTTTAGTAGTCTTTTATGAGGTTTTGAAAATTATGAGTACAGAGTGGTCAAAGAAGAAGAATAAAAATTATATTTAAAAAATCGTTAAAAGTTAATTTTTAACCGAGTTCTAAAAGGAGGTTCTCAATTCGTCGACTAGGTATCTTTTTTTATGTATGTTCACCGATTACTCCGGAACGGCTGCATCGATATGAATTAAATTTTTTACGTTATATTCAGGAAGTTGCTGCGGTGGTCCCATATTTTTTTAGATGAAATTGGTGCAGTAAAATCCAAGATGGTGCTTACAATATGGCGGCCAAAAATTAATTTTGTCTGATTTTCTCCAAAATTGGTATGGAGGAATTTTCGGGGTTGTACCCAACGAATCTGAAATTAATTTTTAAAAATTCAAAATGGCGCATCCAATATGGCGGACAAAAAAATTTAATTTTGTCCGATTTTCTCCAAAATTGGTATGGGGAAGTTTTCGAGGCTGCACATAACGAATTCAAAACATTTTTAAAAAATTCACTATGACGAACAAAAAAATCGATTTTGTCCGATTTTCTCCAAAATTGGTACAGGGGAGTTTTAGGGGCCTCACATAACGAATATGAAATTATTTTTAAAAAATTGGTGCAGTAAAATCCAAGATGGCGCTTACAATATGGCGGCCAAAGAAATTAATTTTCTCCGATTTTCTCGAAAATTGGTATGGAGGATTTTTCGGGGTTGTACCCAACGAATCTGAAACTATTTTTTTAAAATTCAAAATGGCGAATCCAATATGGCGGACAAAAAATTAAATTTAGTCCGATCTTCTCCAAAATTGGTATGGGAAGTTTTTGGGGTCGCATATGACGAATCTAAAATAATTTAAAAAAAATTCAATATGGCGGATCCAATATGACGGACGAAAAAATCAATTTTGTCCTATTTTCCCGAAACTACGGGAGAGTTTCGAGGTAACACATCCGATTTTTTTCAAAATTGATATGATAGGCTGCACATAACGAATTCAAAACATTTTTAAAAAATTCAATATGACGGACAAAAAAAATCGATTTTGTCCGATTTTCTCCAAAATTGGTACGGGGGAGTTTTCGAGGCCTCACATAACGAATATGAAATTATTTTAAAAAATTCACTATGGAGGATCCAATATGGCGGACAAAAAATCAATTTTGTCCAATTTTCACCAAAATTGGTACGGGAGAGTTCTCGGGGTCACACGTGACGAATATGACATGATTTTTCAATATGGTGAATCCAATATGACGGACGAAAAAATCAATTTTGTCCTATTTTCTCCAAACTACGGGAGAGTTTTCAAGGTCACGCATCCGATTTTTTTCAAAATTGATATGATAGCACATTATAAATTTGATATTATTTAAAAAAAAATAAATATGGCGGATCTAAGATGGAGGATTAAAGATTCTACATCTCTCGATTTTGTCTAAAGTCAGTATTGGTGGATTTTTGTTAGTGTTAATTACGAAATTAAAATATTTTTTGAGAAACTCAATCTGGCGGATTCAGTATGGTGTTCTAAAAATTTTAAATATTTCAACTTTCTCCAAAACTGATATAGAGTGTTCTTGAGGGTGCAAATTATGAATTTAATATATTTTTTCTGGATTCAATATGGCGAATCCAATTTAGCGGACTAAAAATTTTACATTTTCTGATTTTGTTCAAAGGTGGGACTGAACCGTTTTTGAGGATGTAAATAGCAAATATAAAATTATTTTAAGAAAATTTAATATGTCAAACGCAATATGACCGTTTAGAAATTTTAAATTTCCGAATATCATCCAAAATTGGTACTAGAGGGGTTTGAAAGGTTTAGATTTAGATTAGATTAAGACGTTAAAATTATTTTTTTTTGAAATTCAATAGGCGGATCCAATATGGTGGGTTGAAAATTTCACTTTATTCCTATTTTTTCAGATTTAGTGTTAGGGAGTTTTCGGGTAGTATATTACGAATATGAAGTTAATTTTTTGTAACTATTGGGTTGATAAGATACATTATGAGAAATTTTACATCTTCCGATTTTGTCTAAAACTAGTGTGGCGGGGTTCTTGGGGCGTATACAAACTTAGTATACAGTATAAAACCTATCGGGCTAAAAAATTTACGTCTTAAGATCCTTAGATATCGATATTGGACAGTTTTGAGACCTATATTACCAATCAAAAATTAATTGGAAATTTAAGATACTATGACAGACTAAATATTTGTTTGACACTGGTATTTGGAGAATTCTAAGATTCAAAGAATTTTTAGTGGTTCATTTTAGGGTGATTTACAACTTTGGATAAAATGGGTACTTTTTTGCCACCTAAGAGACATTGCGAGATTCACTTTGTTTACAGGCCTCAAGGTTATACTCAAATATCCAGGTCTCTTCTTTAGTAACTACCCGACTCATCCAGTCTCTGCGGTCGCTCCGAATGGAGGACAACAAATCCTGGCAGATCGATTTTCTCATTTGTTTCTGTTCATGGGTGATATCTTTTGGCACCATCTTTGGGCGAATCTTTCGCACGTTCAAATTCTCGTGTAACATCTTGCGAACGGTTTCTTTGTTCATGTTTAACTAATCAGACAACGCACGAATGCTCAGGCACCGGTCAGACGTGGTCAGCGCGTGCAAACGGTCGACACTTGCCTCGATGCTATGCTTCTTTACGTGGATCGTCTTCTACCGATTCACGCCCCTCCTTGAACCGTTTAGCCCATCCAAACACGCGCATTTTCGGCATGCACTCGTCTCCATACACCACCTGCAGTTTTAGGAGGATTTTCAAGGGTTTTTCGCTAGATTTCACTAAAAATTTTATCACAACACTTTGCTTGTAATGTGAGTCAGTCATTTTCATGATACCACTAAAAAAGTTACTTTCGAAAAATGCGCATAAAACACAAACCAAACGTGCTCTCGACTTTAACCTTTGACTGAAGCTAAAAGAAAAGTCCCCCTCTCTAGACAGATGTTGATGGACGACGCAGTGTTGCTAATTCCCAGTTATAACTAAATTCCCCGAATTACTAGACTTCGCATGCTTGCAATTGGGTGTATAAAATACAATTATATAATAGTATATAACGTAGTTCTCAACCAACTGAAAAACCTTATACTATAAGGACAAACATACTCTGTTATAATGCAGTTAGAGACAAAGCACTATCGAAGATTGCAAGAATACGAGGAAAGGGTAGAAGCCTTTCCCATGGTGGTGCACCACCATCTGTAGACAGGTTTTGAACTTGTTGGTTCTCGTCAGTACATAATAGTACAGGGCACCTCAGCATTGGAGAAGTAAATCATTTAAGCAAGTTATAATAGAGGTAGTGCTTTGTCTGTTACTGTGTTAGAAGAGAGTACGTTTCTCCTTTTTGTATAAAGATTTCCAGTTGGTTGAGAACTAAGTTTCTCAAATAAAATTGTATTTTATACACCCAATTTCAAGTATATTATCCAATTTTGGTATGTATACAGATCTCTACGAGACTATATAGTCAGATTGAGTGGAATGCTGGAAGATGGCGCCGCTTGTATTAGATTACATATTTTGTCTAACGTAAGTTGCTTAAAGGACTTATTTCTCCAATGTTGTGGTGTGCTGGCCTATTCTGTACTGACGAAAACCAACAAGTTCGAAACCGGTTTACAGATGGCGGTGCATCACCACAGGAAATGTTTCCACCCTTTCCTAGTATTCTTATAATCTGAGATAGAACTTTGTCTCTAACTGTGTTAGAACAGAGTACATTTGCCCTTATTGTAAAAGGTTTTTCAGTTGGTTGAGAACTAAGTTTCTCATATATAATTGTATACGTTTATAGTTTATTATCTTTCATTCTGAGATTGAATCAGGCGCGGATCCAGAGGGGGGGGACGGTGGGGACGATTCAGACTAAAACGTAGCCTTGCTCTCTCAAAAAATTCTAAGCTATAATTTAAATACTTACAAAATACCCACTGTCAAAAATACAAGAAGTTAAGCATATATATAAAAAAAATAAATTCTTCCATATAATATTAAAATTTTTTTGGGCCTATCGGTCATTTTATTATTAATTAAAAACATTTTTAGGACATTTGACATTTCAGTTTATTTATTTCTTAAACTATCTGCAGAATTACCATTAAACACTAAAAAGGGATTCAAATGTAATTAATTTTTATATGTTACAGAAAATTTAAATAATAAATTACGTGTCTAATTCGTAATTAAAGTCAGTGAAGCTATCTTCACTCAAATTAATTATAAATGGTTCCTCTATCTCACCGATCATGAGATCGAGTTTCCACATTTTCTTTTATTCTTTTATTATATGGATTTTTCCCAATTTTCCGCAGTAACTTTATTCAAAAAAATCTTTCAAAAGTTCAGCTAAATTACTAATTTTATAAGTTGTGTTATTTCCAACAACTCTACCTTTTACTTGAGAGAGATATTTCCTTCTCCAACGGACATTTTCCGGACGATCTACGAGAACAGATTTCCTATCTGGTTTTTTTCAACAAAAATTAAGTTCTCTGAGCAATTTCCAGAGCTCAGTTCTTTTAATTTCAGGTAAATCCCGATATTCATTGATTTTAGTTAGAATTTTTTCGACGGTTGGGATCTGCTTCTCATAATAAAATGTATGTACAACTCCTGTTATTGCAGTTTACATCTCTTCTTCCAAAGAGGTTTTTCGTCTGTGATCGAATGTGGCTTGGGAGGACTAACAATTCCAGTCGTTTTCTTCTTCTTCAGTATTCGGTACATAGTAGATTTTCCAACTCCTGTCATATTGGAACACATCTCAACAGAGCTTTTAACATTATTACCTAGATATTGATATCTTAAGGCATCATAAACATTCATCGTAATAAGTTTTTCGTTGAGGAAAAAATGCCCTGGTTTAACGATTTTGGAATAAATATAGATGTGGAAGCCATATATTTTGGGTATCTCACTAATCTCAAATAATATGTAAAAATAAGCGCAAACAAGATAACTCACTAAGGACACACTGTAAGGGGTTCTTTTCTCACTGGCAGAAATTAAATTGTACTACCAGAAATTTTATTGTTGCAGTAAATTTATAAAAGCTTATAATATTTAAATATAATTAAATATAATTAGATTTACGATTGTCTTCAGTTACCTGCGGCACTGGAGCAGGTACGTTGGAGGTTTCGGTAACAGTTTTATTACTCTTTCTAGTTCTTGAATAGAGTATGTGTATCCTTGCGATCGCCCCTCCCCTTCCCCAGAGCTTTGAGTTCAGGAAAATAAAACCGATTTTGTCTTTTGTATTAGGAATGTGTATGCTGCTGGCACTCCTCTTCGTTGACAATTTATTTTTCTTGCGATAGCCCCCCCCCCAAGAGCTTCGAGTTCAAAAAAATAGACCCGATTCTGTCTCTTATACTAGGAATGTGTATGTTGCTCGCATCTCCCCCCCCCCTATCGGCAACTTGTTTTTCTTGTGATCGCCCCCCACCTCTCCAATAGCTTCAAATTCAGGAAAATAGACGCGATTTTGCCTTTTACACTAGAAATGGGATGTTGCTGGTGTCTCCCCCCCCCCCCGTCGACAACTTGCTTTCGCTTGCCATACTGCACTTTTGTGATATCACCGCCCCCCCCCCCCCTAAGCGAGAGGCTGGATCCGCCCCTGGGTTGAATCCCTATTTGACTGGATAATAGTGAAAAATCATAAAAAGAAATTAAATACATAGATAAAATAACTCTACATAAATTATCTCAGTACATAGTTATTTGTAAATCTTCGGGTAACTAAACCTCTAAGAAATCTGTTTGTATAAAATAAATGATTACAAGCTTGAATTTTCGTTTCTAATCATCGAAAATTACAGCTTAAAAATCTTGATATTTAGTTAACTGATCAAAGAGACCCGAAATAAAAAAAAATATTCGGTTATTCTGTGATGAAACCTTCAAAAGAAAATGAAATCTGCGAAAAGTTAAATGTAATGTAAATTAAATTGAGGAAATTTGAAAAGTTTTAGTCTTTAAAAGTTTTAATTAAAACTAGAGAATATTTTGGAGATCATATTATATTCATTAATTTTCTTGTTAAATTATCTTAATGCAAATTTGTATAACTTTTTTCCATAATAACTGTTGTTTATTATATGTATAAAATAGCGGGTAATATAGAAATTTTTTTGGAGGAGTGGAACCGAGTAACAAGTGACATCATAGTATACCGGATCCTACACTTGGTTCAATTCTTAGAGTGCAGAGGTGCATCATAGTCATTAAAGCTGTCTCTTTGCAAATATGTCAATAGATGTGAGATTTAGGATTACCTCCATTGCTCTAGTCGGTGTAGTTTTCATGGCTTCTGTAATATTGAGACACGTTATTCTTTGAATCTGGTCTAATTTTTGTATTTATATTGTCTGATTCGTTTGTGATCTCCACACAACAGCTCCATATATTGGCATCGGCCTTATGATAGCTGTAGAGAGAGAGAGAGATTTCTAAGCTATACAAGGTGTTCTGTAAGTACCTCCTAATTTCTCGGGGGCATACAAGAGAGGTCAAAATAACCCTACTTTCACAGAAAGAAATGCCTTAGGTGCCCCTTAACGGAGATACAGAGCCTTAAAGGGATAACCAGCAATTTACTTTATCGGCTCTAAGTTTTGAACTTTAATGAAATTTTGATATTTTATAGAGGCTATAAAGAACCATTAGTCAGCAGATGTTTTAGGTCGTCAGACAAGTCTGGAACGGACTCGCAGCCACACTCATTGGACCTAATTTTTGACAGGTGTCATTTTACAGAGCTAAAAACTAATTTTTTAAATACGTTGGTTATTTCTCTTCAAGAAAAAGACTCTTAATTTATTTCTATGAAACTGGCGGTTTTCGAGATAAATACACACAAATCTTAACAACTAAATTCATATTTTAAAATTAAAAACAACAATCAAACATCATCAAGCTTTACAGAACAATGACATACTAAACTAAAGTGACACAAATCCAAAAAAAAAAGAAAGTTCATGTCCTATAAGGACAGACCCTATTAAAAAAATATTGCTTCAGACGCTGTTTAAATTTATTTAGAGGTTTTAGAGATTTAATATTTGTGGGCAATTAATTAAAACTGTTTAGATATTTAAAGAATACAGAGGTTTGTGTTTGTCTCTTTAATACTGGAGGAATATAAAAGCCATCCTTCGATGTAGTGCTATATGCATTTATATATCTATTATAATTAATATGATTTTGTAAATATGTTGAAGAACTACTCGATCTGATTTTCAAAAAAAAATCAATAGTGAAACAAGTCCTCCACCGACAACCATTGCATTTCCCTCAACATGTAGTTAATTAAGGTTCTTCTTGTACCTGAGAGTATAACTTTCCATTTTGATTAAGCAGGAATAAAATTGTGAAACAATAAACAAAGTGCGGCAATACCGGAGTATTAAACAGGTTTGTTTTAGTCCACCTTGTCAAAAAATTTAGAACATCTCTAAATATAGTTAATTTTATAAGAGATTATTTTTATTAAGTTATTCGCATGTTCTCTAAATTTAAGTTGTCTATCTATGATTACTCCTAAATTTTTAAACTTTTTTACAATATCAATTATTTCTTTGCCTATTATAATAATAAGATCTGCACGAGAAAAAGTTCTGTAATCATTCTCATTGCAGATTATCATGAATTTGGTTTTACCACATTGATTTTTAATTGGTTACAAGAAAACCACCAATACAGATTTCTTAATGCATAGTTACGTGTGTCAACCAATTGAATATCATCAGAACATGTAAAATATAAAAGAACATTATCTGCAAAAAGATATATACAACAATCAGCAGATGTATTCACTATATCGTCAATATATATATATATATATATATATATATATATATATATATATATATATATATATATATATCAATCTTTGTTTTCTATTAATTAAGTAATTATTCATAAATTCCAACACTTCACTCATTATACCGACATTTTCTAATTTTTTAAGTAGTCTTTCTCTGTCCAGAGCCTCAAAGGCCTCCTCAAATCCAAGAAAACAGCACCTATTATAAGATTTTGATCGAAACTATGTTTCCAGTCATTAAGGACATGCTGCACTGCAGTTTCACAGCTATGCTTACCCCGAAAACCAGATTGCATACTATTTATAATTTTTTTGGCTTCTATGAATTCCAACAGTTGTTTCATTACTACTCTTAGTTTTATTATATTATTAATTATTTACTTCAGGAATCGGAACAATAGTAGATATTTTCAATTCATCGGGAACTTTACATGATAAAAATGACGAATTTATCAAACTAAGAAGTGGTAAAGTTATATCATCAAAAAACTCTTTAAAAACAAAATACTTATATCATCTCATCCGTTTTTATTTGGCAGATTAAAAATAATCTCCTAAAGTTCCTCAACAATAACAAGCTTAAAGTTCTCCAAAGACACGCCTCTGTAATGGAACAAATGTTAATTATTTTCATTGTTCAATGTCAACTATATTTTGTTAAAATAAATAATTAAATAATCACTCTGTGAATAGATATGCCGTGGGAATAGGATAGTCATATTTTTTTTATCACTATCCACGAAGGTCTAGAGGATGAATAAATCAGTTATCGCTTAACTTTTAGGATCTTTGTCGTTTAAATGTTTTCTTAAAAAAATACATAAAGTCAGTTAATTTATGAAGACGTAAAAGACCCTCTCTTAGAATTGCCTATAAATCCGTCTAAGTAATCCTGCCCTGGTTAAGTATATAGGACCAGATGTGATAAGGGTAGTTTTAACATGTGGTATGTGGAATACCGTTAAGGTAATTTAGAGTAATGAACGATTTTCCAATTATTGGGAAAACAAAAGAATGATCAAATAAACTCAATATTATGGAAATATATCGCTTGGCCATTTGTAAAAAAATTATAATTAATAATTGTTTTTTCTATTCACAACAAATAATGAGTTAAGATGTTTATTGCCAAAACAGCCAAGAAAAGTGAATAGTTTTTTTACAGTCTTAAACATATATTCTTTTAGTTATAGCAAGAAATAGAATAGTTTTATTAATTGTGTTTATATTCAAATTATTATTAAGATGCTCACAGGTCAATTCGTGAATCAAGCATCCGGTATGGTACAGCTAACTCCCTCAGTAAGAAAACTCCCAAATCTTCGAACAGAAGGGTGTTGGGGGGGGGGGGTATAAGATTTGAATACACTCATTTAAGGAATAGTAAATTTTAGTTCCAATCTGAAATTCGAATAAGGGTGATCGGTACTATTCTATAAGCCCAGTGCCGTAGTGTATATTTGGCGGGAATGAAGGTTTTCTTTGTTTGATTTGTTTTTGATTTAATTCGGGAAGCTAAGGGAGTATCGTGTGTTGTTTTGGTGGGGATTTCGCGATTTTCATACGGTTCGATTAAGTAATAAATAGCTGTTTTTCGCGTTTTAATTCTTTTTTTTGTTTAATATTTTATTGAGCTATTTATACGTGTTTTTTCAAAATTGGGTTTTAGATTTTTGGTTAAAATAACGACCGAAAAGAGCAATTATGGTAGTTTTTCGTAATTGTTATTAGTTTTAAGTTTCTCATTGTAAATAGTTCGTTTTTATTCTATTTATTTTGTTAATAGACTAAGTGTTTTGAGAAACTTGTTTTATTCAATCTAATTAAAACCTTCACGCGAATTAACTTGCGGTCGCGCTGTTGCAAGATCTACAAAACAAGCGATGTCTACCGACCAACTAATTAGCAGCCTTTCCTGAGTTCTGAAGATCTGAGTCATGGTTGTGGTAAGCTTTAATAACCGTAGTGTTTGGTACTAAAGCTGCAAGAGAGAAGTTGAACGACCAGACTTCCAGAGTGTCTTTATTACTGTGATATTTAATTGTAGGTTATTAAAATAGTTACTAATTAATATGGGACAAAAATGATTATAGATAAGATAATTAACGCTACCTCAATATGTCATCGGCAAGAGTCTATAATCAAATTCTGTAACACCCCCATGTCAAGGTAAAACTGGAAAATCTGGTCCTGATTTATCTATGTCCCTGACTATTACTCCAATAGGTAGGGTGTGCTCATGTGCTCTAATTTTTGGGGAAGCGTTGTCTAACTCTTCGAAGGTAAGAAGATGTTACGCTGAAAGATTTCCGGCTCAATTCAGTCCAAAAACCTTTCAAAGGGTTGATCGGGGCTCAATTAATTTACAATATTGTTAAATGCAAGAATAGTGATAACGTTTAAATGTTATTTTGACAAATGTTGAATGTAGGCTGCAGACAATATTTCCGTATTATTATGGACTTCGTTAGAATGCTGTGCTATTCTCGCTAGTAGTTCTTCTCTAGTAATTATTGGTGTTGAATAAACTAATTCTTTTAGATGTCCCCAGAAGTAAAAATCTAAGGGATTTAGATGAGACATTCGTGGCCATAAAATAAGCCCACCTATCGAGGGCCAAAAACTTTAGTTAAGTTTTGACGCACTATACGGTTAAAATGAAGTGAAGTATCATCATGTATGTATCATATGTGCATTCTTTTAACAAGAGGTACTTCTTTCAATAAATTATTTAAATTTTGCTGCAAAATTGTAAATAAATCTCACCATTGAGTTTTCCTTCCAAAACAAATGGATCTATAAGCTTATTTCCGATGACGCCAGCCCATACATTTATAATATTTGTTGGTGTTTGTTTTGAATTATAACGTGCGGGTTTTCATCAGCCCAAAAATGTAAATTGTGTAAGTTTATTATGCCATCTCTTTTAGAACCGGCCTCATCAATAAACAAAATAAGGTTAGAAAAATCTAGATTTAGGTTATGTTGTTATATAAACCAGTTGGAATATTGAAGTCTTGTGGGATAATCATCCGGAGATATAGCGTGTACGTAACTGTTCAGTTAGAGTTTTGTGTCGCGAGTTTTCTTATGCTGTTTGAAAGGTTGTCAGCATATTTTGCAAATGTGTTCCTTTACGTGACGGTCTCGTGCTGTCCTGGGAGGCCACTTACCGGCACGTCGCAACAAAAGTGACCCTAAATAAAACATGTAAAAAATTAATTCGTTATCTCTAATAATTATTTTCTAATCATCTTTTACCTGTTTTCCTTAGGCTTGAATGGTTTTTGAACTAGGCAATGTTCGAGCTGGAAATCTTTCAGCATATAGTCTTCTTGCCTTCGAAGAATTTGACAGTGCTTCACCATAAATTAAATGCGTATCAGCATATTCTGTGTAAAAATATCCTTCCATTTTTTAAAATTATTTTTAGTTAAAAGCTGTTTTGACAAGTTCCATCAATAGTAATTTATTATGTAGGTATTAACAATAATAACCTGTTTTTTTGCCTGTTTGTGTTTAGCATTAGTAACTTTTGAGTGTTCCGCATAAAAAATAATGTATCTCGAAAACCGCCAGTTTTGTCGAAATAAATTAAGAGTACCTTTCTTTCGCAGTAACACCACAAAGCATGCCTGTTCTAGACATCATAAGCTCTGTAGAATCTAAACAAGTCGACGAAAACCATTCCGACGAGTTTAGATGGAACATAAAATCAACTTTGGAAGACAAGAAAAATCCCGTTCAAAATCTCTCCAAGCTAGAAGCATCAGCCTTAAAAGAACTTCGAAAGGACGAATCCATAAAGATTTTACCAGCAGACAAGGGAAATGCAACGGTAATAATGGACGTCGTAACGTACGATCAAAAAATCGGAGATATCCTGGAAAAAGAAAAATATAGACGTTTACCTCGTGACCCCACTAAATCTATAGAGTCAAAAATCTACAGAACACTAAGGAAATACCAAGACTATATACCTGAAAAACTACGATCGGCGCTCACACCACATTACAGTAAGCCACCATATCTTTACGGACTACCAAAAATTCATAAAACGAACATACCATTGAGGCCAATAACCAGCTCCGGAGGATTCCTAACAAATGCACTGGCGAAGTTTCTTTTAAAAATAATACAACCTTTAGATGGCAAGTCGAACATATATGTTAAAAAATTCCACACATTTCGTGAACATTATTAGTAGCATCAATCTAGAGCCAGACGACAGACTAATACGCTTTGATGTGGAAAGTCTGTATACTAATGTACCGTTAGGGGAATCACTAGACATGATCCAAACTAAACTTTCAAATAATACTACTTTATCAGATCGAACCACGTTACTACTGGACGGGGAGATGGATCTTTTGGAGTATTGCCTGCGTAGTGCTTACTTTCAAGTAAAGGACAGGTTCTACACTCAGGACGACGGGCTTCCGATGGGTTCTTCACTCTTTTCAGTCGTCGCCAATATATATATATATATATATATATATATATATATATATATATATATATATATATATATATATATATGGAATGGTTCGAAACTCATGCCATAAAAACCGCAGCAGTAAAACCGAAAGTCTGGTTGAGATATGTCGATGATACCTTCATCGTGTGGAAGGGCAATGATCAAGAACTTAATGATTTCTTGAAACATCTAAACAACATTCAACCTACAATTAAGTTTACCATGGAAAAAGAGGTAAATGATCAATTGCCTTTCCTAGATATCATGGTGAATCGCTCAAACGAAACTATTAAAACTTCAGTATACAGAAAGCCAACACATACTGGACAATATCTTAATTATAGTTCCAATCATTCTTTTGTAACAAAACGGGGAATTATACGCAACCTCTACAATCTCGCTATATCTCTATGTAATAATGCCGATTCATTGGAACAAGAGATAGCAAATATTAAATCCGATTTACAACAGAATGGTTATCCTTTAAAACTAATTGACGATGTTATAAATAACTTTAGAACAACGAACACTGGACAGCAATAAACACATTCCTTCTTCACAATTCCGTACATTAAGGGAATGTCGGAGAAAATTGACGAATTGCCAGTAGTTGTAATATAAAAACAGCCTTTAAATCAGGAAATACCCTTAGAGCTCATTTAACAAAAACAAAAACAAAAATTATTGATAAGAAAGAATGTGTTTACAAAGTTCCATGTGAGTGTGGTGAAATGTATATTGGAGAAACCAAACGACCACTAGAAGTTAGAATTAAGGAACATAAAACGCATACACAAAAAAGGGAAACGTCGAGATCAGGTATTGCAGAACAAGCCTGGGATAACAACACCATATAAAATGGTCTGAGGCTGCGGCAATATATTTGGAACCCAACATGAAAAAAAGAAAATTTATAAAAGCAGCTTACATTAAAAACAATAATGGAATCTTCAGTAAACCGAGTGTTGAGATACCTAATCTTTGGCAACCACTACTTTGTAGCATCAAATCATTGAGGTGTATACAGTGAAGCGAAACTGTGCGCTTCAGTGGACGCAGTCCCTATATAAGCTCGTAGTCTTAAGACAAAACATTCAGTTTATACTTGATAACGATTAGGGATACAACCTAATCGAAACGTCGTAAAAATAAGTAAAAATAAAGACAATACAAGTTCGACAACCATATTTTAGTCAATCTTCAACATTGTCCACAACCTTCAAACAAAGTATCTTTCTTGAAGAGAAGTGTCCATATTATTTAAAAAAATCGATTTTCAGCTCTGTAAAATGACACTTGTCAAAGATTAGGCCCAACAAGTGTGACTGCAAGTCTGTTCCTGACTTCTCTGATGTTCTTAAACATCTACTGTAGTATGGTTTAATGAGCCTTTAAGGCCTCTATAAAATATTAAAGTTTCAATAAATTATACAAGTCGGTTCAAAAATTAGAGCTGATAAGGTAAATCGATGGGCTTTGTATCTCCGTTAAGGGGCATTTTAGGAATATTTTTTTTATGAAAATGTAGGGTTATTTTGACGTCCCTTGTACGCTTCCGAGAAATTAGAAGATACTTACTGGACACCCTGTATATACTTTCTTAATTCTGCTTTTGAAGCGAGAATTTCATGTTTACCTACCATCAAAAGTTATGCTTGGGTATTTTACCTCTGCAGAGAAGTTTCGTTTGGTTTTTAGGAGTGTGGGGCCCTTAAATATACCCAATGTTGTTTCTTTAGTGAAAAGGATCATCTCCGTCTTTTTTAAGTTTATGGACAGTGAGTTTTTTAACATCACTCTTCTATTATTCTTAATGTATTCTGCATTCTTTCGCAAATTACACTCTGTTTGCAGGATGAATAAGTCATTTGCGTAAGCTGTGGAGTAGTGATTTTCATTGGTAGAGTGGTAAATTAGACTATCAAGGACTATATTTCAAAGTACTAGTAGAAGTGTTAGTACCCTCCCCTGTATGCAGCCCCTCCTCACCTGTCTTTGGATTTAATTCTTCTTCTAAAGGTGCCCATCTTCTTATGATGTTGGCGCCTCGGTAAAACTCCAGCTTTCAACTCCATAGAAAAGAACACTGAACACTGATATTCAGAGAGAGGTTAGAAAGTACTTTCTTGAGGCCGGTAAAAGCGCTTCTGGTTTTTTCGATACGAGTTTTTATTTCGTAACTGTATCACTGATATTGCAACCCAGATAGTATATTTTCTCCACTCTCTCCAATGGGGCTTCGTTTACTGTAAATCGGGCGTTTATGTTGATGTTCTTGCTAATAACCATTATTTGTGTCTTTTTATAATTTATTTTTAGTCCTTATTCCTTGCTTGCCTCTACAACATTATCGATCACTCTCTGGAGACTGTCTGCCAGCAGTACCGTGTCATCTGCATATCTAATATTATTAATAAGTTGACCATTTACCAGAATGCCGTCTTTTGGTTCATCCAAGGCTCTTCTAAAGTTATTTTCGGAATATATTACATTACATTAAACAATGCCGGTGACAATATGCATCCCTTTCGAACTCCCTTTCTGACTACAAAACTATCGGACAGTTCGTTCTTGAGGCGCACTATTGCGTTTTGCGGAGATACAGGTTTAAGATCAATATTATATTCTTACAATCAATTCCCGATGTTTTTAGAATATCATTTAGTTTTCCATGCGTGACCATGTCAAACGCCTTCTCAAAATCAATGAAACATGCAAATACGTCGTAGTTGATATCTCTCACTCTTTGTATTAGCACTTGCAAG
The DNA here is from genome assembly GCA_034092305.1 of Diaprepes abbreviatus. NCBI lineage: Eukaryota > Metazoa > Arthropoda > Insecta > Coleoptera > Curculionidae > Diaprepes > Diaprepes abbreviatus. The sequence continues at coordinate 3,517,613 of JASJET010000106.1, forward strand.
CTGAAAAGTTCTTCCCTTGTTCCAAGGCCTACTCTGAATCCAAATTGTACATCACTAAGGTGTTCTTCTAATTTAAGGAGTACTTTAAGTAGGTGGCTCATTAAACTAATTAATCTGTCGTCCTCACATTTCCTAGCCTTGTTTTTTTTTTAGGAATTGGAATGAATATTGAGAGCAGCCAGTCTTTCGGTAAATGTCCAATTTCATATATATGTTGTTGAATGGCCTGGTGAAAGTTGTGATTTGGGAGGCCTCTAATAACCTCAAAATTTTCCCCATGCACGTTATCAGGTCCCGGCCATTTTTCATCTTTAAGTCGTTTAATGGCCATTTTAACTTCTTAATTTATTATTTCTGTGCCGTTGCAATTGTTTATTTCGGGTGGTGTCTTTGAACAGTTTTTGAACATATTCTTTCCATCCTCTTGTCTGTCTTCAATCCCAATCAAGATCCGGCTTTCGTTGTGTACAATTATGCCTGTGTTGCACTGTTCACTAGTGTTATGCATTTCTTTAATCTTTTTGTGCATATGAAAATGGATTTAATAAATAATACTTTTTAATGAATCTGGCATCATATTGTCATCTGTCGAAACCAGAGACTACCTGAAAATGATATTCAATATATTGAGACGTTATTTACTGAAATAGCTTGGGGCTAGTTTCCGGTACTTTAGTCGCTTTCAAAAGTTTTCTTTTTATGTTTAAAATTAAAATAACTTTTCTAATAAAATATCAAGGATAGAAGGGTAAAATTACTTAAAAACTTTTATGGTGTAAATTAATGGCCGAATAAAAGTTTTAATTAAAGTGGGCCCTAAAAAAATGTGTTTAATTAAAATTATTCTTGTAGCAATTATTTATTTTGTAGATTTTAATTGCTCGGTAAAAATAATAAGATATTAAATCAAGCTTCATGAGTCTAACTTGCGCACTGAGGGTTCCATACTATATAAGATTATGGACTAGACAAAAATATGGGACTAACTTACAGCTAACTAAACTAGATTTACTTCTTCTGGTTGGTAAAGGTATTTCCTTTGTACAATGTTTTCTCTCAAATAATACATTTGTTAGTATTGATCACATAACTATTAGAGAGCCACATAAATAGTTGCGTTGATTTGATTCTAGAATATTTTTTAGATTTTGAATCTATAGCGGAACTTCGTGAGAAAATTGGTTTGGCCTTCCGAACTCTTAGTAAGAATTAGAAGAATAACAAAATTGTGCCTACATTTCATTCGAGAAAACGGCCGTCATTTTGAAAACCATCTTTAAAGAAAGTCTTAGTTCTTTTAATTTCAGTGTTTCTTTTTGTTTTTGTTACTTTAGTTTTATGAAATAATGTTGTTCTTGTTGCTTTACAATCAACTTTCAATATGCTGGTATAAAAATTACAGTGTTGTTTCAACTAAACTATGTTACAACAATTAAGTGTTTAGAGTTGAAAATATAGAAAACCATTAAAATTAACTTTTAAAATGTCTAATCTTTGGTAAAACAATTATTGTCAAAATTTTGCATTTGTTTCCTATAAATTGGTCAGGGCCTACTGTTACAAATAACGTAAATTATTGATAATATCGAATTCTGACCTGGTTTGTCAAAATAAAGTCAACATATTTCTGAAAAGTCTAAATTATACTTAACCATTAATGTATACATGTAATTAACCATGAATTAATTTGTGCTAAACTGTCATTCTATGGGTTTGATGCTATTTCAACACTATTTTCTGGATTCTACTTGTCTGATAGATGGCAGGAGTGAGAATTACGGATGTGGTTTCACAATCTGAAGCTGTGGTGTCTGGAGTGCCCCAGGGATCCATTCTTGGTCCTTTGTTGTTTGTAATACATACGTCTGATATTTTTTCCGTAGTTTTAAATTTACATTTGCAAGCATATGCTGATGATACTCAGATATTACATCATTGCGACACCTCTGTTCCAGAAAGAGCTGCACTCATGTTAAATCATGATTTCGCAGCCATTCTACAGTATTTTAAGGAGCATAATTTAAAAATTAATCCCAATAAGACTGAGGTTCTCTTATTTTGTTCTGAAAAACAGCGCAACATGCTCACAGATCGCCTCAAAGTATGTATTGGAGATGATGTTTTACTTTTTTCAAATTGTACCAGAAATCTGGGATTATATTTGGATGTTAATTTAAGATTTCATAAATATGTCCAAAGTCTGTTAAAAAGGTGTTATGTTAAAATGAAGGTTTTATATTCGAACAGATATATATATATATATATATATATATATATATATATATATATATATATATATATATATATATATATATATATATATAATTAATTTTCACGTCCGCTTCGCCAAATATTTTATTCTATTTTATTTTAAATTAGACGGACAAAAACTTATCTACATATTTATTTACTTGTTTGGCTTTGAAACACGCTGAACGATGCTCTCATGGTGGGATCGTTTGGTGCGGCACGTGGCGTTGGCTGCTTAAATAGCGGTATGCTTGCTTGCCAGTACCGAAAAATGCGACCCCTATCTTTTGGGCAGCGCGTTTCGTGTACTCGATTTTACATATTTCTGTTTTAATTCACCGTCGCGCCACCATATGACGGTTCTCTTACAAACTTTGTTAATCTGTATGGTTCTTGTATTATCAAGTGGACCATCGAGATGTCGCCTTTGTCGTCTTATTTGCCGTATTTTGATTATAAGTATGGCTTATACGATGCAAAGGCGAGATGATGGTTTGTACCGACTGCGGTGGCCTGACGAGTCCCATATTAGGACGAAACAGCGCTGTCGCCATCTGTCGGACCCGGAGTTATTCCATACTTTGGAGTGCTCCGCACTTTTTAATACGAGAATCATTTAGATTGACAAATTTTCACGTCCGCTTCGCCAAATATTTTATTCTATTTTATTATATATATATATATATATATATATATATATATATATATATATATATATATATATATATATATATATATATATATATATATTGAACTTAAAAATGAAGAAAAAATTATGTGAAACTCTTATTATGCAAATCCATAACTACTGTTATATTATTTTTAACTTAAGAAAGTTTGATTCTGTATCAAATAGTATCAATCAAATTAGCTGGTTAAGATGTGAAAATATATACAGACCGTATTCTCTGAAATTTTTTCGAAAATTATTAGACACTAAACAACTTATGTATTAGTATAAAAAAACTTAGGACTGATGTACATAATTTTAATTTAAGAAATCAAAGTCTGTTTACTATGCCAAGATATAGAACTTCTTTGTTTCGGAAAAGTTTTTCCTATAGTTTTGTTAAGCAATATAATACGATTTCACCACAGTTTAGGCACTGTAATATCAAAAGACTTAAATCAGAATATAAAAGTTTTCTACTTGGAGCTTAATAATAAGTATTTGTATTGTTGTTTTTGATTACTTCTTGTTGGCGCATTGGGAGCTGTGGTTGGTTAAGTGGAAGAATGGCTATAGGTTAAACTTCGCCAGCAGCATCCCATGTGTGCATTGTATTACTTTGTAATATGTATGCATTGCTAATAAAGACGTTTATTATTATTATTTTTATCTAAAATAATATACAGAGCATTCTGTTCAAAAAATAAGTTTGGTTAATATCTCAAAAACTAAACTTTTTAGGAAAAACTGACTGCGCCCCTGAACTCTACGTAAAAAACTCTATAAAAAGCATCTTTTACCTTTTTGATAAATTAACGCATAACTGAAATACGAGACGGGTCTAAAAAACGGATATTTTCAAAATCACCTTGTAGATTAAAAACTAAGAGAGCCATGACAAATTTGATACCAAAAACATTGGTTTTGCTAAAAAGTAGGAAACTGAAGTGAAAAGCACAACACTATATCTTTGATAATAACTCCAATACTTCTAAAAGTGTCGAAAATTTTCTGGAGTTATGTTAATGCTAAGAATACGAAATTTTCTCTTCCTAGTAGTATGACACATAATAATGTTATAGCGGAAGACTCAATCGCTATAGTAGATCTCTTTAGAGCTTTTTTCTCCTCAGTCTACACGCGTGTACATTGTGAGACTAATACTTTTAATTACATAAAAGCTGTAAACCTTAGTTTCCTTCAAATTGAGCCGATGGACGTGTGTAATGCAATGAATCACTTGAACAGTAAATTAGATACTGGACCCGACGGGATACCAGTCATATTTGCTAAGAATTGTCAGGGTGTTTTGTCTGCAGTATTGGCTCAGATTTTTTATATCTCTTAATCAACGGGTGTTTTTCCAAAACTATGGAAAACTACTTAGATTACGCCAATCCATAAAAATGGAGACAGAGCTAATGTCAAAAATTATCGTGAAATTTCGAAATTTTCAGTATTTAGTAAGCTTTTTGAGGGTATTGTTTACCAAAAGATGTGTCCTCTTTTTAGGCATGTGTTAGCGACTTCACAGTATAGCTTTATGGCAGGTCGATCAACTGCTCCTAATCTGCTTGATTATGAGCAGTACTTGGTGAAGAATTTGGAGGGGAGGGGTCAAGTGGATGCTATTTACACTGACTTTTCCAAGGCTTTCAACAAGGTTAACCATCAACTTCTTATTTACAAGCTGCAAGGCTAGGGCATCCATGGATAATTTCTACAATGGATAAATAGTTACTTGTCTGATACAATACAGCGAGTAAAAATTAACAACTGTGAATCATCTGATATATATGTTACCTCTGGTATTCTTCAAGGTGCTCACCCCGCCCCGCTTCTTTTTAACTTCTTTATTAACGATATTAAGGACATCCTAACTTTCAGTAGATGTCTTGTTTATGCAGATGATTTAAAGATGTTTCGGGTTGTCGGGAGTAGTAACGACTGCGAGGGCATTCAGCAGGATCTAGCTCAATTCTCTGAATGGTGTAAGTTAAATTTTATGCACCTCTATATTAATAAATGCTCCATTATAAGTTTTTATCGGATAACGGATTGGATAACTTTTGATTACTTTCTTGATAATAACATGACTGATGTTGAATGTGTGAAGGATTTGGGTGTTAAATTTGAATGAGCCCTCGCTTCGACACACATATTGGTAATATTGTGAACAGGGGTTTAAAGTTGCTCGGGTTTGTGAAGAGAATTCTTACAGATTTTAATGGTGTAGACTGTTTTAAAGTGATATACTGCTCTGTAGTTCGATTAGTCTTAAACTATGCGTCCCAAGTTTGATCACCTTATTATTTTACATACAAAGAAAAAGGGGAAAGAGTACATAGAAAATTAAACAGGGAATGCAGCAGGAGCGGTCTGTATATGATGATACTGCCGATGCTTTGAGGTTGCTATCATTGCGTGTGAGGCGCATATATCTTGACCTTATTCTACTTTATAAGATTGTTAACTCTTGTATTGATTCTCCTGAACTACTCAATAATATTGGATTATCGGTTACTCAAAGAGCTTTTAGAGCGCACAATTTGTTTGAGGTGATATGTCACCGAACGAATAATGGCATTAACAGTCTTGTTTCTCGAATGTGTAGAGAAATGAATTCAGTTCCTACCGAGATTGATATTCTCCATTTACCAGTTAATGTTTTTAAATTAAAAAATTCGCAATTCTTGAAAAACTAGTTAATATTGTTAACTGTCAATACTTGTCTTTTGAAGCACTTTAATGCATTCTTAGATTTGTAAGTTTTTTAATTCCGATTCTGTTTGAAATAGTTAATATATTATTATTATTAAAATGGGACACCCCGTACACTAAATGAGCGCGTGCAAGTCGACTTCTACTTCTGTTCAAACAAGGTGCCGCTTACATTCATTATAATTGATGAAACTCTATTTGTTTATAGCATTAAAAAGCAATAAAAACATTCCATTCTCGCGATTAATCCCTACTACGAATTGCTGGGAAAAGAGTTTCAAAATATATATTTAATCAAAAGTTATCCATGTTGGAAAGTGGTAAAAATGGCAATTCAAAGAAACACGATTTTTTTTTTGTTTTACAAAAAAAGAATAATTATTAATAATTTTTGTTTACATCGAATTACCTGATCATTTTTCGAGAATTCACCCTCAATATTTGTAATCATGGGGTCAAAATAGATAAAAAAAAAACTTTGGTGGAGACATATTTCTTCATCGGCTTGTAGCATTTACATTTACCAGTTTGCATCAATGCTACATGTTTTTAGTAATATGACATAATTTGTATATTTTTACCTGATTAAATTTAATTATTTATCCTGTAATTTAAAATAGTAAACACGGAATTTGTTTTTTTTTTGGTTCACAACTCTTTTGGTCTTGTAACTTATCACTCTTTCTTCTTAACACAGTTTGTAAATTGCTGTAGTTTATGTATCACATTATTTGGTTTGAATTTAAAAGTCGTAAAATATTTTATTTTTAATAAACTCTCATTTATTTACATTCCATTTCAGTATTAAAAGTATAAGGTTATAGTCGGTAATGTGAGGATGTATTCCCGATTCGTTGACACGAGCACGGCATGTCGAGACCGATCATTTAAGGTTGAGTATACAGTATGGAATTTGTGGCAATTTTTTTTGAACTTTGTGTTAATCATGATTAGTAACTTTGGACTGTTTGATCATAATTTTCTTTTTGATAATTTTCCATGGCTTGCCAATATTTGATGTATTACCTGGTGGTCAGTGTATGTTCGGAACTAGGTTAGAGTGCTCCAGGTTGAGAATAAGGTTGGCAAAAGTAAATACAAATATCCCTAAGATTTGTCACGTCTGGTTGCAAGAGAGATTTTTATTTTCGTTCTCTTTACTATTGAACCGTCGAAGGCAGTAGACCAATCTTGCTATCAGCTTTGAAAGGGCAGACGGTCAAGTATTTTTTTTTAAAAGTCCACTAATCAATGAGGTAAGTTTTGCCTCTTGTCTTTACGAACATGTGGTAAAAACAACATTTTATTTCAGGACTATTTGAAGCCAGTCTTTTTCATCTTTGGCTTCATCTCACTCCTTTTAATGTGATTTCCATTTTGATATTGCTGTCAAGGCTTTCTGATGGTTCCGGCCCTAGCTTTCCGTGTGACCACGACTATTTTAACCCTTACCCTGCGTTTGGTTGGTGAGTTGGAAGTGGCCCTGTGAAGCCTCCATTCATCCACAACAACAACAGGAATCCTAGCAACAGCGCTGGATCAAATAATAGAAGTGAGAGGTACCATGGCATAGACTAGGTAGGAGAAAACTTTAAGTTAAAGAAATGGAGCTCTACATCAATTTTTTTCAGGCAAACAAAACAATATAAATATATTTTCATTTGATATAATAACATGTAAGAACTTTTTGATAACTGTCTTTACAAAACTTACGTTATGGGCAATTAAAGGTTCTAGAACGTTTGCGGCCAAATTTTATATAACCTTTAAAACGAGGTAACAACCATAGTTATCAAGAAAGAGTATAAAAAAATTGTAGGTACCATTCTAATTTATGTACATAATAATTTTTTTTTTGGAATAAAACGGAAGTGTTATTTTGTTTTAATTAAGTCGTTTCATTATGGAGCTATACACCAACAGTCAATAAATTAAAATCATTCCTCATACCCAAGTGTTTTCCTGTTTAATCACTAGGTAAGTAACACAGATAATGTAAAACAGGTGGCGCCTATTGGGTAATCAAAGCAGAGTACAACTATCTCTAAAAGGGATACGAGCCTAGCCTCCGACATATTGAGCTGCAGGCTATAAACATCCACCAGGTTACTCGACTACACATTCTTGATATAAAAGATACTCTTATTATTCGTTATAAACCAGGGCTTATCTGTTTTTAGGTAGATATGAAATGGAACATGGAGCTTTTGCATGAGAGCCTTCAGAATAATCTGAATAACGATAATTTTGATATGCGTCATTTCAAAAAGTTGGGCAACATTGTTTTTATTAATAAAAATATAAAATTAACGAAAAAAAACTTTTTTTTTCAACTTTTCTCTCGTGTTACTTTGAAGGTATTGATTTTAGAAGAAAGTTAAAAAGGAAAAAAAGTTTCGTAATTAAATTTTCCGTAAGACAGGGTTGGTCGGAAATCTCAAAATATATTTCCTCTATTCCAAAATGACAATAATAAAAAAAAATAAAAAGCAGTTTTTTAATCAATTTTTTTCGACCTTTGAAATTTCTCTACGGACCTTCCTATTAGAGCAAAAAAACGTATTTAAATTTATTTTCGTCATATAGTAGGGAACTCAAGTTTTCCAACGCTTTTTTCAGAATCAAAAGCGGATAATTTAGAGGCCCTCATGAATTGTTTAAAGATATTGTTGATATTTTTGCTGATAAAAAAATACATTATCTCGGCGGATTTTCACTGGATTTTTTTTGCTATACATGCTTTGAAAATATTTGGAAAGATGCTTCTTTTCGTGAAAAAAAAATTTAAATCCGTCATTTGATTTCCGAGAAACAAAACTGTCAAAGTTAACAATAAACAATACAGACCTGATTTTCGAACCAAAAACATTGTCTTGCCGAGTTCTTTTTTGATAAAAATATTTAAATGATTACGTTATCGGAAACTTTAATAAAAAATGCAAAGAATATCGCCCGCGTGCGTGAAAAATGAAAAAAAGACAAAACAACAAAATACATATCTGAAAAAAAAATCATTTTCTCGGCTTCTAATGGAGCGATTTTGATTATTTTTTTAAAACCAATGTACCGCGAATAATAGAGTTCAAATAATATAATGCCATGTGCCCATCATGCATTCATTTTGTTATAAACAAATGACGTTATTTATGCATCATACTTATAGCATACTGCACCCCATAGTATTGGACTTTCCAAGCGAATCTTTGTTTATTAATATAATTAAGCGTACTATAACGATATATATTTACTTTAATTATCAAAATTGTTTAAACAATCATTGTTTAAACAACGTGAAAAAAAATTGGTTTTAAATTATTTTATTCGTTAAATACAGATAAAATAAAATAATTATTTTGTATAAATCATATAAGGAAACTTAATAGTTTTTAAGTTATAAGCAATAAAATATTTCTACAAATATTAGGAGATATGATATTTTCGGAGATGAGAGCATTATGCTTTAAAATGTCACCGTTAACATGAGACTAGTGGAGCCGGAGTAAGAACCATCTGCTCAAACTAGTTTTTTAAAGGTATGGAATAGGCATTAAAGAGGATTAGTCTGTAATTATTATGTGTCCCCCTCCCAAAAAAAAACATTTATTTTTGGAACCCGAGTAAAGGCAAACAATGTAAAGCAGTTTATGATTGCGAGTCATTTTATCATTTTTTCCCTTTGGAGGTAGATGTCAGAAGAGCTTTCGTTTCTTTGGCAGGGTTTATTAATTCCTTTTCTGGCTGCGATACAACATATACAAAAATATACAAACTTTTATTAAATGACGCAGAATTAAGGAAAGAAGCTTTAATTTTCAACTAAACTAATTCTTCCCAATACAAAATAAAAAATGCGGGCTTAAAAATCATATCTGTAATGTACGGTGAGAAAAGAAGCATTAATATAAATTTAAATGATCTGCGATGTTTGTGTTTTAAAAAGGAAAGTAGAAAGAAAAACTTTAACTTGACCCAGCTCCCCCCGACAGAATCTTCAGCTTCACAACATTGCTACGGAGTTTACTATCAGATGCAGCAATGGCTTGGTAATAATGAATTGGACCCAAAAGAGTGGGGTTGGGAAGTGCAAAAATCATGTTTGGAACCAGTTGAATCCATAGATATATTGTTGCCAGAAGCTGTAAATATATAAAAGAATTTTGCAAATTATGTGGCTGTATTAAGCATGAATTAAAACCTACTGATTGCTGCTCAAACTGCAACGGACAAACTTGCAAGAATACACAAAACCAATATATTGACGTAGAAGAAATTTTTGAAAATGTAATTCATTTTGAAAAAGTTGACAGAGAAATAGAAAATGACTGTTTCGATATCGACGATTAGATGACGAAGATTTCAATGAAAATGATGATCCAAACATTCCACAGCCTAAGAGAGCCCGATTCGAATGAAAAAAAAATTCAATGTAAAAAAACGTTTTTCTGCACTCTTTAAAGTTTGTAATATAATATTTAGTGTTAAGAGTGTTTTATTGAACTTTTTGAACATGATTTATAAAGAATAACTATTTTATTTTTATCTGTATTTTACGAATAAAATAATTTAAAACCAAAATTTTTTTCAGTTTGTTTAAACAACAATTGTTTAAACAATTTTGATCATTAAAGTAAATATATATCGTTATAGTATGCTTAATTATATTAATAAACAGAGATTCGCTTGGAAAGTCCACTACTATAGGGTGCAGTATGCTATAAGTATGATGCATGATAACGTCATTTGTTTATAACAAAATGAATGCATGATGGGCACATGGTATTATGATATTTGAGCTCCATTATTCGCGGTACATCGACTTGAAAAAAATGATCAAAATCGCTCCATTAGAAGCCGAAAAAATGAAAATTATTTTCAGATATGTATTTTGAATCTTCGAATTCAATTTTTTTCATTTTTCACGCGCGTGGACGATATATTTTTCATTTTATTTTAAGTTTCTGATAACATAATTATTTAAATATTTGTATCAGAAATAACTCGGCAAGACAAAGTTTTTGGTTCAAGAATCAGGTCTGTTTTGTTTATAGATTCACCGTCACAGCCCGCCTAATTTGACAGTTTGTATCTCGAAAACCAATTGACGGATTTGATTTTTTTTCACGAAAAGAAGCGTCTTTCCAAGTACTTTTAAACCAACTATTGCAAAAAAAATCCAATGAAAAGCCGCCAAGATCATCTATTTGCTTATAAGCAAAAATATCAACAATGTCTTTAAACAATTCCTGAGGACGTCTAAATCATCTAATTCTGATTCTGAAAAAAAGCGTTGGAAAACTTAAGTTCCCTACTATACGCAGGGGCGGATCCAGCCTCTCTCTTTAGGGGGGGGGCGGTGATATCACAAAAATACAGTATGGCAATCGGTCGACGGGGGGTGGGGGACGGGGGGAGACATCAGCATTATTCTCATTTCTAGTGTAAAAGGCAGGGTCGGGTTTGTTTTTCTGAATTTAAAGTTTTTGGAGAGAGGGGGGGGGACGATCATAAGAAAAAACAAGTTGTCGACAGGGGGAGAGGATGCGGGAAACATACCCATTCCTAGTATAGGAGGCAGAACCGTGTCTATTTTCCTGAACTCAGAGCTCTTGGGGGGAGTGGCTATCGCAAGAATAACAAGTTGTCAACGGAAGGGAAGTGCTAGTTGCATACACATTCCTAATATAAAAGGCAGAATCGTCTCCATTTTCCTGAACTCAAATCTCTTGGGAAGGGGAGAGGCGATCGCAAGCATACACATTCCTACACTCTATTCAAGAACTAGAGGAGTAATAAAACTGTTACCGAAACCTCCAGTGCCGCAAGTAACTGAAAACTGACGTGAATCTAATTATATTTGATTATATTTACACATTATAAGGTTTTATAAATTTACTGCAACAATAGAATTTCTGATAGTTCAATTTAATTTCTGTCAGTGAGCAAAGTACACCCTACAGTGTGTCCTCAGTGATTTATCTTGCTTTTGCTTGTTTTTATATATTATATGAGATTAGTGAGATACCCAAAAAATGTGGCTTCCACATCTATATTTATTCCAAAATCGTTAAACCAGGGCATTTTTTCCTCAACGAAAAACTTATTACGATGAATGTTTATGATGCCTTAAAATATCAATATCTAGATAATAATGTTAAAAGTTCTGTTGAGATGTCTTCCAACATGACAAGAGTTGGAAAATCTACTATGTACCGAATATTGAAGGAGAAAAAAACTACTGGAATTGTTAGTACTCCCAAGTCACATTCGATCACAGGCAGACGAAAAACCTCGTTGGAAGAAGAGATGTAAACTGCAATTAAAGGAATTGTACATACATCTTATTATGAGAAGCAGATCCCAACCGTCGAGAAAATTCTAACTAAAATCAATGAAGATCGGGATTTATCTGAAATTAAAGGAACTGAGCTCTGGAAATTGCTCAGATAACTTAATTTTTGCCGGGAAAAATCAGATAGGAAATCTGTTCCTATAGATCGTCCGGAAAATGTCCGTTGGCGAAGGAAATATCTTTCTCAAGTAAAAGGTAGAGTTGCTAGAAATAACACAACTTACAAAATTAATAATTTAACAGAAATTTTGAAAGATTTTTTGGAATAAAGTTACTGCAGAAAATTTGGAAAAATCCATATAATAAAAGAATAAAAGAAATTGTGGAAACTCGATTTCATGATCCGTGAGATAGAGGAACCAATTATAATTAATTTGGGCGAAGATAGCTTCACTGACTTGGATTACGAATTAGATACGTAATGTTTACCAGCGTAAACACAATTTATTATTTAAATATATTTAACATATAAAAATTAATTACATTTGAATCCCTTTTTAATGTTTAATTGTAATTCTGCAGATGATTTAATAAATAAATAAACTGAAACGTCAAATATCCTAAAAATGTTTTTAATTATTAATGAAATGACCGATAGCCCAACAAAGTTTTCATATTATATGGACGAATTTATTTTTTTATATATGTTTAACTTCTTGTATTTTTTACAATGGGTATTTTATAAGTATTTAAATTATAACTTAGAATTTTTTGAGAGAAAAAGGCTATGTTTTATTCTGAATGTGCCTAAAACGATTTCTATGCCAAAATTAAAAATAATAAAAATACAGTTGTGATTTGTGTTAAATATGTCAAAATTATCTATATTTTCTAATGTATGTGAATTATTAAAAAATCATAAGAAATAAAATAATATTATAAAAACTTTTTATTTTACGTTTATTACCGAAATAATATTCTATGCCATAAATACTTATTGATAAAATAAACCTCTTTCCGACGCCTATGACAAGGATTAAAATCCTTTTTAACACTTCACACATCCAAATATCTATTGTTATCCAACCCAAATGGTCCATTATTATAGACCGGTATTTTTGATTATAAAATTTCTAACCCACTTCTATGAAAAATATATATGTCTAACAGATTTTGCCAAAGACCCCGGACTAAAGAATACAGGTATTTTGCGAAGAAGAAAAGGGTAAAACATGATTTATTACTCTCTCTAGTTCTTGAATAAACTATAGTATAAGAGGCAAAATCGGGTCTATTTTTCTGAACTCAAAGCTCTTGGGGGGGTCGATCGCCCCCACCGCCCCCTCCCTTGGATCCGCACCTGACTATATGACGAAAATAAATTTAAATACGTTAACGTGATATTTGGGATTCAGACAAACTTGAAAAATCGTCAATTTCTGTAAACGAAATAGGATTGCAAAATTATTGTGCAAAAATTATCGATTCAATCCTAACGAATTTTAGCGTGTTATTTTATCATGGCATAAAGTTTTCTTTGCTCCAATATGAAGGTCCTCAGAGAAACTTAAATGGTCGAAAAGAATTGATTAAAAAACTGCTTTTTTACCTTTCTTTTTTAATAATTGCTATTTTGCAATAAGGGAAATATATTTTGAGTTTTTCTACCAACTCTATCTTATGACAAATTTAATTACGAAACTTTCTTTCCTTTTCAACTTTCCTCTAAAATGAGTACCTTCAAAGTTACATGGGAGAAAATTTGAAAAAAAAACGTTTTTTTTTTTCGTTAATTTTATATTTTTATTAATAAAAACAATGTTCCCCCACTTTTTGAAATGATGCATATCAAATTTATCGTTATTTAAGTTATTTTGAAGGTTGTCATGCAAAAATCTTCATGTTTCATTTTAGATCCACGAAAGCCTCATATTTTACAAATAAGCCCTGGTCTATTAACCAACGACAAAAATTTGATTTCTATTTATGAAAGTATTTTCTAAACATCCTGTATAAAAATTTAGAGTTTTCGTTATACCAGCAAAGCTAGTTATATCGATGCCATTTTTTTAAAAGAAAAAATGAAGTTTATCAAGATAAATATTCTTCACTAATTTCACACATTAGACATTTCCTTGCAAATTGCTTTGGCAATTCCCTAAATCTGCCCAAACTTTCCGGCCATTAACCCGATATTTTTCTTTACTTCATTTTATTTTATGGTTGTTTTCTTTGCTCTCCTTATCCGTCATGTTTTATGTTTTGTTGGCGCAGTTTTTCTTCTTTATGGTACCAAAATTAAACAAATAGTAATTAATAATATTACTTACGCGGTTCTCAGCGAGTAACGAGACGAACCGCACTTGAAAATGCCAAATGAGATTTTAGCGAAACGTGAAAACGATTTATTCAACGAACGGATTGAATCCCGGAATAACCAAAGTATTCATATATATATATATATATATATATATATATATATATATATATATATATATATATATATATATATATATATATATATATATATATATATCACAAATTAAGAATCTGATCTTTTTTTAAATTAAATATAGGTGATCCAAGATGGCGGATTAAAAAATCTCTCGATTTTGTGGAGATTTTTTGTTGGTGTTAATTAAGGATTTAAAATATTTTTTGAAAAACAAAATATGGCGGATCCAATATGGCGTCCTAAAAATTTTATATCTATCGATTTTCTCCAAAATTGATTATATATATATATATATATATATATATATATATATATATATATATATATATATATATAACTATAACATTATGGATAGAATAAATACACTAATTGCTGTGTATATAATAAATATCTCATTCTAGACCTATTTTGATATAGCCAATCTTTGAAGTTAATTAAATTTAATTTCTATAACCTAAAGTTTGTGAAATAACTTTGCTAGCAGCAAAAAGGGTTTAGAACAATAGCAGCCAAAGTATGTTCACGGTTTTTAGGTTTGTTATTTTGGTTTCCTACAAAACCTACTTTCTTCTTCTAACCTAATGATATTCCTGTAACTTTTTACACTAAATTTCACCTAATATCTCTCCCCGGTGTTTATTTAACTTGACTAATCTCAGCAAAATTGCTTTTCGACGCACTGGCTTAACGCAGAAAAAACGGTGACAAAGAGAATAGATGGGATGATAAAAAAACAACCGCATGCTGAAAAAACCGACAACGGTGACGTGAATCGGACTGTAAAATAGAGGGGAAATAAGAAAAAAAAAACATAATGGAGAAAGTTTTCATTCCTGTAAATTTTAAATGGAAAGTTTTTTCGTTAAGAGGTTCGAATGAATACCAAACGAATGTAAAATTCTCGACGGGAGTAACGGGAGAGTTACGTTCTTCTGAACAAACTTTATATTATGGAATTCACAAAGAAACTCGATGTTTAGCTAATAATATTTTCCTGGCAGTGAAAATAAATGCGTATTAATTGCATATTATACAGGATGATTCTAGGAAAACTATAATTAGGAAGAATCTGAAAATTTGGCAGTGTACTAATTTGTATGGGAGACAATCGGCTAAAATATTTTCAAGATGGCGATACTTCCGGCTATACCGGAAGTAAATGTCAACTTGCTTATTTTAAACAAAACATCTTATATATTATTGTATTTTTGATTTTTACTAGATATATTTCATGAATAATGTTTTATTCTCACTGTTATCGACATGTTTAAATTTTTTTGTCAAAAATGACATTCGCGCATCAAAACTTAACTATAAATTTTTGCCTATAAGAAAGACTTCATTATTTAATTTGGGTTAGTTTTCTTGTAGATGAAGATCGATTTTAGTAGTCTTTTTATGATATTTTGAAGATTATTAGTACAGAATGGTCAAAAAAGAAGAATAAAAATTATATTTAAAAAATCGTCAAATGGAAAGCACCTATTTTTATGGTTTTATCTTATTAAGCATTGGAAATATGGGTAACTTTGTATAAGGTTGTCTATTCTAAAAATTTATAGTTTTCAAAATAAGTTTTGTTACTAGTTGGCCATGATGGCGAAGCGTGTCGAAAATAAAACAATCAAATCCTACAGAATTGTCACCATTTCTTGCCATTTGACATTCATTATTAATAATCATGCCGGGGCGATTAAATTACACGCACGAAAAGTATTTAAACTTATTTAACATTTATGGAAAATGTGACAGAGTTATTTCAAGAACATGCGATATCCGAAGAAACAGAAACCAACACTACCAATTGTTAAAAAGATAATAAATAACCTCAAGAACTTTGCATCTATAAAAGCGAAAAGAAATAGCAAAAAATCATTTTTCGCGTCTAAGCATGAACTCTTCATGGGTGGCTCTTCTTACTGATTGAGGATTAAGTTCTTCAAATGGTGTTCTGACGCGCTGCATGCAATTTTCCGCAGTGATTATTGCGGTGTTGTATACGTTATTTCTGATTGTACCTCAAATAAAAAATCAAGTACTGTTAGGTCGGGGGAGCGAGGTGGCTAAAGATCTGGCCCATTCTTTGCTATCCATTGATTATAAAACAAGTTTTGCAGATGATTGTTAACTAAATAACTATTATATGGAGGCGCCCCATCATATTGGTAAAATAGATTCCTATGATCAGCCAGCGGCAAGTTATCTAAATAGTTCACTTACAAATTTCTCAATATGTCGAAGAAATGCACACCTATAAGTTTAAAAACGTTTTTTGTATCTAGAAGCTTTCAAAAATGGCTATCTTTCCATTCGGTTGTATAAATATATTGCAAGATGTTGTTATGTCAATATCAGTGAATTTTCCCCATAGTGGGGTCCAATAATTCGATTATGATGAATACCACACTAAACATTTAATGACCAGTGGTTTTGATGTTGCACCTTTCTAATCCAAAATGGGTTTTCTCTGGCATAATAATGCATGTTGCGTCTATTTACGGCACCGTTACTTCTAAAAGTAGCTTCATCACTAAACATTACCTTGCATAATAAATTTGGATTTAATTGAATCTCCGCATTTATTGTACGACAAAAGTTTACACGACTTTCAAAATCCTGTCCATGCAATTCTTGGTGTAATTCCATGTGATATGGATGATACCTATATTTCTTGGTAGTACGATTAGCGGTGGATTGTGATATTTCACATAATGCTGCTAACTGACGGCTACCAATATAAGGATTTTCCTGAACATTTTACAATACTTGTAGTTCTTTTTCTTCATTAGTTACTGGTTTGTTGACCACTTTACGTTTTGGATAATCAACAGTACCAGAAGAATCAAATCTTTGCATTAAGTTTTGAAAAGTATGGGGATTAGGCTGGCATCGATCAGGATACTTCATTTTGTAAATTCTTTGAGCAAGAAGGCAATTTTTTTGAGCCTCTCCTATTGTATAAATCATATCTAATAACTCATTCTTTGGAAAATTCATTTTACAATATAAGATGAATGCAAAAAAAACCAAACTACACTACATAAAAACTAAAAGAAGCGATTGCGGTTATAAATTTGACACACAGAAAAATGTTCTTTTACATTGTTTTTGCCATGGCTACTATGATAATGAAGACTATTTCTGTAAAAAAGTATGGAAAATAAGAAAAACTGAAATATCTCAAAAACTATTATAAATAGGTATAGGATATATTGAACAAAACTTTTAGGGTTTTTATTACTCTATTAAATAACATGAAAATATACAGGGTGTACCATTTAAAAAAAAAGATATTTATTCATTTAAACTTGTTCAAATTTGAGCCGATGTGTTCAACACGCTGTAGCTTTTATTGCAAATATTAGGTAAAAATTATGTTAACTTGTCCTTGGCCTTGCTAAATTCCAAATTTGAATATATTTGTCACAAAATTGAAAACGTTATTTAGGATTGAATTGATGCTTGAAAATGTGACTTTTTTTCTTTAAACTTAATTATCTCAGAAACTATAAAGTTTTGTTATAGTAAACCCTTAATAAAAAAGATTTAAAATTATAAGCTAAATCGAAAATACGATTCGTATATAGGGTGTTCTATTTAAAAAAATACAATTTTATGCTGTCCTAGTTTTTTGGCTCACCCTGTAGAGTCCTAAATATTTTTAAAATCTGCGTGAAAATAAACTGTATCAAACAATAAATATAGTTTCTTTGTAAATTTCACCGAAAAGGCACAAACTTACTTCATCCAATCGTTGACTCACCCTGTACCATCCCACTAACTATTAAACATATCCTTTTTGATTTTCACAATTACCAATCCAAACGTAATAAACATAATATATCAGGTAACCCAACAAATATCCTCTCAATACAGAACTCCAATAATATCCTTTCATTTCTAAATAAAATCCAACTGCTAAGTAACATATTAAAAAAAAATGTATGTGTGAACCCGCATGTCGAATATAAGTGTACAAACATATTTAAACTAATGGATATTAAAGAAAACTAAACTGAATAGACGCTAAAATACTTAAATCGTCGATCCGTCAATAAAACATCTCTCTCTCTATCTCTCTCTCTCTCTCTTCTAAAAAGAAATAGCTTTTTGTTCAACTTTAAAAAACTGTTTTTTCAAACCTTCATTGTTTAATAGAAAGAAATTAAGCATTACCATTATACTCCTGAACATCCTCCTGACGTCTGATATCTAGAAACACCAAATAAGTAAATAATAAATAAATAAATATCTATTTATTTCCAACAAGCTAACGGCCCCCTTACAAGAAATTCCAACATAGATAAACAAGCTAATAGAATAAAGTAAATAAACTAAAAAAAGTCTTTAATATTGCTTACGTGCGAACGTGCCTGTTTGGTTCTCTTGATTGTAACTTAAATAAAGTGCAGTTCCCGCGCGATTTTTATTTACTTCATCATTAAGTGCGTTGGATAGTCAACAAGTCTGAAGTTGGTCTACAAGGGATAAACGTAGGTGAGAGTTATTTCCTTTAATTTCCTGAAAATGAGTTGTTTTATGTGTCAGTCGGATGTATCGAAAAGGAAACTTGGTCTTTTTTGTGATGGTTTTTGTAAAAATCAATACCACCTAAGTTGTCGCAGCCTGCCTCTTGAAGCAGCCAAGATCCATTCGATCCCGGGTTTCTTCTGGTTTTGTAATACTTGCCTGGCAATCAAACAAAAAGAGGCTGATCTCAGAATAGCAGTTGAACAGACAGAACAATCTAAACTGTTAGATCTCAAGCAATCTTTCGAGAACTTCAAAAATGATATCGCTCATAAACTGGATAAGTCACACGATTCCGCTGGTGGTTCCCAGTCACTTGCTCAAGTTATTACTGATAAATCGGCAATGGTTATCGAGTCCAAACAACCACTGAGAGCTAGAACTAGTGCCAGATCTGAGATGTCTTCCAAAATTAATCCATTGGATTAAGCGATTTTGATAGATAAAGTTCGACATAGGAGGGATGGCGGCATGATTGTCGGATGTAGAAACAAGGAGGACGCACAAAAATTCTGTAGCCTGGCCAAGGACAAATTGGCCAACGACTTTGATGGGAAAGAAGTTAGCGTGCCACAGCCTAGAATTAAGATTGTTGGTATCACAGAGGACTTGTCCCACGAGGAAATTATTCAGTGTTTAAAAATTCAAAATGAACCTGTTGTTTGTGCTAACTCTAAATGTAAACTGCTTAAATATTGGCATACTAAAAATAATAATAAGATCGTTCAGGCGATGGTTGAGCTTGATATTGCGACTTACACTCATATCATGGAGAAGGTATCGACTCAACGTAATAAATATTTTCTAGTCGGGTATTATGCGTGTGTTGTATATGATGCATTGGAACCTCTTAGATGCTTTAACTGCTCCCGTTATAATCATATGTCCTCGATGTTCTGAGGCACATGATCTGTCTGACTGTGGAAACTCTGAGTCTCTTTATCAACTGCATGAATCACTTGTCTAAATTTTCTGGTGGCATCGTTGAGACGGATTATGCTGCGTGGGATAAGAATTGTCCATTCTACAAGCGTAAATTATCTGGATTCAGGATTCAAATATTTGGTAGGAAGTAGCAATTATTGTGCCATGTCGATCTTGAACGTACTTTTACGAGTAGTGTCCTTCGCGGTGGTATTCGTAGCAGTACTGTTACTGACTTAGTTACTTAGTATACTAAAACCTATACACTGTTTAATGCATCTTATTGTTACAGCTATGATCTCATTGCATTCTCGGAAACATGGTTGTCGCGAAAAGTCTTTGATAATAAATTATTCTCTTCTGATTACTTAGTCTTTCGTTGCGATCGTAGAATAGCTTTGCTAAACGTTAAGAGAGGAAGAGGCGTACTCCTAGCATTAATAAAAGTTTCTCAGCCGCTATCATCACTACATAGTATAAAACAAAGTCGCTTTCTCTGTCCCTATGTCCCTTTGTATGCTTAAATCTTTAAAACTACGCACCGGATTTTGATGCGGTTTTTTTCAATAGATAGAGTGATTCAAGAGGAAGGTTTATATGTATAATAACATCCATTAAATAGTGGAGAAATACTGTTATTTTTGAGGTTTCTAATGTGATGTCGTTAATTATCATATTTTTTTCCGCTTACATTGCAAACGCAGGCTGAACCCTACGAGATTTATCAAAATAATGTACTAATTATTTGTACACATTGAAAAGGTCTACAGAAAACTCCGCGATGGTATATGTCTATCTCTCATGGATATCCCACAATAACATTTTTTTGTCATTTACTTTTTACGACAAATAATGGCAAATTTTGAAGCGATTTTAACCAATACAGCATTAATCCTTATCCAATTAAATAGCTTAAATACATTGTTGATTTAATATAGATCTATATGGTCCTTTACAGCACAAGATTTAAATGAATATTTTCGAAGATATTACAGATTTAAAATTGCGGGAAGTAGCGCTTGCGGCGGTACTGGCCGACCGGGGCGGCGGCAGCGTGCCTATAAATAGCGCGTCGGAGGTCGATGTAATAATTGTTGTAAAAATAAAATAAATAGTCACAGTTTTTCTGTAGTGTATTTAGTATCAGCATTGCACCCGTGCGAAGCCGGGGCGGGTCGCTAGTTGATACTAATTTGATCTCAGACAATCTCCCCGACAATGAGGATTATCTATCAAAGCTAATTTTTGCACTTTTTCTGTAATTGTTATTTATATACCACCCAGTTTCACGGCTTACGATGATTTATCCGAAAATTTTAACGCCTTGCCGGATTTGAATGGTGCCTGGAGTATGTTGTTTTTGGGTGATTTTAATATTCCCGAATATATATCTGGGGACATGAGGTGTACAACGGACAGTCCAAAACTGTCATGTCATTAATAATTTTGTTAACTTCTATAACTTGTATCAGTTCAATAATGTAAAAAATCACGACAATTGGCTTCTTGATTTGGTGTTTGGCCCAATAAACTCTTGCAGAGTTACTAACCTGATTCGGCAATGTTATCTGTTGATGTACATAATCCTCTACTGTTGATAACATGCCCTTATCGAACGTGCAAACAAAACAAATTTAAATTAAAAGAACGATACGCATATAATTTCAGAAAGGCTAATTTTCCTAGGATGTAACAGCTTCTGCTCGACAATGACTGGTCTCTTCTACGTGAGGGTCTTGCTGTTGAAGAGGCTGTGACGGCATTTTATCAGCATATAGATGTAATTCTTAATGACACGGTACCAACCCCCCCCCCCCAAAAAAAAAAAAAAGCTTTGAGTTCAGGAAAATATACCCGATTTTATATCTTATACTATAGTTTATTCAAGAACTAGAGAGAGAGTAATAAATCATTTGTGACCGTTTTTTTCTTCGCGAATTACCTGTGTTCTTTGGTCCGGTGTGGAAAAATCTGTTAGATACATATATTTTTCATAGGAATGAATTAGAAATTTTATAATCAAAAATACTGATCTATAATAATGGACTATTTGGATTAGATGACAATAAATATTTGGAAGTGTAAAGCGTTAAAAAGGATTTTAATCCTTGTCATAGGCGTCGGAAGGAGGTTTATTTTATCACTAAGTATTTATGGCATAGAACATTATTTTGGTAATAAAATTAAAATAAAAAATTTTCTATTATTTTATTTCTTATGATTTCTTAATAATTCACATACATTACAAAATATAGATAATTTTGACATATTTAACACAAAACACAACTGTATTTTTATTATTTCTAATTTTGGCATAAAAACCGTTTTAGGCACATACCCTTAGACTAAAACATACCCTTATTCTCTCAAAAAATTGTTATAATTTAAATACTTACAAAATATCCATTGTTAAAAATACAAAAAGTTAAACATACATAAAAAAATAAATTCGTCCATATAATATTAAAAATTTTTTGGGGCTATCGGTCATTTTATTATTAATTAAAACCATTTTTAGGAAATTTGACATTTCAGTTTATTTATTTTTTAAACCATCTGCACAATTACAATTAAACATTAAAAAGGGATTTAAATGTAATTAATTTTTATATGTTACAGTTAAAATTAGACCTACTTATTTTTATTTCTATTGCACTGACATCTTAATTTAATTTACTTTATTATATGGAAATCCGATAACCCCAAAAAAATAAAATAAACGTGTTAATTCTACACGCTTAAGAAAAAGACACAAATACAATAATAAAAAAATAAAAAAATTATGGTTAATTGGAACTAAATATATATAAAATTAAAAAGTGGGACACACTAAAATAAAAATATGTAAAAAAAATAAAAATATATATAAAAACAAACACTAAACAATAAAATACAACAAAAACAAAAATTTAAATAATAAATTGTGTTTACACTGGTAAACATTAAGTATCTAATTCGTAATTAAAGTCAATGAAGCTATCTTCGCTCAAATTAATTAAAATTGGTTCCTCCATTTCACTGATCATGAGATCGAATTTCCACATTTTGATTTATTCTTTTATTATATGAATTTTTCCCAATTTCAGTTAAATTCAGTTAAATTACTAATTTTGTAAGTTGTGTTATTTCTAGCAACTATACCTTTTACTTGAGAAAGATATTTCCTTCTTCAACGGACAGTTTCCGGATGATCTATAAGAACAGATTTCCTCTCTGGTTTTTTCCAGCAAAAATTAAGTTGTCTGAGCAATTTCTGAAGCTCAGTTCTTTTAATTCCAGGTAAATCCCGATCTTCATTG
The DNA here is from genome assembly GCA_034092305.1 of Diaprepes abbreviatus. NCBI lineage: Eukaryota > Metazoa > Arthropoda > Insecta > Coleoptera > Curculionidae > Diaprepes > Diaprepes abbreviatus. Next base: position 3,540,751 of record JASJET010000106.1, read on the forward strand.
ATTTTAGTTAGAATATTGTCGACGGTTAGGATCTGATTCTCATAATAAAATGTATGTACAACTTCTTTTATTGCAGTTTTCATTTCTTCTTCCAACGAGGTTTTTCGTCTGCCTGTGATCGAGTGTGGCTTGGGAGTATTAACAATTTTAGTAGTTTTTTCCTCCTTGACTATTCGGTACATAGTAGATGTTCCAACTCCTGTCATGTTGGAACACATCTCAACATTATTATTTAGATATTGATATCTTAAGGCATCATAAACATTCATCGTAATAAGTTTTTCGGTGAGAAAGAATGCCTTGGTTTAACGATTTTGGAGTAAATATAGGGGTGGAAACCATATCTTTTGGGTATCTTACTAATCTCAAATAATATATAAAAACCAGCGCAATCAAGATAAATTACTAAGGACACACAGTAAGGTGTACTTTGCTCACTGACAAAAATTAAATTGAACTATCAGAAATTTTAATATTTGAATAAATTTAGGAAAGCTTATAATATTTAAATATAATTAGATTTACGAAGTCCTCAGTTTTCGGTAACAGTTTTATTATTCTTTTTAGTTCTTGAATAGAGTATAGGAATGTGTATGCTTGCGATCGCCCCCCCCCCCCTCTCCCAAGAACTCAGAGGTAAGATTCTGCCTTTTATATTAGGAATGTGTGTGCTTCTGGCACTCCCCTCCCCGTTGACAACTTGTTTTTCTTGCGATAGCCACCCCCCAAGAGCTTTAAGTTCAGGAAAATAGACCCGATTCTGCCTCTTATACTAGGAATGTGTATGTTGCTGGCATCCCCCCCTCTTCAAGAGCTTCAAATGCTGAAAAATAGACCTGACCCTACCTTTTACACTAGAAATGGGAATGTTTCCGGTGTCGCCCCCCCCCCCCCCCGTCACAACTTACTTTCGCTTGCCATACTGTACTTTTGTGATATCACCGCCCCCCCCCTCCCCAAAGAAGAAGGCTGGATCCTCCTCTGGGTTCACTAGAGAGGTAATTCACTTATTAAAAAATTAAAGATCTAATGAGACTTGCGATTATTTATCTTTCAGAAATTTAAAAAGAATCCCTAATCGATCTGGTCCTACATCAATTTTAGGAAGTCCAATGGTACTCTGCCATCTGCTATGTCTTATCAAGATTAGGAAGTAACTAATCCCACTGACATCGTAAATTTATTTGGGAAATTATTCAAAATGTCTTTTATTGTCTCTACACCTTATGTACCTACTTCTAGTTATGGTTGCAATTCTTACCCTACCTCATTATCTAAAATAATGCCTAAAGACGTTAAGAAAACCTGTAAAAAATTGAAGACCAAATTTACAGCGGCTCCTGATTCCATTTCTTCGTTTGTCGCAAGGAATGGTGCTTGGGAGTTTGCTGACCCGTTGTTTATAATTTTTAATTTATGCATTCAGAAATGTATTTTTCCTGATCTATGGAAGAAATCAAAAATCTGTCCGAAAGATGATAGAACAATGGTCGAAAATTATCGCCCCATAGCGATAATGTGCAATTTTGCAAAGGTGTTTGAGCGAGTTCTTCAGAAACAAATATCCTTTTACATAACGCCTCTTATGATCGATCAGCAGCATGGTTTTGGAAAGTCAACCTTGACTAATCTTTGTACTATTGCGCAGTATGTCTCAGAGCGTTTTGATTCTGACACTCAGGTCGATGTCGTATACACAGATTTTTCCAAAGCATTTGATCGACTTGATCACGGTGTTTAACTTTCCAATCTGTGGGACTTTGATTTTAATGACAACCTTATGGGATTTTTCGAAAGTTACCTATTAAACCGCTCTCACTATATTGAATACCGTTTTTTTATTTTTTATATATTCCCGCGTCCGTCCTAAAGCCAGATGCACTGCGACCAGAGTAGGCCTATTGTGCTCACCCTAGACATTACAGCCACTCTGTCAACCTAGCCCCCTTGGAACAATCTGTACAGTCCTGCTAAGGAGTGAGTGAGTATTTCTCCCGGTTCAAGACTTACTGAACCGAATGTTTGTTGTCTAAATTTCTCCAGTGACTCACAGTCACATATGATATGCTTCACCGTTTCTTCGGCTTGTCCACATAGTCTGAAGCCGAGGTTTCCGTTATATAGATTCATTCTATTCAGATGTACTTTGACGGCCCTGTGTCCTGTCATTATACCCCTAATAGTCCTTAATTGGTTCCTACTCATTTGGAGTAATTTTCTTGCCAGTTTCGGGTCAGGATTCCCAAAATAGCTTGCTGTGGTTTAAACCCTATCTGGTTACAGGGGCGGATCCAGCCTCTCTCTTTGGGGGGGGGGGGGGGCGGTGATATCACAAAAGTACAGAATGGCAAGAAAAACAAGTTGTCAACGGGGGGGGGGGGTAGTGCAAGCAGCATACTCATTCCAAATATAAAAGGCAGAATGGGTTCTATTTTCCTGAACTCAAAGCTCTTGGGAGGAGGGAGGGCGACCGCAAGCAAACACATTCCTATACTCTATTCAAGAATTAGAGAGAGTAATAAAACTGTTACCAAAACCTCCAACGTGCCTGCTCCAGTGCCGCAGATAACTGAGAACTGCCGTAAATCTAATTATATTTCATTATATTTAAATATATTTTATAAATTTACTACGACATAAAATTTCTGATAGTTTAATTTAATTTCTGTCAGTAAGCAAAGTACACCTTACAGTTTGTTCTTAGTGATTTATCTTGTTTGCTCTTGTTTTTATATATTATTTGAGTATAGTGAGATACCCAAAAGATATGGCTTTCACCTCTATATTTCTTCCAAAATCGTTAAACCAGGGCATTTTTTCCTCAACGAAAAACTTATTACGATGAATGTTTATGATGCCTTAAGATATCAATATCTAGGTAATAATGTTAAAAGCTCTATTGAGATGTGTTCCAGCATGACAGGAGTTGGAAAATCTACTATGTACCGAATACTGAAATAGAAAAAACGACTGGAATTGTTAGTACTCCCAAGCCACATTCGATCACAGGCAGACGAAAAACCTCATTGGAAGAAGAGATGCAAAACGGCAATTAAAGGGGTTGTATACATATTTTAATATGAGAAGCAGATCTCAAAATCAATGAAGATCGCGATTTACTTGAAATTAAAGGAACTAATCTCAGGAAATTGCTCAGAGAACTTAATTTTTGCTGGACCAGATTAAAAATCCGTTCCTATAAATCGTCCAGAAACTGTCCGTTGGAGAAGTAAATAGCTCTCTCAAGTAAAAGCTAGAGTTGCTAGAAATAACACAATTAACAAAATTAGTAATTTAACTAAACTTTTGAAAGATTTTTTTGAATAAAGTTACTGCGGAAAATTGGGAAAAATCCATATAATAAAAGAATAAAACAAAATGTGAGAACTCGATCTCATGATCGGTGAGATAGAGGAACCAATTATAATTAATTTGAGCGAAGATTGTTTCACTGACTTTGATTAGGAATTAAATACGTAATGTTTACTGTAACACAATTTATTATTTAAATTTTTGTTTTTGTTGTATTTTATTGTTTAATGTTGTTTATATGTTTTTTTTTTATTTTTTTACATATTTTAATTTTAGTGTGTCCCACTCTTTAATTTTCTATATATTTAATTCCAATTAGCCGTAAGTTTTTTATTATTTTATTATTGTATTTGTGTCTTTTTCTTGAGCGTGTAGAATTAACATGTTTATCTTATTTTTTTTTGGGGCATATTTCCATATAATAAAGTAAATTAAATTAAGATATCAATACAATAGAAATAAAAATAAGTAGGTCTAATTTTAATTACAACAAATAAAAAGTAATTACATTTGAATCCCTTTTTAGTGTTTTATTTGTAATTCTGCAGATGGTTTAAGAAATAAATAAACTGAAACGTCAAATACCCTAAAAATGTTTTTGTTTAATAATAAAATGACCGATAGCCCCAAAAATATTTATTATATGGACGAATTAATTTTTTTATATATGTTTAACTTTTTGTATTTTTCACAATGGATATTTTATAAGTATTTAAATTATAACTTCGAATTTTTTGACAGAATAAGGCTACGTTTTAGTCCATTATTATAGACCGGTATTTTTGATTATACAATTTCTAACCCATTTCTATGAAAAATATATGTGTCTAACAGATTTCGCTAAAGACACCGGACTAAAGAACACAGGTAGTTTGTGAAGAGAAAAAGGGTAAAAAATGATTTATTACTCTCTCTAGTTCTTAAATAAACTGTAGTATAAGAGGAAAAATCGGGTCCATTTTCCTGAACTCGAAGCTCTTGGGGGATGCGATCGCCCCCACCGCCCCCCCCCCTTGGATTCCCGCCTGTCTGGTTATCCAGTCGTTTTTTGATCCATTCTTTGACTCCTTCTCGGGCCGCGCACCGCGGCACCCCAAAGGCCGGTTCTGGACCAGTGTATTGAGATGCTGATCCTGCTTTAGCTAGCTCGTCAGCTTTTTCATTTCCATGTATGCCTTCGTGTCCTGGTACCCACTTTAACATAACTCTGTTGTCTTTTGCCAGAGTTTCCAGCTCGCTCTGACATTCCCAAACCAGCCTCGATGATACCTTTTGGCCCTTGAGGACCCTTAGGACTGCCTGGCTGTCTTATTGAATACCATGGTTAAAGATCTAGTAATTTTGTAGTAACGTTGAGTATTCCTCAAGGATCTGTTTTGGGTCCTTTGCTTTTTAACGTTTTTACTAACGATATCACATGTGGGTTGAATAACAGCTGCTTACTTTATGCAGACCATTTAAAGATATTCCGAGACATACGGAATCCTGGAGATTGTTTTGGCCTTGAACTGGATCTCATGAAATTAAATGCTTGGTGTCTAAAAAACAAACTGCCTCTGAACGTAGATAAGTGTAATGTTAAGTCATTCTCAAAAAGTGGAATGCCTCTGTTGCATGATTATGGAATCAGGGGTGCTTCCTAAGACGAGTTAACTGCATTAAGGATTTGGAATTCACGTTTGACTGCAGACTCACGTTTGTCAATCATATTAATGATACAGTTTTGAGATCTTACCGGACGCTGGGCTTTCTAGTGAGATCTAGTCATGAACTTTAGTCGCTCCAGGTCATAAGTACGTTATATTATTCTCATGTACGAAGCAAATTGGAATATGCCTCAGTTATCTTGCATCCGTATTACCATGTACACTCTGATAAATTAGAAATAATTCAGTATCTTAAGATTTTTAAACTTTAAATCGTATGTCCACTACACCTCGCGAAAGCCTATTGACAAGATTTAATTTCACAATCCTGGAAAAACGCAGCAGCGGGGCCGCTGTACCTTTTTGTATAAACGCGTTAACAAGAAGATTATAGCAACGGATTTGTTCGCGAGGGTTCATTTTCATGTTCCAGGGAAAACTAGGTCTCCAGTATTTTTCTATTAGCCGAAACGAAGAAATAATGTATTACAATTCTCCCCATTATATACAATGTGTTCTCTTTATGATCGCCTGAAAGACAAATTTGATAAATTTTACTACAACTTTTCTGTTGTTAAATCACTTATTTGAAATTATTTGTGATTGATTTATATGCTATGTTATACTTATTGTACTGTCTGAATTATGTATATAATTTTAGGACTTATGAAAATCTGTTCTTTTTTTTTGCCTAATTATAGGGAGTATGGTCCTGTAGGGCAGTGTAAATAAATAAATAAAGAAATAAATAAATAAAAAATAAATAAATAGAGCAAATAAACCAACGAAAGCTATAGTTAATCTTAAACTAAGACTAAGGACCCATTCAAAAATAGTTCACCATCCATTTGAATATCGGATTTACAAGCTGCAGGCATTCAATATAAACTATCCTGTCGCAGATGTTTCAGAATCGGTAGACTGTCGAAATTCGTGTCGCATAATGCAGAAATACGATTAAAATTATTGCACATTTTGTAGAAGGGACATTGGAATAACTAAATGTCAAAATCACCACTTCCGCGGCTAATTTTTCTAGCCTATGACAATTCGAATTTCCGTGTTAAGTGAAAAATTCTTTCGAATAATTCCCCATACTCATGTGCTTTTAGCTAAAAGATTCGAACTAATGGAAAATTAGTCCTTGTCGACGAACAATGGATAAAAATTAAAAGGCTAAGCTTTAATAGATTCGAGCGTAATAAAAAGAAAAGCAAATTCTGCTGTACTACTTTTCTAAAAGCAAATACATGGCAGTGCACAGAACAATGGCCCATTCTTTGTGGAACTAATGTCTATTAATAAAAATGAATTATACTTTTGTTTTCCTCTGAAATAAAAGTAAAATAAAAAGGATTTTTAAAGAAAAATGTATTGAGTTTCGGAGAAAAAAAATTATCAATACTTTCAATAATATACTTATTTTTGAAAGTATTTACTTTAGATTAATTCAAATTAGTATCGAGTCTGTGAAAAAATTTTATAATAGTATTCGAGTTTTATGGCACACAATATTTTAAAAGGAAATTAACCATCCATTTTCATCCATACGTACTCTTGATTTCTTGAACAAATGCAAGTCTAATACTGCAGGTCTCAATAACAGTATAAAATGTTGTGGCTCTAGATGTATGTGTTTTGTTAAAATTTTCTTTCTCCCTCTCTATCTTTTTCTACCTCTTTTTCCAGCAGCCTTTTCGCATCCACCTCTTAATAAGGCCTTCCCTTGCCGTTTCTCTTCGCATCGGTTCTGTGTCTATTGATGTCAGTTTCTTTCCGCTAGTTCCTTGATGTGATTTAATCATCGTTTGTGTGAATGCCCCACATTCCTTTTATATTGTCTTGATCACCACTCTATTATGTGTTTCGTCCAACTTTCATTTTTCTTCCGTGCCACATGTTCTACCTAAGTTCGTCTTTGATGAGCTATCTATTCGATTACATTGTCGACCTTTGTTCTTCTTCTGATTTCCTTATTCCTTACATGATCCCTTAAGCATACTCATGACATCATACTTTCAATAACCCTTTCTGTTGTTCGTAATTTGTTCCCGCAACTGGCTGTTCAGGTTCCCATGATTGGTAGTACAAATGAATTGATAACTCTTTTTTTTTAAATTGATTGGAATTCTTGGATTTTTACGTGTTATGTTCGTTTTCACTACAACAGCACAGGTTGTCGCTTGGCTTTCCTTACCTAATATTATTGAGTATCGTTAGTGTGTATATTGATAAATTTTTCCTAATTCCTGATTTCCTAATTCTATAATACCTCTATGTGAAGTCATAACTTTGATTTTGTCAATGTTTATTTTTCCTTACTTAGTTCTTAGTTCAGTCAGCATTTCAGTCAGTGATTTTTTTTTACTGCCGATTAGGATCAAATTTTCTGTTAAACGCAAGTTACTCAAATACTGACCATCCACGTGTTTCCAATCTACTCTCCTAAACACGTCTTGTGAAGTAAAAGTAAATAGCTTTGGAAAAATTGTATCTTTTTATCAGGCACCTTTTATAACCCTTATCTGGTTGGTTACTATGTCTTTTTTTAAAAAAATTTCTGTAATAGAGGCATGTCTATATGTTTTTACTAGATTTGCATATTCGAAGTCTACTTGTATATTGTTGAATCCCTGAAATATTGCCACAGTTCGACAGAGTCGAAAGGTTTCATGAAGTTCATGATGGCTAAGGGGAGTGGTACATTGTATTTGTTGTATTCTTCCCAATATTTCAGTAAATTTAACTATTGGCTAAAAATTAAGTACTTCATTCATACCGCTAATCCTAACCGTTTTCGAAAAAACGTCAGTTTATTTACACTGTTAGTTCCCAACCTTCTGTCGAGTTGATTATGAAAAAGAGGAATCGTTCCCTGTCACCATAGGTTCAATAAAAAGTTAAAGTAACTGCTTAGTTACAAACTTCGGAAGAGAGTTCAACATGTACTCCATAAAGTCTGATACACGCGCGGATACGACGAATTGAGGAATACTGTATCAGCTATATTAACTCAACATTGTTCCTTATTTGATCACAATGAAACGTGATTCTCCGTAGAAGTTCTTTCCTACTATCGACCGGAGTGGAATACACCAAGGTTTTGAGGTGTCTCCAGAGGTAAAAATTCAACGGCGTTAGGTCAGGAAATCGAGGAGGCCAGTCAATAGGTGCTCCTCTACCTATCCAACAGTTAGGATAGACGTTATTCAGGTGCTCCCACACATCAATGCCGAAATGAAGTGGTCCCATAGTTGTATGTAGTACATGTTTCAGCGAGGTTCAAGTGGTAAGTGGTCTACTAAAGTTGATAGTCTTCTGCATTGTTGGGCTTATGAAACTTCATAGTCTAGTTTAAAATAGGGAACGTTTCTATCTTCTGTGACTAGGCTATGTCAATGTAGACCTTCCAACTGAAGTAGTTGTTTTACTTACACTTTTTGGATCGGTTTGCAGTCTACCGTACAGGACACTGTCAAATTTAATTTACTCTTTTTATTGTAACTTTCACCTTAACTTTCGAGTAAGTTATTAACAAAATTTGCCATTCATAATCGCATTTCTATCAGATAACCCCATTAGAGGAGCTTGCAATAATTCACGCTGGTGATAACTTTTTCCAGGGTTGTACTTATTTTCTGGGAATGGGTATACCGTGAGGAATAAATGTATTGCCCTTCTATTTGATTGGTTTTATTTCCTATAATTTTAAATTAGAATACTATTAAGTAATTAAACTCAGCGATTTATTTAGCTGGACATGATATATTAAATATTTGTTCTTTTTCAAGTTTTCTCTGTTACCTCGCTCGTCTTAAGGGAAAATTTTAAAGAAAAATTTGGTGGCGCCTTTTTCTCGAATTAGACATTTATAAAACTTACACATAGAATAGAGGTTAAAATAGAGTTACAACGTCAAAAATAGTGGAAAAATATAAAAATAACGAATCTACCCTGAGATGAGCTAGCGTATAGGTAGACTCCAGTCAGCATTAGGATAAACATTAGGTAAGTCCGAAGTACCAAGATTTGACGAGGAATTAATGGTTGGCAATATTATAGTATATTTGAAGTTAAAATAGTAATATTTCTCTGGCGCTTAAAATTTTTGATTTCAAGAGAAGATTCAACACGGCTACGAAGAAAAATCTAGAAATGTTGATTACCTTCTTGAAGTTTCACTCACTACTGACTAAACTCGTCAAGTCAACAATTTGGCATTAAAATTTTAATAAATTATACTGGTCAATGAAATAAATTAAGCTATAAAATCACATTCAAATTTCTCTGCTCAGTGTTCTTTTTTTCCATAATGCTTGTAATTTTAGAAATAATTACATAAAAGTAAAAAGATAACATAATGGTTAAAAGAAAACAGAAATTTATTTATATGCTTGCGGTAAAAACGCAATTCATCTCGTAGAATTAAATAGAGTAAAGCAGCTAAAACAAGCAGCCAAGAGACCCAGCGAATTAGAAATAATGCTACGGTTATTTCTATTCTGAAATTTTTATCTCTATAGCTGTAAAAATTAGACGTGGGCTTACAATGTTTTTATTGTCTCCAACAGTTTGCCTTAAGGTATTGTAAATATCTCGAATCAGACATTAAATTGGGGAGATAAGTCTAGACTTTTTTAAACGGCGAGAAAGTTAGGTTGTTATTCGGCGTTCTTGCGTATTAAAGGCAAATCTTAAACGCATCTTTCAGACGAACGTCGTCGTTTTTTACCGCAAAACTGTCATATCTTTTAAGTGCGACATCGAGTGGTATTTAACGTAAAAAAAAAGAATATTTTTTTACATTACTGACTCTATTCCCGGCTCAGAAAGCTTGGTGTGTTTTAAATAAGATAAAAACTGAGAAGAAGTTATTTATAGAGCAGTAGTTCTTAATAGATGGGCTCAATTTTAAAAACCTAAATTGAATTTTATATTTAAAGATAGGTGATAAAATGTTAATAACACAGGTCTACAAGGTTCTATTGTTGAGCAGCAGAATCCAAGATCAGTATTAGCCCCTCATTTTAGGATTTTCAGATATCTAAAGTTATGTAGTCCAAAAATAGTATGTTTAGCTAATTTTACGTTTATGTACGGGATGCACAAAATTTTTGGTTCTGTTTTTTATATGAATCATTTAGTTCAACTCTTAAACTTCAAACCAAGCTGTTGAGCGCTTACCTATGATTTTTCCTTGCAAAGTTATTGCCATTTTAATTTATGAAATATATCCCAACAGCGTTATATGTATTCAGATTAACCATTTAACGATATACATTTTCCTACTCCGCACATTTTTCACGAAAATTTGTACTTGGGAAATTGGTATCTAAAAAATTTCACTTAGTGGTTTTCAAAGTCGCTGTTTATGAATATTATGTCAGTAAATAGAAATTTTTATTTTTAAGATGGTGGATTAAAAATGGCAGGTCGAAAATTTAACGATATAGGTCTCTGAAAACTTACTAATTTGGGTTTATAATGGCCGTAACTTTGAAAGAAAAAAATCATGCTCTTTAGCTTATTTTGAAGGGTATGTAATTCTGCACATAATATCAAAACTAGCCAAATTTTTTTTTCGAGTACATAATCTTAGATGTAAATAGCAAATTACTTCGAAAATGACACCCAGCTGCCCAACAACAATCATGACCCAATATTTGAGACATGGCATGAGTGGACATGGATATGAAATCCTTATATATTTGAAGCTTTGAATAAATAATTAGAAAGTGGTGATACCGGACCTGCTATGCTTATGCCTCGTTGAGCCATTCTATTAAGACTGAAAGTCATCCAAGAAGCCTCGTTAACTCCAGTTACCTGAGTGCTCCTAAATATTTCTACATCAGGCTTTTGATTACTTAGCACTTTTTGAGGGTCTGTTTTTCAGTTTTATTTGCCTCTAGACATCATCCGCTTATCGGGTGATCTATAATGCCAATCTTATGTAGTTAACCTTGCAGGTGATTACATCTTGTTAATAGTCTGATCGTGATTCGCAGTTCTTTGCTCTTTAAGGTGGGAAGCTCCCTAGGAACTAGCGCGTTGAATTCAGTTATATGTTCCTTGATATATTGCATTTCAGGATCCCCACTCCAGGATTTAGTCAATTTGCTTTTCAACAACAATTTCAATTTCCTCTTACCAATGGTAATTGGAACAGATAGAGTTAGTTGGAGTCCGTATTGTTCAGTCGCGTATCAAATTCAGAGAAAAAAGTCTATTGGAAGATGTCAAAATTCTTGACTGAAGAAGTTACATAGGCATATTTTGAACAGCGACGTCAAAAACTATACTAAATATTTTTAATTAAAGAAAGCGCGATATCTCACAATAAAGAGAAAAAAAAAAGTTAATTTTTTTGCATCCAATCACCAAAGTATAGTTAAAAGCTAGCAGCAGCACCAGCCAACAAAAAATTCCAGCTCACCCCTATATCGAGAATAGAGATGGGTTATTCAGGGTGCCACTGCATCGAAAGCTAGGCTGAATGCAGAAACCTTCCACGGTTTTATTAAGAATTAACTCTCTACTTTACTCTTTAAAGATTGGCAAGCACAACAAAATACAAACGCAAATAGCATGTGGAACAAATAAAGCTCGGTAGAGATAGTTATAATAAAAATTTTTAATAAAAGTTAAAATTGTGGAGCTGTAGCGTAGGCTAGAAGATATCTTATTACATAAGCAACAAAAAATATGAACTCCCTTAGGTTCACAAGACGCGTAGGGAATGATAAAGAATTACAATAAAAATATAATTTTTTCAATTAATTGCCTATATATATATATATATATATATATATATATATATATATATATATATATATATATATATAAATATGTAGATAAGTTTTTGTCCGTGTAATTTAAAATAAAATAGAATAAAATATTGGCGAAGCGGACGTGTATTATCAAGTGGACCATCGAGATGTCGCCTTTGTCGTCTTATTTGCCGTATTTTGATTATAAGTATGGCTTATACGATGCAAAGGCGAGATGATGGTTTGTACCGACTGCGGTGGCCTGACGAGTCCCATATTAGGACGAAACAGCGCTGTCGCCATCTGTCGGACCCGGAGTTATTCCATACTTTGGAGTGCTCCGCACTTTTTAATACGAGAATCATGTAGATTGACAAATTTTCTCGTCCGCTTCGCCAATATTTTATTCTATTTTATTATATATATATATATATATATATATATATATATATATATATATATATATATATATATATATATATATATAGGCGTTAAAACATAAAGTAATCAAGTTAATCTTGTCTACGCTAGGATCATAGTTTCCTTGTCAATCGTACCAAGACTGACAAAATCTCTGTTTCAAGATTTTATTTGGGTAAAACGCCAAACAGGAAAAAAAAATACCAAAACCAAAAACATTACGCTGTTACCGGAACAATCCAACAAAATTCCAGCCTCAAATCCAGCAGGATCCTGCAAATCAGACGGAATGAAAATCTTCGTTATTCTTTGGGCAGATTCTAACAGGAAAAAGTGAAAATGAAGTCAATCACCAATTGACTTCCGTTATTCTCGTTCAGACACGTGTGAAAGAAATTACATCTCAAAAAGAATGATACTGGACAACAACAGTCGGATGAAATAAATTTGTTACATAAGCCAATTCGTTAATCAAATAAGTATCCCGATAGTTAGTTTTAAATTATAATAAAATACATTTCGAATAAAGGAATAAATTTCCTCCAACCCAATATACATACAATTTCATTCAAATATTAGTAGGTAGGAAAAAACCGAGATCTATCCGAATAAAATAAGATAGCAGTAAGTTCATCATCGATAAGAAAATACCTAAACAGTGCAGTGAAATACCAAACACAAGACAAAAATAACATTAATAATTAGAATTGTATTTTATGAAATACTGTTATTCAAAGAATATATGAGAAATACTGAAATAAAATGATATTGTGTTACCCATAACGAGATAAAATTAACTAAATTAACCATAGTAAACTGAATTGGGAAATTGAACCGTAAAAAAATTCATGTAAACGATCATAAAATACTTATATTTTATTTAAATTTTAAATAACCTTTATATTATATATTCTCATTTGGCTTTATTTTTGCAACATTTCAGTATAAAATAAATTTCTAAGGAAATGTGTATTAACAAATTGGCTTTTGATGTGAATACTTCTTACCATTTAGGTTTATTCTCCTCAAAGGTAAAAGTTTAAATTCATCATGACCAAAAACAAACTTACAACATTTTCCATTTGGAAAAGTTTTGAAATATTTTAGGTAGGCTAAAAATAAAATAAATACGACGAATGTTATTTATAACAATCTCTTTTCGCAAAAAGTAACTCAAAGAGGCAAAGGGAAAATCTCAAATTGGCGTTGTACTTTATGGTTATAAGTATCTTTAAATTAAGTTACGGTAAAGTTTGGTCCTTATGAAAAAGTTGTGGAAAAAGTTACTTTATTTAAAATAAATTCAAGTTGTAATCTTAAAATTTGAGGGTTTATTTTTATTTAAGTCATGTTAATGTTAACGAATACTGAGGAGAAGCGGACAAAATGTAACAATAGACATATATAACTTTGAAAGAGTAGAGCGTTTTAAATATCTTGGAGCGACAATCATCGCAGATAACGATATCACAGAGGAGATAAAAGGGAGAATTCAGGCAGCAAACAGATGTATGTATAGTCTCAACAATACCATCAAATTCAAGAACCTAACACGAACCTCAAAAATCAGGATATATAGGACAGTGATTAGACCAGTGCTCATGTATGGCTGTGAGACGTGGACGCTGACAAAAGCAATGGAAATGAAACTTGATGTTTTGAGAGGAAAATCCTTAGAAGGATTTTCGGACCTTATCACGACCCCAATACTAATCAATACCGAATAAGAACAAATGCCGAGGTCAAACAGATATATAACGCTAGCGACGTCGAACAAGCAATTAAATCCCAATGCCTAAGATGGGCTGGCCATGTCCATAGGCTCCATAATAACTGCATTACCAAGTTAATTTGGGAGGAGTCCCCGACGGGGAAAAGACCCTTAGGACGCCCAAGAATGCGATGGAGAGATAACATATGGTCAGATTTAAGAACAATGGGGTTACCCACTGACCCAACTAACATGGACGACCGTGTGAGATGGAAGCAAGTTGTGCAGTCAGCCAAGACCCACCCCGGGTTGTAGGGCTACTAAAGAAAGAAAGAAGAGGAGAGGCATAAAATATAACAATAGTCTGCCATTATTATGCTACTATGCGCCAAAATTTTTATAGTATATTTATAGTAAAAGAAACATATATTTAAAGGTTGTAGATAATTACACTGGGCAACAAATACAAAAAAAATGCGACTTTAGTAGTCTTTTTATGATATTTTGAAAATTATTAGTATAGAGTGGTCAAAAAAAGAAGAATAAAAATTATATTTAAAGAATCGTCAAAAGTCAATTTTTTCAAATAGAAAACACCTATTTTTATAATTTTATCATATTAAGCATTAAACATAAGAGTAGCTTTGTATAAGGTTGTCTATTCGAAAAATTTGTAGTTTTCAAAATATTGGCAATTCAAAATTTTTCTATTGTAAAAATGCTATAGGGCTTTTAGGCTTTGCTATTAGTTAGCCATGACGGCGAGGAGTGGCGAAAATAAAAGAATCAAATTCTACAGAAATGTCACCATTTCTTGCCATTTGACATTCATTAATAATAATCATACCGGGGCGATTAAATTACACACACACAAAGATTATTTACACTTATTTACTATTTATGGAGAATGTGAAAGAGTTATTTCAAGAACATGTGATACGTTCGCGATCCGATATCCGAAGAAACAGAAACGAGCGTTACCAACTGTTAAAAAGATTATAAAGAACTTCAAAAACTTTGGATCTATAAAAGTTAAAATAAATAGAAATAAACCAGTTGTTAATAAAATAAAGTTACAAAAAGTATTTGAATAAATGTTCAAATTGACTCCTTTGAACTTCCAAATATTTTTCACACCTAAGCAGGAACTCTTCATGGGTGGCTCTTCTTATCGACTGAGGATTAAGTTCTTCAAATGCTTTTCTGATGCGCTGCATGCAATCTTCCATAGTGTTTAATGCGGTGTTGTATACTTCATTTTTGATTGTCCCCCAAATAAAAAAAAATCAAGTACTGTTAGGTCCGGGGAGTGAGATAGCCAAATATGTGGCATATTCTTGGCTATCCATTGATCATAAAACAAGTTTTGCAGATGATTAATAACTAAATGATTATTATGTGGAGTCGCCCCATCCATTTGATAAAATACATTTCTGTGATCAGCCAGCGGCAAGTTATCTAAATAATTCACTTCCAAATTTCTCAAGATATCGAAATAGTGCTCATCTATAAGTTAAAAAACGTATTTTGTATCTAGAGGTCTTCAAAAATGGCCAACTTACCATTCAGATGATCTTGGTAGAATTCTAGGGCGATGACGCCGTCCTTTCTTATGGCACAATACACGTTAAATTGCCAAGACTCTTGAAAATTTAATTCTTTAAGTGGATGCACATTTGAATTGCTCCAATAGTGAGAATTACGTCGATTAAACAATCAATTTTTGGTGAATTTGGCTTCGTCCGACCAAATAATATTATCCAAATTTTCTTGCGGCCGAGGTAAAATAAACTGACAGAACTCTACTGCTCGTGGAAAATCAGTGCCTTTTAAATGTTGTACTATGAAATATACATAGGGATGAAAATTGTATTTCCATAAAATCCTTAAAACTGATGTTTTAGATAATCCAGACGCTAATGCTACTTGCCCTAGATATTGTCGGATATGTGGTGAAATATCCTAAAATTGGATTTTCAATATTTTCATTATTAACAACTGGTTTATTTCTATTTCTTTTTGCTTTTATGGATCCAATGTTCTTGAATTTTTCTATATTCCTTTTAACAGTGGTGGTGTTAGTTCCTATCTCTGCGGATATCCGATCGCGAATGTATCGTATGTTCTTGAAATAACTCTGTCACATTCTCCATAAATGTTAAATAAGTTTAAATACTTTTCGTGCGTGTAATTTAATCGCTCCGGCATGAAATATTAATGAATGTCAAATGGCAAGAAATAGTGACAATTCTGTAGGGTTCGAATGTTTTATTTTCGCCACGCCTCGCCGTCATAGCCAACTAATAACAAGACTTAAAATCCGTACAGCATTTCTACAATAGAAAAATGTTGAATTGTCAATATTTTGAAAACTACAAATTTTTGGAATAGACAACCTCATACAAAGTTACCTTAATTAACCGACTTTTAAAAGAAGGAGGTTGTCAATTTGTCGAGTATTAAATTAACAAAATGGCGGCCATTTATCGAAAAAAAAAACAAACGCGAGTTTTTCAAAACCTTTTTTTTTTGATGAGTTATTTTTTTCTAGGATTCCATAGGTCCAAAAATGCAGAAGGAGAAACCATATTTTTTTCTTTTTTAACCCACTTCTGAAAGGAGGTTCTTAATTCGTCGACTATGTATTTTTTTATGCATGTACACCGATTACTTTGGAACGGCGGCATCGAATTGAATGAATTTTTTTACGTCATATTCAGGAAGTTGCTGTGGTAGTCCTATATTTTTTTGTACAAAATTGGTGCAGTAAAATATAAAATGGCGCTAACAATATTGCGGCTAAAAAAATTAATTTTGTCCGATTTTCTCCAAAATTGGTGTGGGCGAATTTTCGGGGTCGTACACAACGGATTTGAAATTATTTTTTAAAAATTCAATATGGCGGACAAAAAAATTTAATTTGGTCCGATTTTCTCCAAAATTGGTATGGGGGAGTTTTCAGGGTCACACATAACGATTCCAAAATATTTTTTAAAAATTCAAAATGGCGGATCCAATATAGTGAGCAAAATAATCAATTTTGTCCGATTTTCTCCAAAAGTGGTACGGAGGAGTTTTCGAGGTCGCACATAACTAATCTAAAATTATTTTTAAAAAATTCAATATGGCGGATCCAATATGGCGGACGAGAAAAATCAATTTTGTCCGATTTTCTCCAAAATTGGTATGGGGGAGTTTTCGGGGTAGCACATAAGAAATCTGAAATTATTTCTTAAAAATTCAATATGGCGTATCCAATATTTCGGATAAAAAATTGATTTTGTCCGATTTTTTTTAAATTTGATATGGAAGAATTTTTGGGATCGCATATTACGAATCTTGAGTTATTTAAAAAAAAAATAGATATAGAGAATCCAGGATGGCTGCTTAAAGATTCTATATCTCTCGATTTTGTCTAAAATAATTATTGGAGGATTTTTGTTAATGTTAATTAAGAATTTGAATTATTTTTTGAAAAACTCAATCTGGCGGATTCAATATGGCATCATAAAAATTTTGTATGTTTCGATTTCCTCTAAAACTCATATAGGGGGTTTTTAAGGGTGTAAATTATGAATCTAAAGGTATTTCTCCAGGATTTTATATGGCGAATCCAGTATAGCGGATTTCAAGTTTTACATTTTTCGATTTTGTTCAAAGATTGGACTGAATCATTTTTGAAGATGTAAATAGCGAATATAAAATTATTTTAAGAAAATCTAATATGTCAGATGCAATATGACGGTCTGGAAATTTTAAATTTCCGGATTTCATCCAAAATTGGTACTGAAAGGCTTTGAAGGGTTTAAATTTAGATTAGGCTAAGACGTTAAAATTATTTTTGTGAAATTTAATATGGCGAATCCAATATGGTGGGTTGAAAATTTTACCTTATTCGCATTTTTTCAGATTTGGTTTTCAGAGCCGCGTATTGTGAATATGAAGTTGATTTTTTACAACTTTTATATTGATAAGATACAATATGAGGGACTGAAAATTTTACATTTTTCGACTTTGTCTAAAACTTATATTGCGGGGTTCTTGTGGCATATAAACACTCAATATGCAGTATAAAATATATCGGGCTAAGAAAATTACATCTCAAATTCTTTAAATATCGATATTGGAAGGTTTTGGGGCTAGATTACCAATCTAAAATTAATTTGAAATTTAAGACAGCGGATTTACTATGACAGACTAAATATTTGTTTGACACAAGTTCACTGGTATTTGGAGAACTCCAAGAGTCAAAGAATTTTTAGTGGTTCATTTTAAGGTGATTTACAACTTTGGATACAATGGTACTTTTTGTAATCTTGGAGCTATTGCGATAATTTATGGATATCATAATGAATTCAAAATAAAAACCGAAAAATAAAATTTTTATAAAAAAATTGAACAGACTTCTAAAAGTACTCTAAAAAGTGAAAAATAACTAGAAATTTTTATAAGATATTGATATTTTTGGAGTTGGCGCCAAACTATTTCTAAATGAAATAAGTAATTACTAATATATACAAATTATAGTAAGATAGCAATTATAAATAAAGTATTTTTAATCTGTTCATGCGAATCACAAATTGTCTTTTGTATATAGTTATTTTTCACTCTTTAACGTACTTTTAGAAGTCGGTTGAATTTTTTTATAAAAATTTTATTTTTAATGCTTAATATGACAAAACTATAAAAATAGGTGCTTCTATTTGAAAAAATTGACTTTTGACGATTTATTAAATATAATTTTTATTCTTCCTTTTTGACCACTCTGTACTAATAATTTTCAAAATATCATGAAAAGACCACTAAATTCGATCTTCGTCTACAAGAAAACTAACCCAAATTAAATAAGAAACCCTTTCTAATAGGAAAAATTTAAAGTTAAATTTCGGTCCGCAAACATCATTTTTGACATAAAAATTTAAATATGTCCAAAACGGTAAGACTTAAGTATAGAACATTATATATGAAATATATCTAGATATTTTCGTAGAAATCGAAAATGCAATAATATATAGGATGTTTCATTTAAAATAAGCTGACATCTACTTCCGGTATAACCGGAAGTGCCGACATCTTAAAAATATTTTAGCCGGCTGTCCCCCATACACGTTAGTACACTGTGAAATTTTCAGATTCTTACTAATTATAGTTTTCCCACAATCGATCGATAAAATTCCCAGAGAACCACCCTGTATATCTGATTATAATCTGGGCAATTAATTTTGTAAATAACGGTTTTTTGTTCTTCCTTGGAAACATCTGGTTTTAATTTAGTGTAAAGGCTTTTTGATTTATTAGATGGGTTTTCGGCAATCAAAATATTATACGGATTTATAATTCTTTTGATTGAATATATAATTTCAGGTATACATATCCTGGTTTCTAGCAAAGAAGGTTTGGCATCGTCAAAACACAGTGAGGCGAAAGCACGGATTTGCTATTAAAAATAAAAATCGTATCCAACAATAGCAGACTGAAACTTTAAAATTAATTCGACAAACGTCTAATGTGGTTCAACGCTTTAAAAATAAAATAAAAAGAATAATTGTATTTCCATGAATAAAATATTGCGCTTGACTTCAAGGCAGGGGCGGATCCAACCTCTCTCCTTGGGAGGGGCGGTGATATCACAAAAGTACAGTATGGCAAGCGAAAGCAAGTTGTCCCCGGGGGAGGGGGGGGAGGACACCGGCAACATTCCCATTTCTAGTGTAAAAGGCAGGGATGGGGCTATTTTTTTTTAATTTGAAGCTCTTGGAGAGGGGGGGCGATCACAAGAAAAAACAAGTTTCCGACAGGGGGTGGGAAGATGCGATCAATATACACATTCCTCGTATAAGAGGCAGATTCGGGTCTATTTTCCTGAATTCAAAGCTCCTGGGGGAGGGGGGTTCTATCGCAAAAAAAAGAACAAGTTGTCAACGGGGGGGGGGGGGTTGCCAGCAGCATACACATTCCTAATATAAAAGGCAGAATCGGTTCTATGTTCCTGAACTCGAAGCCCTTGGGAAGGGGAGGGGCGATCGCAAGCATACACATTCCTATGCTCTATTAAAGAACTAGAGAGAGTAATAAAACTGTTACCGAAACCTCCAACGTACCTGCTTCAGTGCCCCCGGTAACTGAGAACTGCCGTAAATCTAATTATATTTAAATATTATAAGCTTTTATAAATTTACTGCAACAATAAAATTTCTGATAATTCAATTTAATTTCTGTCAGTGAGCAAAGTACACCTTACAGTGTGTCTTTAGTGATTTATTTTGTTTGTGCTTGTTTTTATATATTATTTGAGATTAGTGAAATACCCAAAAGATGAAGGGCATTTTTTCCTCAACGAAAAACTTATTACGCTGAATGTTTATGATGCATTAAGATATTAATATCTAGATAATAATGTTAAAAACTCTGTTGAGATGTGTTCCAATATAACAGGAGTTCGAAAATCTATCATGTACCGAACACTGACGGAGAAAAAAACGACTGGAATTGTTAGTAATTCCAAGCTATATTCGATCACAGGCAGACGAAAAACCTCGTTGGAAGAAGAGATGTAAACTGTAATAAAAGGAGTTGTACATACATTTTATTATGAGAAGCAGATCTCAACCGTCGACAAAATTCTAACTAAAATCAATGAAGATCGGGATTTGCCTGAAATTAAAAAAACTGAGCTCTGGAAATTGCTCAGAGAACTTAGTTTTTGTTGGGAAAAACCAGATAGGAAATCTGTTCTTATAGATCGTCTGGAAAATGTCCGTTGGTGAAGGAAATATTTCTCTGAAATAAAAGGTAGAGTTGCTGGAAATAACACAACTTACAAAATTAATAATTTAACTGGACTTTTGAAAGATTTTTTTGAATAAAGTTACTGCAGAAAATTTGGAAAAATCCATATAATATAAGAATAAAAGAAAATGTGGAAACTCGATCTCATGGTCGGTGAGAGAGGAATCATTTATAATTAATTTGAGCGAAGATAGCTTCAGTGACTTTGATGACGAATAAGATACGTAATGTTTACCAGCGTTAACACAATTTATTATTTAAATTTTCTGTAACATATAAAAATGAATGACATTTGAATCCCTTTTTAGTGTTTAATTGTAATTCTGCAGATGGTTTAAGAAATAAATAAACTGGAACGTCAAATATCTCAAAAATGTTTTTAATTAATAAAATGGAATTTATTTTTTTTATATATGTCTAAATTCTTGTATTTTAGATAATGGGTATTTTGTAAGTATTTAAAATTATAACTTAGAATTTTTTGAGGGAAAAAGGCTACGTTTTAGTCTGGATGTACCTAAAACGGTTTCTATGCCAAAATTAAAAATAATAAAACTACAGTTGTGATTTGTGTTAAATATGTCAAAATTATCTATATTTTCTAATATATGTGAATTATTAAAAAATCATAAGAAATAAAATAATATTATAAAAACTTTTTATTTTAAGTTTATTACTGAAATAATACTCTATGCCATAAATATTTAATGATAAAATAGACCTCCTTTTGACGCCTTCCGATGCCAATGACAAGGATTACAATCCTTTTTAACACTTCACACATTCAAATATCTATTGCTATCCAACCCGAATAGTCCATTATTATAGATCAGTAATTTTAATTATAAAATTTCTAACCCATTCCTATGAAAAATATATGTGTCTAACAGATTTTGCCAAAGACACCGGACTAAAGAACATAGGTAGTTTGCGAAGAAAAAAAAGGTAAACAATGAAAAACTCTCTCTAGTTCTTGAATAAACTATACTATAAGAGGCAAAATCGGGTCTATTTTCCTGAACTCCAAGCTCTTGGGGGGGGGGGGGCGATCGCCCCCACCGCCCCCCCCTTGGATCCGTGTCTGCTTCAAGGTCATTTTAAATATAATACTATAATAATAAATACATGGATATCGATAATCTCTTAAAATGCGAAAGTACTTTTTCCTGTATGCTTAGGACTTCTTAACAAATATCAATGCAAATAATTTGTAAGTAATATAATATTTATTGATTAACATAAATGAATAAATAATACGACTGAAATAAAAATAATAAAAGAACTCATCACTGTTCTCGAAGAAACGTCGAGCCTTATTGTCATCTTTAGTGCTTCCTAACCCTTTCTTTGGCATGTTAACAAGAAGTCCTAATTTCTCTCCTTAAAGGCCTATTGGATGGTAGCCTTTGTCTGTGCTTTCACCTCTTTGTCTTTCTGCTTACGGGCTTGCCACTTCTGTTCTATCATAGTCATAGATAATTTTACTGTACTGAAGCTGGGGTTGCAAAGAGAACTCTTATGTGGTGCAAGTTGTCTAGTTCGAGTTCATAATTTTCTTTTTTTAAAAAAGACTTTTATTCGGTTTCCTTAATAAATTCAAGTTTCAGAGGCCCGCAAATCATAGTAGAGGAGGGTTAGGAATTGTACAACAGAATCTATTCTTGTTGAGTTTCTGTGTTAACACCTGCTAATTGAAGTGGAATAAGAGAGGCGAGGAATAAGTTTGTATGAGAAATATTCGGATCAGTGGATTTCATTTTGTACTGGGTCTGACCTGACGTTCCATTTGCAAATGAAATTCATATTTAAAAATCTAATTTGTCGATTGGTTCAAGGGAGTTTAATTGAAGCAATATAATTCGATCCACTGTGTGATCCAGTAAGCCTTGGAATTTAACCTCGGCTTTTAATTTAGTAGAGGTTCGATAATCGTCATGTGAATAACATGCTTTTTTGTATTTTACACACTAGAGTACTATAAAAATATATTACTGCCTTTCTGTTTGCTCATTTTCGTAATCGTTGATATTTGTCTCTCGACAATCCAATGTCAAATAGAAGAGCGAAGCACAAATGTAACTGGGCGCGACGCAACCACAAGACTGTTGCCTTTCACCTGAGATGAAGCTTTAGAAAGAAAAGACTGGCCGTTCATATTACCGAGATTTAATAGAAACGTTACTATAGCCAACCTTCGGGTTTAAATTTTTTAACTTGAAATTATTTTGGCCAGTTTTCTGAAATTCTGATCCACTGAGTCCCTCTCGGGACAGAGGATCGTAGGGAACGCCTACGCGCAATATTACCCCAGCTAACTTCCTTGTGACACGAAGACGGGCAGTACCTTGAAACGAATGAGAGAGTGTATTTACTTTTAGTCTAAATTTATAAAGTAGTCGACGGAACTTGGAATATTTAATCACTCTTTGATACATTGATTGTTTTAAATGCATCAAATAGTCGAAATACAAAGAATTATTTTTTGTTGGCCGTTGAGCGTAAAGAAAATGGATATTTCTGTTACAAAATAATTCTAAAAAAAATACTCATGAAACGCAATGGTAATTTCTAAGTAAATAAGTTAATTAACCACTTTAAAATTAAAAATCATTCTCAAGAATAAACTTTGATTATGGTAAAAACACCTAAAAGTCTACAAAAGGTGTTCAAACATTCCTCCATTTTGAGCGAGACAATAACCCAGTCTATTGTAAAATACGGTTCGCGTATTTGCCAAAGCTTCAGGGGTTATATCCCTATTAGCCTTTTCCATCATGTCCTCACAAGATACCATACGTATTTCCTGGTATTCCGGAAAAATTTCTTGAGTTATTCGCAATTTGTAACATCGATATTTGTTCCACTTTAAAATATTTTTAGACAACCGTTTGTCTCAAATTTTTTAATAATTTCCGAAATTCTAGATTTTGAAGGAACAGGATGATTTCCGCACTTAAATGCAAATTTGCCGATTATCTCATCTATACCTTTACCAGAATAGTACCACTTATTAATCTGCACTTTTTGTTCCGCGGAATAAATTACCATTTAAATTTAAAAAAATGGCACGGAAATACCAATACTCGCTACTTACGCTTCAACGGCCTGAATAAAAGCATATAACTTGGAATCCTCTTGTTGTGCTAGGGCGTGGCGTATGCTGCTGCCCGCTCTCACCGCGCCAGCATTTTATTACTCCTCACCCTAGTGCCAAACTGATAAATTATTAATTTAAGCACGTATGTCGATGCTTACGATGCTTATATTCTGTCTCATTTTGGTTTGATTAATAATATAGTATTTTCTTTATCTTACTTAAGAAACGTCCAGGTTCCGGTTTGGATTTTCCACACCTGTATATCGTAGGGCGACATACATTTTGGTCAGTGATGAATAGCTGTTTTGCTGTATATTATTATTTTTATAATGTTTTTGTATTCTCTTTCTTATTATCGGTTGGAAAAATTCTGGAGTAGTTGTTATATGCTAATGTGGTTTTTACTTTTTTAGATTCTAGACTCTGAATTGTGAATGGGAAAACTTAATTGGTCTATCTGCTAACGCAGTGACAACATTTGTTTAATATTTTTTGTGAGTACTAAAAATTATTTAAATATGTTCCAAACCAAAGTTATTTTGTGAACTAATATGTTTTTATATTGCCTTTTTGATCCCAGCTGGTGGTTTTCGCAAGTAAATTTAATTTTTTTGTTAAAATTATTGAATTTATTACGAGTGTATATAATTTCTGTGGAAAGCTCCATCTAGAGACACAAATGTCGTTAGAATATATTTAGGCAGAAAATTCAAGGTAGAAATATGATTCTCGTATGTTGAGACCATTAAATATAAATTAAACATCAGTTTCTGTAAATTTGTTTAAACTGCTCTTTGTACATATAAAGCAGAATGTAGATAAGCCTGTGAATGCACGAAAAATATATTATATTTTAGCATGTTTACTTTATAATGGTAATACTTGTAATCCTTTTACCATTAAATAAATAAAAACTTTGAAGATACCGAGCGTAAATATGTACATTAAATTTAAATAATTTATTATTTTCTAATATGGGAATAAAAGTTTTGTAATAAAATTGGTAATTATAGAGTTTCATGGCTCGAACACAAAAAAATTACGCATTTATCTGTTTGAAACGGCTCCTTTTCTCCGAAAGGATTTAACTTAGAGAGTTAAAATTTAATATGGCTAAGCCATACCTACTTCCTTCCTACATATATCCTAATAGTAAATCGCTGGCAAGTCAAATTTGGTACCCAAAATTATTCTTTCGTCGCCCATATAAGGATTAGTTAAAATGTTTTAAAAATATTGCTAAAAATGAGCTTCGAAAACCAAACTTCCTCCTGTTGCCGAAAATATTGGAATTCAAATTTCAGGAAACTAGGAATACACTCAACATTGATCGAGAAACTATTGCGATGACTATAGTTTTAATAGTTTTCAAAAAAATTAAATTAGGCTGTATGTAGATGAAAACGACCGATTAAATTCACAAAACTAGGTGGTTTTTTCCTGCATTCGGTGTAGACACAAATAATTTAAGTATTAAAACAGAAAGCATATGTGTTCCAAATACTATAACACTCTTTTGTCGGCCAGTCGCAGAGAAAAAAAATCAATCAAATTCCCTAAATATCAAAAGACAGAAATAGAAAAGTAGCCTTTAAGAGGTGATTAATTTTAAAATACCGATATGTAAATAATCCAAAATTAAAGTTCAAGCAAAAAATCCCAATTACTTTCCAAAAATCTATATATCGATAACTTCAATGAAAATGATTCTTTCGCAAAACAAAAAAATATTTGTACACTTTTTGGGCTTCTATTATAATATATTTAACTTAAAAAGCATTTTTTTAAATCTCATTAGATTACTGAATAAAATTTTTATAAAAAAACTGAAACGACTTCTAAAAGTGCGCTAAAAAGTGAAAAATAACTCTAAATTTTTATATGAAATTGAAATTTTTGAAGTCGGCACCAAACTAATATTTGACGAAATGTGATTTGCATAAACAAATTAAAATACTTTATTTGTAATTGTTTTCTTACCATAATTTCTATATATTAGTAGTTACTTATTTCATTTAGAAATAATTTAACGCCGACTTCAAAAATTTCAATATCATATAAAAATTTATAGCTATTTTTCACTTTTTAGCGCACTTTTAGAAGTCGGTTCAATTTTTTTTATAAAAATTTTATTTTTCGATTTTTAGTTTAGAATTCATTATGATATCCATAAATTATTTTGAACTAAGTACTAATCGAGATTATTGTATTTCGCAATAACTCCAAGGTGGCAAAAAGTACCCATTTTATCTAAAGTTGTAAATCACCCTAAAATAAACTACTAGAAATTCATTGATTTTTAGAATTCTCCAAATACCAATGAAATTGTGTCAAACAAATATTTACTCTGTCATAGTAAATCCACTATTTTAAATTTCAAATTAATTTTAGACTGGTAATATAGACCCAAAACCTCTCAATATCGATATTTAAAGAACCTGAGACGTAAATTTATTAGCGTCATATATTTTATAGTGCATATTGAGTTTATATACCCCGCAAGAACACCGCAATATCAATTTTAAACAAAATCGGAAAATGTAAAATTTTCAGTCCCTCATATTGTATCATATCAACCTAAGATTTAAAAAATTAACTTCATTATCGTAATACACGACCCCGAAGATCCCCTAATACCAAATTTGAAAAAATGCGAATAGGATAAAATTTTCACCACAGTGTATCCGCCATATTGAATTTCAAAAAATAATTTCAACGTCTTAATATAATCTAAATCTAAACCCTTCAAAGCCCCATAGTATCAATTTTGGATCAAATCCAGAAATGTAAAATTTCTAGACCGTCATATTTCATCTGAAAATCAAAAAATATAAAATTTTTAGTCCGATATACTGAATTCTAAAAAAAATACTTTTAAATTCATAATTTATACCCTCAAGAACCCCAATTTTGGAGTAAATCGAAAAACGTGAAATTTTTAGAAAGCCATATTGAATCTGCCAGATGAGTTTTACAAAAAATATTTTAAATTCGTAATTAACACTAACAAAAATCGCCCAATATTGATTTTAGACAAAATCGAGAGATGTAGAATCTTTAATCAGCCATCTTGTATCCAACATATTTAATTCTTTTTAAAATAATTTCAGATTCGTAATGTGCGATCCCAAAAACTCCCCCATATCAATTTTGAAAAATCGAATAAAATAAATTATTTATCCGCCATATTGGATGTGTCATATTAAGTTTTTTAAAAATAACTTCAGAATCGTTATTTGTGATCCTGAAAATTCCCCCATACCAATTGTGGAAAAAATCGGACAAAATTGATTTTTTCCTCCATCATATTGGATCCGCCATATTGAATTTTAAAAAAATAATTTTAGATTCTTTATGTGCGACCTCGAAAACTCCCCTGTATCAATTTTGGAGAAAATCGGACAAAATTAACTTTTTTATCCGTCATACTGAATTTTTAAAAAATATTTTGGATTCATTATATGCAACCCCGAAAATTCTCCCATACCAATTTTGGAGAAAATCGGACAAAACTTTTTTAGCCGCCATATTGTCAGTGCCATCTTGGATTTTACTCCAATTTTGTCCAAAAAAATATGGGACCACCGCAGCATAACGTAAAAAATTTCATTCAAATCGGTGTACATACATAAAAAAAAATACATAGTCGACGAATTGAGAACCTCCTTCTTTTAGAAGTCGGTTAATAAAATAAAATCGACTTTTCCATTACGTTGTTTTCAGTTTATTGGTTGATTATTTCCTCTTACTATACCCATTAGAACTTTTGGTTTTTATAATATTTGAAATTAGACCCTCGAATTAATTCCAACCAATTCGAACAAATTTCATTTTATTTTTGAATATTTCGAACACATTAAGTAATTTGTTACTGGTTATTCGTTTTGTAGAACAAGGCAGTTGAGAGTATTATGTGTTTTTATCTGACTTGACCTCTGGCCAGTTAAAATTCAGATAGAGGTATTTTTGTATATATATTTTTTTGGAGTAGTTGAAATTGTATGATAAATATAAAGGTTTCTAGGGGATTGAAATTAAGGTTATTTTTATTGAATGGATTTTTGATATGTTTTTTTATTAAATTTTTTTGGTAATTTCCGTTGGAAGGAATGTGCTAGTGATTTGAGAAAAATCGTTCTCTTTTGGCTATCTGACGCAAGAGCGAGAACAAGTGGTTCGTTTTACTACTTTCCTAAGTTAGGGGATTTGGCCATAAATGGCTTATTAAATAAACCGAAACTAAGCCTGGGTGCAAACATTTTTTTGGTGATTTTGTCGTTTCACCCTACAGCCAGTTTGGCGATATATTTTCAGCCAGCCTAATATTTTATCAGATGCCACCATTTTCTTGAGTTCGAGGGTCTTAAGATTACTTCCATCTTAATGTTGGATAACTTCAGTACGTCTTTGGGTTCCTTCAGTCTTTCTGTTTTTTTCGGATGAAATTTTGTAATGTACAGCATTTGGAAAATAATATGCAGTTTAGGTTATCGTTCTGCACTTCTGCGATTGTGAACCTCTGAATGGGACAATCTCAGTATTAATCCAGATCAACGTCCTTTTTGGGAAGCCGCCTACTTCACAGGCTCTGTTTAACCACATGTTTGAAAGTGATCCAGCTAAGTGTCTAGCTTTAGCCAAAAACATGTGCACAAGAATTTCTAATTGTTAAGCCTGATGGGTATTAGACCAGTCTTTTTAATGGCTTAGTTCACTGAACAAAGTTGCCTTTTCGATTACTTAGAGGGATAACAATAATTTTTTTGTATGTGGTTTTGAATCTTTTAATTGAAATACTATAAATACTTGGACTTTAATATTTTATAATGATATTTATCTTTTGCCAAACTTACAATATCACTTAATAGAAGTAAATCTTTGCGGTGAACCAGTAAATTTTGTAAAGTGAAACGAAGTCGACTACGTGGGGCTACAACCTCAAATATTAAATGTTTTATTTTGCGATATCCTACTGCAACAGAGGTTTTTATGGTTCCCTTTTAGAGTCCAAGAGGGGCCAATTAAACATTTAAAATTATTTTAATTATAAAGAATATTATATACTAACAATTTAATATTTTAGAAACTAGATATTTTTACTCAGCTAGCGTGGCGTATTACCTTTTATGACTTGAAACATTTCATTTTGAACAAAATTTTAACATACTTATTCAGTAAAACTTGTTAAGATTCTAACCAATTGAGCAACAGTTATAAGTTCCTTTTTATAATCTAATTATTTCAATTATCTGTCATTTTTTTTAATTACCTATTGCTTAGATTCTAATTAACTGTCGCTTAAATATTCATTATCTCTCAAATTATTAATTTTCTAATTCTTTCTTTTCGCAGACATGTTTGTAGTTTTTTTTTTGATATTGCTTATTTTTTTATTACTGCAAAGTTGATAGTCTCCGGCATTGTTGGGCTTATGGAACTTCATAGTTTAGTTTAAAATAAAGAGCGTTTTTATCTTCTATGACTAGGCTATCTCGACGTAGACCTTCCAACTGAAATAGTTGATTTGTTTATTTTTTTTTATCGGTTTGCAGTTCACTGTGCAGGACACTGTCAAGTTTAACTTACTCTATTTCTGTTTTAACTTTCACCTTTTCTACGTCATAGAAAGCCAATAAATTTCAAGTAAGTTGTTAACAAAATGTTTATTTATTGCAATTTATCATCGAAATCGCATTTCAGCCCCATTAGAGGAGCTTGCAATAATTCACACTGGTGTTAACTTTTTCCAGGATTGTACTTATTTTCTGAGAAGAGGTATACCGTGAGGAATAAATATATTGGCCCCTATTTAATTGATTTTATTTGCTATAATCTTAAATTACAATACTATTAAGCAGTTAAACTTAGTGATTTATTTACCCCGATATGACATATTAAATATTTGGCCTTTTCCAAGTTTTCTCTACTACAACTGCTCGTACTATAATCATTAAGGCAAATTTTAAAGTAAAATTTAGTGACGCCTTTTTCCTGAGTTCCTGAGACATTTATAAAACTTACACAGGCAATAGAATTGAGGTTAAGATAGAGTTAAAATATTAAAAATAGTGGAAAAATAAAAACATCTTCCCTGAGATAAGCTAGAGTATAAGTAGACTCCAGTCAGCACTATTACAAAAATTAGGTAAGTCTAAACTGAGATACCTTACAGGGTGTAGCCAGGATTTGGCAAGGCGTTTAGAGTTGAAAATATATAGTATATTGCATCGTAAAATTTATTATTTCATTGGCGCTAAAATTCTTGATTTCAATCTTCACTTCAAAAGCTCTAGACTCAATTTTAGAATATCGATAACTTCCTTGAAAATGATTTTTTCACATAACGAAATAATACATGTACAGTTTTTTTTTATTCTGGAAGAGAATTTAATTTTTTTGACTATTTTCACTGCTCGATTTTGAATGAAATCGGTAACAAGCAGATTATATTAATACGACAGGCGTAAAAATAAAAACAACTGTTAAAATACCGGCTTCAAGATTTGTTAATTTTACGTTCCAGCAGCACTCCACTAATAGACCTTTTTTTTTTGTTTTTCAACACAAATCGTAAACAAAGGTATAAGCCGAATAATACATGATAATGATGTTGGCTTAACAATAACTTAACGATGATACAATTTCAAAGGCACAACGCTAAATTGGGTTGTTAATATTCATTAGTTAATGTGTTTCGCAAGACTAATACAGCGCTGCCTGCTCTGTTTGGCTGAGCTTATAATGTACTAACTAATGTCAGATAATATCTAAACTGGTTGATATAGGAGGATATCTCTCTCCTATACTGGAAGTTCTATATTAGGAAGGCCGTTATTGTGGTGTTATACTCATAATTATACCTGTAAATATAGGGTGTGTAAACAATACGATTCCAGATTTGTACGTAGTTTTTGAATCTTCGATTTTCATTATAGATAAAAACGCTACAGAATCATGGTTACTATGTCCATCATAAATTCGATAATTTTGATCATTGGAAATACTAGTTACCACTATTCTGCAATAATTTTTTGTCGCTCCCTGATATTTTTTTGGGGTTTTTGTATCTACTGTAATGTGCTGAATTCAACTTTGAGATCAGTTTTTACTTATCACCAATAAGAGAAGGAATAGGCCGACGGAGTTAGACTCATATGACGTGATTTTGAAATTTATTGTTAGGAAACTTCTGACTACGCAGGAACCTTCAGAATGATAATAAATAAGATAAAATGAAAATTTTCTATTTAACAATTAACATGTGAAAAACAGTTTTTTCGAGTTTCAGGTAAAGCTATTGTTTTTCAGTAAAAAAGCTTCGAACAAAAGTTGTACGCATTGAAAATACCTACACACAGGCGCGAATCCAAGGGGGGGGGGGTGCAAGAGCTTTGAGTTCAGGAAAATAGGCCCAATTTTGTCTCTTATGCTATAGTTCATTCAAGAACTAGAGAGAGTAATAAATCATTTTTTATCTCTTTTTTTTTTGTTCGCAAAATACCTGTGTTCTTTAGTTCGGTGTCTTTTGCAAAATCTGTTGGACACATATATTTTTCATAGGAATGGATTAGAAATTTTATAATCAAAAATACCGGTCTATAATAATGGACTATTCGGGTTGGATAACAATAGATATTTGGATGTGTGAAGTGTTAAAAAGAATTTTAATCCTTGTCATAGGCATCGGAAGGAGGTCTATTATCACTAAGTATTTATGGCATAGAATATTATTTCGGTAATAAACTTAAAATAAAAAGTTTTTATAATATTATTTTGTCTCTTATAATTTCCTAATAATTCACATACATTAGAAAATATAGATAATTTTGACATATTTAACACAAATCACAACTGTATTTTTATTATTTTTAATTTTGGCATAGAAACCGTTTTTGGCACATTCAGACTAAAGCGTAGCCTTTTTCTTTCAAAAAATTCTAAGTTATAATTTAAATACTTACAAAATATCCATTGTCAAAAATAGAAGAAGTTAAACATATATAAAAAAATAAATTCGTCCATATAATATTAAAATTTTTTTTGGGGCTATCGGTTATTTTATTATTAATTAAAATAATTTTTAGGACATTTGACGTTTCAGTTTGTTTATTCCTTAAACCATCTGCAGAATTACAACTAAACACTAAAAAGGGCTTCAAATGTAATTAATTTTTATATGTTACAGAAAATTTAAATAAGCGATTGTGTTTACGCTGGTAAACATTACGTATCTAATTCATAATCAAAGTCAGTGAAGCTATCTTCGCTCAAATTAATTATAATTGGTTTTTCGATCTTACCGATCATGAGATCCAGTTTCCACATTTTCTTTTATACTTTTATTATATAGATTTTTCACAATTTTCTGCAGTAACTTTATTCAAAAAAATCTCTCAAAATTTCAGTTAAATTACTAATTTTGTAAGTTGTGTTATTTCTAACAACTCTACCTTTTATTTGAGAGAGATATTTCCTTCTCCAACGGACATTTTCCGGACGACCTATAAAAACAAATTTCCTATCTGGTTTTTTCCAGCAAAAAATAAGTTCTCTGAGCAATTTCCAGAGTACTAACAATTCCAGTCCTTCAGTATTCGGCAGATAGTAGATTTTCCAACTCCTGTCAGGTTGGAACACATCTCAACAGAGCTTTTAACATTATTATCTAGATATTGATATCTTAACGCATCATAAATATTCATGGTAATAAGTTTTTCGGTGAGGAAAAAATGCCCTGGTTTAACGATTTTGGAATAAATATAGATTTGGAAGCCATTTTTTTTGGGTATCTCACTAATCTCAAATAATATATAAAAGCAACAAGATAAATGACTAAGGACACACTGTAAGGTGTACTTGGCTCACTGACAGAAATTAAATTGAACTATCAGAAATTTGATTGTTGCAGTAAATTTATAAAACCTTATAACATTTAAATATAATTAGATTTACGGCTGTCCTCAGTTACCTGCGGCACTGGAGCAGGTATGTTGGAGGTTTCGGTAACAATTTTATTATTCACTCTAGTTCTTGAATAGAGTATAGAAATGTGTATGCTTGCGATCCCCCTTCCCTTCCCAAGAGCTTTGAGTTCCGGAAGATAGAACCGATTCTGCCTTTTATATTAGGAATGTGTATGCTGCTGGCATTCCCCCAGTTGACTATTTATATTTCTTGCAATAGCCCCCTCACATGAGCTTTGAGTTCAGGAAAATAGACCCGACCTTGCCTTTTACACTAGAAATGGGAATGTTGCTGGTCCCCCCCCCCCCCCCCCCGTCGACCACTTGCTTTCGCTTCTCATACTGCACTTTTATGTTATCACCGCCCCCCCCCCCAAAAGAGAGAAGTTGGATCCTCCCCTGCCTACACAACCCGCTAAGGCCCATCTAAAATGGATAATTTGTTCGTCACTTATTGCAAAAAACTGCTAAGATAGCTGCTTTCAATTGTTTATAAACAATAGAAAAACATATTATATTAACTTTCTACTGCAACTACAGGAACCTCTTATTGCATACAGCAAATGTGCAAACTTTCAAGTAAAAAATATTCAACAGTTTCTTTAACAGTAAATTTGTTTATATCTTTTTGTTTATTTTTATTGTTTATTTTTAGCGATCTAGAGGTCGTACAGCGGTCTGCAGATGCGCAAATGAAACTTCGAGACTTATAGTAACAATAACAAGAAAGAACCAAATTAATTGTTGATTTTAAATTGTTGAAACAGATTAACAAAATTGGGGTTCGTTTTTCATTATAAACAAATAAAGTAACTGTTCAACAATATCAAAATGCCGATAAGTGGACGCGATAGCTGAGATTTTAATACACATTCTGAAATGAAAAATATTGTATACGACCACTAGAAGTTGAGATAGATTTTTTTTTCAAAAAATTGCTGGGGAGTTGTTTATTAACATTAAGGAATTATTTAAGTAGGAAGTCATAAACTATTGTATGCAGCAGTTTGCAACTCAATTGTTTCAAAATTGTTGATGTAGCTATAGTTCAAAGTTGCACCTACTCCGAGAGTCAGAAAGTGAAGAGTGGAGAGGGGCGTTCTTTCGGCCCACAGCGCGCGGAAAAAAAAACATGACTCGGTCGCTTCAAATTCTAACAATGAATGATATGTTCTTCTTACCAAATTATTGTAGCAATAATTAAATTATTGCACTTTTATACATTTTATGCATAATTATAATTTTACCGTACTTACGTGCTTTTCAAATTGGGAAAAAACTGTTACAGTAATCAACATTATACTATTATTTAGGAAAATTAAAAAATTAGATTAATTTTTAATCCATCATTAATATTTATCGAGATATAGCATGAAACAAATAGCAATATTTGTTAATAGCATTATTATTTTTCGAGATACAGTTTAAACTACATTTGGCGATTATATTGTAAGCGATTCTCTAATCGAGAATCCATTGTAATATTGCTTTCAAAGGCGATGAAAGTTATAAGGGAGAAAATAATTATGGTTATGATAATAATGATGATGTTGATGATGATAATAATGATGATGATAATTGTTATGATAATAAAGAAACCGATAAGGGTTTCGAAAATGAGTGTCCATCGATGTCTAAGAAATGAAAAATGGAATAAGTATTTTGTATAAATTTAAGCAAAAATTTTGTATGTTAAAAATGTTCGTCCAATAAAATAAACAAAAAAGTTGACAGGTGTTTTTCTTGTACAACCAATAGTTTGGCGGCAAATGACAGTCGCAGTTGGTTGCATGCTATAACTTCATTAATATTAATAGTACGTTAAAAGTCAATATGATTTTTAATATTCCTAATTAGTAGTATACTGTTGACCACTGTAACATTTTTTTCGCAATTTAAAAAGCACGTGCAACAATTTGTTTATTGCTATGTTTAACAATAATTTGATTACAAAAACATATTATCTATTGTTTATATCTCATCGAGAAACCACGAATTAAAAAAAAAAAAGAATTCTACGACCAATATTCGTCGAGATAATCCAAATTTTTCCTGCGAAACGAATTTGAAGCGTCCGATTCACGTTTCTTTCCGCCAGCCGCAGGCTTAAAAACGCCCCCTCGACTGATCACTTTCTGACTCTTGGAGTAAGTGCAAGTTTAAACTATTGCAACATCAACAATTTTGAAATAATTCAGTTAAAAACTGTTGCATACAATTGTTTAACCATCTCCCTATGAGTTCCTACTTAAATAATCCCTTAATAATAAACAACGCAGCACCGATTTTTTGAAAGAAAAATTCTATCCCAGCTTCTAGTGGTCGTACAGAATTTGTTTTTTTTTTTCGAAACATACTTCAAAATCTCTCACCTATTACGTCCACTTATCGGCATCTCGATATCAATAATTGTCGAAGAGTTATTCTATTTGTTTATAACGAAAAAATCAACCACAACTTTGTTTATCTGTTTCAACAATTTAAAATCAACAATTAATTTGATTCTTTTTTGCTACTGTTAGCATAAGTATAGAGTTTTCATTTGCGCACGCGCAAATCACTGTACGATCTCTATATCGCTGAGAATAAACAATCAAAAAAACATAAAATGTTATAATCAAATTCACTCTGCAAAAAACTATTAAATATTTTAACTTGAAATTTTGCATACTTGTTGTATACAACAAGAGGCCCCTTTCGGTGTAATATAAAACTAATACAATATGTTTTCTATTGTTTATTAATAATTGAAGAAACAGCCATTCTAGCAGTTTTTTTGCAAGAATTAATAAATTATTCGATTTGGATGAGCTTTAGCTGAGGTAGTAGGTATTTTCAATGCGCGAAAGGTTTGTTTGAAACTTTTTTACCGAAAAACAATAGAACTCGAAAAAACTACTTTTTCACATCTTTATTGTTAAATTAAAAATTTTCCCCAAAAAAGAAAATGAGACCTAAGATACTACATAATTACTATTATCATTTAGAAGGTTTCTACATATTAATAGTCTACTGGCCTAGAAAGAAGAATATAAAATACCAGGAACCCAAACTATAATCTAGTTAATTTTCAAATATTTGAAAAAAATAAAATTATTTTTTTTACAAAATATACTTCATTTTATTTTGAAAAAAGTTTAACTATGAAATAATTGCTTTGTTGTCGCTTCTCTCTTGTATTAGCCGGGATCGGTTTCACGTCTGCTAACATGTTTGGGGTCCATTTTCCACTAAACCGCTTCTTCATTTGAACAATTTGTTAGTGAAATATAAATAAATAAATAAATATATATATATATATATATATATATATATATATATATATATATAATAAAATAGAATCAAATATTGGCGAAGCGGACGTGAAAATTTGTCAATCTACATGATTCTCGTGTTAAAAAGTGCGGAGCCCTCCAAAATATGGAAAAACTCCGAGTCCGACAGATGGCAACAACGCTGTTTCGTCCTAATATGGGACTCGTTTGATTTTAAACTCAGGTTTATAGGATGCAAAGGCGAGATGATGGTTTGTACCGAATGCGGTGGCTTGACGAGCCCCATATTAGGACGAAACAGCGCTGTCGCCATCTGTCGGACCCGGAGTTTTTCCATATTTTGGAATGCTCCGCACTTTTTAACACGAGAATCATGTAGATTGACAAATTTTCACGTCCGCTTCGCCAATATTTGATTCTATTTTATTTTAAATTACACGGACAAAAACTTATCTATTTATTTATTTACTTGTTTGGCTTTGAAACACGCTAAACCTTGCTCTCATGGTGGAATCGTTTGGTACGACACGTGGCTTTGGCTGCTAAAATAAGCGGTAGGCTTGGTTGCCAGTACCGAAAAATGCGACCCCTATCCTTTGGGCAGCGCGTTTCGTGTACTCGATTTTACATATTTCTGTTTTAATTCGCCGTCGCGCCACCATATGACGGATTTTTACAAACTTTGTTAGTCTGTGTGGTTCTTGTGTTATCAAGTGGACCATCGAGATGTCGCTTTTGTCGTCCTGTTTGCTGTTTTTTGATTTTAAACTCAGGTTTATAGGATGCAAAGGCGAGATGATGGTTTGTACCGAATGCGGTGGCCTGACGAGTCCCATATTAGGACGAAACAGCGCTGTCGCCATGTGTCGGACCTGGAGTTTTTCCATATTTTGGAGTGCTCCGCACTTTTTAACACGAGAATCATGTAGATTGACAAATTTTCACGTCTGCTTCGCCAATATTTGATTCTATTTTATTTTAAATTACACGGAAAAAAACTTATCTATTTATATATATATATATATATATATATATGTATATATATATATATATATATATATATATATATATATATATATATATATATATATGTATATATATATATATATATATATATATATATATATATATATATATATATATATATATATATATATATATATTTATGCGGCTTTCACGGATTCCTCCGTGTGAGATGCAATAGCAGTGGTTATATCCACATTATGCCGTTGTAATGCTGAAATCACATTCAGCAAACGGACAACTATATGCAACTTCGTATGTGAATGAAGTAAAATGCGCACAGTGGATGCAAACTTCACTCCATCATATCTTTTCCATGTTAGAGGTTGCAGAGTTTGAATAAATTGCTAAAAAATACAATTCATCCTGTTCCACCACCACCAAGATGGTGGCCTACCTGTACCACCACACCGAGGAGAAAGTTAAAAAACTTACCCCCTCCGCTACAGTGATACGGCAGAGGTACATGTTTCGTCTCTACTAGACTCATCAGGGTACCGACATGGACCTGTCTGTGCAAATGACAGATCAGAAGGAAGCATGCATCACTGAACGCTACTTCGCCTACCTCCCGCAGGATGGCGTATATATGTTTATGCGGCATTCACGGATTTCTCCGTGTGAGATGCAATAGCAGTGGTTATATCAACATTATGCCGTTGTAGTGCTGAAATCACATTCAGTAAACGTACAACTATATGCAACTCCGTGTGTGAAGCATTTTACAAGATTTTTAACACGTTAATTATTAGTTGACTGTTTAAAATAGTACTTATACTTCTTAATACGTGAATATTTAACGAAAAAAACCTTTTCTTAAACTGAAATCATTTATTTCTATGTTACTTTATATTTAAAAAAAAAATACAAGATATGACCAAGTATTTAAAATAAAAAAGTAACCTAAAATTGTTTTAGCTTGTCGCGACGGTGAATTAAAACAGAAATCTATACAATCAAGTACACGAAACGCGCTGCTCAAAGGATAGGGGTCGCATTATTGGGTACTAGGCAACCAGGCTTGCTGTTAATTTTGGCAACGAAAGCCAGGTGTCGCACCAAATGATTCTTCTATGGAGCACCGTTTAGTATGTTTCAAAGCCAAACAAGTAAATAAATAAATATATGAGTTATTGTCGTTTCGTGTACTCGATTGTATAGATTTCAGTTTTAATTCACCGTCGCGCCACCACATGGCGGTTTTTACAAGTTTTGTTAATCTGTGTGGTTCTTGTGTTATCAAGTGAACCATCGAGATATCGCCTTTGTCGTCCTGTTTGCTGTTTTTAATTTTAAATTCGGCTTTATAGGATGCAAGGGCGAGATGAATGTTTGTGCCGAATGCGGTGGCCTGACGAGTCCCATATTAGGACGAAACAGCACTGTCGCCATCTGTCGGACCCGGAGTCTTTCCATACATAGTTTTAAGACAACTGAGGATTTATAAGAAAATTCCATGCTTCAAAACTCGATAAAAATGCGAAAAAATGCTAATAAATGCCGTTTTTTTTTGAGATTTTGACTCTGTTTTACCACTTTTAAAAATCTGAAAAAATTTATGGACATAGTTTGGTGTCCAGAACACAACATATTTTGTTTTCGGCCTGCTATTGTCCTTGTTTTTATTTTATTGAATTTTAGAATATTCGAACACCCATAAAAATGTGACGATAGAGGTAGCTAAAAAATTTTTTGTGTGGGTACTTTTTGATGTAGAACAGCGGGGTGTTTTTTTATTTTTTTATTACCAAGGGGGCAGTTCCGACTTTCTTAATCAGCTAGACCCTTTCTGTCCATTTATTGATTATAAGAACAGTTCACGATTGTAATATGCTGAATGAAAATCATGATTCCCAGCCACGATCAATCGGTACTTATTGCAAAATACCATCATCCTAGTCTAGTTTACAATATAACCTTATATCACTGCATCCTGTACATACGTGTAACGCTGTAAAAAAGAGAGAGTCAAACAAACTATTTATCTTGAATCAGTTTCGATTCCAAAAAAAAAAAAAACAACAAGACCAGAACGTTAGCTATTGACCACATTACTAATAATATTTTGATAAATATTTTGACACCCTTACATCCTTTTAAGACCTCACAAAGGCTTTCGATTGTGTCTCACATTACATTCTTTTAAAAAATGTACCCTTCCACAATTTTCAGAGTGACGCCATTCAGCTACGTGATTCATATCTCTCATATCCTGATCAATATATTCACTTCAACCAAAGAGACTCTAAAAAACAATTTCTGCGTATTATGTACCTCAAGGATCAGTACTGTGCTTCATCTTATTGCTCATTTACATAAACGACCTGATATACTCTCAGGGGGAGAAAGTCAACATTACTTTATTTGCGGACGTCACAATCATTTACATAAGCTATCACCCTTCAGAAATTGATAACCTTGATTACCATGCTTTGGAAAAAATCTGTTTCAATGGCTTATAGCTAATGTTTATCTTTAAATAACTCATAATCACAAAGTGTTAATTTTACTCTAAGGAACAACATTGAAATTGTACACCATTTCCTGCCTCAATGTGAAATGGGGACCAATTTTCTGGGAGTACACCTAGATGTAGAATTAACCTGGGAGCACAACCTTGTCAATCTTTCACAAAAACTATTCCGATAACTTTTCCTGTTCAGGAGTCTTGAATCGGTAACTTTTAGAGAAACTCTTCTAACAGCGTACCATAGCAACTTTCATTCTCTTTTGGTTTGAGTCACAAGTTGGTATATTCCACGAAAAATTTAAATATTTTATTTAATTTGTAAAAGTACTATTTACATGTTATGACTAATAAATTATCTTATCTTAGCAAATATTTGTGTGTCTTACGGTATTTTTCTATATGAGCCTAACCTACTAAAGTATATAATAGAATAAACATATTACTCCATGCGAAAAAGACTTTCATCAGTAACAAAAATGTAACATTGTTTTTTTACTGGAATTTGTTCAATTCGGCATTCTATAAAACATATCTCAATGGTAACTTTAAAAGACCTGTGCAAAAAAAATGGTGGACCAAAAATGGTCACGATTTTCGGTTTTTTGAATTTATCTCGAAAAGTAAAAGTTGTATCAAAAAATGTTTCAAACAAAATTTGTAGAGAATAAGAGAATTAAAAAACCTATCGATTCATATAATATAAGTTATAGGTTGCGCCACTAGTTATCGAGATATATTTTTTTTCGACAAAATTTACAGTTTTTGTTTTTTTTTAAAAAAAGACATTTATTAATAAATTACCGATTTAAAATTTAACATGAATATAGGTATAATCATTCTAAAAAAGTATGTCAAACTCGGAATCTGTGAGTTTTTTATTTTCCGAAAAATTCGATGTCAAATTTGAAAATTCAACCTCAATTTTTCGCTTTCCTAATTAAGATACAATTTTAATGGAAATTGTTTGTATTGTTCTATATTTTGAAGATCTATTCAAAAAAGAATTATTGTTTTTTTTTTAAATGATAATGGCTTGGCAAATGAATATTAAGGGCTCCAATTTTGCAGAAGATGCTTTCTAATACTTGTACTTTATCTGTAAATTTTTTGGATCCAAGAAATACTCTTCCATACGATCTGTGAACCTTTGAAAATTGGGCCGAATTTAATCGAAAATAGCTGCTGCAGGCTGCTGTCGGCGAGTTGCCATAGTTCAGGTGCATTATTCATTGGCGCTTCAAGGAAACTTATGCATCACAAGTAATATTTATAATATTGATGTTGTTTTATTAATTTCTATGATAGTAACAATTTGTTTAGTCATATTAATTATTAATTTGTTTATTAACAAAATTTTTACAAAAAAATATAGAGGAAATCATACAAATATTCAATTATATATTACATATTATACTGTTTTTTTTTTCTTTATATTATTACTGTTTAACAGTTTACGAACAAAATTCTTATAAAAAATTATAGAGAAAATCATACAAATATTCAATTATATACTACATATTATACTGTTTTTTCCTTTATATTATTATTACCTAATAGTTTATTAACAAAATTTTTTACGAAAATTTCTATAAGCAAATCATATAAAAATATAATAATAATATATATTACGTCATTTAAATATTTAATAATACATTACAATTACGTGCGAAAATCATACAAATACAATATATCAATTATAGATTCCTTTTTCTTTTTTTTTTCTATTACTTCTATGTAATCGGCATCCATTTCATCATCGCAATTACTACTCTCACTTACATAGCACATACCACTTTCATCATTATTCTCAATTTCATTGTATATATCATTTTCATCATTATTAACATTTTCATAGTCAAAATCATTCTCACACATATTTTTAATTACATCTGAATTGTCATCATCGTTTTCTAAATCGCAGGAAATAAAATTTTCAGAGCAATTTTCGCACTGCGCATCACAGTGCTCACACAAATCTGTACATTTCAGAAATTTCTGTAATTTTCGCCAAAATTTTGTTAATAAACTATTAGGTAATAATAAAATAAAGGAAAAAAACAATATAATATGTAATATATAATTGAATATTTGTATGCTTTTCTATATAATTTCTTGTAAAAATTTTGTTAATAAACAAATTAATAATTAATATGACTAAACAAATTGTTACTATCATATAAATTAATAAAACATTATCAATATTATAAATTTTACTTGTGATGCATACGTTGCCTTGAAGCGCCAATGAATAATGCGTCTGAACTATGGGAACCCGCCGACAGCAGCCTGCAGCAGCTATTTTCGAAGATTCACACATCGTATGGAAAAGTAGTTCTGGGATCCAAAGAATTCACAGGTCAAGTACAAGTACTAAAAAGCATCTTCTGCAAATTTGAGCCCTTAATATTCATTTGCCACGCCATTATGAATTTTTAAAAAAACTTTTTTTTCATCCAAAATTAATTTTTTTTTGAGATCGAAAATGATATATCTAAATCCAAAGCACGCATTATAAAAATTTTATCTCCATCCAGTGAAAAGTTGTCGCAATTTTTTTGGTGCAAAAATTGGTTTTTGCAAAATTTCTCGGTCCACGATTGAAAAAAATTTTTTTAACAGATCTTCAAAATATAAAACAATACAAACAATTTCCATTAAAATTGAGCATTGTATCTTAATTAGGAAAGCAGAAAATTGAGGTTGAATTTTCAAATTTGACATCGAATTTCTCGGAAAATAAAAAACT
This sequence comes from Diaprepes abbreviatus, assembly GCA_034092305.1. NCBI lineage: Eukaryota > Metazoa > Arthropoda > Insecta > Coleoptera > Curculionidae > Diaprepes > Diaprepes abbreviatus. The sequence continues at coordinate 3,582,973 of JASJET010000106.1, forward strand.
CACAGATTCCGGGTTTGACATACTTTTTTAAAATGATAATACCTATATTTTGTTACGATTAAAAATTGGGTTTAAATAATAAATATTTTCGTTTACATTTTTCTACATTAAATTACAGGTTCAAATTAATAAAGTAATAAATAGATTTTTGTTTCGTACGTAAATTTACAGTAAACGATGTTTTCTACTATAAAACTAATGATTACCCTTTGTTTTTCATTCATTAATATTGGTTTCATCTATATTCAGATCATTCCTTTTGTTTACATTTTGAAATTTTGATTGACATCGAAACTTAACATATTTCTGTAATTTATAAATTTCAGTAGGTACCTCGAGACAATATATCACATATTGGGAAAAGCGTTTTCTTAATGTTTGGATAAATATAAATAGGATTATTTGCTTTCTTGTGATTATTATTTGATTTTCCTTTTTCAGAAAATATTTGTTTATTGTGACATATCAGCTGTTTGAGATAATCAGATCCACTGAATTGCGTGAAAGTTTTTAGGGTTGCCTATCAGTGAATATTATCGAAATGCTAAATTTAAAATGTGATGGTATTGACTTTTTTCATTATGTTGTTTTTAGTTTATTAGTTGAATATTTCCCCTTTACTTTACTAGTTAGAATTTTTGGTAATTATAATATTGTAAATTAGACCCTCGAACTATTTCGAACTAATTGGATTTAATTTTTGAATATTTCGAACCCATTAAGTAGTTTGTTATTGAGTATTCATTTTGTAGGACGAGGCAGGTTCGATTAATAAGATATTGGTTGTCTCGGTCTGATTTTAGTACTGGCCAGTTTAAAATTGAGATAGAAGAATTTTTGTATTTAGTAGTTCAAATTGTATGATAAATTTCAAGGGTTCGAGATTATGGCTACGAGATTAAGGTTATTTTTTTGGATGGACGTTTTTATAAAGTTTTTTTGGTAACTTCCGTTGGAAGAAATGTGCTAGTGATTTGAGAGAAATCGTTCTCTTTTGGCTATCTGACGCAAGAGCGTGAAGAAGTGGTTTTAGTTTTACTACTTTTCCAAGTTAAGGGACTTGGTCATAAATGGCCGATTAAAGTAACAAAACCAAGTCGGGGTGCAAACAATTTTTGGTGATTTTGGTCGTTTCACTCTACAGCCAGTTTGGCGATTATTTTTCTTCAGCCAGCCAGAAACAACGGCTTATCAGTTATCAGATGCCACCATCTTCTTGAGTTCGAGGTATGTACATATTTCTTTTGAAATAATCAGCTTTGTGTTTAAACAAAATTTAGCTAGGCTTTGCGTAGGCCTTGTGTACGACTGATTGAGTAGGAATTTTTTTATTTCTTTATTTTGGGGTCTTTGGGAAAACTATAGTATGTTTTTGGAATAGTTACAATATACAGTGTCTTTGGATTTCTTCAGTCTTTCTTTTTTTTGGATGGAATTTTATAATGTACAGTTTGGGTTTTCGTGCTGCACTTCTGGGATTGTGAGCCTCTGAAGGGGACAATCTCCATATTGAGCCAGGTCAACGTCCTTTCTGGTGAAGCCGTCTATGTCACAGGCCTTGTTTAACCACCTGTTTGAAAGTGATTCAGCTAAGTGCCTAATTTTAGCCAAAGTATGTACACAAGAGTTTCTGATTGTTAAGCCTAATGGGTATTAAACCTGTATTTTGAATCGTCTAGTTATCTAAACACAGTTTTCTGTTCGATTACCTAGAGGGCTAACAGGTAGGGGATTCTTGTGTATATGATTTTGAACCTTTCTAATTAATAGATTTTAAATATTTGGACTTTAATATTTTTTTCTAATGATATTTATCTTTTGGTAATTTACCATATCATATAATATTTGCGGCGAACCAGTAAACTATGTAAGGTGAAACGCAGTCGACTTCGTTGCGCTACAACCTCAAATTTAAATGTTTTATTTTTGCGATACTTTACAGTAAGTGAGATTTTTTTTATGGTTCTGTTTTAGAGTCCCAGAGTGGCCAAGTACCCATTTAATTATTGTTTAAAATAATGAATATTATAATGATACATTTATTGAAAATTTCAATTGCTTAACAATTGAGTATTTTGGAAACTAATTATTATGTACAAAATTGTAAAAAACTTTTCAGTAAAATTTTGTCAAGATTTTAACCACTTGAGCGACAGTTATAAGTTGATTTCTATGATCTAATTTTTGTAATTATCTATCATTTTTTTTTGTGCAACTTTCTATTGCTTATATTTTTGTTAACTGTCATTATCTCTTTCATTAACAATTTTCTAATTCTTTCTCTTTGCAGATATTTTTGTACGTTTTTTTGATATTGCTTATTTTTTTTATTACTGCAAGGTTGATAGTCTCCTGCATTGTTGGGCTTATGGACCTTCATAGTCTAGTTTAAAATAGAGTGTGTTCTTTTCTTCTATAACTAGGCTATGTCGACGTAAACCTTCCAAGTGGAGTTGATTTGTTTATTTTTGGATCGGTTTGCCGTTCACGGTGCAGGACATTGTCAAGTTCAATTTACTATTCTTTTGTTTTAATATTCTCATTTTGCTACGTCATAGAAAGACAACAACTTTCGACTAAGTCAACAAGGTTTATTTATTGCAATTTACTATTTGTAATCGCAATTCTATCAGATAGCCCCATTAGAGGAGCTTGCAATAATTCACACTGGTGATAACTTTTTCCAGGAGTTGTACTTATTATCTGAGAAGGGGTATACCGTGAGGAATAAATGTATTGGCTTCTATTTAATTGGTTTTATTTCCTATAATTTTTAATTAGGATACTTTTAAGTACTTAGACTCTGCGATTTATTTACCCGGATATGACATATTAAATATTTATTCTTTTCCAAGTTTTCTTGACTACAATTGCTCGTAGTATAATCATTAGGGCTCATTATAAAGTAAAATTTGGTGGCGCCTTTTTCTCGATATAGACATTTATAAAACTTACACAGGCAATATATTAAAAATAGTGGAAAAATAAAAAAACAACGAATCTACCCTGAGATGACTTCAGTCAGCATTAGGACAATCATTAGGGAAGTCTAAACTGAGGTACCTTACAGGGTGTTGCCAGGATTTGGTAAGGCGTTCATAGTTGGTAATAATATATTATATTTCATGGTAAAATTTTGAGATTTCATTTGCACCAAAAATTCTTGATTTCAATTTATGTTAAATTTTAAATCGGTAATTTGTAAATAAATATCTTTTTTAATAAAAAAAAACAAAAACAGTAAGTTTTGTCGAAAAAAAATATATTTCGATAAGTAGTGGCGCCACTTACAACTTATATTATATGAATCGATAGGTTTCTCTACAACTTTTGTTTGAAACATTTTTCCATACAACTTTTACTTTTCGAGATAAACTTAAAAAACCGAAAATCGTGACCACTTTTGCTCCGCCATTTTTCTTGCACAGGTCTTTCAGAGTTACCATCGAGATATGTTTTATAGGATGCCAAAATGAATACATTTCAGCAAAAAAAAACAATGTTACATTTTTGTTAAGAAAACAGCTCTTTTTTGATCTAATTTCCATAGAGTATATAAAATTATACTAAAAATCATTTTCTCAACAGACTTATGCGTAGTCTTTTATAAAAGATTCGAAACTCCTCAGGAGTTTCAATCTTTCGCCTTTTTTACGGCGAATTTTCAAAATTTCCTGTAATTTATAAATGGAATTAAAGATAAATAAACCGCGTGCTCGCGTTTAATTTCCCGTTACAGGAATAAAACTTTCCGGAAGAAAATAATCGTATCGTTATTTCTAATTCGTTGCCTTTCGCAATGGCCTGCCCGTGTTATTTCTTGCTTACCTTATTTATAGGACCATAACAGTGACAGTTGGTGAAACGAGGATGGTTAAACAAAATTACTATTTAAGGTTGCTTTCGCATTATTAGAATCGGGTAAAGTTTTAGTTGAAGCGATTCAAGTATCAAAGAATCTTCTAATAAAATTTTTATAAAAAAATTGAACCGACTTCTAAAAGTGCGCTAAAAAGTGAAAAATAACTATAAAGTTTTATATGAAATTGAAATTTTTTAGGTCGGCGCCAAACTAACACCTGACAAAATGTAATTCGCATAAACAGAATAAAAATACTTTATTTGTAATCGCTTTCTTACCATAATTTGTATATATTAGTAGTTATTTATTTCATTTAGAAATAATTTGGCACCGCCTTCAAAAATTTCAATTTCATATAAAAATTTCTGGTTATTTTTCACTTTTTAGCGCACTTTTAGAAGTCGGTTCAATTTTCTTTAATAAATTTTATTTTTCGATTTTTAATTTTGAATTCATTATGATATTCATAAATTATTTAAACTAAGTGCTAATCGAGGTTAGTGTACCTCGCAATAACTCTAAGGTAGCAAAAAGTACCCATTTTATCCATAATTGTAAATCACCCTGAAATGAACCACTAAAAATTCTTTGATTCTTAGAGTTCTCCAAATACTAATGAAATTGTGTCAAACAAATATTTAGTCTATCATAACCAATCCACTATCTTAAATTTCAAATTAATTTTAGATTGGTAATATAGGCCCCAAAACCTTCCAATATTGAGATATTTAAAGAATTTGAGACCTATATTTCTTAAAAAATAGGCGGATTTAGTATTTCAGTGTATATTTTTAAATTATTACAATCGGCCAAGCGCTTTCGGTCTAATTTAGACTATCCTCAGGGCTCAGACCCTAGAAACAAGAGAATTTGGTCAGCAAATAAGTTTACTCAGTACTCACCAACCACACTCACTTGTCAAAGGGCACACTTTAACCCTGCCAGTTTGAGAACAGTCTCCAGTCGCGAGCGTAGCCTCCACACAGAACAAGATGTATACAATTAAAAACTTTTAGAAACTTTTAAAATTAAAATTAAAACCAGAACATTCAACACACTGCACATATTGACATTATTAAAACAATAAACCTTTTTAATAACAACCCAAAAGGGTGAGGTAATAACAAGTACACAGTATCATCAGTAAAGTCTGCATTAGGTGGAAAATAAGTTAACTGTACGTAAAGTTTATCAAGCTTCAACGATTTAATTTAAAACCTATTATTAAAATTTGTTATGAAGCTATGTTATTAAAAAAGTTAAAATAGTCTTTTGTTATTTAAGTGCAGTCGCTAGAAAATTAATTAGTATTGTACCTTATGATGACGCATCAAAAACAAGCTGGCCATAAAACAAATGATAAAAATGATCATCAAGCCCTTGTTTTAATAATGACAGTCAAATCGCTTTCTCTTTGTCATAGTGGGTTTTAATTAATACTGCGTATTTAATTTAAAAAATGTTAACTCTACAGGAAAGAACTGAAATTGTATTAATATGTGGTGAAAACATAAGTCATCGTGTAGCAGCCAACATTTTTAATGAATGGTATCAAGGCAAAAATGTGCCACAATCTACTGTAAGTAGGATTATGCCGAAATTTAAATCAACTGGATTGATGGAAAGTTCATTGTAGAAAACTAAGTGAAGAACTCCAATTAAATGTGTGCCTAGATGTCGTGGAATATGGTGAAACTAGTACCAGACATGTTTCTTGAAAAGAGAGAGTGTAATAAAGATTGTGCACAAAAATAAATTTAAACCTTATAAACCGAAATTTAAGAATAATCTTAATTAACAAAATTTTAAGATACGTTTGGGATTCTCTTTTTGGTACCAGGGGGAAAAAGAATGTGTCATTTCCATTTTACATTCACTTCAAACGGCATTATTAGCTTTCAAAATTTTATATGGTGAGCTCAAGAAAATCCAGATTTTGTAATAGACTGCAGAGACCAGTATTTCTTTAAAAAAAAAATGTGTGGTGTGGTGTTTTAAAGGGCTAAGTTGTTGGTCTCTATTTTTTTAGAAGTAATTTAAATTCTGAAGAATACCTACGCTTCCGTAACACCGAAATCCTTGAAGTTTTGGACAATATACCTATTAAAACAAGGCATAATCGGTGGTACCAGCGTGACGGTGCTCCCATCCATAATACAAAAGAGGTTCAAGAACACCTCTTGGAAATATTTAGGGGCAAAGTAATTGGGCATAATGTGGCGCAATACTGACCGGCTAGGTCTCCGGATTTAACCCCACTTGATTTTTTTGTAGGATTACTTAAAACAAAAATTTACAAAGACCTTTCCGTAATGTTCATCATTTGGAAAGCGTTTCGGAACTATATTTTAGAAATAAGGCCCCTAAGTATCAGAAACTCCATTAAAGATGTGCCAAGGACAACAACTGTTTTTGTTGAACGCAATGGAAGGCATATAGAAATGTAATTTTAAGTTTTTGAACTGTTCTTAATTTAAGATTCAAATACCAAAAATAGTATGTTATCAATTAGAAAGGTGGACATTTAAATGCGTTTAATTTTTATATGATTTTTTTATCAAAAAATTTGAGTCTTTTCCATTAAACTATTTTCTTAATATTAATATGTACACAAAGTACGTTTTCAAAAATAGTTATTTCATGAAGTTACCTTATACAGGGTCCAAAACAAATAAACTTTGCATTACATATGACCAAATTTTAATAGCCCTATGTAGATTTTGTAGAAAAATACACATTTAATATGGCGCTAATTTAAACAAAATGTGTCTGGAATGAAGTATTGTCAAAACTAAGAATTTTATGAAGGTTACGTTGAGTCTTATTTTGCAGTGCAGTGGTGCAATGGACAAAAATCTAAATTATCTAATACTTTTCAACTAACTTTTTGTCGATGTTTTGAGACATAACCCCACTTTTAATTTTTTTTTGGAACAAAATTAAAATTTGACAGAAAATGCTAATCACGTTATTACTATTTTTTTCTTTAATTTTCATGTCGATCGAAGCATAAATTGATAGCAAAGTCAAATTTCGAATAAAGCTATTAATAAAAAAAGGAAACATATCATACGGACTTTACTGATCATACTGAATATACAGGTGTGGAAAGTCGAGAACAGAACCTCTTAAAAAAAAGGAACGTAACAAAAAGCGACGGACAAACCGTTTAGTCATGTTGAAGAAGTGATATAAAGCATACTGTTGTATCGTAGCTTTCTTCCTGATTTCTAGCAAAAATGGCGTCGGGCAAGGACTTTTCGATGGTTTCGGGCAAGGACTTTTCGATGGTTTCGGGTCGTCAAAACACAGTGGGTCAAAAGGACGGATTTGATATTAAAAATAAAAATTGCAGACTGAAACTTTAAAATCATGAAAATAAATTCGAAAAACGTCTAATGTGGTTCAACGCTTTAAAAATAAAATGAATAATTGTATTTCCATGAATGAAATATTGGGCTAGACTTCAAGGTATATTTTAAATATAATACTATAATAATAAATACATGGATATCGATAATCGTTAAAAAGGCGAAAGTACTATTGTAAATATCCCTTACGGATTAACAAATTTACAATGGAATGAGAAATTGCATAATGAAAAATCCAATCGATTGCCGCAAGATTCGTCGCAATCCGACGGATAGAATGCCGGTAATCGCACAATGCAATTTTCTTATATAGTTCCGGCGTAAACGAAAAAGTGTCCAATCAAAAGTTCGCTTTGTTCTGATTGGTTACACACAAGAGAGTAGAGCCAGCTCTCGGAAACTATATAAACCCCATGTTTTGTGCAATAGCCAGCCAAAACGTCACTGCCAGTATTTTATGCTCAAGGAAGAGACAGAAAATCACGTAACATCAGTTTTGAAGAGAGAAAACATCAGTTGTGAAGAAAGAACGTTAGAATTTGTCAGATATCGAAACTTTTTGAAAGAAATTCGCATTTTCTTAAAAGAAATTCGTATTTTAGGGGAAAGATATTTGACAAATTCGAGAAGATAATTCTGCAGGAAGGCTCAATAGCCCAGAAAATATCAACCTCGACGATCTTTTTAGACGGCTGCGTGGCTGAAGGATTTTTCTACTAATTTTAAGTTTAAAACAAAGTACCTCCGAGGCCCCTGGACGAACTAGTAGCTTTTTCCCGGGAAATTGCCAAAGGCTGGGGTGCCTGAAGACTCTAAAAATAATTTAATTTTTGTCTTTGCTGAAATCGGATTTAAATACGGTATATCGGGGTTCCTCTGATTTAAAATTTCAGGTTAAGGTAAGCTAGGTTTTCTAAACCTCAGAGCCCGATATACTAGAGTTCGAAAGACGGGTGTTATTCGTAATTGTATGCACGAACTGGGGTTGCAATTACGGATCACCGTCATAAATTTCGCGAAACAAATTAAATAAAGAGTGTTCCCAATAAACTCACCCTCCAAAGACATTAAAGGTTTGCAAAAGCCTTGAACCATCCCCATATATTAAACAATACGAAAAAATACTTAGGAAAAGCATTTTTCTAAGGTTGGTCCCGCACGAATTTTTTTCTAAATTGGTAAACACTTAGAAAATTTGGCATACAAAATTCGAGCGCGAAAAAATTAACAGAAAAGTCCCATCAAATCACCGTGATATAAAATATCGTGAAATTCGGAGAAGGCAGCGGATTTCGGACACCAACGAGAAATACAATTAAATTTGCCAAAAATCTTTTCCGACCAAAAGACAAACACTTGACAAATTTAGATTGACTTTCTCGTACAAACAAACTTTCACACAGTACATTCAAAAGTTGCAACCAACCAATCTAATTTTCCAATAATTAGATTATCCCAATCACATTGCACAAGGCCCGTAGAGCAGTTCAGCTTACCTCCATACGCGTCTTGTATTAAATTAAAGTCTCCATTTTGACTTTTGGCTCACACAAAAAACAACAAAACTTCAAAACTCTTCAAAATTTAAGAGCATAAAAAAATGGCTCAACAATTCCCAATGCCACAAATAAACAGCAAGAAAGGTGAGGAGGCCTGGATCTTTCCTGGGTCGGGAGGTTACGGTGGGTCCTCTCCGGCACCCCTTGGGTGCCTTTCCTTTCGCCAAACAACACAACAACCACAGCATCACAGTGAACAGATTCAGAGGAATCTAATCGATTTAGATAACCCCGTTACGAATACTGCAAGACTCGGCAGACAATTCATCGATTTCGAAAACGAATCGTACTACGAGGTTTCTTCAAAAATTACATCGATTAATCCCCTGGAAAATCATTCACAATTCAACCATTTCCCTGGTTTACGACCTTTGGGTCAACGAAACCAAACGCTCGCGTCTACAGAGAGACACCCCGCTAACTCATTTGATTCACACATGGAATTTACTACGATCGATTCACTTCAAGAGTCAACTCAATTCCATTCACCACAACCAGAAATCCAAATTCAAAAAAAATCGACGGAGCCAAGTAGTGCACAAATGAGAGAAGCACAAAACCGTAGGCGGTCCTTTCTCCGATAGTACTTTTTCCTCTGTGCTTAAGACTTCTTAATAAATACCAATGCAAATAATTTGTAAGTAATATAATATTTATTGATTCACATAAATGAATAAATAATACGACTGTAATAAAAATAATAAGAAAAACTTTTTAACACGGCCTTCTTTGTTAACAGCTCTTTTCTCATTCTCCAATATGTATGAATTGTTATCCGAATTCTTACTATGTCAAAAACAGTGTAAGGATCCATCGACGCCAAAAGTTTTGGAACACATCCTCCATATTTATTTTCGAGTAGATTTTCGGGCAAAGTCTAGACGATAGTTTTTTATCAACTTGTCCGTTGATTTTTGTGCATCTTTCGATAGTTTACCGATCGGTAATATTGCAAATGATGTCTGGTCAATGAAGTAAGTTATTTGTGGATTCCTGTTGGAATGTTGTACCAAGAATATCTTTTGAAGAATAATTTTGCTGTTTGAAGTTTGTTTTTCCAAAACTTCTCTATTGCAGTTTAATGTCCGCTTCCAATAGTTTGCAAAATTACTGAAAACCGGAGGATCAGTTTTCGCTTTACTCTTTTTATAATGGCTGTAACTTGAAATACTCTGTATTTACTGGGACACAGCATCAATGTTGTTGAACTGAGATGTTGTTTGGCAGAGGTAACAACGTTGGACCGATTTCGTTCCAGCCAAAGCATTCACCTAGCCGTCTATCATCGTCATAGATAAGTTGTACTGTACTGAAGCTCTGGTGGCAAAAAGAACTCTTTAATATGGTGCAAGTTGTCTGGTTCGAGTTCATAATTTTCTGCTTTCGTTAAAGACTATTGTTCGGGTTTCTTAACAAATTCAAATTTCAGAGGCCCGCAATTCATAGTAGACGAGGGTTTGGAATTGTACAACACAATCTGTTCTTGTTGAGTTTGTGTGTTGCTGCTAATTGAAATGGAATAAAAGAGGTTAGGAATAAGTTTGTATCTGAGATAGTCGGATCAGTGAATTTAATTTTGTACTGGCCCTGACCTGACGTTCCATCAAAGCCCCATTTGCAAATGAAACTCATATCTACAAATCTAATTTATCGATTTGTTCAAGGGCGTCTAATTTTAAGCAATATAATTCGATCCAGTGTATAATCCAGTAAGCCTTGGAATTTAACCTCGGCTTTTGATTTAGTAAAAGTTAGATACTCGTCATGTGGATAACATGCTTTGTTTTTGTATTTTACATACCAGAGTACGGCGAAAATATCTTACTGCCTTTCTGTTTAGCCCAATTTTGTAATCGTTGATATTTGTTTCTCGACAATCCAATGTCAGATAGAAGAGCAGCGCACAAATATAACTGGGCGCGACGCAACCACAACACTGTTGCCTTTAACCTGAGACGAAACTTTAGAAAGAAAAGACTGGCCGTTTATATTACCGAGGTTTAATAGAAATGTTACTATAGCCAAACTTCTATTTTAAATTTCTTAACTAGAAATTATTTTGGCCATTTCTCAAATTCTAACCCACTAAGCCCGTCTAACTTCTTTCAGATTAGTTCGGACAGAAAATCGTAGGAAACGCCTACCGCAATATTACCCCCGCTAACTTCCGTGCGACACGAAGGCGAGCAGTACCTTGAAACGAATGAGAGAGTGTACTTACTTTTCGTCTAAACTTATAACGTAACCGACGAAATTTGGAATATTTAGTGACTATTTGATACATTGATTATTGTAAATACATTAAATTGTCGAAATACAAAAAAATTAGTTTTTGTTGTGCGTTGAGCGTAAAGAAAATTGATATTTCTGTTACAAAATAAACATTTATTCTAATAAAAATACTAGTGAAACGCAACGGTAATTTCTAAGTAAATAAGCTAATGGACCACTTTAAAATTAAAAATCATTCTCAAAAATAAACTTTTATTCTGGTAAATAAATAAACAAATAATTAAATTCAATTTAAATGAACAAAAACACCTAAAAGTCTACAAGAGGTGTTCAAACAGGCTTCCACTTTGAGCGAAACAATAACCCAGTCTATTGTAAAATACAGTTCGCGTATTTGCCAAAATTTCAGGGGTTATATCCCTATTAGCTTTAAAATATTCCGAACTGTTCGAGTGTCCATATCAAGTTCTTAGGCAATTACGGTACTATTGCAAGGAAAATTAATTTCTACTAAACTACAAACGTCAGTATCCCCGATTTGCTCATTCTTCAGTAATTTGAGGAACCGGTTGCTCCTCATTATTATCAGTGCATTTTTTACGAATTTTTAGACAACCGGTTGTCTCAAATTTTTTAATAATTTCCGAAATTGCGCCAGCATTGGATTACCCCTCATCCGAGGGCAAAACTGGTAATTTACACGTATGTCGATGCTTACGATGCTTATTCTTCTGTCTCATTCTGATTTGATAAATAATATGGTATTTTCTTTATTTTACTTAAGAAACGTCCACTGTCTGGTGTGGATTTTCCAGACCTGAATATATTCTAATTTCAGGATACCCTGTTTATGAATTTTACACGATGTGTTAAAGATTTCTTAAGTCAAGCCGGGGTTTTTATGAATTATGACTTTTTCATAAAATTGCCTTTAAGAATGTTATTATTTTATGGCGTTGCGGGGTTTTCCTAAAAATCTTACCCTCTAAGAGATTATAGAAATAAATAATTAAATGTGTAATGAATTTATATCAGGCATTTCATACTGATAAACACGAATGGTGAACGACCTGGTAATGTGATAAATTTTTTAAGTTATTTTAATTAATTAATTGTTAATACGAAAAGTTAAGTACTCCATTTACATATACGAGTATAATTTCAGTGGCGTAGTGATATACTGTTTTAGTGCAATTAGTAAATTAAATTCTGTTCAGAAATCTTCCACATCTTATGTATAGAACCTGATCCACAGCAGTATACAGAAGGCCTCAAAATGGTGTGTGTTTAACATATTTTTCTACTTAAGATGCCTCAAAACAGAGATATGGAGCCCGAAAAAATGTTCCCAGTAATTTTGCTTTTCGACTTTAGCTTATGACCAAACTTGCATATTTTATGACGGTGTAACAGGCTCTTTTTTTTTTTTCGCCTGTTCTATTAAGTCAAAAATTGGCAAGAGATCGTACGCCTCACAGCATTATTCTTAAATCATTGTAATTGTAATTTGCAACTTTCAGTAATTACCAATATCATTTTCACCTTACGATATATAGAGCGAAAATTAACATATCTATGGCATTATATATATATATATATATATATATATATATATATATATATACATATAAATATATATATATATATATATATATATATATATATATATATATATATATATATATATATATATATGTGTGTGTTTAGTAGGCTTTCATCCGTGTGAGATGCAATAGCAGTGGATATATCCACATTATGGCGTTGTAGTGTTGAAATCACATTCAGCAAACGTACAACTATATGCAACTCCGTGTATAGATGAAGTAAAATGCGAACAGTAAATGCAAACTTCGTTCCATGATATCTTTTCCGTGTTAGAAGTTGCACAATTTGGATAAGTTGCTACAGCAAGAACCGAAAAAAAAACGACCTTAAACGCCGAGCGCACCCCCGAAAAATACATCATGGCGGCTCAAACACTTACTTCTTCATCACTCTTTGTCAACCTCTGTCCATCTACTCCTGGATGTAGGTCTCTCTCAATTGTTTCCATCTTTCTCTATTCTTCGCCTATCTCATCTACTGTTTGCCCGCCACTGTCCTTATGCCGTCTACCCATCTTTTTTGAGGTCTTCCCGTGCTTCTTGTTGTCTCCCTCGGTCTCAATTCCAGGATTCTTCGTGTCCATCTGTTGTCCTCATATCGGGCTATGTGACCAGCCCATCGCCACTTCATCTTTGCAACCTCCTTCACGATGTCTTTGACTTTCGTTCTGCGTCTTATCTCGGTGTTTCTAATCCTGTCTCTTAATGGTGTTCCAAGCATGTTCCTTTCCATCGCTCTTGGGACTGTTTCTAATTTTTTAGCGAACTTTTTGGTGAGGGACATGGTCTTTAATCCATACGTACACACCGGTAATATGCATGTGTCGTAAACTTTTCTTTTTAGATTTATGGAATTGAATTATTTTTCAGGATGTATGCAAGTTTACCGAAAGCGACCCATATCAGCTGTGTTCTTCTTTTTATTTCAGCATCCTGGTTTGATTTCCCTAGTCTGATGTCATGACCGAAGTATACATAGCGTTCGACGTTTTCCACCCTCTGGTTCTGTATTGTTATGTTTGCCTGTTCGTGTCTCATTATTTTTGTTTTGTTGTAGTTCATTTTAAGGCCTACAGATGCGGATACGTCATTTAGCTGTTGTAGCATTTCGTTCAATTCTTGGAGATTACTTGCTTTTAAAATTATGTCATCAGCAAATCTGAGATGGTTCAAGTATATTCCGTCGATGTTTAAGTTCCTTAAAAATGTCCTCTAGGACTAGGGTGAACAGTTTTGGCAAGATAGTGTCCCCTTGTTTCATTCCCCTTTGTAGTTTTATGGGGTTCGTTTTCGTCTTGCCGTCTATTTTTATTTGAATGGTTGCATTTTCGTATATGTTCTTTATGATGTTTATGTATCTTGAATCGATTCTTGCGTTTTCTAAGGATTGTAATACTGAGCATGTTTCGACGGAGTGGAATGCCTTCTGGAAATCTACAAAAGCCATATGGAGCGGTACGTTATATTCGGTGCACTTCTCAATTAGTATTCTTATGGTGTGTAGGTGATCTGTGGTGCTAAAGTGTTTTCTGAATCCAGCTTGTTCGACAGGTTGGTAAAAATCGAGTTTGTTTGTCATGCGATTAGTTATGAGTTTGGTTAACAACTTGTAGGTGTGTGATAGTAGCGATATTGGTCAGTGGTTTTCAATTATTTGTATTGTCTCCCTTTTTGAATATTAAGATTACTTCGGAGTTATACCAATCCTGTGGAATTTTTCCCTCTTCAATTATTTAATTAAATCAGCATCTCTACTGTAATTTTGTCTTCTCCTGCACATTTATTGTTCTTTAATTTCTTTAGTGCCATTTTTATCTCTGAGTTTGTTACTTCTGGAATTTCCTCTGAGCCTATGTTGAGTATGGTTCTTTTTGTTCGTTGTTGCTCTTGTTGTGCATGTGGCGAGTATAGCTTGGTGTAGAATTCTTCTATGGCTCTGCTTATTTCCTTTTCGTCCTGGACGGTCACGTTTTTCGCGTTTTTTATTTTTATTATTCTTGTTTTGCCTCTTGAGTTTTTAATTTTTAGTACTTTCATATTGCAGTTTTCACTTATTGTGTCTTTTATTAGTTTATTGGTGTAATTTCTATTGTTTTTTCTAATTTCCTTTTTCACTTCCTTGTTTAGAGTTTTGAAACTGCCTGTTGTTTGATCTGTCCTTTCTTGTCTTTCTTCGAAAAGTCTCAAGGTATTTGGTTGTAGTTTGGAGGTCTTTGTTATTTTTGATTTAAGCAGACTTTTTTAATCGACGATTTATGGGCGATGATATCACATAAGTACAGTTATCGACGTGGGGGGGGGGGGAGAGATACCAGCAACATTCCTATTTCTAGTATAAAAGGCAGGGTCAGGTCTATTTTTCTGAATTTGAAGCTCTTGGAGAGGGGGAGCGATCACAAGAAAAACAAGTTGCTGACAGGGGGGGGGGGGGGAGAATGCCAGCAGCATACACATTCTATACTCTATTCCTGAACTCAAAGCTCTTGGGAAAGGGAGGGGCGATCGCCAGCATACACATTCTATACTCTATTCAAGAACTGGAGGGAGTAATAAAACTATTACCGAAACCTCCAACGTACCTGCTCCAGTACCGCAGATAATTGAGGACTGCCGTAAATTTAATTATATTTATTTATATTTAAATATTATAAGCTTTTATAAATTTACTGCAACAATAAAATTTCTGATAGTTCAATTTTATTTCTGTCAGTGAGCAAAGTACACCTTACTGTGTATCTTTAGTGATTTGTCTTGTTTGTGCTTGTTTTTATATACGATTTGAGATTAGTGAGATACCCAAAAGATATGGCTTCCACCTCTATATTTACTCCAAAATCGTTAAACCAAGACATTGTTTCTTTAACGAAAAACTTATTACGATTAATGTTTTTGATGCCTTCATATATCAATATCTAGATAATAATGTTAAAAGCTCTATTGAGATGTGTTCTAATATAACAGGAATTGGAAAATCTACTATGTATCGAATACTGAAGGAGAAAAAATCGACTGGAATTGTTAGTACTACCAAGCTAGATTCAATCACAGGCAGACGAAAAATCTCGTTGGAAGAATAGATGTAAATTGCAAAAAAAGGGGTTGTACATACAATTTATTATAAGAAGCAGATCCCAACTGTCGACAAAATTCTAACTAAAATCAATGAAGATTGGCATTTAAAAACTAAAAGAACTGAGCTCTGGAAATTGTTCAGGGAATTTAATTTTTGCTGGAAAACCCAGATACGAAATTTGTTCTTATAGATCGTCCGGAAACTGTCCATTGGAGAAGGAAATATCTCTCTCAAGTAAAAGGTAGAGTTACTAGCAATAACACAACTTACAAAATTAGTAATTTAAATGAACTTTTGCAAGATTTTTTTAAATAAAGTTACTGCATAAAATTGGGAAAACTCCATATAACAAAAGAATAAAAAAAAATGTGGAAACTCGATCTCATGATCAGTGAGATAGAGGGACCAATTATAATTAATTTGAGCAAAGATAGCTTCACTAATTTTGATTATGAATTAGATACGTAATGTTTACCAGTGTAAAAACAATTTATTATTTAAATTTTTGTTTTTGTTGTATTTTATTGTTTAATGTTGTTTATATATTTTTTTATATATATTTATTTTAGTGTGTCCCACTTTTTAATTTTATATAAATTTAATTCCAATTAGTCGTATGTTTTTAATTATTTTATTATTGTATTTGTGTTTGGGGGTAATCAGATTTCCATATAATAAATTAAATTAAGATGTCACTGCAATAGAAATAAAAATAAGTAGGTCTAATTTTAACTATAACATATAAAAATTAATTACATTTGAATCCCGTTTCAGTGTTTATGTAATTCTGCAGATGGTTTAAGAAACAAACTAAAACGTCAAATGTCCTAAGAGTGATTTTAATTAATAGTAAAATACCCGATAGCCCTAAAAAATTTTAATATTATATGGACGAATTTATTCTTTATATTTATTTAACTTCTTGTATTTTTGACAATGGGTATTTTGTAAGTATTTAAATTATAACTTAGAATTTTTTGAGTGAATAAGGCTGCGTTTTAGTCTGAATGTGCCTAAAACGGTTTCTATGCCAAAAATAAAAATAATAAAAATAGAGATGTGATTTGTGTTAAATATGTCAAAATTATCTACATTTTCTAATGTATGTGATTTATTAAGAAATTATAAGAAATAAAATAATATTATACAAACTTTTTATTTTAAGTTTATTCTATGCCATAAATACTTAGTTATAAAATAAACCTCCTTTCGACGTATATGACAAAGATTAAAATGCTTTTTAACGCTCCACACCTCATTATTATAGACCGGTATTTTTGATTATAAAACTTCTAACCCGTTCCTATGAAAAATATATGTGTCTAACAGATTTTGCCAAAGATACCGGACTAAAGAACACAGGTAGTCTGCGAAGAAAAGAAGGGTAAAAAATTATTTATTACTCACTCTAGTTCTTGAATAAACTATAGTATAAGAGGCAAAATCGGATCTATTTTCCTGAGCTCAAAGCTCTTGGGAGGGGGGCCCTTGGTTCCGCGCCTAGCTACCATACTTATATCAATTCTACACTAATAATTTGTCTACTGCTAACGAGTATAATTACTAAATTAAATTTCATTATTCAATATTAATATTTTGAGTTTTACTTGGATATCCTGAAATGTCTATCAGTAGTGACTTACCCTTCCCGAGTTACCATCTCTTTTTCAGTTTTCTGCTACAGATGATACCTTAAATTTGAACTTACGGTAAGAATAGCCCATAAAATCATTACCTAATCCACTTCAAATCACTTACGGACCATTCAAGTATTAAATAATTAGGTAATAAGTGATTATAATATGTTTTATAACCGATAAAAGCTCACAAATTCGAAAAATAAACAATCTTATACATTACGTAGCAGAATTATTTGAAAAAAAATTTTTCAGATCAAAGAGCAGAACGACATGTATCCTTTCAGTTGAAGTTGAGGAAGCCTCATCTTATCCATAAAAGAGGTCGTAAAGGTTTTCGAAGAGGATTTTTAGAAAGAATTAAATACCATTTTCAATGCGATATACAACAGTGGAAAAATTCCTAGAAAATAGCTGAGTTCGAGATTTCTGATTCTACTCACAAAGCAGGTAGCCAGAAAATGCAGTAACTACAGAACAATAAGCCTCATGAGTCACTTACTGAATATATTTTTAAAAATCATATATCGGAGACCGTACAAAATATCCGAAGAAAAAGTATCACCAAAACAAGCATAATAAAATGAAGGAAGTCTTATAAAATAGTGGAAATGACGACAAAAACTTGCACACAATCGAAAACCTGTACTGAAATCACTTAGCCTCTGTTAAAGTCAATCACGAGAAAACAGAGGAGGTGAAAAATTCTTCGAAGAGTCTGACAGGGATGTATATTGTCACCTCTACTATTCAACCTGTACTCGGAGAGAATTTTCCGAGAAGCTCCAGAACACATGGGAGCAGGAATTTTATTAAACGCTGAACTAGAAAGCGATTTCGGGAATGCCGATGACACCATCATTTTTGCCAACAACGCGCAAGGACTAGTACTTTTAAAGAACAAAATTTCCGAAATTTATAGAAAATGTGAACTAGAAGTTAACATCAATAAAACATGCGTCTTGATAATCAGCAAGGAAAGAAAAGGAGCACATTTTACCATCAATGAAAAAGCAGTATAACGAGTGTCAACATTGGGACAATACTAAATGAATAGTGGAACCATGCCCAGGAAATAAAAACCAGAATTGAAAAGGCAAGGACAGCATACATTCAAATGTACAGACTTTTTAAAACACAGAATTTGAAGCTGAATATTAAAATTAGAATCTATCTATTCTCCATTTTACTGTACTGAGTAGAGTCTTGGACTTTGACTGAGGCCACAGCAGAGAGACTGGAAGCGTTCAAATTTTGGACTTACATAAGAATTCTTAAAATATCATTGATGGATAAAATTTCAAACTTCAGGAATAATGTACATAATAAAGAGAAGAAAACTGGAGTGCTTGGGTTATAAAAAATGATGCTGAAATGCAATCTGTAGGGAAAGCTACAGGCTAAAATAGGCGTTGGGAAAAGACCAATATCCTTGCTAAAGAATTTGAGGATATGGTTTGCAACATCTACCACAGAAATCTTCAAAGCAGCAACAAATAAATTTGTCATTGCCAGAATGACGTAACGGATAGGTACCACTAAACTCATGGGGTTATAATTTATCAAAGCAAACACTCGATTTATTTCGTTACGCTAGACAATTATCCTAAAACAAGGTGCTCTACATTTATTTCAAAAATTTCAAAATAACGAAATAGGTAAAATAAAAAACTTATATAATAAATGATAAATCTAACTGCAAAATTGTAGATTAAAAGATGTTAATAATGTTCGTGGTTCAAATGATTCAACATCTTTCTAGGTACTCTTTTGTCCTCACAGTTTTTAACATATTCTTTTAGAAGCGCAATTTTTCCTTACGATTTTCAAATTATTTTCGATAGCCCACCATGAACTGTAGTGGCGTGAATATGTGTAATGTTGCTAAATTTTTTGTAATCTACTCTTCATATAACTAAAATAAATCTGACTTAATTTTTCAAAACATTAATTTTTTAACTTATTAACCGACTTCTAAAAGAAGGAGGTTCTCAATTGGTCGGCTATGTACTTTTTTATGTATATACACCGATTACTCCAGAACGGCGCCACCGATTTAAATGAAATTTTCAGGCAGATGTTCAGGAAGTTGCTGCATATTTTTTTGAATGAAATTGGTGCAGTACAATTCAAAATGGCACTGACAATATGGCAACCAAAAAAATTAAGTTTTTCCGATTTTCTACAAAACTGATATGGAAGAATTTTCGAGGTCGTACCCAACCAATCTGAAATTATTTTTAGAAAATTCAATACGGCGGATACAATATGGCGGACAAAAAAATTTAATGTTGTCCGACTTTCTCCAAAATTGGTATTGGGAAATTTTCGGGGTCGCACATAACGAATCAAAAATATTTTTGAAAAATTCGGTATAGCGGACAAAAAAAACAGTTTTGTTCGAGTTTCTCCAAAATTGGTACAAGGGAATTTTTGGGGTCATACATAATGAATCTAAAATTATTTTTAAAAAATTCAATATTGCGGATCCTATATGGCAGTCGAGAAAAATCAGTTTTGCCTGGTTTTCTCCAAAATTGTTATGGTAGAGTTTTCGAGGTCTCACATAACGAATCTGAAATTATTTTTAAAAAATTCAACATGGCGTATCTAATATGACGGATAAAACATTAATTTTGTCCCATTTTTTTCAAAGTTGATATGGGAGAGTTTTTTGGGATCGCATATTACGAATCTGAAATTATTAAAAAAAAAATTAAATATACGAATCCAAGATGGCAGATTAAAAATTCTACATCCCTCGATTTTGTTTAAAATCAGTATTGAGGGATTTTTGTTAGTTTAATTACGAATTTAAAATATTTTTTGGAAAACTCAGTCTGGTAAATTCAATATGACGTCCTAAAAATTTAACATTTTTCGATTTTCTCCAAAACTGAAGGTGTAAATTATGAATTTAAAAGTATTTTTTTAGGATTCAACATGGCGAATCCATTATAGTGGACTAAAAATTTAAAAATTTTTCAATTTTGTTCAAAGGTGGGACTGAATCTTCTTTGAGAATGTCAATAACGAATATAAAACTATTTTAAGACAATCTAATATATCAGATGCAATACGACGGTCTAGAAATTTTAAATTTCCGGATCTCATCCAAAATTTGTACTAGGGGCTTTGAAAGGTTTAGATTTAGATTAGATTAAGACTTTTAAATTATTATTTTAAAACTCAATATGGTGCATCCAATGTGGTTGGTTGACAAGTTTACCTTATTCGCATTTTTTCAGATATTTTATTAGGGAGTTTTCGGGGTCCTGTATTAAAAATATGAAATTAATTTTTTACTTTTTAACTATTAGGTTGATAAGATACAATATGAGGGACTGAACATTTTCCATTTTCCGATTTTGTCTAAAATTGATCATGCGGGATTTTTGGGGCATATACAAACTCAATATGCAGAATAAAATATATCGGGCTAAGAAATTTAAGTCTCAAGTTCTTTAAATATCGATATTGGACGGTTTCGACGCTTATATTAGCAATCTATAATTATTATGATATTTAAGATGGCAGATTTACTATGACAGACTAAATATTTGTTTCATACAATTTCACTGATATTTGTAAACCTCCAAAAATCAAAGAATTTTTAGTGGTTCATTTTAGGGTGATTTACAACTAGTCTCGATTAGTACTTATAGTTTGTTGATATAATTTACGGATATCATAACGAAATCTAAAAATAAAATTTTTATAAAAAAAATTTGAATCGCCTTCTAAAATTGCGCGAAAAAGTGAAAAATAATTGTAAATTTGTATAAGAAATTGAAATTTTTAAACTCGGAGCCAAATTATTTATAATAATTACTAATATATACAAATTATGGTAAGAAAGCAATTACAAATAAAGTATTTTTATTCTATTTAAGCGAATCACATTTTCATCATCATCAGGTATTATTTTGCCGCCGACTCCAAAAATTTCAATTTGATATAAAAATTTATAGTTATTTTCCAATTTTTAGCCCACTTTTAGAAGGTGTTTAAATTTTTTTTACTAAAAATTTTATTTTCAATGGTATATTTCATTACTATTTTAATTTTTTCATACCACGTCCCTGAATTTTTTATTTTATCATTTATTTTAAATTTAAACTAATACAAAAAATGCAAATTCACTTAAGGCATTAGATATAAAAGCCGTAAGTTCTTTTCCATTTTTACACTTCATCAACATGTCTCCTAAATTTTTAGTGTACCAATTACTAGTGCTTTTTGTTCTAAGAACAGCTAATGCAGGTAAGTACAAAATGAAAATATAATTTTGAAAGCTTTTTCTGCTACAAATGATATCCAAAAAGTTTTACTCCGGAGTGTTTTGTTCTTAATTAATATGTGCTGCAGGATTCAAGACAGAACTATTCGTCCAAGTTGTATTCGTATTTTTTAAAGAGTTTTCCATCAAGTATTTTGCCTTTTCTTATACTTTATAAATGCCAATATATGATGTGCTGTAGCTTATATTCCTGCATGCAGTTTCAACATTCAGTTTCTCCGCTTTTATTTATATTATATTTATACAGGGTGTTTGATATATCGATAGAAAATTTTGAAGAGGTGATAGAGAATGTCATTTTGAATAATTTATGTCATATATGCCTTAGTACAAAAATGTACGGTTGTCGAGTTACAGCACATTTTATAATTTTTGGGTTTTCTGGCAATCGGTGATTGAAAATTTAATTTTTATGATACTGGTATAATGTTTCGGTTTGAAATATTTTTTTCTTATTCTTTGGTTCATACACTATAATAACAACAAGAGGACTAAAATTAAAATAACACACAGAAAACTGTGCACTAAAAAATTTTATTCATCTACGAAAATTTCATATTAACGAAATTAACAACTTTCTATATTTATTTTTACTTTTCTAAAATCATCAAAATTACATTTATATGTTATTTCGAAATGCGAGCCATTATTTTTAAAATATTTTCGGGCCCTTTTCCTCACTTGGTGGGTGGTGGTTACGCCTAGTCTCATTTTTTCCTTAAGTGTTACACTTGCTTCATTAATTCTTTCAATTAGTTGATTACGGTCCATTATATCAAATTTATAGGCGTCAAATCTGGGAACCTCGCAAGCCACAATATTGGATGGTTTCTTCCTATTCAACGATTAGGGAAACTTTCATTTAAAATCTCCTAAGTCAAACCGATAATGTGCTGAACATCCGTCGTTCTGGAAAATTATTCTCTCTTACGTTCAATGGTATTACAAAAACTCTAAGTAATTATCTTCGTTTAAAAGTTCAGCAAGGAAATATAGCCCAACAAAAGTTCTTCCGATTACTGATCCCCATACATTTACACTGAATTTCTGTTGGAAGGATATTTCTTTTTTCATTTGCGGTTTCTTACCAGCCCAATAATGCAAATTGTGGAAGTTGGTGATTCCTTCCCGAGAAAATTCTGATTCATCGCACTATAAAATACTTTTTAAGAAAAGTCTATCTTCCATATCAGCTTTAACAAATAACGGCAGAACAGAATTCTCCATGCTGGATCACCTTCTTCAAGGCCTTGAGCCGGGGTGTAATGGAATGGATATTTTCCTTCAACTTTCATAACGTTCCACATTTTCTAAGTGGACAAATTAAGCTGATTAGCTATCTTTCTAGTGGCTGAATCTGCATCAAATGAATCTAAAATTTGTTGTTTTACTTCAACAGCATGCCTGTCTGCATGCAATCTTTCTCTGAAAAGAAGATTACCGGTTTCACAAATACGGCGATATGTGTTAATAAAAACTTGTACATTGGGAACTGTTCTTCCAGAAAATCGATCTCGGTATAGTCTTTGATCTGCAGCTGCATTGCCGTCCGCTCTACCATACATCAAAATTATATCAGCGTTTTCTAAATTGGAAAAAGTAGCCATCGTTTTGTCAACACGGCAATTTTAAATTTAGCAAGTGAACACTGAAATGGTGTAAAATATAATTGCAAGATGTAGGCAACCAGCACTAAAGCCGATATCATCTGTATGGTTGGCTAAAAAAAACTGGTTTTTTATATATTGGTGCTTTTATTTTTTTTATGTTTATTTTACGAATAACAATTACCGTCCTGGTGATCAGAAATACAAAAATTCCTATTTTATGCTTTCAAAACATCCAATGCAATACATTAGATATTTTGTTTTCGTTAATATGAATATTTTCCCTGAATTTAATGTATGTAATATTTTTTTTTGATACGGTTTTCAATAAACCACTGTAAAGGTAACTCAACAAAGTTATTTTAAAAATAAATTGAATGCATTTATCTTTCTCACTGTTAAAAAAAAACATCACTAAAATCTAAGATGAAACTTGAATTTTCGTAGATGAATAAAATTTTTGAGTGCACAGTTTTCTGTGTGTTATTTTAATTTTATTCGTCTTGTTGTTATTATAGTTTATGAATCAAAGAATAAGAAAAAAAATATTTCAAACCGAAAAATTATACCAGTATCAAAAAAATTAAATTTTCTATCACCAATTATCAGAAAACGGAAAAATTATAAAATGTGCTGTAACTCGACGACCGTGCATTGTTGTACTAAGGCATATAACATAAATTACTCAAAATTACATTCTCTGTCACCTCTTCCAAAGTTTCTATCGATTTACCAAACACCCTGTATATATAAATGAAGGGGTGGCTTAAAATGCTACAGCATACATACTCTTCACTGGATCCCTTGTGCCTCCTTTGCTCATTAGGTCGCCAACCAAACACTTCGTTAAGATGATACTGGCATCACTCAATTGGGCCATAGTTATTAAGCTTTAACCTAAACTGGATTCTCGCAGCTATGCAGGACATGTTTTACTATTTCATTTCCTTATTTACAATCTGAGGCGTTTCACTTGGATTTAAAATATATGAGTCTTTTCTTAACTGGCAATCTCCGGTAACAAGTCAGATGCTCCGCTTTAACATTCTTCGCGGATCAATTGACGATTTTCTGACTAGTTGTTAGTTCGCCGTTTCATTTCACATTATAGCAAATTCATCATAAATGACTTTTTTAATCATTTATGGTGTCATTGATGAAATTGATAGATTTGAGTGGTTAGATTCAACATTTTTATAGCTAGCCGCGTTTTTAGCTAATTAATCAGCTTCCTCATTGAATATTAAGTGCAGGTATTCTTTATCCTCGCAAAAAGTATACCCCTTGATTATTTTCTGGACCTAACATATATATGTAAAGCATTGTTATTTCTATATCGTTAATTTTTGTTATAATTATGCCACGAATATATTTTTACCGAATATTCCGTCAACCATCTATTCTATTAGTTTTTAAAACGAGCTCATTTTCTGAATGATTATCCATCATAAAATCACTTTCTGTATCAAGGTTAGGATTACAATTACAATTTAAGACATTATTTTTTGAAATTTGTCGTTTATGATCCTTTGGGGATTGTACAAAAATTATTTATTAATGATGTGTAAGTATTAAAACTGCTTTAATTTAATTCAAATGAAATCCTCTTCCTCTTCTTACAACACCATAAATAATTATTATTTAATTTTATTTTAGCATCTGTGGTATGTTACTATGCAAGTTGGATGGCAGCTCAGGGACTTGGTCCCGAAATTTTTGACGCTAGTCTATGCACACATGTTAATTATGCTTTTATTGGAATTTGGGACACTGGGAATCTTAGAGTTCTTGATGATAGCCAGGAAACGGTCCCCGGAGGTATGTATATACGTCAAATGTAGGGTGGTTCAAAGTTTTGTGATTAATTCTTATCAAAAACCTGACTGTAAAAACCTAAAAAATATTAATAGTATATGTAGTGTATCAAAAGACAAATGCGAAAAAGTACATAGTTCGTTTTTGAAAACTTGTCTTATTTAAGTAGGAAATACATGTATTTTTAACTATATGTCATCAATCACAAAAATATATTAACTTAACAAAATGTTATTACTGAGCTTTGAAGCACTTCTTTAATTAAGCTAATTAATTAATAGCTTTTTCAAAAAGAAGATGAACTTCAGTAAGTCCTAATTGAAAAACTAAAATCGAGATGTTTATAATAGAATAGAAAAGAAACATTTCCGATATCACTATAATGAATAAACTTTGTGTGGGAAGTGACCACTCAGGAGTGAGAGCTATAATTAATTAAATCTTAAATAAGAAAGAACAAAGATGATAGACAAGAAGAAGAAAGTGATTTTGAATGAACCAGAAAGTATTGATGAATATGTAGAATCTTTAAATCTGGGATTGAGTCATAACCTTTTAAACGATGTCAAAATATGGGGCAACACAATTACGGTAATACTTACATCATGACAACAACGCCACTGTAATAAACTGTATCAAAAGATCGAAAACTGAATGTCGACACTAAAAAACTTAAATTATAAAGGGAACTTAGCCGCTAAGATACTCCACCAAGAGCTAGCAGAAAAGCTAAACCTATTACAGGTAGGAAAAGTGCCTTATTATAAGTACAATCCGGAGCCTATTCTTGAGAACAATCAGTTCAAGTTATATTGGGACCGAACGGTTCTGACGGATCAAACAGTAGCTCATAATAGACCAGACATTATACTAATCGATAACATTTCTAGGCGAACTACACTAATCGACATTGCTGTTCCTAACAACAACAACCTAAGGCCAAAATACAACGAGGTCCAAATCCGAAGACAATGGGCAATGAACAGCGTCCAAACGATTCCCATTATTCTGTCAACAACCGGAGTGATACCAAAGAACCTCCTGCAGAACATCAAGGAACTGGCATCTGTATAAGCCGATGCAGAAAGCAATTCTTCTAGCAACCGCGCGAACCGTCCGAAAGTTCGTAGGAAATACAGCAGACAACTTCACCTAGGACCCGATAACATGGAAAGGGTTCCCACAGAGTTTCATACTTTTGGTGTCATTGTATGCCTGATATGAGTGAATAATCCCTAGAGGGAGTGCGAAGCTGTTTGGCTTGTAAATCATGATAAAGGGAACTTAATAGAAGAAAACAAAATAGAAATTCAGAGAAATTAATAAACTTAGATAAGAGAATTTGAAAAAAGATATGAAGTACATAAAAAGATAAATAAACAGAGGTTATACAACACATAGTTGAAGAAAATAAAAACCTGAAAATACTGAGAAAGGAATTAATCAATGGAAGGAAAGAAATACAAGCGCTAGTAAGAGAAATAAAACAACAAACAGGGAAAAACGTATGGAAATTGCAGAATAATTTTATGGAAGACAATACAAAAGACAAGAAAGGGGGCCAACAAATGAAACTTTAAACTCACAAATACATAAATTAATAAACTAAACGCCGAAGTAATTACCCTGAAAAAAGTTAAACTTTTTCTTAGAAAAATGAAAAATAACAGAGCTCCCGAAGAAGATTGGATAGTAGTCGAAACTAGATGTACGCTGAAGGTTATAGTTTATCTTTTTAGCTTCTGCAATATGACAGAATCCCAAGCAAAGAGAACATTGCGGTGATGATCCTCATCCATTAGAAAGGGGACATAACCGATTTTGAAATCTGTACATCAATCATTTTGTTCTCTCATTTGTATAGATGGTTTTTCAAAATAATAAATAAACGCATTTAATAAAGATGAGATTGTAATTGAAGCTGAAAAGACGTATGGCTGAGGTTTGCTGAGGGTTATGGCTTATCTTTTCAACCTCTGCAACATGGCAGTGCCCCAAGCAAAGGAAACAATGCGGTGATGATTCTTATTAATAAGAAGGAAGACATAACCGATCTTGAAATCTGTGGACCATTTTGCTCTCCCATTTGAATAAGTGATTTAACAAACAAAATCATAATGAAACTTCTGGGTTTTGATTAACTGCTAGAAGTGGATACGGTACTTACGATTACATCATCACCATCAAGATTCTTATAGAAAAATCTTTATAGAATACCACAAACCACTCCTATTAATATTCGTAAACTTTGAAAAAGCGTTCAATGCCGTGGAGTTGCCGGCGATATTGCATGTGCATTGCAGCAGGTGGACATAGATTACAGATATATTCAGTTAATAAAATTCATTTATAGCAACGCAATAGCAAGTGTAATACTTCATAAATCCACAGGTGGACAAAAAGAGCGTAGAATTAGGCAAGGTGATAGAATCTATCCTAAACTTTATACGATGGTGTTAGAATACGCTTTTAAATCACTTAATTAAGATTGAGTGACTTGCGTTTTGCTGAAGATACTGACTTACGGAATTACAAATAGGATTGAAAAACATTGGTCTAAATATTTTTTTCAAAAGCCAAGTTTATGGCTAATTTAGTTATAAACAATAATATTTAATCTGGTAAAAATGAACTGAAACTTAATTTTTGTGGGATGGGGTCTGGTTACGACGACTCCAGCTCTTATTGCATTGCCGACAGTCAGCTATTTCTGGTTTTTGCCAAATCATTCAGCAGCTGTTTAGTAGTTACCTGTCTATGACATGGCGCTCTAAACCTCAAATAGCCATCGTCTTAGAAGGTCCTCTTTGGACTACCCGATACTGGTCTTCTAATATATCTGTCACTTTCCCTGAATCAGGTTGGTGTCCTAGAAACCATTGACTGGTTGATATTCTTCAAGTAGATCATTGAATTAGACATGGTAGGATCTATCCTAAACTTTATATGATGGTGTTAGAATATGCTTTTAAAGAACTTAATTGAGATCGAGTCACTTGCGTTTTGCTGAAGGTACTTACTTACGAAATTCTTAACAAATTTAGCCAACAATGGTCTAAATATTCGTTTCAAAAAAACAGTGTTATGAACAATAATATAAAATTTGGAGAAAATGAAGTGAAACAAGTCCCTAATTTGTGTGAGATAGTAACTAGTTACGATGACTCTAGCTCTTATTCCATTGCTCAAGAGTCAGTTATTTCTGGTTCAAGCCAAATCATTCTGCAGCTGTCCAGTAGTTACCTGTCTATGATGCTTTAAATCTCAATTAATCATTTTCTTAGAAGGTGGTCTTCTTTAGACTACCTGATATTGATCTTCTAATATAGCCGTAAGTTTCCTTGAATCAGGTTAGTGTGCTAGAAACCATCGACTAGTTGATATTCTTCACTTTAGCGACATAATATTCAAATCGTCCATCTTCTGTCCAGAGCTCCTTGCTCCGAACTTACATCATTCTTTGTGCTTCTACTCAAAATAATAATAATGATAGATATTGCACAATAAAATTTATTCACTCAGTAACCACTTCAGTTAACCACTGACCAAGTTCTAGAATCCATATTATTATAATTTGATTTTGTAATTAATAAAAAATCGACAAGTTGCAATGTAATCTCTTTTTTCTTCTAAGTACGCTGCATACAGCCCAAATATCATAAACTCATAAAATTTGTCACTGATAATAAATAACATTGTATGATTTATATTATAATTTTTGTGCGAAGTGAATTACGTTGGGATTGTAACCATTATTTATTGCTATTTGTTTAATAATATTTAATGAATCGATTTTGTTTAATGGAAGAGTTATTAGTTTGTGAATTATGCCGTAAAATGCGGCCAATATATGTTGAATTGGATGGCATGAATTATTTATTACAGATTATAATATCTGTGTTACAAGGTTTAAACCCGTAAAACTGCTCTCATTATTTTCTCTTCTAATAGCTAAATCTAGGAAGCTAATTGATTGTTGGCTTCTTTTTTTATGGCAGACTTTATTTAAGTAAAGATACAGTGAAGAAAAATAGTTTCCTTGTCTTTCTGTTCAGTTAAAGATCGTCTGCATATATGTACCAATATTAAAATGGTATTTAAAGTGGATTGTTACAAATTTTAATTTTTCAAAAGTCCAATAAGTAAGCTAAAAAAGGAATAAAAACAACGCACTTTTTCTTTTATTTCAACGTAGTCTTCTTGGAGCTCTGTATCCTTGGTTCAGTAGTATTTCAACTTCTTTATGCCCTCAGAAAAAAAATAAGGAATATCTAAATCCACAAAATAGTCTTCTACAGCCCTAATAACCGCTCCATCTGATGAAAAATCTCTGTCTTCCTAGTCACTTTCTAGGTTAGGATAGGAAAAACAGTCACTAGGTGCCAAATCTGGTGAGTTAGGTGGATGAAGTGGTAATTCAATTCGTAATTCTTCTAATTTTGATATTGCAACTGCACAAGTGTGAATTCGACCATTATCTTGATGGAAAAGAACTTTTTGCGTTATAGTATTGGATGTTTTTTTTTAGTTTTTCGTCCAAATGGCCCAGAAGTGTTGCATAGTAATCCCCTGTGATTATTTGACCCTAATGCCTTGAAAATCTCAAAAAACAATAGCCAAAAACTTTCCGGCCGACAAAAAACTTTCGCCATTTTTTGCGCATTCTCATCGGACGCCGTCCACTGTTTCGATAGCTGCTTCAACTCAGGCGTATAGTGATGAATCCAGGTCTCGTCTGCAGTGACGTATCTAGGCCAAAAATTTGCTGAATTCCGTTTAATCATAGATGCTCAGAAATGATATTTTATGTAAGTTTGTTTCAGCTGTCAACTACTGCGATACCCATGTGGCACACAGTTTTATCATACACAAATGTTGGTGCAAAATATTTTCCACAGTATTCATTGATAAGCCTACATATTCAGCTATATGACGAACGTTTACTTGTGAATACTTAACAATAATACCATATATTTTTTCAATAATTTCTGGTGTCCTGGGCGTCCCAAGCGTGTTTCATTTTTAGTTGCTTTTCGACCACGCTTAAATTCATTTATCGAAGAATAAATGGTTTTTAGAGTTGGTGTAGAACTTCTGTGAACAGCATCCAACTCAGTTTTAATTTTAGCAACTATCCACCATTTCATATTGAAATATTTAATTACGGCTCGGAACTCGTCTTTTTTCATTATTTGTAGCAAAAGTGTGATTAACTAATTCAAATTATTGCCACATAGAAACTATGCATCGGGTCATACTGAAACTTTTTACGATTTCTCCGAAGAGTACACCTACATAATCGTATGTATTTAAAAATTATATTGGTGCCATCTATGAGTTATTTACCTTACTTATTGAACCACCCTCGTAAGATTAGCACTTTTATTTAATTGAAGATCTCTAGTGGTACGCATCTTCGTAACATGATTATTGGGACGAGAATTATGATGACTTCACACTCCTTAATTTCTTCTTTCGAAAAAATATCGAAACTCGAATGCAGAAGCCTAACGAATTAACATAGAAAAAAATCTAAAGTGACTTCTTAGTTACAAGATAACATTAAATATTTAAACTCTTACATAGAGTTAAAAACTGAATAATACTTATTAAGAGTGAATTTAACAATTTATTGATTTAAAAGTTATTTCATATACAGGGTGATTCAAAAATCGATCACGAAACTTAAGGGGGTGATTCTACTTGACAAAATAAGGGTAGAGCTTCATACAATTTTTTTTCAAAATATCATTCGTTTTCGAGTTACAAGCCGTCCAAGTTCAAGTTTTTATTTTTTGTTTTTTGAATTACTCGCTTACAGGAAAACCGATTTGACTAATATTTGAAAGATAGGCTAAGTCTTCAGCGCTTCATCATTTTAGTAACAATTCACATTGATTGTTTGCCGCTAGAGGGCACTTTACCTACATTGAAAATTGTTTTTTTGTCATAATTTTTTAGTGTTGACAGCTACAGTAGTTTTTGGCATAATTTCTGAAAGACTGATGCCAGGCCTTTAAAAAAGGTGCTCTTTATTTACATCGCTAAACCCAACGGTTTAGACGTAAATCACCTTTAAAAATTAAGTGGTAAATTTACTTTTCTCATTTCATTACCACCAGCTACCAGGTAAATAGCTATCAAAGTATACTAGAGCTGTCAGTTTAACATCAAATAAATTCGCTTTTTAAACTATTTAATTTATAATCTTAAAATAACTAATAATGGCTAATCAGTAAATATTCATATTATGGATTATTGCGATATACATTTAATTGATAAAAATTAATGAAACAGTACTAAACAAACTAAAAAAGATTCTCAAAATGTCCCCCATTTTCTTCAATACATTTCCTAACACTCTTCAAAAAATGTCGCCTAACTCGATGAAAAATTTCTGGTGTTTCTTTAATAATTTGGCACTTTTCGATTATCCTGAAGCGAAGATCCTCGACGTTGATTACTGGAATATCGTACACCAATTGTTTCAAATGACCCCAAAAGAAAAAATCCATAGGATTAAGGTCTGGTGACCTCGCTGCCCATGCCAATGGTCCACTTCGTCCTATCCATCGCTCAGGATACGTTGCATTCAAATACTGTCGGACACGTATACTAAAGTGGGGCGGAGCTCCGTCTTGGAGGATCCACATGTTGGCCCTTACTTCCAATGGCACATCTTCCAGATACAATAGGAGACAATTTTGGATAAAATCTAAGTATACGTCACCAGTTAATGGGCCATCAAAGAAATGAGGACCAATAAGGTAATCTCCTATTATCCCTGCCCACACATTTAGTGAAAATCTACGCTGATGTTTCGTTTCTACCACATTGTTTGGGTTCTCGTAAGCATATGTGTGGATGTTGTGTAGATTTGTTATGCCATCACGAGTGAAACCAGCTTCGTCAGTGAATAATATGACGCCAATTAATCGATTATCGTGTTCATACTTAGCTAGGATCTGATTGCACATTTCCAACCGTCTCGGCCGATCATCGTCATAAAGAGCCTGCACCTTTTTTTGAATGAAACGGGTAGAGTTGTTCTTCTCTTAGTATCCTCCATGAACTAGCCTGACAGAGCCGCACTTCATTCCCAATTTTTCTAGTACTAATACCTGGATTATCTTCAATAATTTCAAGCACTCTTTCTTCTTGTTGCACGTTTCTAGCAGTTCTAGGTCTTCCCCTATTTCCATTATAACTTTTAAAGGAACCACATTCCGCAAGCCTCCTGTGCACACTGGAAAATGTTTGAGCATGAGGGATATTTCTTTCCGGATAACTCTCCATATAATATCTTCTTGCCAACTCTGCATTACCATTTGCTTTTCCATAACAAAAATGGATATCACAATATTCGATATTTGAATATTGGTGATTAGCCATTATTAGTTATTTTAAGATTATAAATTAAATAGTTTAAAAAGCGAATTTATTTGATGTTAAACTGACAGCTCTAGTATACTTTGATAGCTATTTACCTGGTAGCTGGTGGTAATGAAATGAGAAAAGTAAATTTACCACTTAATTTTTAAGGGTGATTTACGTCTAAACCGTTGGGTTTAGCGATGTAAATAAAGAGCACCTTTTTTAAAGGCCTGGCATCAGTCTTTCAGAAATTATGCCAAAAACTACTGTAGCTGTCAACACTAAAAAATTATGACAAAAAAACAATTTTCAATGTAGGTAAAGTGCCCTCTAGCGGCAAACAATCAATGTGAATTGTTACTAAAATGATGAAGCGCAGAAGACTTAGCCTATCTTTCAAATATTAGTCAAATCGGTTTTCCTGTAAGCGAGTAATTCAAAAAACAAAAAATAAAAACTTGAACTTGGACGGCTTGTAACTCGAAAACGAATGACATTTTGAAAAAAAATTATATGAAGCTCTACCCTTATTTTGTCAACTAGAATCACCCCCTTAAGTTTCGTGATCGATTTTTGAATCACCCTGTATACATAATATGCTATTTTAATATATACAAAAGGGATATATTCATAACTCAGTTGTATACTTCTTCAGGTCTCTATTCAAGAGTTACATCAATGAAACAGCGGAACCCCAACCTTAAGGTTCTCTTAAGCGTTGGAGGGGCTACTGGAGGTACAGCCGATTTATTTGCCGGAATGGCTGGCAATCCCGGAAAAAGGGGAGCATTCATTGGTAGCGCTACCTACTTTATTCAAACCTATGGTTTTGATGGATTGGATATCGATTGGGAGTATCCTACAGGAGGAGATAGGGTATGTTTTTTTTAAGTGGTAATGAAGAATCTAACTGGCCACTTGCAAAAAGAGAAATGTATTTTTTTTCTGTAATTCTGGCAAACCCATTTTTAGATGAGTTTTTTCGTATCATGGATTTATTAGCAGAGTTTCCCTCTCACCAGTAATAAACATAAAGTTTTGCAATGAAGAATCCCTTAAAAGAAAGAAGGATAGTAATCCTACTGATGTAGGAATCGCGTGACATACCGGAAGTTCCTTGACATTGCTAAGTCGCAAGAGAGAAAGAGAATTAAAATGAAAATTAATGTTTCTAAACAGATGCTTATTTTCTCGGTGTAGATTGCTCCTTCTTTTAGGGTAGTGCCTTGGCTAGCATGCCGAAGATTAGGGGGGGGGTTATATAAATTCAAAGCGCCACCTGTTCTAGGCCCGTCGGTAAGAAGAAGCGATGATGTTATGGAAAACAGGAAACAACCAGATTCAAAAATAAAAATCTATATTTAACAATAAAAAAAAGGATTCTTTTTTACAATCTATGTAAATTTCAACTTAAACTAAAGAAATATGTGACTATTTGCTAAATAATAACTACAAAAAAAACAAGGACAGGAACAATGAATAATATTATTAAATTATTACGTCATCCACGCTAAACGCAAAGTCAGTTAGATCTATGTCAGGCCTTAATTTTCATTTTCAGCTGAACTGAATAACCTTACTTTTTATGTACAGTTGTATTTTGCACTAATAAATTATCTAGTACGCCGATTTAAGAACTAAATTAAAAGTGTTGGACGTCTAATGGGTGAAATAATGTTTTAAATTACCTAGTGTATACGTATACCTTCGGTTTAGAAGGTATTTTAAATTAAATTAAATATAAAGTGTCCTGTGATCGCACACAGAAAATCTTATTAGTTCCCAATAACAGGAAAAAATGAAAGCATACGATAAATTAGGTAATATTACAGTTTATTATATATAGTTCTAATACCTGAAGTGTGGTTTTATCACTGAGTCTAAGTACTTTCAGCAAGCAGGATAACCTGTAACTTCTTTGGGAGCAATGGAGTGTTTTATGCTAGGCTCCGGCATGGAATTCCAGTTGTTAAATAGAAAAGGAAAATCCCGGTTTAATTAAATCTGTTTGTGGCATGTACCCGTAAAGGGTGTAACAAGTATCAAAAGTCACAAATATGGTGTGTTGATCTCTTAGAGGTGATAACTTTCACTACACTTTACTTAAGGGTAAACGAGTACAGTTTTAACTTTCTTTATCTCCCAAAATCGGGAAAATGTTCCCCTAAGACACTAAATATGGTTTTAGTTGTTTGCTGGGATAAACGTTGTTTTGTATAATTAGAAAAATCAGCCAAAATATTGTTTTCTGAGCTTATGCCAGTTTTCACAACCAAGGCTTTTTCTCTGGGTTAATTACTTAAGCAATTCAGCCAGTTAGGCTTGATATGAAATCAAGCCGAGATTTTATTATTCCGAAACGACTCACCAAAGACAACGGCATTGACTTGCTATATCACGTACGTGCTTTGTTAGAGTTGGAAGTAAATATAATACTTCATCAAATTCATGTATATAACAGGCCTTAAATGATTCGTTTTTTTTTGTAACCAAATGAATGTCTATATTCAATTTATTTTTGTAGGATAATTACGTAACTCTGTTAAGAGAAACAAAAGCCGCATTTCAGTCTAGAGGTTGGCTGTTGACAGCTGCTGTGGCAGCAAATCCAACTGACGGTTACGATATTGGTGCAATGAATATGTAAGTTTATCAAGATATTTCTATTAATTGATTAAAAAACAAATTTTCCATAATAAAAAGCAGCCATTTTTTACTTCTTCTGATATGGCTTCATTAAAGCCAACAATTATTCACACACTGAAGGTTACGTGACTCATATTAGTTGCTTAAATCACCAGTTCTTGTCAAATTTTCTCAAAATTAGAAAATATTTATATATATATATATATATATATATATATATATATATATATATATATATATATATACCGGGTGTCAACGAATCTATTAGACAAATCATAATTTCTAGAGTATTATGTGTATCAAAATGAGAATTGGTATAGGTAAATGGTATGTAAAGGGGAGAGTTTTGGCATATTTTCCACTTTCCGGCCACTTCCGGTTTCACCGGAAATGGCCCCTGTTTTGAATTTTTAAATGGAACACCCTGTATATTTTAACATTTTTGGATTTCTGAGACAATTTTAGATCAGAATGTGACATTTTAAAAACTTTTTACGTCTACTTCATTTTTTTAGAGCAACTTTTAAAATTGCATCTAGGTGGCCATGATCGGACGCAAACTAATCTAAGGGCCTTAGGTGATGTCAAAAAAATACAATCGCAAAGTTTTAGTTACTAGTATGAAAGACAGGAATAAGACAAGTTGACAAAATTACGTTTTCATTTCTAACTATTAATTTTCAAATGGCGACCCCTTTTTGACAACTACTTTTCGAAAAAAGCATTCTTTGACGAATCTAACGGTACTAATTTATTTGCGATTGGATTAGACATAAGAACAGAAATTAAATATTTTAAGCAAAATACTGGATAATTTATTTACTTATGACAAGTGCGCCACGGACAGCCATGATGCATAATAATTTGCAACGGTCTTTATCAAGTCTTCTTTGGAAAACAAAGCACTCACTTAAGTAGATAGTGATAGTGATATACTCTCTAAGAACAGACGTAAAAGTTTCTTAATTTTCGTTAAGTTTAGTTTAAATTTTCGTTAAAATAATGTATACTCAAAGTGAAAAAGTGGATATGTTATTAATATTTGGAGAGTGTCATAGAAATTCAAGGAATGCTGCCGAGTTGTATGCTCATAGATATCCGAATCGTCAACATCCAGCCCATCAGTCCACTGTCATTATCTACTTAAGTGAGTGCTTTGTTTTCCAAAGAAGACTTGATAAAAACAGTTGCAAATTGTTATGCATCATGGCTGTCCATGGCGCACTTGTCATAAGTAAATAAATTATCCAGTATGTTGCTTAATAATATTTAATTTCTGTTCTTGAGTCTAATCCAATCGCAAATAAATTAGTACCGTTAGATTCGTCAAAAAATGCTTTTTTCGAAAAGTAGTTGTCAAAAAGGGGTCGCCATTTGAAAATTAATAGTTAGAAATGAAAACGTAATTTTGTCAACTTGTCTTATTCCTGTCTTTCATACTAGTAACTAAAACTTTGCGATTGTATTTTTTTGACATCACCTAAGGCGCTTAGATTAGTTTGCGTCCGATCATGACCACCTAGACGCAATTTTAAAAGTGGCTCTAAAAAAATGAAGTAGACGTAAAAAGTTTTTAAAATGTCACATTCTGATCTAGAATTGTCTCAAAAATCCAAAAATGTTAAAATATACAGGGTGTCCCATTTAAAAATTCAAAACCGGGGCCATTTCCGGTGAAATCGGAAGTGGCCGAAAAGTGGAAAATATGCGAAAACTCTCCCCTTCACATACCATTTACCTGTACCAATTCTCATTTTGATACACATAATACTCTAAAAATTATGACTTGTCTAATAGATTCGTTGACACCCGGTATATATATATATAGATATATATATATATATATATATATATATATATATATATATATATATATATATATATATATATGATTAAATATTTTTGCTTAAATTACATTTTGAATGCAGGTATTTGGATCTAATAAACATAATGACATATGACTTCTACGGCCCTTGGAGCAGCTATACTGGTCAAAACTCTGCTTTATTCGCTTCATCGGTAGAAAGTGATTGGGAGAAATCTAACCTCAATTTGGCGGCATCTGCTAGTAACTGGTTGAACGCTGGGTTACAGAGACAAAAATTAGTTATAGGAACTGCTTTTTATGGTCGCACATTTACATTGAGTGATCCTAATCAACATGGACTTCATGCTCCCATTAATGGAGCAGGTCAAGATGATGGAGCGCCTACTTATTTACAGGTTAAGTTCATTTTATCAATATAGAAATAACATTAGTATTACAGTAAAATAGTAGTAGTGCTACTACAAGTTTCTGTCAAAAAGTTCCTCTTGCCAACGCCGTGCCGTGTTATACCACTTTGCGCATGTTTTTTTCGTAGCATCGCAGATTACAGATTACACAGAAATGTAGAGAGTACCATAAACTTGTGATAAGCAAAATTTTTTTGGTTAATATTCTTTTCCTGTATATAATTCAATTAATTTAAGATATTGGGATTCTGTTCTACTACTTGTGAGTCGATAGAAAGAATTTAGAAAACCGTGAAACTGACTTTGTTGGTAATAAGATAATATAAATATTTCAAAAACTGCTAGAGATATCGCTACAGTATTTTAATAAATTATAAGTGAACATTAAAGGTTACTATATTTTTCGAAATTTTTTTTTAATGATTACATACACACAAGTTAAATATTTTCAATTAAACAATTCTCGACCAAATAGTGAGAAAAAATTTTTGTACTTACGATGATTTTCTGGACTAGTACGTAAAGTTTTATTAAAGAAATATCTTGGAAAAACTAGTAAGTTATTTAATTTTTTAGATCTGCACAAACTATAATGGTTGGACTAGAGTATGGGATGACCAACAGAAAAATCCCTACAAATATACGGGAAATCAATGGTGTGGATATGATGATAAAGACTCCATCTGGGCCAAGGTAAATATATATATATATATATATATATATATATATATATATATATATATATATATATATATATGTTAGTTTGTTTTTAGTGTTTCACGGATGGAGAAATATGAGTTTGTGTTTATCCGGGAATACATCCGTTCGTTAGCTATTTCCATAGTTGGAATTTGCAGACGTTTCGCCAAAGTCTCATTTGGCATCTTCAAGTGCTCGTGTCCGTAGTTGACGATGAACTTCATCGTCAACTACGGACACGAGCACTTGAAGATGCCAAATGAGACTTTGGCGAAACGTCTGCAAATTCCAACTATGGAAATAGCTAACGAACGGATGTATTCCCGGATAAACACAAACTCATATATATATATATATATATATATATATATATATATATATATATATATATATATATATATTCTTGATTCTTGAACCATATATTATATAATTTTTTCTTTATTTTGTCTTTTCTTGGGTTTAGGTTCTTTACTTAACAAAAAATACAAAGAAATTGACGTTTCCCCTTTTATTTAAGATATTTTCAAAATTTTTGGTTTATTTTCCAACCTAAAAATATTTTTTATATAATTAAAACTTTCACACAGGAACATATGTACAATTTTAAAAACAAACACTCTAAAACAGTATTAAAACCTTTAAAAAATATTTAATTTTACCGGTACATACCTTGACATTTTATTTATTAATTATTGACGGAATTCAACCTTTCACATCATCTATTCAGGTACTAAGGATACATGGAATGCAAGTGTGTTTTATTTTTATATATTTTTTATATTTTTAGGTTCACAAAAAAACAAAATAACCACATTTAATTTTATGTTTAAGAGGATATTCAATTTTTGATGCTTATTAATAGGATCGAATACTTAATATTTTTTTTAGATTAGGCTGGTATAAATGTGGCTCAAATTTCCTATAGCCGTTCTGTCATTAACAGTGTTTTTATCTTTTTTAATTTCTGTCATTTCGATATGACACTTATACGCAGAAAAAACAAAATATTAACTGAATGGGACACCAAACCAACTTGGTCTGGTCGATATCTAAACAATTTCTCTAATCATTCAAAAACTCAAATAAATTCTGTTATAATCGGTCTGGCTGATCGTGCTCTCCAGAATTCCGACCAAGTATACTGCAAAAAGTGAAAAATATACTAATAGAAATAATTTTAATGAAAAGATTATCACCAAAATAATTAATAAATGAACATATAAATTGTATAATAACCTAATAACAAGAAAAATAGAACATAAACAGCAAAAATATGAAGCACTAACTTACTAGTGAGCTGTCAGGAAAAATAACAAACATTTTATAAATGCATGATTTTACCGTATGCCACAGGTCACATTATAAACTAAATACACTGTTGACTAATTTGAAAAGTAAAACTCCTCTTATGAATAAAACAAATGTAGGATATTCGATCCCTTGCGCAGATTGTCCCAAAAAATATATAGGCATGACGAGCCAATTACTAAAGAACAGATTGAATGACAATAAATATACGAAAAACGCCTCAACAGCATTAAACAAACACACACAAGATGAAAAACGTACTTTTGATTATAACAAAACCATAATAAACAACAAAGATATGAATTACCAAAAATTGCAGATAAAGGAAATGATAGAAATTAAAAGAGATAAAAACACTGTTAATGACAGAACGGATATAGGAAATTTGAGCCCCATTTATACCAGCCTAATCTAACAAAAATATTAAGTATTCGATCCTATTAATAAGCATCAAAAATTGAATATCCTCTTAAACATAAAATTAATTGTATGACTTATTTTGTTTTTTTGTGCACTGAAAAATATAAAAAATATATAAAAAATAAAACACACTCGCATTCCATGTATTCTTAGTACCTGAATAGACGATGTAAAAGGTTGAATTCCGTCAATAATTAATAAACAAAATGTCAAGGTATGTACCAGTAAAATTAAATATTTTTTTAAAGATTTTAATACTGTTTCACAGTGTTTGTTTGTTTTTAAAGTTGTACATATGTTCCTGTGTGAATGTTTCAATTATATAAAAATATTTTTAGGATGGAAACTAAAAAGAGAAACGTCAATTTGTTTATATTTTTTGTTAAACAAAGAACCTAAGCCCAAGAAAAGACAAAATAAAGAAAAAATTATATATATATATATATATATATATATATATATACATTTACTGCATCTACGAAATAATTCAAGTTTTAACTAAAATTACCTTTTAGGGTGCCTGGATAAAAAGTCAAGGCTTTAATGGTGCCATGGTATGGACTATAAATTATGATGACGTCAAAGGACAATGTGGCGAATCTCAGATACTTCTTAAGCAACTTAACAGAGCTATTCAATAAAAAAAAGCTTCAAAAAAAAATAGAAAAATTTAAAGAATCGTAATAAATACTTACAATATTAGAATAAAATGTTTTTTTCTTTACTGCTTCACGAATGCGTCCCTAAATGGACCATCAAAAAATATACAGGGCCTTTAAATTTAAAAATTAAGATTTCAGTAAGAAATAAATAAATCTAATTTCCTGCATATAAAGGAGAGAATATATATATATATATATATATATATATATATATATATATATATATATATATATATATATATATATATATATATATATATAAACAGTTTATTTCCTGTGAATTTATAGACGTCGTTCGACTGGTGATATTTTCCTGACATCTAGAATTCAGCGGGTTTTAATATTCTACCAATATGTCTCAAAATTTTTAATTTAAGTAGACAGTTCCTGCGAATGTTGCTCTCGGTTCGATACAACTACACTGACGAGACCATAAGATTGTCTAAACGCATTTGAAGAGGGGAGTAGAGTTGTATTTGCAGGAAATAAACTATTTGTAAATATTTTTTCTCCTATGTGCTTTAAAGGAGGGTATATATATATATATATATATATATATATATATATATATATATATATATATATATATATATATATATATATATATATAATTTATTTTTGTATCTTAAACCTTTTGTTAAATATTTTTTTCTAATATTTTCTTGGGTATAGGTTTTTCATTAGAGAACCAAAGGACAACAATTTTCTTTCTGACGTTTCGCTCTACATAGCGAGCTTCTTCAAAAGAGCTTGGTATATTTATTTTACATCTTGAAAGTAGTTTTGTACTTTCAAGATGTAAAATAAATATACCAAGCTCTTTTGAAGAAGCTCGCTATGTAGAGCGAAACGTCAGAAAGAAAATTGTTGTCCTTTGTTTCTCTAATGAAAAACCTATACCCAAGAAAATATTAGAAAAAAATATATATATATATATATACCTATCTTCAAAAACAATCGCCCAAAATTTAAAATAAATTATGAATATAATATAAAAACAATACCATTTAAAACAATAAACAAAAACTGAAACAATGGTTACTTAAAGGATTCTTTTTAGTAGATTTTACGCATCTTGAGATTACGTCAAAAATATTACTCATATCAACAAACCACCAAGGACTTGAATTTTATATTCAGGGACATGATGAACAAAAAATGAAAGGAATTCATTGTTGCTTTTTAGGAGACATATACAACTAAGGATGTACCGATAGCATCGGGCATTCGACAGGGGGACTCTCTGAGTCCATTACTGTTTAACATAGTAATGGACCAAATAATTGAGAACGTCAAAAGAGCGGCACCAGGGTACAGAATGAATACCGGGGAAATAACAATAATATGTTACGCTGATGACGCCTTCATAGTCTCGGAAAATGAAGACGATCTCCACAGACTTCTATTTGCATTCCACACCAGAAGCAAACAATTCAACATGAAAATATCCATCGATAAAACTAAGTCAATTGTAATAAGCAAAGTGCCCTTAAGATGCAAACTAGTAGTGGATGACAAACCAATAGAACAACTCATGACCTTTAATTACTTAGGAGTTGAGATATCCGCAAACCAAGACAGAACAAGAGAAGTAAGAAACCAAGTAAACAAGGCAAATAGAATCTCAGGAAGCCTGGCGGATATAACATGGCACAACACATACATGAGCAAGGACGCAAAAATAAAAATCTACAAGACCTGTATTCGACCGATAATAACGTACGCAATAGAGACGAGAGCTGACAACACAAAAACAAAATCAATTCTAAGAACTGCCGAAATGAAAGTACTAAGAAGAATATCGGGATACACATTAAGAGATCACATACGCAATTCAACAATACGCGAGGAACATGGAATGCAGGATATAGTAAGATGGGGACGGAAGCGCAGAAGAGCCTGGAATGAGCACGTAGGAAGAATGGCGCAAAATAGGATAGCGAGAATCGCCCGAGATGGAACACCGGAAACCAGAAGACCAATAGGTAGACCACCTAAAAGGTGGAGAGAGTCCTGGATTTCAACATCGAATGAAATGAATGATTGAGTTGGAAAAAACAGGCTGTAAGCCTATAACAAGAGGAAGAAGAAGAAGAAGATATACATTTTTATGTTATTAATGAAATATACTGCGTCTAAATTATATTGTTGTAGATTTGGCTAAGATTGTTTATGTCAATTCTATCATTTACTGTATGTGTTTCCTTTTTGATGGCTACCATTTCCTTTATTATTAATTTATGATAATTTTTGTCCCTTTCGACTATTTTCGTATCTTCAAATTGATGAATATTTTCCAAAATACAGATATTAAAATAGCAAGAAAACAATTACTTACTCTCTAAAATTTATTCTAAAACCAAAACGCCACTATAGCTAAATAAGACGTCCTGCATAGTTTAAAAGGTTATCTGTTCCAACTGTCAACCAGTTTATATAGGCCAGACTTCCAGAAGCCTCAAACGCAAACTCACTTCCCATCGTAGTGACATTAATAGAAGTTTACCCTCTTGTGCTCTGTCTGAACATGTTTTTCATCAAGACCACAATATTAACTGGGATGGCACTGAGATTCTGGAAAGAGTTCCTGCTTATCACAAAAGGATCTTCCTTGAAATGGTGCACCTTAACCAGGAAAGTAACACCATGAATAAAAAAACTGACTGAGTGCCATTTACAGTTATATTTTAAAGTTGGAACAAGAAAAGTATTTGAGCCTGTTGGACAGTTCATCTCCAGAAGAATAGGTTTTCCATTAAATTCTCTTATATTATGTAAAAAATATCAATCAAGTAATTTCTTAACTTTATTTTTCTATTTTTGCTAAGTCTCTTGCTTGACTACGCCACTGTTTACAGTATTCGTATTTTCCCCCACTACTTGCACCACCCACTGCACTTCCCGGTTGACTTACGATAGGAATCACTATAAAATGGTGGAATAATCAAGTAGGACGTTTGGCGGTTTTCGAACATTCTGGAATTTTTACAATTCCATCTAAAATATGCCTCCAAATACAATTCAAAAGTGCTAATGTTGGGTTTTCCCCCCTGTTTTTCAAACGTGTACTTGTTTAATATTCAAACTACATTAGTGAGTTACTTAACACTTAATAATTATAAGTCAGGTTAATACTCTAACTGTTCAATTAATAATTGTAAAGATGTCCTGAAGACGAAATAAATAAATTCGCGAAAGCTTTACAGAATCAAAATTGGGTTTTTTCTCCTTACCAAGGTCTACAAATTTAAACAGACTGCATCTCCAATAACCCTAGTTTGAAATATATATATATATATATATATATATATATATATATATATATATATATATATATATATATATATATATATTTTCTTGATTTTTGAACCATAGATTTATCATTTTTCCTTTATTTTGTATTTTCTTAGGTTTAGCTTCTATACTTAATAAAAAATACAAAAGAATTGACGTTTCGCCCTTTATTTAAGGCATTTTAAAAATTTTCTTTTCCTTGACATTTGTGAAAATGTCCTAAACCCAAGAAAAGACAAAATAAGAGAAAAATTATATATATATATATATATATATATATATATATATATATATATATATATATATATATTTAGTTGGTTATTTTCTTGGGAA
Source organism: Diaprepes abbreviatus (assembly GCA_034092305.1). Classification (NCBI taxonomy): domain Eukaryota; kingdom Metazoa; phylum Arthropoda; class Insecta; order Coleoptera; family Curculionidae; genus Diaprepes; species Diaprepes abbreviatus. Next base: position 3,627,004 of record JASJET010000106.1, read on the forward strand.
CATGGTTCATTTTTATATTGTAACTACTAATTATTAATGTCTGTTTTATCATTTACGGCATTCGGATTTTTTTTTTGAAATGATAAAATAGACATTAATAATCTAAATCAAATTTATTTCAACATATGAAAATACACCAATATAAGGGAATTTCTAAAATAAATAAAACAATAAATAAGAATAATTCTCCGCTTTCAATTCTTCTAAATTAAATCACAATATTTTTTAAGAAAGATATCACTTCAATTAAAAGACCCAAACTTTTTACGCCACTTAAAGTACCTAAAACATATACCATCTGGGTTCCACATTCAGTCAAGTCAAGGCAGTTATAGGGTTAAAAAAGTAATGTCCATTCTTCTAGCTGAACTTTTAAAAATACTTTTAAAAAGTTAATATACAAAAGAGTGTGTGATTATAATTGGTTTGTGATGTAATTAATTTTTGTTTAAAACAAAAATCTCTGTTCTTAATGGTAAGTTTTTAATCTGTTATTTCATATATAATAATATTAAAAATGTACATTTTTGTAGAATCCGCCGAAACCCTCAGTTGAAAAAGATTCGAAAGAATCGAAACGTCCTGAAAAATAAAAATATAAAGGGTGTTTTTTATAGAGGTATAAAACTTTAAGTTGGCAACACTTTTTTAATTGGCGGCCATTTTGTCAGCTGTAAAGTGATTTATGTTTAGTTTTGTTTGACATTTCAATATGAATAGACTCACGCCTGAACAACGCTTCCAAATTGTGCAAATTTATTTTGAAAATCATGGTTCTGTTCGAAATACGTAACGCGCACGACGTCCATTTTACGGTCAACATAATCGTCCATCAGAGCAATTAATTCGATCAACTATGGAACGTTTTCGCGCCATATTTACTCTAAATGATAATACGCATCCACAGAGACATCGTACAGTGCGTACAGAAGAAGTCATTGCTGCTGTAGAGCGTAGCGTAGAGGAAGACCCGAATCAGTCTATCCGCCATCGTGCACAGGAATTGGATATGTGTCCCTTCACTTTATGGAAGATTTTGCGGAAAGATATTGGTTTGCGTGCTTACAAAATCCAACTCGTGCAAGAATTGCAGCCACAAGATCACCTAGCAAGGCGTAGATTCGGTGAATGGACCCAAAACAAGATTGCCGTTGATCCAGATTTTCATAAGCGAATTTTGTTTAGCGATGAAGCTTACTTTTGTTTGAATGGATACGTCAATAAACAAAACTGCTGTATTTGGAGTGATGATAATCCTCAAGTGTATGTTGAGACACCGTTACATCCAGAATAACTGACTGTTTGGTGTGATTTATGGGCTGGTGGTACTTCTTTAAAAACGATGCTTGTCAGAACGTTACAGTCAATGGTGACCGCTATAGAGCCATGATTACTGACTTTTTCGTTCATCAGTTGAAAAACCATGATGTGCAGGAGCTGTGATTTCACCAAGACGGCGCAGCATGTCACACAACTCGTGCCACAATTGATTTATTTAAGGAAACGTTTGGTAACCGCATAGTTTCACGTTTCGGACCCGTGAATTGGACTCCAAGCTCGTGCGACTTAACGCCGCTAGACTATTTTCTGTGGGGATATGTGAAGTCGCTAGTCTACGCCGATAAGCCCGAAACGATTGAGCACTTGGAGGACAACATTCGCCGAGTTATTGCCGATATACGGCCACAAATGTTGGAAAAAGTCATCGAAAATTAGACCTCCAGATTAGACTACGTCCGAGCCAGCCGTGGCGGTCATATGCCAGAAGTCATATTTAAATTATAATGCCAGAAGGTTATATTTCGAATTAAGTAAATTTCATGTCAATTTAAAAAAATCATCTTTGTTTTATTCCATCTAAAAGTTCTATACCTCTATAAAAACACCCTTTATGTACAATAAGTATGATTACTTTATATATGTAGTTTCAATATAAAAATGAACCATATTCCCAAGAAAATGACCAGCTAAAAATATATTTAATGGTTGAAGCAAAAATAAATTCCTACAAAATTATTTATAAAATATAAATCGGGAAAAACTGCGATAAGAATTAATAAACGTAAGAATTGCACTTAAGTGACCAGCAAGAAAACGATATCTAATAAAAGAAAGTGATGGCTGATTGTTCTGTTTTTTTATGTAGATTTTATCCATAGACTGACTGACAATATATTTTTGATAAAGCCCAAAAAAAATGGGCGAAACGTCAAATTTTGATTAGATTGTTTTAAAAACAAAAAACCTCATACCCAAGAAATTTCAGAAAAATAAAATTAATATATATATATATATATATATATATATATATATATATATATATATATATATATATATATATATATATATATACAAGGGCGGATCCAGCCTCTCTTTTTGGGGGGGCGGTGATATCACAAAAGTACAGTTTGGCAAGAAAAAAAAGTTGTCAACGGGGGGGGGGGGGGGTGCAAGCAGCATACTCATTCCTAATATAAACGGCAGAATGGGTTATATTTTCCTGAACTCAAAGCTCTTGGGAGGGGGGGGGGGGGGCGATCGCAAACATACACATTCCTATACTCTATTCAAGAACTAGAGAGAGTAATAAAACTGTTACCGAAACCTCCAACGTACCTGCTCTAGTACCGCAGGTTACTGAGGACTGCCGTAAATCTAATTATATTTCATTAGATTTAAATATATTTTATAAATTTACTGCAACATAAAATTTCTGATAGTTTACTTTAATTTCTGTCAGTGAGCAAACTACACCTTGCAGTTTGTTCTTAGTGATTGATCTTGTTTGTCCTTGTTTTTATGTATTATTTGAGATTAGTGAGATACCCAAAAGATATGGCTTTCACCTCTATAATTTATTAAAAAATCGTTAAACCAGAGCATTTTTCCTCAACGAAAAACTTATTACGATGAATGTTTATGATGCCTTAAGATGTCAGTATCGAGATAATAATGTTGAGATGTGTTCCAACATGACAGGAGTTGGAAAATCTACTA